>CM043322.1:36247060-37447060 GCA_023736055.1 Quercus glauca
GGTCCCATGTGCAGGACACTTATGGGGTCCACCTTAATGTGAGTGGAGGGTAGTCTATCGGGTGCACTGAATAATTTTCTAAAATGTTCTCCACTTAGAAGATAATTTGGTAACTTTTTTTCTCTATTTATTATTGTTAGCCTGATTGTTAAATGACATCCTTGCAGTTTAATGCATTTCTAAATACCATATTCTCGTCTCCGGCAACAGTGGGTTTGATTGTCGCAGTGTTTCTTGATAACACAATAGAAGTGGAGAATCGAAGAAAGACCGAGGGATGCCATGGTGGGTGAAGTTCAGAACATTAGAGGCCGATAACAGAAATGAAGAGTTCTACACTTTGCCATTCAATCTCAATAGGTTCTTCCCTCCAACCTAGCAAGTTCAACACGGCCAGGCCAAACAAACTTATTCTTTCTGCAATGCATTTCAGTTAAACATGCTAAAATTAGGTTCCCTTAGAGTTTGTAAATGCAAAGATTATTTGGCAAATATTCTTAGCAAATGCTAGTCTTCCTCTTTTCAAGGTGACAATTTTTTGCGGGCCAACTGTTGTGGCAGGGTCCAGATTAGAATTGTAGTTCATTTAATCCTTAATCATGCTTTTGTAGATGTAATAATAAAGAAGGGAAATTAGTTCTCTTTCTCAATTAATACCAAGGTTGCCTTCAATTTTTTTTAATGGTATATATTAATCTTTAAAAGCTGTTTGTATGTGTATATATGTAAGTTATAATTTCCTGCTTAGAGAGGACTGGAATAAATCAGCCACATTTGGTTAATAGTTAATTCTAACTCTCCAAGAGTCACAAAGGAGCTTTGCTGCCTCATATAGGCACTTTGAAGTTGTTAGCATTATGTCATGAATGCAGAACAAAAACAAAGACAATTCATCTAGACAGCAGTGCCAATGGGTTTATTATGCAAATATTGCAGGTGAAAAAAATCCCAAAGTAACTTGAACATAAGCGAGTTCATATTGAACATAGTCCAAAAGAAAGCAATTCATCTCTCTTAGTTGGTAGGTTATAGTTAGTTCAACTAGTAAAAAAGCCTCTTGTTATCGAATATAAGATTTTGAGTTCAATTCCCAATAAACCAAGTAAGTGGAACAAAGAGGTGTTTTTAAATTTTAATACCTTTAAAAGAGAGACAGCCCTGTTTTTTTTTTTTTTTTTTTTTTTTTTTGAAGGTGAAACTTATCTTGATTTCAATAAAACACTTTAGAAAAGATGAGTACAGCAAAGAAGGGCAGACTACAAAACAATTCTTCCATCATTTAGCCCTATCAATTTGGCAGAGGTGATGAAGCATTGGAGGCTCCATTTCATTCCAGGTCTGTGTTGTCCTGGACTCTCTAGCCAATTTAGCTAACTCATGAGTCACTTTGTTGTAATCCATTTTCAAGTGCTTGACTTTCACAACTCAAAGGAAGAGGACAGTTGATAGGATCCCTTGGCAAGTCTCCATGGAGCGAGTTGAGGAATTAGCTTGAATAACGAGAGTGAGTCAGAGTCAAGAATAACTTGCGTGAGCATCTTTTGACGGGCTAGAAGGATGCCTTCTTCAATTGCTAAGGCTTCAGTGACTTCCACTCCATACTGTGCAGGCAGTAGGCTTTGCACTTGCTGCCACAACCAAACATCTTAGGACGTTGCTCCATCAACGTTTATTTTATACATACCAAAGGAGGTGCACTCCAGCCAACCTCCAAAAATATTTGATTTAGAACATATATTTGTTTATATAACGGGCCATAGAAATTGTTTGTCTAGGTTTATGAAAAAATGTCCCTATTTGCAAATTCCAAGCACAATTCGAGGAACCTCTTATTCCTGACTTGTTAGATTAATCCCGGACTAGTTAGATTATTACCACTTTAGGTAAAAACATGTTGAAGGCCAAAATTTCACAAGAAAGCCCATTCTATGAAAAGTAAGGAAAGACCATGGGCTTTTATAAAAGAAGGCCCAATTCATGCAGCAAGATAGAATCGACATCAAGGCCCTATGAATGTTCAGATTTTCAAGCAAAAAAGGCCATTAAAAAAGTCCAGCAAATTCCAGTGAAAGAACTGGGTCGGGATCCCCAGAAGTTACCAGAGGCTCGGGATTCTCGGGACGTGCAGCACAGCTAAAGTGGGACTGAGACAGCTCAAAAGGAGTATCATGAAATACAAAAAATGAAGAACAAATATGTCCCTCTCAAGCACCCGGTGGTGCAGCAAAGAATCAGGAAAGCTTGAAGAGTAATAATTCATGAACAAAAGGCTGGTACCCCAGGGAACCCAGAATGAAGAATTATAAAGGGAAGTGGCTGAAAACCTTCAACCCAGCAGAAAATGGTTCTGCTCACTTGGGAAAAATGACAACAAGGAGGACAGCCAAAAAGCTAAGTCCAAGAGGTAAAAGGACTTAAAAGAACAGAGGGTAAACGTCAACTATCCAAAATGGAAAGTCAGTAAGTGGCTTTTAGGAAACAGAACTAAAAGATGAAAACTATCAGAAACAGAGAAAGAATCAATGATCAGAAATGGCTGGCATACAGGGGCTTTGGTACCCAAGGAGCCAAGGGGGAAGAATCACTGGTATCCAAACCCTAAAATGACACTATAAAAAGGAGGAAGCAGCCAACATGAAGGGGCATTATGCAGCAATAGAAAATCATAGAAGAGAATCATTAAGATAACTCTGTAAAACTCAAGAAAAACAAAGGAACCGCTCCCGGTATCCTAGAAACAGCCACTATAGCACATACTCGGATTCAACAAATTCAAACTTTGCAAGTCTTGGAAGCTTGAATAGCTATCAAAGTCTGTAATTTTTGAGCTTAGTTGAACCTTGTATCGTGTGAATATAGAACTATAGGAAGAGGCTCTGTAAAATCAAAAGAAAACAGGGGAACCGCTCCCGGTATCCCCAGAGACAGCCACTATAGCACATACTTGGATTCAACAATTCAAACTTTGCAAGTCTTGAAAGCTTGAATAGCTATCAAAGTCTGTAATTTTTGAACTTAGTTGAACTTTGTATTACGTCTTAGTGAGCACTGTAATCATAACTAAGGAAAATTAATAAGATGCACCTCACTAATTCGAGGATCCCTAACTTGTTTCTTACGTTATATTTCACTTGTTATGCATTTCCTTACTGTTAAAATGTCATTCAATACAGATATTTTTGTTTATCAGTTATTTGTATTGTAAGGAGCTTGTTTTGTGCACCACTCGGTTCTTAAACAGCTTTTTAGCTGCGGTGAACCGAGCCCAGTCCACCAAGAATACTTATTTGGCCCAGGAATCTTTGGGCCACAGTGCTGAGAAGAAAAAACACTCTCACAAAACAAAACTACTAAACAACAGTTCAAGAAGCAGAACAATCCTGCAATTTTTATGATTTCTCTCTATTGTGGTGAAATTTTCAGGCATTTTAGTTAGCGAAGTCTTACAAGACTAAAATGCATTAAGTGCATAGGTTTAGCAATTTTTATAAAATAAAGGATGATAACAATATGTCCACCACATTGTTACTAGTTGCTCATTATTGGGTTAAAAAAATAATCTCAATGTTAAATTTAAATTTAAATCAATAACCAACTATTCACTCATGATTTATTGTAAAAATGTTGTGAACGTAAAAAATTATTCTAAAAACCAATTCGTATGAGTACCGTCTTGTTTGTTTTTGTTATTTTTCCCCTAATTTCAATAATTATGGTGAATGTTTCTCAATATCGTTTTTCAAAGGCGAACAATTGTAATGCCCATTTGGCATGTTTTAAGAAAAATTGTACGAACCCTCTCATTTCAAGGAATTTTTTTTTTTTTTAGGAAAACCATTTCAAGGAATTAGTTATCTAAATTGTTCAAATTTCATATGATATGGTTTTCAAAAATTAATACGTTTTTCAGTAGCCAAAATATTATAAACTCCATTTGCTCAAATAATATATATATATATAATAAATTCCAAAATCTAAATAGTTTTTTTTTTTTTTTTTTTGATTCACAAAGATCTTAATAGTTAAGAGAGAGTTATTTAGCATATCAATCCGATGTTTTTTCTAGCATAGACAAAAAACAAAACAAAGTAATTTTACCAATGAAGCCTCAGACATACAGCCAGTCAAATTGACATCAAAATAAAATTCAGCCGGTAATTCCAACTAAAGAAGAACAATCATCATAGGCTTCAGAACACAAAATTAAAATTAAAAACAAAAGCAAGCGAAAAAAGAGAGAAGGGAAATATAAAAAATGTAATCGCAAAAAAACGGCTCCGTGGACCAATGTTTTATGAGATCCACAGGTTCCTATCAAGATGCGAAACAATGAATCGCTCTTGGTCCAATCATAGCTCACGATCACCGCTGTAATAGCTCTCGGCGACGTGGCATCGGACCTTACAAAATAAAATTAATTAATAAAATTTAAAAATAAAAAAATAGAGACCCTCAGAGACCCGTTTAAAATCACACACACAGAGAAGGAAGGGTTGCAGAACACAGACAGGCCACGTAATCCCCCGACCAATGAGCAAGGCACCAAACGACGCCGTTCCCTGTAAAAAGGGAGACGAATCGCCGGAGGGTGGGGTCTGCTGATATGGTTGGTTGATTGGGAAAGCGGTGACTCTGCGTCTGTGTGAGTATTTAGCAGCCCTAACCTGCTCTGCATTTTGGACGTGTCATACGGCACTTCCTATCAATTTTATGGGAATTCATTCCTCATCGGGGGAATTTTCCTTCTATCAAAAACATCAAAACCCTAACCCTAACCCTAACTCTAACCCTAAATGAGGCAGGCGAACCAAATAAAATAGAGGAGCAGACAGAGATAGAGATGTGAATATGAAAGAGAATGAGTGCAGCTTTATAGCAAAGAGGCGTAAACCCTAATTCTAACAATACCGCCGCACGAGGGTTAACGAAATTAATTTATTTACCAACAATGCCCTCACACTGATCTCATAATGACAAAATTGCCTCTCTTTTTTTTTTTTTTTAACCCTGCCCCAATTTAATTTTAAGTGAAAATGGGCTTCGAAATGTCAAACATGGCAATTTATTTTGCTGTTCTAACCCTTTTTTGTGGGCCGATTTATTCTGGACCAGCTCCTATGGCCCAAATAAAAACAAGGTACATTTGGGCCGGAAGAGGGGATGGGCAAAACAAGGTGCCCATTAACCCGCTATCACCAAAGAAATCCAAGCTCGTTTAACAAGTTTTAGGAGTTTCCAAGTTATGGAAATTGAGATATCATTGCATTATTTTAAATATTTGGTGATGTATAGGATCCATGGTCATGACTTGTCTCCATCAAGTCAGGCGCACATATGGTCCAAAGGTCTTTTACTCTTTTTCTTCTTCTCTTTTTCTCTCTCAACTAATGCTTCCTTCTTTTTTTCTTTCTTCTCATCTCTTTCTCTCAATTAGTGTTTCCTTCTCTCTTCTTCGACCTAGACACAACTGTAGACACCTTATTTTACAACTTGCATTTAACTAACCGGTAGATCTTCAGATTTGTGATACAAAACAAATTTTGATGCTCTAACGATCATAATGGTATGTCATAGGTTTTGATCGGACCACCTGATCTAAAAATTATCATACAAACAATTTTCAATGATCATGATTCACCTACATGATGGGCCTGATCACGTCATATTTTAAACACTTAATTTTGTTTAGTTCTCACAATAATTAATTTAAAATTAATTAAGTGTAATTTTTTTATTGGATTTCATTTTATTTCATTTAAAAAAAAAGAAATAATAAAAAATGTTTTCTTACGGCATCTTATTTGCTCTTTTAAAAATTTTTGGAGATATGATCCATGAAAAATTCAAAAAAAGAAAAAAAGAAAAAAGCTCAAAAAACGTCATTATCTTCAGCAGCAATTTGAAACACATTTTTTGGCTAGATAACGTTGGAATTTGGCTTCTTTATTTCTGACAAAGTTGTAGATAATTGAATTTCCTTTCAAAAAACACCCATCTCGTATCAATTGAATTTTTGAGCGGAAAGTTAGAGCCAAAATACGAAGCAGGTGCAGCATCATTTCAAAATTCAAATGGAGATCAACACCAAATCCGTTTTAGCTCATTTAAACAGCTTATCTCTCCCCTTAGCTTTAAAGCTAAGCCATCCCTTTCCCTATAAAATAGAGAAGACCTCTCTATTTTCTGGACCCCGAATTCCCTCTAGAGAGCTATGTGAGGAAAGCAGGAAAAGAAAAACTGTTGTGCAACCATTGTTCCTACTTTGGTTGTAGTTTAGTAATTCCTTACTTTCTCCCTAGCCCTTTAAGTGATCACTTCCCTTTTTTAATTTATGTTCTATGCTGGTAAGTAGTTAGTTATATTCTTAATTTTTCTACACATACTTGTGATGGAATTAAATGAGTGCGCAGCGGAAAAGTAAGTTTTGAACGGATCTACTTCATTCTATATTGTATAACATGCATAAAGTAAATTTCAGAATTTGAGAACAAGAGATCGTACCTTGAAGCGGTGAATTCCAAAACCGAAGATTGAAGCACTTGGGAATACTCTTAATCTTCACTCCAATTCCACTAATCGCCCAAGATGTGTGGTCTCTCAAATTGGTAACAAAGGGATGACTAGTGAGTACCAAAAACTCACTTCCACACCATTACTATGATATTTTTCTTACCAATATTTTCTGTACGTTTTTCCCTTTGTATCTAACCATATATCTAATTGGGCTGGCCTTTTGGGGCTTACCAATTGGGCTTAGGTATGTGGCTTGGAGTGGGACCAAAAGGGACCAATAAAACACTAGCTCCAATGGGCCTTGGGCTTTTCTGTCAACTCTTGACAAGCCCAAAGTTACCATTAACTATATTTAATACCACTATATAAATATAGTTGCACTCTAGGTCTTATCTATATATATTATATCCCAAGACTTTAGTATACATTGCAACCCCTTCATAAAATATTCGTAGTAATACAAAGTTATTAATATAGACTGCCACTTTGTAAATTACTACATCTTGATCCTTGAGTACCCGGTTTAATCCTTTAATGTTATTCATTATATATTTATGAAATCCTATTCCATAAATATATACTTTAGTAACTACTTACTAAAGTGGTTAGGCCTAACTCTCTGAATAACAAACTCCATTAAACTTATCTCAAGGGAATATTTTATATTTCCGTTAAGAGACTATGAATTCCATCTTGAGAATACATGTTCCATCAACACTTAATGTGGCTGCCCAACATACTGAGGTTTTGACCATTAATATAGAACTCACTCCTGATATAATAAAGCAACCTACACCTCATGATCAGGTTTCATTATTCTCTCAGGATTAAGAATTCATGCAAATACAAGTCATGAGATTTATTATTCATTTGATAGTCCTTAGGCAAATGATAAATCTCATGGCGGTCCTGTTCAATATGTCTTAACTCTTAAAACATATTAACACATCAACTAGAAGTCACCACTTCCATGATCAAGACAAATCATCATAGTTGATATGTTATAGTCTTCGCAGATGAAATGCCCAATTTCATCACTGACTACGAACTATAATTCTGAGTTTACAAGAACTTGTGATTTATATCTTCTGTGACTCTTCACATAAATCACATACTATGCATCTCATGGACTATATGATAATGTTCGAATATTCATGTTACCATTATTTCAGATAATAATAAAACAAATTTATTAACATAATATTAAGTCATACATAATGTCTAACACAATGTCACACTTAATATCATACATAGCATCATTCAATAGGATTAAGGGCACTAATCCTAACAGCTTGAATAAATGTTTAACATGTCATTGTTTGTTTTTTTGATGAACATGCCTATATGTCTTATTATTATTCCTTTTACATGCTTAGATGAACACTTCTAGGCTAATATACAATTTTTCTCTTGAATGCTTAGATGAGCACTTCTAGGCTAAAACACAACTTTCTCTTCAATACTTAGATGAACATGTCTAGGTAATTGGTTTACTTTTTTTTAATAAAAAAAATGCTTGAACGAACATGTCTAAGTATTTGATATTCTTTAGATAAACATGTTTAGGGATTTTCCTTTACATCTTTTCATAATTGCTTTGGATGATCAAATATGCTCAAATGTTTTATTTTTTATTTGTTTCTCTTTGCAATTATGTTGATGACAAATAACATGACAACTTCGATTTTTCTTCACATGCTTAGATGAACATGTCTAGGTTAGGAATTCTTTGTTTACATTGATTCTTAGATGAACATGCCATTACCTTAATGCTTTCTTTTTATCTAACAAGTTTCACTTTTTATTTCTTTTTTATGTCTAATTCCCCTAACACATATTTGTTTACAATTCCTACAAATTAACATGATTGTATGACATATTGTTTGTATTTGTTTGACATGACATGACATTGGCCACCTTAACCTAGGAGACCGGTTTTACCGGGCGAGATGGATGCTTAATCCCTTCCCATCTCGTAAATTACCCTCCGAACCAAGATCAAGGGTTCTAGACAATGCTTTTACACATGTAATTTTACATTTTTTAGAATGTAACTAGGAAATAAAGTAATGTAATTTAATTTTCTTAGATTGTATCTAGGACAAAAAGCATTGTAAATTTTTGTTACAAAATTTGATGTAAATTGCAATATACATTAATACAACAGAAGTATTTTTTATTAAAAGTTTTCTTATTTTCCCTTTTAAATTAAATAAGTGGCGACTCCATGTAAAACTCTCGATCTAGGGGGGAGTACATTTCACAACAACACACCACCTTTTCCTACTTTCTTTCTCTTTCCTATTTTCTCTTTTCTTTCTTTCTTTCTTTCTTCCTCGCTCTGGTTTCTCTGCTCTTAGTTTATTCTCTTTCTTCTTTTCTCTTTTATTTCTTTCTTTCTTCTTCACGCTAGTTTCTTCTCTCAACCTCTTCTTCTTCTTCTTTTTCTTCTATCTTTTCTTTCTTTCTTTCTTCTTTATATTGGTTTCTTCTCTCAGCTTCTTTACGCTGGTTTCTTCTCCCAACTTCTTCTTCTTCACATGGCGATGGTAGAAATGGCAAAGGCCTGATAACAAAATTAGAGCTCCAATTTGGGTTGTGATTTGCATTTAGATTAGGTTAAGATGTGCTTTATGGGCTTGGAATTTGATATTTAGAGTTTGTGGATTTTATGGGGTAATTTGTTGTAATTTTTTATTTATTTATTTATAAGAATTTGTTGTGGTGTGAGTGGATCTGCTATGGTGGATGAGTTTGATTTTTTGTGATTTGTGCAGTGGTGGATGGAAAACAACAACAATGTGTTGGGTTTTTTAGGGTTGCAATTGGTGGGTTTATGGGTTGTCGATGGTGATAGGAGGTAGGGTGGCTGGGTTTTTTCTTAGTTGGGTGCTAGGTTTGACCTTTTCGATTCCTAGAGGGTTGTCTCAATTGGGGAAAGAGCATGTTCACGCGAGTAAGGAAGGAGGATCGTTCTAACCCAATCAAACGTGTGCGCTCCACCATTTTTAGATAAAGTTGAGTTTTCAAACTAAAAACTAAAGCCAATTTTTTATCCAAACAAATTGGGAGTGAGTTGAAGATAAAAATAGATAATAGGATATGAGATATGGGTTAGGGTTATAAGATCCAAGTTATGAGAACTGAGATTGAATGATACATCAAACCAAACACAACATCAGTTTTCGATTCAAGTCTTGGGTCCCTAGATTCCTGACTCATTAAATGCAACTGACCAAATATAAAGCAAATGTTAGATTGTTGGGGTAATTGCAATAAACCCACATATTGTTTCGCCTGAAATCACTTTGTCTACCCGTGATTTAAAAAAAAATGTCATTTTACCCACTTGAGGTTCGCTTCATTTGTCTCCCACAACTCACCTTTACTAAAAACAATGGTAAATATGTTTTTTTTTAGTCTCCTTTTATGTCTCTCTCCTTCCAAATAAAAAAAAATAAAAAGAGAAAATAAGATCTAAAAATGCTATTGTAAAAAAAAAAAAAAAAAAAAAAGTATGCAATTTCCTAAGAGATTTTGGGTGAGAAGTAAAAGGATTTACAATTTGGAACTTAGGTATATTAGTGTTGGGGGGGGGGGGGGGGTGACTTGATTCCAAGCCGAGGTCCAAAGGCCCAGAAGATCATACTTGAAGAGATGGGTCAGGCCTAAGGGTGTTCGTGGTGCGGTGCAGTGCGGTTTTAGGCCATTTTTAGCACCGCACTTTGAGGTGTGATTTAGCCAAAACTATAACTGTACCGCATCTCATTTTTGTAGTCACATATGCGGTGCAGTATATAGTTTAGCCAAAACCATAACCGCACCTCACCTCATTTTTGCGGTCACATGTACGGTGCGGTGCATAAAAATTCACCTACTATATAAAAATTCAACATTTATATCACCATACAATTCAACATGCATTGGTAATATCACTATCTCAAATTCTCAGGTATACATCAAACATGTAATGAAGTCAAGTACTTTGAACAAGGTACAGTGGCAAGCAACTTAAATGTTTTAACTATCAAAATCTAATGCTCTTCAGTCTTCACTTTAGATCAAGAATATGAAGTAAAGAGTTTATGTTAAACACTAGGTACAAAGCAAAAAGGATTTACCCATAGTCAAAGCAATTCTAGTCATGCCTACTAATTTCAAGTTTCAATTATCAAAACCATAATGTAAACAAGTCTAAAGCAAAGCATGAAATAAATTATAAATCCAAAACAAGTATTAATATTAAACCCAACAAGAAATAGTTTAAATAAACATGAACGCAACAAAAAAAAAAGGTCTGTCCATCCAATGCTATACTTCTCCCCTACCCAATTCTATTTTGTAGCTCACACTCCAAGTTTTCACTTAATCTTCTTTCTCTATTGCCAATTTCATCAATTCTATGAAAATAAATATAGAAAATATTTGTAAACTAATAAACAAAGAACAATAAACTAATATACAATTTAAATATATAGTTTTAGAAACTTTCCCGCTTCAACATCTTGCTTCAAGACTTTCCACTTCATTCATTGCTTCCCGAAGATTGATTGGTTTAGATGGGTTTTTTAACTAATTTTGAGCACAGATAAGGGCCTCCACAGTTTTAGGAGCTAATGAACTCCTAAAAGGATCCAAAACATGACCCCCCGTGCCAAAGGCTGACTCATAAGCAACAATGGACACAGGAATAGCCCTGACACCTCGTGCTACCTCGGAAAGGATTACATATCTAGTAGAATTCACCTTCCACCAAGCCAAAATATCAAAACCCTCCCTATTTTTTTCACTAGCTTCATTAAGATATTTGTCCACATCAGTAGTGCATTCATTATCATCTTTTGTAGCTATGTATTCATCAAACTCATGTAAAGTAATCTTCCATGGATCGTATGGAAAACTAGCACTTGATTCTATTAAAGAACCAACATTAGTGGCTTGCCCATTTCCACTAGCACTTGATAATTCGGTACCCTTTGCATAGTGGGCATACAACTTATCTAAAGCATCCCTTACCAATTTTAAAGCAAACACTGCCATCTCTTTTGAATACCACTTATTAAACCAATATTTCAAATATTTCATCTTATATCTTGTGTCAAGAACCACGGCAATAAACATCATCAAATTCATATTTTCAATGTCTCCCCAATATTTCTCATATTTTTCCTTCATAGATTGTGCCATTTCTTTTAAGAGATGATCACCATCAATGCCACACAATCTATGCAATTCATTTTGAATGCCCACTAGCTCACAAAAATAAGTATTTTAAGTGACAAATAAAGAACCGGAAAAACGTAGAGTAACCTCATAAAAAAGCCAGAGAAAATTACAAAACATTCTGACATTCACCCAATCCTCACCCTTGGGAGGACCTATGTGCTTCTGTTTCCCATTCCATCTACCTCCATAAAGTAAGAACTAAATTCCACATCATTTTCATGCATCCTATCAAAGGCTGTTTCAAACTTCTCGGCTGCTTATAACATAAGATATGTGGAATTCCATATAGTAGGGACATCAAGAGATAACAAACTTTTAGATTGGATTTTTTTTCATCCTCTACAGCTTCCTTGAACCTATCCTTCCTTTTTGGAGATAATTTAACATGCCACACTGCAGTCCTCGCCTTAACAATTGAGTTATGAATGCCTTTCAATCCCTCTTGCACAATGAGATTCAATATATGAGTAGCACATCTCATGTGCAAGAACTGGCTTCCCAACATACAACCATCCTTCATCTCCAACTTCTTCTTCAAATAATCAAGAGCCACATCATTGGATTTAGCATTGTCAACTGTGACAGTTATCACCATTTTGATACCCCAATCATTCAAGCACCTTTCAATAGTTTTCCCAATTGTCTCCCCTTTATGATTTGGAACTATACAAAAATTCAAAATCATTTTTTGATAAGTCCAATCACCATCAATATAGTGGCAAGTGAGACAAATGTAGTTGAGGTTTTGAATGGAAGTCCATGTGTCAATAGTCAAAGACACCCTTTGGCCCAATTTCAAATAGCTTATCAACTTCTTCCTTTTCCCAAACCAAAGTTTAATACAATCCCTTGCCATCGTGAGATGAGAAGACACTAGAAACTTAGGCTCAACCACCCCCATAAAGTATATAAAACCATCACGCTCAACAAAACTAAAAGGTCGCTCATCCACTATAATCATCCTCGCAAGAGCCAACCGAATTCTATCAATAGAAAATTTAGCAACGACAAGCTCATTACTAAACTCTCCCTCAACACCACTAGTTTTTTTTGCTCGGAAACTCAAAGTGGTTTGGCTTGTGTCAATGACACCCGGAATCTTCTTACATTTTAGCAAATGAGCCAGCATGGATGAGGTCCCATTCCCCCTGGCAGCGTTGTATTACTTCTTACAATAATTGCATTCTGACTTTTCATGATTTTGTAACCTAACAAAATGCTCCTAAACATCAGATGGCTCTCTGGTGGACTGATTCTCATTACCTCTAGCTTTTTTTGGTAGGGGTTCATCATCCACAATCAAAGGGTCATTAGGGCCATTTGGTGCTGGTGGATTTGGATTTGAGGGAGCATCCATCTAGGGCCATTGAAAAAACAAACACACACACACACACACACACATATAGGTTAGAAAAGGAGTTTTGTAAGAGGTCAAGGCAAATTTATATATATATATATATATATATCGAATGTAATTGAACACACAGTAATTATGCCACATTTGTCTTTCTAGAAAGATAAAATAAAAAAAATACTGAGGAAGTGAGTCCCATTCCACAAATATGACAGAAAGAAAAATGACATAGTAGGCTTTATGAATCATTTTTTCCTTCTCAAAGCAACATAGCATGGATAAACAGGAAAACGAATAAGAAGAATCTTGAGAGAGGTAACTTAGGTTCTAACCCAAAGACAACAGTATGCAAGGCAAGATTAAAAAACAAAAACAAAGAAAACCCACAAAAATTAAACTTAAATATCTAACATATGACCCATAAATAAAACTATCAATAAAAAATAATATAATTAACAATTTTGTCATATACAAGAAAACTATCAATTACAAAACTAAATTCAAATTTTTAAGACCCACTTGTTGACATAGATTTTTTAGTTAAAACTCAAAATTCTTTCACACCTCACCAACACCAAATAAACAAAAAGCCATTGGAAACTCAGTAACCACTAATATAAACCCTATTAAATTTCAATGCACATTAATAAACCCAGTAAAATTGCAACATTCATCACATTATTTACTTAAAAAACCAACTATTAATATTAACATTATATAAAAACAAAAGCACAAAGAACCACACAATCACAATATTAAGTAACCTAAATGAGAATTCTAACCAAAATATTTAGAATAAACGCATTGATTAAACAAAATCCATGGTCTTTAAGAGCTAGACACAACACATAAGACCCTCAAAATCCATAAAAACATTTAACCAAGATAAGTGTTCTCTTAGTACCGCCACACAACCTAATCAAAAAACACTATTACTCAACAACAAAAAACAAATCTATAATAATCCCATAAACTTGAATTGAACACATGAATACCTAAATAGTAGAAGCAACTGTAGTGAGTAGTCTAGGTGGAAGTGTGGCGGCTAGAGTCTGACTTCTGAGGGCTGAGAAAGTGATAAGATTTTTATTTTTATTTTTATTTTTTACTAACAGAAGTTATAGAACAGTGTGGTGGCTAGGGTATTAAATTATTAATGTATTGATCTTTTGTCCTTATTATATATATATATATATATAAAATAAATATATTAATATGTATAGAGGGTGTGGTGCAGTGCGGTTATGCCATTTTGCGGGCAATTTTGGTGCGATTTTTGCAGTTTGTGCGGTTTGGTGAACACCCCAAGTCAAGCTCATTAATGTGGATAGAAACTAGAGTGCCTGAAGAGTAAAGAGTAACTCACCAAAATAGTTCCCATGGAGATCTAAGTTAGCCACCAATACCGGAACTCTTATCCGAGGTAACAAGCATGGATGGTCCTTCGTCAGTCACCTCCACATTAATGAGAGGTTCTTTACCTAATCACTTTCACATTAAATGCATATAAGATAGCCTGAACAGTGCAAACATCCCTAAAAGTCCTATATCATGATGAAATGGTGGTTTGGGGGGAGGGGGTGGAGAGCAGAAGGGGGATGTGACAAGTATCCCAAAAATCGAGCTGGAAGCAGGCCATCTGGGGAGATAAGGGAAGGAAAAATGCGTATAAAAGGTGAGGAGGCGGCGACAGAGAAGGGGTTGGGAAATATTAAGAAAAAAAAATCTAAAGAAGAACAAAAGAGAGAGAATTACCCAAGTTAGGGAGAGACACTTTTTATTTTTGCTTTCTGGCTTACACCTAGTACCTCGGGAAAACAGTTTATTTACCGTAGAATTATTTGCATATCCTTCTATCTTAATAATCAGGTGTTTAGGTCTCCCTTTGTGGAATTTCTACCCTATGTTCCTGATAAATAAATTGTGCAAGTCACTTACCTAGTCATTGTAGTTTGTAAGAGTGTTGGAGTTTTTGACCCCCACAAGTATATTACGGTTTACCCTTTTTTTTAATTAACAAAACATTCATCAAACACAGAACTCACATAAGAGAGAGAAAGAGAGTCATAAAGAGGGAGGTTGGAGACAAACGGGTTAAGCTTCATTGGCAAAGTCGAGGTTGATTGATCCCACCACCATGACTCCCATCTCATCTATCATTCATTGCCACCTCGCTGTCCGACTGAACCACCTTGGCTTCTTTACCACTTGCTTTAACTTGAAGGGGAGGTTAGGGTTGTCTTTGGATTTTGGTTTTGGGTTTTGATGAGTCACAATGATACGAAAAACGGATAGGTATATTGGGATTTTGTTGGATGGAGTTGTTGTTTTGTGTTTTGATGAGTCACGAAGATGAGGAGTGGATGGGTTTGCTTGGATTTTTGTTGGGTGCTCACGGTTTTACTATTTTTTGGTAATAATTTTATAAATTTATTGGGTTTTGTGTTCTCCATTTTTGTCATTTTGGATTTGGTTCGGTCAAGTAAAGCTCTATTTTTTTTTTTTTAATAGAGAACTTTCAGTTCTTAATCTGGAATTCAATTTTTGCTTTTTGGGTTTTTGTTTTTGTTGGGTTTGTAGCAATGGGTCACTTGGAAGCTTTTGAAATTGTAAATGGGTTTTTTCATGGCTATAATGTTGGATGCTAAGGAGATACATTGAAGCTTCAACAACCCCACGCCCCCAATGTACTGTAAGATTTATGTTGTTTGTGTATTGCATGCTTCCTTTACATTTGCTTTTGTTGATTGTAATTTTGAATTGACTTATTAATTTGATTTTTGGGTTTTCATTTTTGTGGGTTTGTGAGGAACTTGGCTTTGACCATCAGCAGTGAAGGTCAAAGTACTGATACATCCAGGAGTTTCATGAGGCTAGGTCCAAAAAATGAACATATCCGCACACGAGCATATGATTTCGATGTTATTTTGGTATTCATTTTTTGAAGCTAGCCTTACGGAACTCATGGTTGTATAAGTAGTTCACAAATGGATAATATTATTAGACAAATGCATAAACCTAAAATTAGGATGAATGAAAATTATGATACTCAACCTAATAAATAAAAATAAAAATAAAAAGCCTCAGACCACATGTGAATCGCGTGCAATGAGATTAGTATGTTTTTTTATTATTGGGTTTTATTGTCTTTCTCTTTCTCTCTCCCTCCATGGTTCATGTTTCGATTTGGTTTGTGGTTCCGATCTGGTTTTCAATGGTCTGATATGGTTTGTTGGTCTCGGTGGCGGTGGTTTGTGGGTTTGATTGGATCGTTAGGTCGTGGGTCACAATTTTGTTTTTGTTTTTTTCTTAATTGGTGGTGATGATGCTGTTGTGATTTAGTGGTTGCTAGGTTGCAATTTTGGTGGTTATTTCAATAGGTTCTATAGTGGTGGTCTTTGGGTCATGGTGGCTGGTTATGTAGCAGTGGTTGCTATGGATTTTAGTGGGTGCGTATTGTTTTAATGGGTATTTATATTATTTTAATGGTTGATGTGCTAAAGTAAGAGATGAGATGCATGTGTATTGATAAATGATACGTTAAAATAGATAAATTAGCTTTTTTGAGGTGCTAAAAACTAAATTTTGTAGAACGTTGGCATTTAGGTTTCTAAAAAAATACCTATTTTACATTCAAAAAAGTTATTTTATCTAATTTACCAACTCATTTAACAATACACCAACATCCCATTTCTTATTTTTATATACAACCCAATAAAATAATATAATCTCTTCTCTCTCTTCATTTCTATTTCTCTTTCCACTGCAAACCAACCAACCAACCACCACTAAAACAACTAACCAGCTAGCCACCATCGAACCACCACCACCACTGAACTAGCGAGCCAGCCACCCAAATTGCAATTATTCAAACCCAATGCAACCATTGAAACCAAAGCCCAGCACCACCAAAACACTTAAAGCAACCAATGACCCATAACCCATTCAAACCCAAGCCTCAAACACCGATTCAAACCCATGACACACAACAAATTAAAAACAACCCACGACCCATGACGGCAAACCCTCGAACACCACGAAACCACTGAAACATCCCATCTTTAAGCCGCCGCCATCACCATCAATCTTTGAGCCTTTGCCATTGCTGTCATCTTCAATTTTCAGGCTTTAGCCGTCACCACCAAGAGAGACTGAGTTGAGATGGGAGAGAGATGAGACTAATGAGAGACGAGAGAGAGATGTTTGGTGAGAGACAGAGAAAAAAGAGAGAAAGATAGGAGAGTATTTTTTTAATTAAAGGAAGAGAGAGAAAATTATTGCAGGAACAAGTTAGGCGAATAAAAAAATTACATTTAATTTTTAGCAATTGGTTACAATAATTGCTATTGATACCCATTTACTGTAGTTGTGTGTAAAAAAAAAAAAAAGATATACCAACTCGAATGTTTGTGGTTTTGGATATATCTGGATCTAAAATAGCAATTTTTTTTTGTGGGGGGGGGGGGGGGGGGGGGTTGGGGGGGTGTAATGCTAATGCTCTTAGCACCGTAAATGTAAATGCTCTTATTAGTAAAAGATCACTATAGCCAGTGGCGCCTGGCGGCTTTGGAGATTTTTTTCAAGGTGGTCATTAAAAAAATTTAATAAAAATAAAGCTTGAATATATTAATATCACAAAATAAAAACATACACAAATACATAAAGTTTTAAAGTTTTAAAATTTCCTTTTACAATTAAATGTTTGATTTGGGCTTTTAGGCTAATTTTGGAGATGTTGAATTTCATTTTTAATGGGCCCAATTGTTATTAAGGGTGTTTAAGTTTTTCCTTAAGGTGGTCAAAAATTTTTTTTTTTTCTAGGGTGGTCAAATAACCCATATTAGGCTTGGCGCTGCCCCTAATTGTAGCTATTTTTTTAAGCTATAACACCTTTGATGTAGCATATATTTCTGGTGGTTAGGATGCTCAAATAGCTTCTTAGTGATTTTACAATTGCCAATGTGGATGCTCTAAAGACACTTGAAAGCATAGTTATTAAACCCAAACTAGCCCAGTTGGTCGAACCGAAAAAACCCAATGACCTTACACCTTGACCAGTCAAGGCGTTTAAATGGATTGTTTCAGCATAAGACTCAATCAAACCTAGCAAGTTTGTGGCGACCTATGTAACCCGAATGAGTTTTTATTACACGACTGAATTTGTGAAATTTGTAAAATTAATCTATAGACTCACTTTATTGACTTCTTTATGGTTCAGTGTGATATAATATTAGAATTTAAAGAAGAGAAAACCTAATGAATTAAAAAAAAAAATGCACTTGTTTGTCTACCTCCAAAACTACCATCCTATCGAAAGACTATTATGTTATTATGAAACCTTAAGGCTCCGCTTGGGAGTTCATAAGGGAATGGAATGGAATGGAATGAGATGATTATAAGGGAATGGAAATGAATGGAATAGAATGGAATGTATTTAAGTAAGGGAAAGGAATGGAAAAGAATGGAATGAAATGGAATTAAGTAACCTTGATTGAATGTTTTAAAATAAATGAATGTAAAGGAATGAAAATGAATTGAATGTAAGTAATCCTGTTTGGGAGCAACATGAAAGGAATGTAATGGAATCATTTTATGACAATATTACTATTAGACCCCTATTTTAAAATAAAGGTTTGAATATATAGGGGTATTTTGGGAGTTTTAGTAAAAAAATCATTAAATCTAATTTCATTCCCTCCCATTTCTCCCAATTTCGAGGGGAATGACAATTTGAGGTTTTAAGGAAATAGAGATGAATGAGTGTTCCCTCGTACCCATTCCATTCCCTCCCACTTAAACTCCAAAATAAGGGAATGGACTTTCCATTCCCTCTATTAAAACTCCCAAATAAGAGAAGGGAAGAATATTCTAAAATTATTCTTTTTATTCATTTCCATTCCATTCCATTCCTTCCTCTCAAGCGGAGCCTAAGTTATGTTTGGTTACTGTTTTTTCTCCTTATTTTTTGTTTCCAAAAATAATTTTCTATTTTTTGAGACTAAAAAACTTGTTTAGCAACTCAAGATGGACAAAAAACAAAAATTGTTCTCAAAACTCAATTTGTGAAGGAAACTGAAAATATGCAAAATGCTATTTTCAATTTCTTATTTTCAAAAGTCAATAAAAATACATATTTAATTTAATGAATTTGTCTCATTTAATGAGTTAGTATTAGAGTTCAAATTCTAGTATTTTCTAGTTTTTTCTTCAAAAAACTATATATATATATATATTTTATTTCAACTAACCAAACATGTTTTTGATTTCAAAAATACAAAAAAAAATTATTTTTTCTTTATATTCCCAAAAACTAGAATTTAAAAATAGAAAATAAAAATTATTACCAAATATAACTTTAGATTTTGAATTTTAATAGCTAGTTTAGTGCCTTTTATTTATATATTTATATTATGATTTTTCAATCTTATTATTTAATTTAAAATTTTTTTTATTCAACGATACGATTTGACCAATGGCTGGTGATTCAAATCAGGTTAATGATGATTCTCAAACAAAAAAAAAGAAAAGATCAGGTTAATGTCCGGCTGAGTTTAATAACTATGCTTAAAAATAAAAATAATCAGTCCTCCACTTCTGCATACAAAAAGCACTCGTTTGGTACATGTTTAAACAGTAATTTTTAGTTTTTTTTTGAAAATATGTGTAAGCCAAAGAGTGGGTGAAAATATTGATTAAGTACCAAACAGACCCAATATTGTCAGTTCTTTTCAAACTCCATAGAATAGAATAGATGAGGAAATCGGAAAATTGCAGTAGTCCAGTAGACTAGACATTGGTTTGGTTGGGTTGGGCAACCAGATCTGAGGTTGTTGGTGAGTGGGAAATGTCGTCAATGGCGAGTAGTACAGACACAACCTGGGTGGGAAAGAAGCCTCTGAGGCGCATCGGTGGCATGTCCGATGCTCTCTCCATCGCTGCCGATCTTGGCTTCTCTGTCTCTCCTCCTCCTACTCAGGTCTCTCTCCCTCTATGTATGCCCAATTTTCCATTTTGTGCTCACTTTTGGCAATTTTGCCTGCCCCATTTGCCTTTCGCTTCTGTTTTGTTTCCTGCTGGTGTTCTTCAGTTTGAAATATCCATTTAGTTTTAAATTGATGTAGAAGCTAGAATACTGTGTAGGTTGTGGAAGTGAGTATGTTGGAAATATGAAAGGATTTAGTCTTTAGTTTCGAGATTAATTCAAAAATTTTGACATTGGTTCTTCATTCATATATATTTCTTTCAATTGCGAAGGTTTTAAATTACATAGTCTTAATGATGTTTTAAGTGGTGTGGGGTAAAAATTGCTGGTATGTGAAAGCTAAGGCATTTTGTTTTGTTCCTTGGTTTTATTAACGATTTCGAGTAGATAATTCAACTTGGTACTCAAAAGTTTTAGTGGACAAGACAAAACAAGACAAAGGATCTTGGTAGATGCTTCCTAATATTGGTCATCTTGTATCACTGCTTTACTGACAGGATATATTAATTGTTATATCAAGTAAATAAAAAACCTTGGATCTTATGTTTTTATGCAACAACCGCTTCTGAGGCCGCTGTAGCCTATGCTTTAAGAAAAGCAGTTGTGGTTGCTCTAGAGGAATCTCTAAGCCTAGTTATTGTAGAAAGTGATGCCCAGGCAGTTATTCTAGGAGTAAAAAATGTTTCAAAGCTTCTGAGCTGTAATCGCTTTACAAACTATGATTGAAGAAGCTTTGGACTTGATGCATCAAAATCCTTCTTACAAGTTTGAATTCTAATGAATTAATTGGTCTAGCTGTGCTCCTTCCAAGATGGGATTGTAGAATCACTCAACAGGGTTCTGTCCACTTCGGAAGGACTGCTTATTTGTATGCTGCCCCCCCCCCCCCCCCCCTCCCCCCCCCCCCCCCCCCCAACCCCTCCCAAATCTTTTTTTCTTCAGCCAAAAAAAAAAAAAAAAAAAAACCCTGCATGTAGGAGTGCTTCAAATCCCTGAAATAAAGTTTGAAATCATTGTTTCTTTCATTCTATTTATATGTTTGTTTATGCTCCCTCTGGTTTGTTTAGTAGTATAATAGAATGGGGATGTTTCTATGTTTAATATTTTCATTTGTGGTATAACACTGAACAATTGGGAAATTATGATGCAGAAGCTTTGAAATTCCATTTGAGCTCGTCTTTTATTTTTTTGGTAGGAAGAACTCCAAAATTTATCCACCACTACTGGAGAGAAGGGTGATGACTTAATAAGGGTCTTAAGAGAACTTACCACTGTACAAAGAAAAATAGCAGATCTGCAAGTGGAACTTCAAGGTCGAAAGGTGAGTTATGCGAGTTTCATTTATGACCTGTTTCAATTTACAGTATGTGTGAGGCTGCTTCTGTAACAGCAAGAAATGAAATTACAGTATGATACTTTCAGGTAGCACTTTTACATATCTTATTCACAATTGGTATGCAATACTTATCTAACTGAGTGGTTTTGTAAAATATAGGATGATAAAAATGTAGCACATTTAACTCATGTGAGCGAAATGGAAAAGAAGATTGAGACTTTGGCTAGGATTACGACTATATTGAAAGATGTCATTCAGAATAAGGTAATCTTTTTTTTTGCCTTCATATTTATCATCATTGTCTTCTTGACATGTAAAAAAGCTGAAATGGCATATGCTTTATGCTGAGCTCCTTGTCTTTATCCTTGAAATGTCCATGTCCAGTCTTCTATGCACATTGATGCCTATATGGAACATGTCCATGTCCATGATTGCTTGCACTTGCACACACACAAAACTGTGCACATATATACATGCTCTGTTTTCTCCTCCTGGGTTTTAAAATAGCATGGGTTGCTCAAGATATAGTTTGGTTGCCAATTTTGCTATAGGTTAATTTTAAGGGTTCATTTGATTATTAAAATTTTGGCTTCATCAAAATTGGTGATTTCTACAATTCTCTGCAATCATTCCTTGTTCCTTCTCCTCCCTCCTATGGGCAAGAAGGGGAGTAAGGGTTGGTGTTTGGTGGAGGAGGAAGGTTGATGACTCAATGCTACAAATTGTATTTGTGAATTCAAATGCTTTTTTTTTTTTTTGATAGGTAATAGATATTTCATTAGTAAAAAAGTACATCATGTTCACGATGATGAACAGACTGTACTTGAAACAAATACAAAAAAATCACAGAGAAACAGAAACAGAATGCAGGAAATCAAATACGGAAATACATTGCGTAAAACCCCAAATACGAGACCACCCAAACAATGTTTGAACTAGCAAAGACTTCAAAAGATCAATAGATTTCTCAACATCCTCAAAAGTGTGGGTATTTTGTTCCTTTCAAATTAGCCACATCAAATAGGCTAGCACCATATTCCAGATCGAAGAAGAGTGTATCCCCAAATAATTCTTCCATTCACAAAGAAGAGAAACAAAAATCCTTGGCATCACCCACTGTATACCAAACATCAAAAAAACTTCACTCCATAAGGCATGTGCAAACTTACAATGAATTAAAAGATGATCCACTGTTTCTCCATCACAGTGGCACAAACAACACCAATTAACCCAAGGCAGGTTCCTTTTTACAAGGTTATCAATAGTAAGAATACTATCTCGAGCTGTTGTCCATAAAAAGAAAGAAACTCTTCTAGGTACCATAAGGGTGTGCTTGTTTGGAGGTGAAATAGGGTGAATGGAAAAATTTGGAGAGAAAATGAGGAGGGAAAACTTTTTGGAGGGTGTTTGGTTAAGAGGGGGAGAGGGGAAATGATGGTGGGACCCACCAAAAAGTTCTCTCCAAAATGTAGAGAAAACTTGGTGGGAGAAAATCTTATAGGTGAAGGACAAGATGTGTTGGATTCTTAACAAAGCTAAGGGGTTCTTGGTGAAAGATTATTATAGAATTCTAGCTGGTCCTATTATCTTCGGTTTCTCTTGGAGAAGTATTTGGAAGCAGAAGATTCCCTCTAGAGTAGCTTTCTTTGTATGGTCTGCTGCCTTAGGGAAATGCTGGACGATTGATAATTTGCGAAAAAGGAAGGTGTGGATTTTGGATTGGTGCTACATGTGCAAGAGTAATGGTGAATCGGTTGACCATCTCTTCCTTCATTGTCCCGTTGCTATGGATCTTTGGTCTATGGTTTTGGGTTTATTTAGAGTATCTTGGATTATGCCTCATACTGTTTTGGGGCTGTTAGGGTGTTGGCAAGGTAGCTTTGGTCGTCATCGAAATGGTTATATATGGTCCATCGTTCCTCATGGCTTAATGTGGTGTCTTTGGAGGGAGAGGAATAGTCGTTGTTTCGAAGATACTGAGAGATCTATTCCGGACCTCAAGCTTTTCTTTTTTAGAACTTTGTTGGATTGGTTGTTTGCTTTGAAAAACAAATCTTTCCCTTCTCTTTTTGTTTTCCTATATTCTTGCAATTTTTGTTTTTGATTTGTTGGCTCCTTGTTCACTTCCTGTGTACTAGGGTGTTTCCCTTTTGATATCAATATATCTTATTACTTATAAAAAAAAATGCCCGTGTGCAAGTTGCACATGGTCTTCTTCAGTACAGTTTTTTTTTTTTTTTTTAAATAAATTCCAATTTTAATAAGTTATTAGGTGATTCTTTGTTCAGTGTCGCATTTGAGTTTTTTTTTTTTTTAGACGTGATTTTTTTTCTACACATGTTTATTTATTTATTTTTAATAAATTTGGGTGATTGTATTTTTTTTTTTTTTGGTTGTTTGTCACTTTTTTGTTTCAATTGGGCATTATTTTTTAACAAGGGTATATGAGTAAATTTATATAAACTCATTTTTTCCATTCTTCCACTTTTTCACTTCCAACCAAACAAAAAGGAGGGAAATTAAAATCTTTTCTATTCTCTCACTTTTTCATCCTCTCACAATTTTCTATCCTCCCACTTTTTCACACCTCCAACCAAATGGACACTAACACTCCAAATACACTTCCATGGGAAATGAATGGTAGGAGGAGCAGATTAGGAATAATAGAACGAGTGAACATCAAAAACACCATTTGGAGTTAATTTCCAAAACAAACTATCAACCCCCTCATCCCTTGGCATTTTGGAATAAATATGCTCGTAAAAAGCATCCACTCTCTCCACCTCCCAATCATCAGGAGCCCGTTGGAATTGAATATTCCAACTCCTACTACCACTATCTAATGTAATAGTAATCAACTCAAAAATCCAAGCGTCTTTACCCAAAGCACAAGAGAAAAGATCAGGGTAAAGATCTTTTAAGGGAACGTGTCTATCAGAAGTATTGATTAAATGATTAAATTTACCATATCCTATCAGTTTAAGCTTTTGGGACAATTGGTAATTTAACATGATATCAGGGCATGAGATCTTGAGTTCGATCATCTTCTCTACTCTACCTCCCATTTAAATTTCCACGTGTTGAGCCTCACCTATTAAAAGCTTATTTCGTCCCACACATGAGAGGGAGTGTTAGAAGTATTAGTTAAATGATTAAATTTATCATATCCTATCAGCTTAAGCTTTTGGGACAATTGGTAATTTAACAGTGTCCACACCAAAGGTCATACCAAAATCGAATACGAAGACCCTCTCCCACCACATACAACACATGTCCAAGGAAACTCTCTACGCCTTTTCTAATATTCTTCCACATTCCACGCCCCTACGAACCTCTACCAACTCTAATGCACCAGCCTCCACTAGCCTATCCATACTTGGTGGCTATAACCTGACACCATAAACGATTGGTTTCACATCCGAACCGTCATAACCATTTTCCAAGCAGGGCTTGATAAACAAGCCAATCCTCCGTATCCCCAAATCTCCTGTCTCAACCAGCCAACACACCTTATTCCAAGCAACAAGTGGATATTTGAAAGCTTCCTTAGAACTACCCCACAAGAAATTTCTTTAGATCCTTTCTAATCTATCCACCATAGCTTGAGGGATAGTAAACAAGGATAAGAAATAGGTGGGAACGCTTGAAAGGATACTTTTCAATAAAGTTAATCTGCCCCCTTTAGACAAATAAAGATGTTTCCAACCAGATAGCTTCTTCTCCATTTTTTTCTATAATAGGATTCCAAGTTGATGGATCCTTAAAATGAGATCCAAGAGGCATACCTAAGTAAATCATGGGCAACCTACCAATATTGCAACCTAAAACACTAGCCAGAGCACTCAAACTCCCTACCACCCCTGTGGGAACAATCTCACTCTTACCAATATTAACTTTCAACCCTGTGATAGCCTCAAAGAAAATCATCACCATCCGAATATATAAAAATTGCTCCCTAGATGCATCACCAAAGAAGATAGTGTCATCAGCAAAAAGAAGATAAGAAATATGCAAATCTCTTTGTGAATGGCAATTCGCTTCAAAACCCCTAAGAAAGCCTCCCTCTTCCGTTCTTTTCAACAGCCTACTCAAAACTTCCATCACCAACAGGAAAAAAAGAGGAGACAAAGAGTCCCCTTGGCGAAGGCCCTGAGTACTACCAAAAAAACCCACTAGAGAGTCATTAACAAGAACTGAAAAACGGATTGTAGAAATACAAAACTTCATCCACCTCCCCACTTCTCTCCAAAGCCCATCCTCTCCATGAGATAAAACAAAGCATCCCAATTCACATGATCATAAGCCTTCTCAATATCCAACTCTACAATCACACCGGGAATTTGACTCTTCATTCTACTATCCACACATTCATTTGCAATGAGAATGGAATCAAGAATCTGTCTCCCCCCAACAAAAGAATTCTGAGAATTAGAAATGAGTTTATCCAAAACACAACGAAGCCTATGTGCCAACACTTTTGATAATAGCTTATACAAACTACCCACAAGGCTAATCAGACGAAAGTCCTTAAATGTTAATAGCATTGGTCTTCCTGGGAATCAGACACAAGAAAGTGGCATTAAGGGATTTTTCAAAGATGCAAGTTCTATGAAAATCCACACAAAAAAAAAAAAAAAAAAAAAAAGAAAAAAGAAAAAAGAAAAAAAGAAAAAGCCATAACATCCTCTTCTAACACACTCAAACACTTTTGGAAAAAACCTATAGTAAAAACATCTGGCCTAGGTACCTTATCACCTTCAGCATCCTTTAAAACTGCAAGAATCTCCTCCTTATCGAACTCCCTCTCTAAAGATAACCTCTCAGATTCATCTAAGCAAGCAAACTCCAGGCCATCAATAGTTGGCCTCCAAGATTCAGGCTCTTGATATAAATTCCTATAAAATTCCTCCACCTGATCTTGAACCTCCCTATCATCCTCATAAAGCACTCCCTCCACCTCCACCCCCCCAATGTGATTGGTTCACCTGTACAAGTTAGCCAACCTATGGAAAAACCGAGTATTATTATCCCCCTCTTTTAAGAACAAGGCCTTGGATTTTTACCTCCAAGAGGTCTCCTCCAAAGAAGCTAAATGCTCAATATCAGCTTTGATCACAGTTCTTCTAGATCTATCTTCTAGAGACAAAACTTGCAGCTCTTCTCTCATATCAAGATCTAACAACTCAGTCAAAAGACATTTCTTCCTAAAAGCCACATCCCCAAGCTCATGTTTATTCCAATGCTTCAAGTCACCTTTCAGAGCCTTCAATTTACAAGCTAAAACATAACTTGGAGGTCTCACAAAGTGATAACCGCTACCACTGCCGAACTCAATCCACAAAACCCTCCAATTTCAGCCACATATTTTCAAATTTAAGAGCACTCTTCCCCATCAACATACCTCCTGCCTCCACTAAAATAGGACAATGATCCGACACCATTTGAGGAAGAGTCTCCTGGGTCACATCCAAAAAATGTTCCTCCCA
Source organism: Quercus glauca (assembly GCA_023736055.1). Taxonomy (NCBI): domain Eukaryota; kingdom Viridiplantae; phylum Streptophyta; class Magnoliopsida; order Fagales; family Fagaceae; genus Quercus; species Quercus glauca. Next base: position 36,273,958 of record CM043322.1, read on the forward strand.
ATCAGCTGAAATCAGAGCCCTATCAATTCTGGACATGGAAGGATTAATAGAATCACGAAACCAGGTGTAATCACCTCCCTCCAAAGGCAAATCAACCAGATTATGTTTCTCAATAAAGTCAGAGAATTTAAACATGGCTGAGCTAAAAGAGTTACAACCAAGTCTCTCATCCAGGTATCTGATGATGTTAAAATCACCAATCAAACACCAAGCCGAGCTCCACTGCAATCTCACAGAATCAAGTGCTACAGAGTGCAAAAGTGTAATAGTGATTTCATCTTTGTGAGCCTCTAAATATGATTATATTTCTTTGCGTTATCTGATTATTGACTTATAACTAAAATTGACCTGTTTGTGAGCAGTTTTCATATTCTCATACCTTATGTCCTTATTTTTTTGTTGTTGATAAGTATCTTATGCACTCCTCATTGTTCTTGTAATTTGTTTATCATTGGGGGGAAAATTGGGCTAATTGCATTTTGCCCCCCTAAACAATAGGGTCAATCTGAATTTCCCCTCTAAACTATAAAATTGTGCAATGTCCCTTATTATTGTGCTAATATGAAAATTTTCCCGTGCCATTAATAAATTCAGTAAATTCAAAATTTTAATGGAGAATTCTAGTTTGTTGAATTCCATGCCATAGCCCGTTAGATTTCACTTAAATATTAATATGAAATATCTTCTTGGAGTTGGGAAAGTCTTTGAAGGGAACCAAGGGTTCGATTCTGGCCACCACGCTTGTCTGGAATACCATTGTGCGTTTCGTGTTGTTAAATCAAGTGTATGTGTAGGAATTTATGGCCATTGGATTGTGGTGGTATCCAGGGTGAGTTGGATTGAGTGGCGGTCGGGTTAGGGCAACTTGGCCAACTCAAATTTCAACGATGTCCAGGGGAGGAGAGGTTTTCAGTGGGATTTTTTAACTTTGCATTTTACTGCAAATAGAAAGAGGAGAGAGGAGAGGTTTTCGTACAGCTTTTGGGGGATTTCTATATTCAAGCAATTAGAATTAGAGTAAATATATATTTCTGTTTCCAAATTCTCTTGTTTATACTTAACCATCTCTTCTAAACTTTGTATTTTGCACATTTTTTTAATTAATTTCATTTAATTTAAACTTTAAATATAAATTTCTTTGAAGGAAGTAATTCTAAAGAATTTTTGTTTTTGAATGTAGACTTTCTTTTTAAAGTTTTTTATTTTTATTTTTAAATTTAAATTTGATTATAATTTAATGGTTGGGGCTAGGGCATTTGAATTCTGCATGTCTTCGTTGGAAACATAAGAAGATGCTAACTAGTTGAGTTACAAATATTGACTGTTTTTTTTCCCCTCATTTGACCTAGAGGGCAAAATTGGAATTCTGAAATGATATGCATATTGTTTGGTGGGTTGAGCATGCATTTTGAGAAAATTGGATATCCCGTTAAAAATATTGAATTAATTGGATTTTACTAATGACAGAAGCAATATGCATGTTATCAATCAATCAAGAGGAAAGTTGCTCAATTAAAAAATTTAGGGACGATTGGGATTGAGGGGGTGTGGCAAAGTCCAAAAAAATTCCTAAACAATTTTAGTGTAAAGAAAACAACTCTTTTATGTCTTTTTTTTTCCCCCCCATTATTGAAGATAAATACTCCAAGAGTAATATCTTTCCATGGATCAAATTGAGCCTCTGCACGTGTACACTTTGATGCATAAATATTTCTAGATTGCCTCAACAATATATCCTTAGAGGCTTAGATTGGGCATTTATCCTCTAGATGATTCTTATTAAGCATGATAGTCATGATCATGCAATTGCAGTCAGGACAATAGTTAATGATATTGACAAGTGACAACGGAAATGTCATATTTAAATATTAATCTCTTGCAACTTCTGAGACCTGAAATGGAGTATTTTATCTTTGCTGCTGGTGCAAGGGCCGACTGTAATTTCAAGAAGGTGCTTAATTAGATATATGTCCTAGCAAAATGTGTATAAACATATTCTGTGGTTACTCTGTATGTCTCATTGAATTATAGTGATGGCTATATATATATATATATATATTCCATTTCCTAAGCATAACATTTTTATTTTTTGGATTGAATAAGATGAATTTATTTAACCTGGGAACATATTCACTCTTAAATTGGCAGGATCGCATCATAGCACGTCTTCAACAGCCATATTCACTAGATTGCATTCCAGTGGAAGCAGAATATCAGGTTGGTCCAATTAATTCCATTCCTCATTTCTCAACCCATTCTTAGAGTCAGAACTCATTTTCCACATGGTTACTCACTTGTGACCAGTCTGCTGGTCATACTAATTGCTTTTGGTGAAACAGTTAGGCACAGGTGTAAAGACTTTGGTGTGGGCACCAAAATTATTCCCAGCTTGAATTTGAATATTTATTGATAAATTTTGTTATGACTGAGAATTATGTGGGATTATGTTTATGGTTTAATTATTTATCTTGTCAATGTTTGCTGGTGTAAAAATGGCTCTTGTAAACTTATGGCACACAGATGATTGATGAATAAATTTTTATGTTGGAAATTTCCAATAGCTGGGTGCAGATTCCTAATTATCCAATAAAAAATAAAAAATGAAGTGAGGAATTATCCGATGAAAATAAAACCAAGTATTAATAGAATAACAGGTTAAATATGGCATGGTTATTGCCCAATGCATAGTGATGAGTACATTCCATGCAGTAAACCTCTGTATGATCAGAACAATCAATTTAAAGAGGGGAAAAGGTGAGTAGTTGTAGATTCTAGGGATCATAAGGTTCATGAAATGTGAAGAGAGGGATGTTCTTTCCTTATCCTAATCGTTGTAATAATAGCATGAGTTAAGATCTACTACCTCTGTATGCCTGTACCAAGTCCTTCATAGTAGTTCCATGTATGGTTGCTTTTTAAAAGAAAAAGGGTTTTAAATTGCGATGTACACCCTGTCAAGAGTATTATAGTTCAACTGGCACCTCCTTGTGTTTCTAATAGAGACTTCTAAGGCTCAAAATCCCCCCTTCCCAAACTATTGAATTAAAAAATAATAATAATAAAAAATGCAATTACACCCCAATGTCTAAATTAGGGCCGAAATTATCAGTTTTAGTAGGCAACTATCCACCTTAAACTATGAGAGCATTCACAATGTACAACACTAATGTGGACTCTAATTTAGATGGCAGGTGGATATCGCAAATTATTCTTGAATTTGCAAAATTTTGAAATTTAGGGTGTTCGTTGCAAATAACCTCTATAGTGTAGGGTGAATAGCTGCAATTAACCCAAGAAAAACATAAATTTGAAAGAATTGGATATAATAATTTCACTTAAAACAAAAAGTATGGTAACATTGTAAGTCAAAGCTGTAAATTATAAATCTAGCTCTTGGAGAATGGCTAAAAGTACTGCAGAATCAATCATTTATCTAATACTAGAGAGCAATTGAATGGTTATATTAGTTTTGTTGTCATTTGAAAAAGACTTTCTAATGCTCATGGCTTTTGCTTGGGTTTGTGCAGAAACAATTCTCTGAGTTACTGATGAAGGCTGCTAGTGATTATGGGGCATTGACAGCATCAGTTGCAGATTTTCAATGGAGTCAGAACTTTAAGGAGTCTCCTTCAGTATGGGGGGTAAGCAAGTAGAGGCTTTTATTTTGCTTCTAAAAAGTTCCAGAGTGCATTTATAAATAATAAATAAATAAAAGGTTACAGAGTGCATAATAGGGCATAGCTTTTTTCCCATCCTAAGCTCTGTCTGCATTCAGTTGTTATATATAAATATTTTTCTGTTGGATTTAATTGTCTCTACCTTTTTTTTTAGCAAATAACTATCTCTACCTTATAAACTAAATTCCACTGTGATATGGAATATTGCTTTCAATGAAGGATGAGATCATGGGAGTATTTGGGTCATCTGAAACATCATGCATATGATACTATTGCATATTTGTTCTCAATGGCCTCTGAATTGATAATCTATCGTTTTAAAAGATGTTGAAAAATTAAAATCAAAATACTAAAGGTTGAACATCCTTGATCTGCTTGGGGTTTCTTGAAATATCAATAATCTGCCATAAGGTTTAGTGGAGGAATCATTATTTTTCTTTCCATTCTCCCCCTCCCCCTTTGAATATGAATTTGATGTAAAAGATTTTTAGTCAATAACAGTATTCTCTATTTATTGAAATCTCAAACATGATCTCATAATAGAGAACTTAGATTTTCATTGTGGTATACTGGGTCAAATCATTTCTACGTGTTCCAATAACCGTGCCTGTGAGAAAATATCCTTAAATTAATGGGAGGGCTTTGTGGCAAAAGGTGATCATCTTCTTCTATTGACACAGGAAATGCTTCGCCCAATTCCAGTTGCTTTAGCATCATGCACCCGATTCTTTGAGGCCATGTCTGCCATGAGAGAATCATTTGCAACACTTCAAAATCTGAGAGTGGGTCATTCCAATTCCTCTTTGCCTACAACACCAGCAAAGGATGCTTCCCAAAGAGTGCCAGGGGACTCTGACTGTGTAACTCCACCACCTTGGAGAAATGAACCAAGCTTTGATGACTTAGCCATTAGAAGCATAAAGAAGCAAGAGATTCAGGGGCAAGAAGCAGAGGATGAAAACAGTGAGATGGGTGATGTTAATCAGGTTGATGGCACGAGCCATAGGAGATTGTCGTGGCCCCCATCAGTTAAGAAGAGTGGAATTTAGTCAAATAAGGTGAATATCATTGCATGTCTTCCAGTAGTAAATGTTCCATTAGGTTTGTATTCTGTTTGTGATGTATTCATTTCACTGGAAATATGTAATAGCAGTATCATACACCATGAGAAACTCATTCTTTGTGCAGTAATACATATGTTATTTTGTTTAGTATTTTGAAGTGGCATGTACATCGTCTGTGGTGTCCCCAGTAATGATCGGCCATTTTTGTCTTTTTTTTCATCCCCAAATAGGCTTATATTAGCTTCTGGTCGCCTTAGGCTTTGAACTTTGAAATATGTGTTCAACTCTCATTGTCATTGTCTTCATAGTACAGTGTTTTGCCACTAGAATGTGGATCTATTAAGCCTTAATTCATTAGCAAATAGCAAGAGCATATAAGAACAGCTACCGCTAATGTCACATACATCTTAAAAGTAACAAATTAAATATTTACGAAAAATATTAACCACTTTCGCAATTCAGAGTGGAAAGAACCATTCCCAAATTGAGAGTGACGGCCATGGGTGATGCGAACGAGAAAAGGCTTATTTGATGTTAGTAAGGATAAACCCTTTTGATTTGGGGATTTGGCGTAGCAAATTTGGACGGCAGTAGTAGGCCCTAAAAAGGAAATTGGGCTGAAGCATGACTCTTATCACTTGTAGCAGTGGAGCTAAATAGCCATATAGCTATTTTAGCTTCACCATAACACTAAAAATAGTCATACAGCAGTGGAGCTAAACTTATTTTTTTTTAGCTTCATTGCTACAGTGCACATCTATCTATGGATGTGCATGGTAGCTGAGAGCTAAAAATAATAATAATATTCCTCCAATCGGATTAAAATATTATTTTTCCTTTTTTTTTTTCTTTTTCTTTTCTTCTCAGAACTCTCACAATCTCTCAACTTTCAGACCTCTCACACCGCCGCCCCCCTGACCCACGCCGCTGACTCACGCCGCCACAAACCTAGCTCTAACCACGGCAACCCCCACCACCACCACACCCACATTCATCAAACATCGGCAAAACCCACTGCCAAAACATCGGCCGAAATGGTTTCTTCTGCAATTTTTTCATTTGAACAAAAAAAAAAAAAAAAAAAACAAACAAACAAACCATGAACCAGAGGTTGATAGAGGCGTGGTGGTGGACCTAGTGGCATTGATTTAGTTGGGCTGAGTGGGACTGAAGCTTGATTGGACAGATCGTCATTTTATGGAAGAAATAAAGAGAGAACAGTTGAATAAATGGAGAAGGTGATGAGGAGAAAAAGTAACAAAAAGATAAAACAATAAAAAAATAGAAATTGTTGAAAGTTAAAAGGTGTGGCTGAGGGTGGAGGAGATAAGAGGAGTACGCGTGTGGAGGATAAAAACAAAGAGGGGGAAAAAAAAAAAGGAGAAGAAAGAAACATGTATTTGGATCAAACCAAAAAAGATAATGGGAAAAATAAAATAAAGAATAATAAGAAATTAAAATTAAGAAATGTTACCATAATATTTTTGCAATAAATTTTAAGTTGTATGTTATCACTATCTAATATTGGTGAGAAAATTTTTTTTTTTCTGATGGTGGTGGTTGCGGTGGCGGTGGTGGTGGTGGTAGTGACAGGGGTGGTGGTAGTGACAGTGGTGGTGGCAGTGGCTGTGATTGTTGTTTATTGTAGAGAATATATTATTCTATCATGTGGCGGTGGCGGGTGGCGGCGGCGGCGGAGGAGGAAGAAGAGTTGGCGGTGGAAGAGTCAGTAGTGGTGGCGGTGGCATTAGCGGTGGAAGGGTCGGTGGCGGGTGGCGGTGGAAGAGTCGTTGGCAGAGGTAGTGGCAGCGATAGCGATTGCGGTGGTGGTGGAAGAGTCGGTGGCAGCGGCGGTAGTGGCAGCGATAGCAGTTGCGGGTGGTTATGATTGTTATCTATTGTAGTGGATATATTATTTTATTGTAGTAAATATATTATTCTATTGTGAAATTTATATTATTTTATTATGTTAAAAGCTAAAATAGATCTATTGCTGCAGGATGTGAGTAGGTAAAATAGATAAAGTAACTTTTTGTGATACCAAATAACTAAATTTTTAGCTTCATTGCTGTGGATGCTTTTATGAGTGAAAATTATATATTCCCTCTAGTGCAAATTGTTTGGTCTAGTTAAAAAAACTCAATTATTTAAGAAAACATCATTAACTACCTTATCTCTTTAAAAAAAGTTAAAAATTTCCTAAATTACCCTTAAACAAATTTGTTTTTCTTTGTTGAAGGTTTTTTTTTTTTTTTTTTAATTTTTAAATTTGAATAAAGATGGCATGTATAATGGATTTCAAAATTTAGGTTTTTAATTTTTTTTTAATTTAAAAAAAATGCTCCCACAAATAAATTAAGGCCATAAAGGGGATGTTAGTAAATTAATAGTGTTTGACTTTTCAAACAGGACATAATTTTAGGACATCCCAAAATGGAGTACAGGCCAAACAATTTGGGACGGAGGGAGTACTATACTAGGCTCTTTTATTTTTTAGGTAAATGTTAATAATTTACATCTATTATAATTTAGAAATATATAATTTTTTTCAAACAAATAAAAATATAAACTTTAGAGATAAGCAGTAACTGTAATTTCTTTTTTAGGAGTTCTCTTTTTGAATTCAAAATGAAATTTTTTATTTGAAATTTATGACCCTGCATTAATGAGGGTATTTTTTAACCACATAAAAGTCTAATTGAAAGAGGAGAATCCTCTTATATATAGTACTAGCCTCATTACATACACTTTGCGCGTGCGATGAGACTTTTTTTTTTGTCTAGTGTCATAATTTTCTTTTTTCTTTTTTAAATTTTGGATAAGTTTGTTTTGAAAACATGAAATAGTAGGAGAGTGTGTTCAATTTTGTAGGTATTTTATATGGAGTTGAAGATATATTTTTACTGGGTTATTCTTAAGTTTTTTCCCTATAAAACCTAAAGTTTAGAGGTATTTCAAAAGAAAATAAAAGTCCAGTCCAAAAAGAAGAGTCCCCTTATAGATAGTATATATATATAATAGATAGATAATAAAAGTTGGGCTTAGAAGATAATATTTAGCAACTGCTTAATATAGGTAAAATTTTATCATTTAAATTTCAACAAATTTAAATTTTACTCAAAATAAAATTCTATTATAAAAAAAGTTCTAAACTTGTATCTTAAACACCAACCCATGTTTTCTTTCTTAAAAAAATATAAATAAATAAATAAATAAAACCTACGTTTTGACTTCTACACTAACTAAAAGTTAATTATCAATATTTTAAGAACAAGTAATTAGTAAATTAATTTATTCATAAAAAAATAGTAAACTAATTTTACACATTTAAATTTCAACAAATTTAAATTTTATTCAAACTAAAAATCTATTATAAAAAATTATAAACTTAAATCCCAAACAACAACTCACGTTGTTTTAATTATTTTAAAAACAATCTTTTGACTTCTACTTCAACTAAAAGTCTATTATCAACATTCTAAGAACAACTAATTAGTAAATTAATTTTATATTATTAGTTATGATATATTTCCTCAAATTAAGGGATAACATTAAAAATTGTTTAATTTAAATAAAACTAAAAGTCTATCATCAAAATTTTCTAAATTTAAATCCCACAAAACTCACGTTTTTGTTTTTGTATTTTTTCCTCAAGTTGCATCGTATTAAATTAATATTTTATTAGGATATTAAGCTACAAGACTCTCAACTAAGGGATAAGATTTAACAATAATTTAATTTAGAAAAAAACTTTATCATCTAAGTTTTAGAAATTTAAATTCTACTCCAACTAATAGTCTATTATCAAAATTTTCATATATATATATATATATATATTTCAAGACATGACTTTTTGATATAATCTCTCTTAACCAACTAAAGACATCCCTATAATTAAATCCTACACAATACACCCCATGTTGTTATATATATATATATATATCACTTTTTTCCCCAAGATGCAACGTTATGCTTATGTTTTAATCTAATAAATCCATCTTATTTATTGTTCTCTGCTTTCGAATTTGCATGCAGGACATTATGTCAAAAGAAGGTTACTATAAATAAGCAAAACAATGAACAGTCATTTAAGTTCTTGGTTTTCTTATGTAAGTTTTTAATTTTTTTACTCTAACTAATTATTAAATTAATTTTATATTATTTGTTAGTATATATTTCATTAAATTATGGGATAATATTTAACAACCATTTAATTTAGGTAAAACTTTATCATTTAAATTTTATTCAAACTAAAAATCTATTATAAAAAATCCTAAACTTATGACTTCTACTCCAATTAAAAATCTATATCAATTTTTTAAGAACAGCTAATTAGTAAATTAATTTTATATATTTAAAATTCAACAAATTTAAATTCTATTTAAACTAAAAGTTTATTATCAAAATTTTCTAAACTTAAATATTTCAATATATTTAAATTCTATTCAAACCAAAAGTTTATTATACAAATTTATAAACTTAAATCCCAGACAACAACCTCTTACTAAAAAAAAAAAAAAAATTTGATTTCTACTCCGACTAAAAGTCTGTTATCAACATTTTAAGAATAGTTAATTAGTAAATTAACTCTATCAAAAAAAATTATTAATTATTTTTTATGATATATTTCCTCAAGTTAAGGGATAACATTTAATAATTTCCCACGCAATACATCCCACGTTATAGTTTTGTTTTGTTTTTTTTTGTTTTTTTTTTTTTTTTTTCACTTTTTTTCCCCCAAAAATGCAACTTACACTTATGTTTCAATCTAATAAATTCATTTTACTTATCGTTCTTTCCTTTTGAATTTGCGTACAAGATATTGTGCCAAAGGAAGTTTACTATATATAAATAAAATAAAATAAAATAAACAATGGACACCCATTTAAGTTCTTGGTTCTCTTATGTAAGTTTTTAATTTTTTTTATTATTTATTATTCTCAATTTTTGAACTCTTTTGTTTATGTTTTGGTTTTGGTTATTATATTTAATTTGTGAGTTTGTTGATTTTTTTTTTAAAATTAGACTATCACTAGGAAAAATTTTATATTGAGGAACAATTTTGTTTATTATTGTTTGTGCTATTTAGAATATAGGTTAAACGTAACTCAAACAGGAATGATCAAACTCATTCCATATCTCATATTAAGAAATTAACACAAAGCACAAAGAGAATTTTCAAATAAAGTCCAGCTCTAAACAATTAGAACTTAAAGCAATTTTTTAAAATTAAAATTATTTACTTATTTTATAATTTATTATTACTATCTATTTAATAAAAAATTTTAATTTTTTTTTAATTAGCTTACATATGAATCTTCATCAAGTCATGTATCGCACAGAAATAATACTAGTGGATTAGCATTTAAATGGTATCATGGAAGGGTTTGCTTGCTTGTATTGTTTTTTTTATTTTTAAGTTTCTCTTTAAGAACCTCAAGGGAAAAAAAGTAAACAGCTGACAGAGATTTTTTTTAACAAATAATGAAGTAATTAAAAAATATTTTAGGGCAAACTACACTTTCCCATCTTGAGTCTTGATTACACTTTAACCACTTGAACTATCGAAATGCAAGATCGACTCTCAAATTTTAAAAAGTTGTTAGACACTTACACTTAACTTCCTACTATCTATTTTGGTGTTAATTCTAACAGAATTTAGCATTAAAAGACCAACTTACCCCTCTCCAATTTCAAGTATCAACAGATGGAGAAATAGGTAAATTGGTATTTCAATGCTAAATTCTGTTAGATTTAACACCAAAACAGACGACAAGAGAACATTAAAATAAAGTTATAACTTGAAAGTTAATTATGCATATTAATAGTTCAAAGGGTTAAATGTAATCAAAATTAAAAATTAGGGTGAAAAAAAATGTAATTTGCCTAAAATTTTTTCTTGTTAATGTGATTACATAAATTATCATGATGTTAATTTTGTTTGATAATTCGATAGTTCAAGAATGTCTTTTAAGTTTTATTTCATAAGCTCTCTCTCTCTCTCTCTCTCTCTATATATATATATGTGTGTGTGTGTATAAAATAGGAAAATGTTAACAAATGTCCTAAGAGAATTAATTTAGTAATTAAAATTTTTTTAAAAGATTTTAAAAAAATTTATAAAAAAAAAACTAATTTTTATATTTTTTCAAAAAAGTGATGTTAAAATTTCCTAAAATAATTTATGAAAGATCAGCCTTGGATGACCCATACAATAAAATTGATAAATGCTTCTCTCAAAAAAAAAAAAAAAAAAATCATGGTGCTGTTTGCACCGGCCGACATTTATTTCTGTAGCCTGATACACATTACTTTTTACTTTTTTTTTGTTTTTTGTGGGCGGGGGGGGGGGGGGGGGGGGGTGTTTGTTGGGGGAAGAGAACTTTACTTAAAAAGCAATAAAGCCAGCCTATTATGGTGGCTTTCACAGGTTGCAGTATGGTGATGTGACCATTTAGAAAAAGTTTAGGATCATATATATTTTTTATAATTTATTGTTACAATTGTGATGGTGTATTTACTTAAAAAGCAATAAAGCCAGCCTATTATGGTGGCTTTCCCAGGTTCCAGTTTGGTGATGTGACCATTTAGAAAAAAGTTTAGGATCATATATATTTTTTTATAATTTATTGTTACAATTGTGATGGTGTATTTTAGAATTATATCATTTTAAATATATATTATTGTTAATTTTTTTAAAGCATGTATGTTAAAATATTTAGTATTAAAAAAAAAAAAAAAAAAAAAAAAGAAAAGAAAAGACGAGGAAGTGAGTAAATATATTTATAAGTGATTGTTAACAACTACAAGTCTCCCACATCCTAGTTATAAAAACTGTTAGCAATTAAAGGTCAGTGGTATCCCCTCTTTTTCTGTCCGAGTACGGGGTTGGGCTACTAGGTAAGGGACAATATTTTACTTTTGTGATCCGTCTTTTCAATCTCTAGCTAGGAAGCGAAAAATGAAACCAAAAACAATAATAATAAGATGGAACTAGTGGTTTTCAGTTAATTTAACTAGTAAAGTTTTTAAAAGTTGAATAAGAAATTTGAAATTCAATCTATGCCTACATCAAAAATCGATTGGTATTTTGATTTGATGATAAAGAGTTATCATCAGAAGCAGACGCCATAAGTTGAAACTCCTTTAAAAAAAAAAAAAAAAAGTAAACCGCAACTATTTTTATAATTTTACAATAATTTGTTCACATAATAACTTGTGTGAGAAGTGGAATTGTGAATTTCATATGAACTCACTATTTTTTTCACCTCTTAGAGCAACTGCATCAGTCCATGCAAAAATCCTGTCTATTTTGCAAAAAAAACTTACTTTTTCTATTTTACACACTCAGTTTTACAAAACACCCATATTAGTTTGTTTATTCTACATTTTATTTTATTTAAATAATCATTTTTCTCTAAACTCACGAGACTCTCTCTGAAACTCCTTTCTAAAACTCTGATCCAAGCACAGCGAGAAACTCTTCTCTCTGAAACTTTGATCCAAGCACCGATACTCGCCGATCCAAGCACCGATATTCGCTGATCCACAAGCGTCGATCTAAGCATCGATACTCGCCGATCCACATACGCCGATCCGCCACAAGCGTCGATCCACAAGTGCTGATCCGCCATAAGTGCCAATCTACAAGCTCTGATCCATTCTCTCTGTCTTTGTTGGTGTGTTCATGTGTGGGTGTGTTTGGTTTTGTGGTGTCTGTGGTTGATTTTGTTGTTGATTTTGTGGTTGATTTTTGATTTTGTGTTTGTGGGAGTGTGTGTATCAGAGGAAGGAGAAGATGATGAGGGAGAGAAGATGCGTTGGTTTTGCAAATGGAGAAGAGAAAGAAAAAAAGGAGTAAAATTAGAAATTATTAAAATAATGTATAGAAGGGTTATAGTAATTGTGCATACATGCATGGTTACTGTGGCATTTTTGCATTTATGCAGAATTTTACATCCACTGATGTGGGTGTATTTTTTGTCAAAATGTGTAAAATGAGCTACTTTTTGTATTTTGCAAGATTTTGCAACCACTGATGTGGTTGCTCTTATAAGTCGTCATATAGTCAAATTGTGGCTAAAATTATGGAAATTTTTGTGACATAGACTTACTCTAATAATAATTGCCAAATAGTAGCTGTCTCCCATAGACTTGCTATTTTTTTTTTTTTGACAAAGTTTAGTTACAAAAGTTGTAGCCTTAGGTTACAACCTTACTTAGTATCTTTTTATTGGAAGTGAATTTTGACAAATCCACCATTGGATGACATATTCTTCTTATATTCTCTATGCTTGTAAAATTTATAGAAAATTGAAGATTAATAGCTATATCATCAATAAATTGTTTAAATTGCAAGTTTTTGTAGTTTAAAATTATGCATAAAATATAAACTTATAGATCATATAGTAAATAATATTTGATTGACACAAAATTTGATATGTGTATTAAGAGAGTAAAAAAATATGCAATTCAACGATTAGATTTTCAAAATATGCAGTAATTTTTATTTTATTGAATAAGGTTGTAGCTTAATGCTACAACCAATTTTATAGCTAAATTTTGTCTTTTTTTTTTAACTGTTCACAAACTAGCACTTAGAGTATTCACATCGGTAGAGCTAAAATTTTTAGTATTTATCACCTCAAAAAACTATTTTATCTATTTTAACTCACAATTTCACTTCACACCATGCATCAATGCTCTTATTTTTACCATCGGCCAAACACTGTTTATTTATTTTTAAATTTCTTTCTCACTTCCTCTCTGCCACAAAACCTAATAAGTGATCAAATAATAATTTTTTTTATGCCTTCCTTGCTACAGTGAACTGCTAGTCTTAGCAGTTCACTATAACAAGAAGGCAAAAAAATTTATTTTACCACCACTAATGGTGATGCTCTAAGAGTTATAGAAAAATACTAGCACAAAAGAGTGTGATCTTAGATATTTTCCATTAAAAAAAAAACTACAAGCCCTACCAAAAAAGTTACAAAATTTTTCACATTCTACCCATAGGTGAATTTTGGTGTAGTCAAGAGCCTTGTGGCCTAATAATTTTTTTGGGGTTTCCAATTAAGATATTAAGCATTCAAATTCTTTCTTCTTGTTGTAATTATCAAAGTTATCAAAAAAAAAAAAAATATATATATATATATAACTCATGTCGAGAGACTTCTCTTTTTATTGCACTAAGTTTGGATGAGGTGAATTCTTGTGTAATAGATGTAAAAAATTCGATGATTTTTACCATACTTGTAACACTACTAAAAATCCTGATATGCAATTTCACATGTTATTGTTTTAATATATATTTTTCAATTGAATTTATATTTTATTCTATATCCAAACCATCCATTAGAATCTTCGTACATCCTATATTTTTTTTATACTTAAAATATAGAATTTCATATAGAGACACAATCATAATAAATGCCTAATGCACCAAGAACCTGAAAGCTCTAGCACCTCATGGTGTTTCTAATGAAGACATTTAGGGTTTAATCCCCTCAACCCTATTGTAACTATTGAATTATCAAAATAAATAAACTCCTAATTCTATAATATATACTTTTTATATATAAACTGTAGTGGCAAGGGGCCCAAGAATATATGTTGGGCCTTGGGCCTTGAGCCTTGTTCGAGGGCGCTTAGTGGTCTGAGAACAGAGAAACAGTAATAAAGATGTAAGACTCAGAACTCCACGAGCATGCTACGACTGAGAAGGTTGGGGAAGGTAGGCCGATGAGATATCGGAAGGTGTATTCTGTCATCCAGAGTAACATTCCAAGAAATTCTATTAATAAGGATACACATCACGAACGTATAGGACAAAGGGGAACTGTGAAATATTTAAGAGAAAGCTGCTACCACCACATTGAATGCTCTGTAGCTAACTCTCTGACCGCATTAATTAGGAAGTGATATCTGAATAGTAATTTTCAGCCTTACAGTTACTCCCTAAAGGTTTCAGGAAGGTGCTGATAGGATAAGGATCAACAACAAAAAGCTAATCTACACGTGAAGGATAGAAATGAAAGAAGGAAGAGAGTATAAAATAGAAAGAAGACTCTAAGGGAAAGGGGATCGAAGAATTGAGAGAGAAATATTGTAACAATAAGAACTGTACTTGTAATCAATTTCAAGAATTATATACAAGACCTGATCTCCTCGGACTGTGTCGAGGATGATTTTCTTTAGATAAAGCCAATCTATTTTTACTTTATTGTCATTTGGATTCACTATGATTGCTACCCAACTCATTAGAACCTAGTTTTTCAACCCACTCTCTACAAACTCATTGTATTGGGCTCTTTGAGCCTAAATTCTTTTAACTTTTTGGGCTTAGGACTCAAATTGCGTCCTTACACAAACACAATCATGATTAATGTCTATTAATAACTATCATAATTATCAAATTTCATAGTTAGACAAAAAATAAAATGAGATCTCACAATTTTTATGTGATTAGTTTAATATTTTTTTTAATTTTTTTTAGAAGAATATGTATATTTTAATTGAATTTAAATTATGTTCTATATATAAGTCATTCATTAAAATCTTGACAGATAGTAATTAAAGCGCTGCAAGATGGAGACAAGACCTTCTCAGAGGTTGGTCACTTACTACAAGACACGCTGTCCCATTTAAATTCTTTCAAGAATTGGTCGCTCTCTCATTCTTATAGGCAAGGCAATGCAGTAGTAGATGCTTTAGCTAGGAGAGCAAAATTTTCCTTTCCATTTGCTATTTGGTTGGAGTCTGTTCCACTAGATTTAATAGCTTTTGTAAACGCTGATTTACCTTTTTCTTAATAAAGTTATCCACTGATGGAATTCTCAAAAAAAAAAAAAAAAAATCTTGACATATTATATTTTCTTCTAATAATTTCTCAAATATATAGCTCCATATACAAACACAATAATAATAAATATCTAATGTTTATATAGTTCCACATACAAACATAATTATAATAAATACTTATTAATAATTATTATAATTATCAAATTTCATCTTTAGATTAACAAATAAAAGAAAAAGAATTCTTTTTATTATGTTAAACTTTTTTGTGCACTATATGTGTTAGCACTAGTTCTTATAAAATGGTCTAGCACTCTGGTAAAGTTTGAATTTCTTATCGTAATCAATCAATTATATATATATATATATATATTAGAGTTGCAAAACATTCATTTAAATGGGTATTATTTATTATTTTTTGTTACTTTCCAATATTGTTAGATCCACTCAATTTCTCATTAACTAGTACGACATATTCCCTTGTTAAAATACTAGTAGTAATTTCAAGAGTTTGCCCAAGTGGACATCAAAAGTCTTTTGCTCTTGTTATAGAAAATTTCATAATAATTTTTATAACGGTTGATTTGTCAAGTTTCCCTTGTGACCTTTTTTTACCTTCGTCTAATAATATGCCACATATGCAGTAGTGTGAAATTTTTGTGTCTGTAGAAC
The DNA here is from genome assembly GCA_023736055.1 of Quercus glauca. NCBI lineage: Eukaryota > Viridiplantae > Streptophyta > Magnoliopsida > Fagales > Fagaceae > Quercus > Quercus glauca. Next base: position 36,290,171 of record CM043322.1, read on the forward strand.
TATTACTAGTTTAGCCACATGGCATGAATGAAAGAATGGAATGTGGAGTGCACATATCCCCATATACTTCTGGACCGCCTGCCTGATCCTTAAAGGATAACTGGCATGCAGCATGTGCACATTCATGGGCCTGAAAAGCAATAATGAACTACCACCGGGCCTTCTGGCCTGGATGGTACCCGGTCTTATAGGGACCTAACAGCTCAGGGGTTCTATCCCTGCATAAACCCTTACCAAGCAAAAAAAAAAAAAAAAAAAAAAAGAAAAAGAAAAGCAATAATGAACTGTGAAAGTATGGGCCCTCAGCATCCCATTGAGGGGCTGACCAAGAACTCCCACAACACAAGGATGAACCCGAGATTTTCACCCACACCTCCCAAAGAAAAAGGCAAAAAGAAAATGAGAGAAAAGAAGAAAATTTTTTTAATTAAAAAAAATGTAAAACCCATTTTTCTTTTTGATGTGGAATTATTAATTAAAATTTATGTATTTAATTTTTTCTAATATTTATTTTCAATTGATAATATGACTAATCTATTTAATTATATTATAAATGATAATTTTTAAGTAGGATTTTATTATTTTTAATTTTGAAAAACTTTAATATACACTAACCTCGTAATACACTCTTTGTGCATATAATGAGACTTGTTTTTTTAGGTAGTTTTTTTTTTTTTTTTTCCTCAGAATATGGGGTAGTTTTGGTTGTGTAGATGGGGTAGTGGGAAGTTTTATAGAACATGGGATAGTTTTATAAACATGAGTAGGTTTTTTGTTTTTAATTTTTGTCAATTTACGATTGTGGGGCCCTATTGCACTAACCACGCTGGCCCACTACGTGCGGCCCAAGGCCCGCGCCGAGGATAATGCTAAGGCCGAGGACAATGGGAGAGAACCCAAGACATCCAAGGCCCGCGCCGAGGATGACCTGTCCTCGGCACACCGACTTCACTAAAGGGAAAAATATCCCATATCCGTTGAATATATCTCACCGACATTCTGACCGCTTTAATGGTGAGGCGACCTGAAAACCCTAAAGCATCAGTCACTTCAACTATTGTAAAGCCTGCAAAGGCGGCCGGGAAATAACATAAAGCCTGCAAATACAGATGATGGAACAATCCCCTATGCCTAGAGGCTCAGATTACTGCCAGATGGACGGTTAAGATTAACAAAAGGAAACAATATATAATTAGGAGATTTCCCAACATAAAAGAGAAAAAAAGGAGAATAGATCCTCGGCCTGGGCCGAGGACAAATATGCTTCGTAAACACTTAGCCAAATTTGGACATTGAGAACCGAATAGATCTCATGCTATCAATGATTCATGATAAACTTTACACCAGCCATTGTTTACTTCGGTGATGCCAAATCCTTAAACCCATTTCTCTAAAAGTTTCATTGTTAAGGGTCCGTTACAAATCGAGTCCCTACAACGATTTTAACCTCATTTTTATATTTTAGGAATAAGGATAAGTTAATTAAATTATAGGTGTTTTTGAAAGTTAAAAAGAGAATAACTAACTCTCTTTGTCCTCTTAATATAAAAAATATAAAGATAAAGATAAATAACTTTAACAAGTACTGTTATATTACATATTTAACCATCATTATGATAATTTTCGTTGGTATATTCCTATTATATTATAATATAATTTTTTTTAATGAATTTCTTATTCATTTGTGAATCTATAATTTTCATCTAAATCTTTTGTCAATTTTTTATATTTCAAATAACAAATTCATCAAGAAAAAATATTTGAGATTTAATCAAAAATTTTTTTTTTAAAGTTTTCATACCAAATTGATATTTTTCTAGTAGACATCTACGATTAAAAAAATATTTTTTTTAAAAAAAAATCATCTATGATATTCAAATCTTTAATGAGACAATAAAAAAAAAAATTAAATCATAGAATAATAATGTTTATTTTAACAATATAATCACTCAATAGCCTTAACATGCTCAAAGAAAGATGGATTCAACACATAATTGGATACTTAAACCAATATTAATTTCATCTAGAGAATTGACTAAATTGCAAATTACACCTTAACGTTTGGGGTAATTTTCATTTTATCCTCTCAAGTTTCAAAGTTTGAACCACTCCCCTAATGTTACATGGTGTTTAGATTTACTTCCTTCTATCTATATCCATTGATGATGTGTGATGAGTCCAAAAAAATCATTAAGGTCTTCCACCTTAATAGACGACCACATGTCATTAGTAGGCCATCGAAGCAAAAGATGTAAGCGTTCAATCACATTCAACACATTAAAAGACAGCCATTACTCGTCAGTCTTAAACTCCCATCAAGACAATGACCGTTACACTCATCACCTACAATTATGTTTAATAGCGGCCTAAGTCATCTATAAAAGGAATATCTGACTCACTTGCTAAGTTACGTCAAAAATTACTAAAAAACATTATCTATATACAAAATATATAGGCTGATGCTAATTTAAGTATCGGAAGCTCCCCCATCGAGCACAACTCGGTAGTCTCTTTGATTAACTCTGTTTTTCTTGCGAATCTTACAAGATTGTCAAAAGCTCTAGATTGGATGAGTGACCCAACTGACAATTTTTGGCACCATTAATGTGTATGTTAAATGCCAAATCATTCTAAAACGATGTACTTTTAATGCAGTTAAAACGAGTCATTTTGTCAATGCCAAATAAAAAATATATATATTGTAAGGTCGCAATTTGAGTCCCTAGCCTAAAGGATGGATGAATCTAGGCCCAAAAAGCCCAATACAATGAATTTGTAAAGAGTGGGTTGAAAAACTGGGCTTTAATGAGTTGGACAACAGGTATAGTGGATTCAGATAACAATAAAATGAAAATAGATTGGTTTAATCTAAAGGAAATCATATTCGACACAATCCGAGGAGATCAGTTCTTATATATTTCTCTCAAGTTTGATTTCAACTTCAGTTATCGATTGCTACAATGTTTTTCTCTTAATTTCTCGATCCTTTTCTCTCAGGGTATCTCTTCCATTTTATACTATCTTCACATTCCATCTCCACCCTCCACGTGCATATCAAATTGTTGGTGTTGATCCTTGTCCCATCAGCATTTTCCTGAAGTCTTTGGGTAGTAGCTGTAAGGCTGAAAGTTACTGTTCAGGTATCACTTCCTCATTAATGCGGCCAGAAAGTTAATTGCAGAGCATTTAATGTGGTGGTAACAGTTTTCCCTTTAGATATTTCATAGCCTCTTTATATCCTATTCCTTCTTGATACTTATCCTCATTAGTGGAATTGTTCGGAACGTTGCTCTTGATGTCAGACCGCATCTTCTGACCTCGGCTTCGCCTAGTCGAGGAAGCACTCATCCTCAGATCACTTCCCTGGAACATAACGCCTAAATCCCTTTATTTATTTATTAAAGTTGACCTCTATCATATGTTTATTCATCCTCGGATTTATGAGGTGTCCTCGGATTGGGCCCCTGGCCCAATACATCATACTGGACCTAATATCCCTACAATAGCCCCTTGAAATTCCCCTCTTTTGCTCCTAGGGCAAAAAGGAGGATTTCGATATCGCCACATCCATTATACTCATCATACATCACTCTTGATTGCGCAGATGCCTTTTTAACTGCCCAAGGCCCGCTCCCGACGCTTTGGCATACGAGACACGTCCTCATTAAATTTTTATGGCTCCATGTTCCCCACGTTTTACGACGTGATACGGATCCAACGGCTGAGGATTTTGCCTGAACCCGGGCGGGAATTTTCCCGCTTGTAACTCTCTTTTAATATACATAATGCCCGAATCAATCACTCATCTCACTTTAGCATTCATTTCACTTTAGAGCTTATACACCGAACCTGTAAACTTACCGAACTCACTTGTGCTTTCACACCTACTAAGAGCCAGTCCGAGAGAGTTGTCTTCTTTGTGTAAGTCTTCATAAACTTTTTCACTTATTTTTCCATCTACTTTTCTTTTCTCTGTCTTTTTCTCCTTGGCTCTTCTTCCTTCTCTTTATCTTCTTAATACCTCCAAATCCCTCTTAGGAATGAATAGATTTGCCAATTTGGTAGACTCCAAGGAGGGTATAGAGAGCTTTAAAGCTCTGTATAGGATCCCGCCAAGAGTGTTTATTAGGTATTGTAAGAAGGGAGAGTGGCATGAAAAAAAGCAAGAGGGAGAAGTGGTAATCCCAATGATTGCCTTCATAGAGGGTGGGATGAAGATTTCCATGGGTACTGTCACCAGGGACTACCTTAGGGCTCATAGGTTAGTTCCTACCCAATGTGCCCCAAACATGTTTAGAATCTTAGAGAGTGTAGACGCCCTTAATGAGAAAATGGGCTTAGGGCTGACCCACCACAATGTCAACTGGATTTACAACCTCCACCATCTAAAGGGGCATTACCTCTAGGTACCCTAAGGTTAGGCTCATCCAGTGCCTTCCCGATTCCAACAAAGGCCTAAATAAGGACTTCTTGATCGTATCAGAGGGGTGGCACGATGGCCTCCCCTGCCCGACAAGAGAGGGGACACCAGGTGGGGTTTTAGGTCTAGGTTGAATATTTGTTTTTGAGTTTTCCTTTGACTCGTTTTGTTTTTTGCTAATGATGTTTTTCTGTTTCTCCCCATGGTTTTGTAGATAAGAACGCTGCTGTGTCTAACTTCAACCTGGTCAATCAACCAAGCCTAGACAAAATACTTAAGGCCGAGGTGTTCGTCCATATTGATGGCCAGCTCAGAGTAGCATACCTCATCCTCGGCTACACCCCGATCTCCAAAAGTTACCAGGCGCCAAAGTGCGTTATCAAAGCAAAGGACCTCGTCTACATTGGATAAGCGTTGCCTCCCCAGGTTTTCTCATCACCAGTCCGATCCCAGAAGGCACGCTCACCACCAATCCCATACTTGAAGGCATACCAAAGGTAGCCCTACCACCATAGTGTACAATCGGAGAGCCACTTCTTCTCATCCTGCCATCACAAAGGGAGAAGAAGAAAAAGAAGAAGAGGTAGTTGAAGTGTCTAACTCTGAGGATGAGTTTAAAGTTTTTAATCAACCTTTGTCCCTAGAAGCCTCAACTGGTGACCTCGGGCATCCTTCCCCAGCCTAATCCAACCATAACCAAGAAGCTGTTAGCATATCAAGCGATATGGGAATACAACGTAAGCAGAGGTCCACTCTCCAAGAATTTTTGGAGTCCTAGCCTGGGGGGAATGCACTTGGGAAGACAGCCCAGATCAGGCTTCCCACTTCTCCACATGCCCAGCCCCTCCGACTTGAGCTCGCTGATCTTAAAAGGAAAAGGGAGCAGAAGGGTAAGGAGGTGGTGGAAGGAGGAAAACTCCCCCCTCCCCCTAAGAGGATGAGGCCCAAAGAGGGGCCAAACAAGTTAGGGTGGGGCAAAAAGGCGCTGACCAGAGGAGTGACTCTCAGGTTGCACCTCAGTCTTGGACCCCCACACTAATGCTGGATGGAGCTCCTCTGCCCACCAATGCCTCCATTAGGGACTTCCGAGGAGGGAAGGCTGGCTATGTTGCCGACGCGGTGGAGCAGACACTGTTGCTCCCTGAAGACATGGCCGATCTAAGGTCCCTGAGGAGGCACGAGGTCTTCTTTAGTCTGAAAAGGGACCTCGCGATGGTAAGTCTTTTAATTTGCCCTTTTTTTATTTTTTATTTTTATACAAGTTTCCTACCCTTTCTTCCTATTACTATTTCCCTCTATTCACCTTTACCATGTTTCTTTCCTCGGCAAGTCGTTCAAGCCACGTTTCGGGCAGAGGAGATAACCAATTTTTGTCACCGCCAGATGAAGGAAGAGGAAGAGAGACGCAATGCCGCTGTGGAGGCCTTCAATCTGGCTGAGAAAATAATAAATGAAATGAAGAATAAGCTGTCCGAGGTGGAGAGGGACAAAAAGAGCGCAGAGGCCGCCTTGGACAACGCTAAGAGACAGGCTGAAGGTCAACGAGCGCTCCTTCGCAATGCTGAGGATCAGCTGGCTGCCTCCAAAGGATAGATCATCACCCTTAAGAAGAAGCTGGAGGAGGCTGAGAAGGCATGGGAACAAGCAGAGAAGGCCAGGGATCAGGTCGAGCATGAGGGGTATGATGTAGGAGTGGCGGAGACTGAGGAAGCCCTCAGGGCTGAGGTCCCCGGGGTATGTAGGAACTACTGTCTCCAAGTATGTAATGAGGCTCTCAACCAAGCTGGAGTTGAGGCTTCTTCAGTACTTAGGAGGGCAGATAGTGTATACTACCCTCCCGCCATCCGAGCATCTGGCCTGACTAGCTCTAAGACTGATGCCTCCCCCGAGGTGGTAGAAGTGGGCAAGGCCAATCCAGCCAAGGCCCTAGCCTCCTCTGACAACCCTTCCGAGGTGGCTCAGCAGCAGAAGGTTGCTGAAAAAGAGGCTGATACCAACAAGGGAGTGGCCCCTGATACCACCAAGCCCCCTACTGCTTCTCAAGATCAACCTAAAGAGAAAGAAGTGCCCTCTTCGATGGAGATAGTTCTTGCAACTCTCCCATTGCCTGCCAAGGGTGATCTTAAGAGCAAAAATTCAGGATCTTTAGAGGCAGCACTCTCCCAATCTACCAAGGGTCCACCAAAGGAGAAAATTGTAATAAAAAAGAAGTAGCTTAGAGTGTAGGTCTTTTTTTATTTTTATTTTTATTTTTTTTATAACTGTTGTCTTTATTTTCAAAATTTGTAACAAAGTTAACCTTTTGTAACTAATCTACCTTTTTCTAAGGCTTAATCTTAATGAAAATTGCAAGTCTTTCTTTCATACTTGTGACGTTCATATTGATCCAAACATGATTTCTGTTTCAGTTAACACTTAACAAATGTGGTGATGAAGCATAACTCTGCTTATTAATTTGCATAAGCGGTAGCATAGTTGTCACACATCACATGACCAGCATCAAGACATGCTAGATTTACTAAGTCCACCACCTCGGCAAAGTATGACTTTAATTTTAAGAACATACACATTGATGTAGTATACATACAGGTTTAACTCTACTCAATCCTCCATTCATTAGTAGATTTAATGGACTAGAGGAGCAATTAATTCTCAAACAGACATAGATATTCCTGCAAATGCTTTAAATGATGCTCATGAGCATCTTACTATAGTGAGGATCTCTGCCATTTAGAATGGCCGATTCTATTTGACATTCAAATAATCAATTAAAAGCACTAATTTACCTCAGGCATGTGGTCTGAGGATCCAGAAATGATAAAGGGTCTGTTTGATACTTAGCAGAATGATTAAAAGATATCAATTTACCCAAAGTAAATGGTCCGAGGAACTAGACATAACTAAGATTTTCTTTAACACTTAGAAAAATAGTTTAAAATATCAATTTACCTAAGGTATATGGTCCGAGGAGCCAAGCATGACCGAAGTTCTATTTGATACTTAGAAAAATAATAGGAAGTATTAATTTGCACAAAACTTGTGGTCCTAGGAGACAAGCATAGCTAAGGTTTTGTTTAATACTTAGGTAGATGTCAGGAAGTAGTAATTTACCCAAAGCATGTGGTCCGAGGAGCCAAGCATAGTGAAGGTTCTGTTTAATACTTAGATAGTTAATCCAAAAATATCAATTTACCCAAGGTATGTGGTTCGAGGAGCCAGGCATGACCAAGGTTCTGTTTGATACTTAGAAAAATATCACGAATTGTTAATTTATCCAAAGTAGATGGTTCGAGGAACCGGACATAACTAAAGTTCTGTTTAACACTTAGATAGTTAACCCAAAAATATCAATTTACCTAAGGTATGTGGTTCGAAGAGTCAGGCATGACCAATGTTCTGTTTGATACTTAGAAAAATGTCATAAAGTGTAAATTTACCTAAAGTAAATGGTCCGAGGAACCAGACATAACTAAGGTTCTGTTTAACACTTAGAAAAATGGCTTAAAATATTAATTTACCCAAGGTATGTAGTCTGAAGAGCCAAACATGACCAATGTTCTGCTTGATATTTAGGAAAATGAATTAAAATATCAATTTACCCAAGGTATGTGGTCCGAGGAGTTAGACATGACCAAGATTTTGTTTGATATTCAAACAAATAGTAGGGCACAGGACGCACAATATAATAAACCCAAAATATTGTAAAGAAATTTTTCATTAATAATAATACATTCTCAGGTTGTTTACATTCTAGGGGTGCGGTACAACTTTTTCATCTAGATCTTCAAGATAATATGCACCTATTCCAGCCACTGATGTGATACGATATGACCCTTCCCAGTTGGGTCCCACTTTTTTTCATTCTGAGTTCTTTGCAGTTCCCAAAACCTTTCTTAAAACCAAGTCCCCAGGCACTAGCAGAATCATACCATTACTTGAGCTTGTGTTGGTAGTATGCCAGCTTAACCATAGCATTTTCTCTTCACTCTTCAATCAAATCTAAACTTTTCTCCAATAGCCCATCATTGTTGCTCGGAGTAAAAGAGCTTGTTCTCAGCGTTGGAAATCCTGTTTCTAGAGGAATCACAGCCTCGGCCCCATAAGTCATTGAAAAGGGTGTTTTCCCAGTAGATCTACGAGGTGTAGTTCGATATGTCTAAAGGACGTGTGGCAACTCTTCCACTCATTTTCCTTTTGCGTCATTCAGTCTCTTTTTGAGCCCATTCACTATGACCTTATTGATAGCCTTTGTTTGTCCATTCCTCTGTGGATATGCCGAGGTGGAATATCTATTTGTTATGCCCAGGTCACAGCAATACCTCCTAAAGGCTTTGCTATCAAATTGAAGACCATTGTCCGAGATGAGTGTACAAGGGATTCCAAATCGAGTGACAATATTTTTTCAGATAAATCTCTTGGCATCCATATCTCTGATATTTGCTAGTGGTTTAGCTTCAACCTATTTGGTGAAGTAATCCGTGCCAACCTGCAATCATCTCTTATTCTCTACTGCTTTAGGGAAGGGTCCCACAATGTCCAAGTCTCATTGAGCAAAAGGCCAAGGGCTGGACAGAGGATTAAGGACACCTCCTGGTTGGTGAATATTTGGGGTGAATCTTTGGCATTGGTCGCATTTCTTCACATACTCTTGTGCTTCCCTCTGCATATTTGGCCACCAATATCCCTGAGTGAGGGCCTTATGAGACAAAGATTTGCCTCCTGTGTGGCTTCCGCAAATTCCTTCATGTAACTCTTCCAGGAGTAGTTCAACTGCTTCAGGGTGTATGCATAGCAAATATGGTCCAGGAAAAGAACGCTTGTACAACTTTTGATCCTCTGACAAACAAAACCGAGGAGTCTTTCTCCGTACCTTGTCGGCCTCGGACTTACTCTCGAGCAAGATGTCTTTCTTAAGGAATAACACAATAGAGTCCACCTAGCTGGGACCTACCCTTATTTGATGAATATGAACCACGTTTCTCCCTACCTCAGTGGGTTTACATAAGTCCTCCACAAGGATCACCCGAGGTAAACTTTGTGTCGATGAGGTTGTCAGCGTGGCAAGAAAGTCAGCATGTGTATTTCCACTTCTAGGAATTTGCGATAAATTAAAGACTCAAATCCAGACTATAAGTGCTTAACTTGGTTCAAATATTCCTGTATTCTGAGATCTCTGACTTCCAACACTCCCCCTACTTGGCTAACAATCAATCTTGAATCTAAAAACATCTCTACTGCCTTTCCACCAATTCTTTGAACCATATTCATTCCTACCAATAGAGCCCCATACTCGGCCTCATTATTGGTAGCCAAGAAGCCCAACCTTAAGGATTTTTCAATAATGATCTTCTCAGGAGAAATTATAACTAGCCCCACCCCGGATCCTCTTTGATTCGTAGCCCCATTAACATGCACCTTTCAGGGTAAAGGCTCTTGCAGGGAGACCATGCTAACTGATTTTCTATCCATGTTCTGTTTCTCAACTTTTTCTTTAAAAGGGGTTTCAGCAAACTCGGCCACCAGATTAGCGAGGACCTGACCCTTAACAGAGGTGCGAGGCATGTACTTGATATCAAAAGCCCCTAGGATTGTACCCCACTTGGCAATCCTTCCTGTGTAATCAGCACTCTAAAGTAGAGATCTCAGCGGGAGCTGGGTAGGACAATAACTATGTGTGATTGGAAGTAGTGGGGGAGCTTACGTGTAGCATGCACCACTGCCAAAATAACCTTCTCCAATGGTAGGTAACGGACCTCAGCCTCATGTGGCCTCATGTAGTGACTTGATCACATAATAAACTAGCTTCTGTACACCATTATCAGCCCGCACAAATACTAGGCTTACCACATGGGAAGCCACAGCAATGTAAGCAAACAAAACCTCATTCACCTTGGGTCTGGATATAATGGATGGCCGAGATAGGTATTCCTTTAACTATTGGAAGACCAAGACACACTCCTCGGTCCACTCAAATCTCTTCCACTTGTTCAACAACTGGAAGAAAGGTCTGCACTTGTCTGTTGACCGAGAGATGAATTGGTTTAGAGCAGTAGTCATCCCTGTTAGTTTCTAGATCTCTTTGGGATTTCGAGGCGGCTGTAAATTGTTAATTACTCTAATTTGGTCAGGATTGACTTCAATTCCACGGTGAGTAATCATGTACCCCAAGAACCATTAAGTCGCAGCTTATGCCTCCTTAAGATCTCAAAGATATTCCCGAGGTCATTAACATGCTTAGATTCCAACTTACTCTTGACCGCCATGTCGTCTATATAAATTTCAATGTTTTTCCCTAACTGTGGCTTAAACATCTTGGTCATCATTCTCTGATAGGTAGACTCTCCATTCTTTAGACCAAAGGGCATCACCTTGTAGTGGTAATTCCCAGTAGGAGTAACAAAAGTTATTTTCTCCTGATCATCCAAGACTAAAGGTATCTAACGGTACCCTTGAAAGGTATCCAAAAAGCTCATTCAAGAATGGCCTACAGTTGCGTCTACTAGCTGATCAATCCGAGGCATAGGAAAGAGGTCCTTTGGACAGGCTTTGTTCAAGTCTGTGAAGTCTACACATACCCGCCACTTCCCATTCTTCTTCTTTACTACTATTGTATTAGCCAACCATTCAGGGTAGAACACTTCGTTAATAGCCTCAGCCCGCTTAAGCTTGTTCACCTTCTCCTTGACAGCATTAGAATGCTCTTTAGATGAGCGTCGAGGTGGTTGCTTCCTAGGGAGGATAGTCGGGTTGACATTCAGGTGATGGCAAATGAAGTCTGAATCCACCTTAGGAGCTTCATAGGCATTCAATGCGAATACATTAATATTCCTCCTTAGAAATGCTAACAGTTCTTCCTTCTTCCGAGGAGGCAACTGAGCTTCGACTTGAAAAAATTTCTCTGGATCACCATCTATAGCAATTTCCTCCAACCTTTCACACATTGCCTCTTCCAACACCGCATTCGTAGATAGGACCGGAATCCTTAATTGCTATGAGCCTCCCTCAGCAGAAGCCGAAAACTCAATTTCAGGCTGATGCATAATTGCAGCCACGAGGCACTGCCTAGCCATGGATTGACTCCCCACAAGCTCTTCAATTTAGTCCCCCGAGGGACATTTCACCTTTAGGTGCAGAGTTGAAGAAACGGCCCCCAGGGCATGGAGCCAGGGCCTTGCCACAATAACAGTGTAGGGGGAATAAACATCCACCACAATGAAGTCTACCTCAACCACCTCCGAACTTGACTGCACGGGCACTCTAATCTGACCCTTTGGGATAACAACTTTCCCATCAAAGCTTACTAAAGGTGAATCATAGGCTGTTAGATTCTCGGGCTTTAAGTTCAGCCCTCTGTACAAGTCAAGGTACATAATCTCTGCACCATTGCCCTAGTCTACCATCACCCTCTTCACATCATACCCTCCTATTTTGATGGTGACCACCAAAGCATCATCGTGTGGCTGGATGGTTCCAATCTTGTCCTCGTCTGAAAAACTCAGCGCCGGTCGGATCTCCACTCTAGCCCTCTTCGGCTTAAAATTAGAGTTCTCGGCGGGTAGCCGAGTTACAGACATCACCCTGGAAGGATGAGAACCAGTTCTCCTAGGTGCAGCAAAGATTACATTAATTGCGCCTAAAGGTGGCCTTGAAGAAGCGTTCCCCTGAGCCCCTGACCTTGCTTGGTCCCCTTGCTCATTGAGCCGATATAGAAACTGTTGTAACCTTCCATCTTTAACCAGTTGCTCTAGATGATTCCATAGAGTTCTATAGTCCTCAGTGGTATGCCCTTGTTCTTAATGGTACTGGCAATGAAGACTTTGGTTGCACCTCATAGGGTCTCCTCCCATTTTGTTTGGCTATTTGAAGTATGGTTCATTCTTAACCTTCTCCAGGACTTGATGTACTGACTCTCAGAACACCGTGTTTACCACTTGAGGAGCTGTAGACCCAGATTGCCCAGCAAAATCCTTTCGGGGCCTGCTATTGTTGTATCTGTTCAACCTGAAATCCCTTTTGTCCTGAGGGATAACCTTAGCCTTTCCCTTTCCTTGCTGCTGATCCTCCTCGACCTGTTTGTATTCGTCAATACGGTTTATAAGCCGACGCACACTCCTTACCAACTTCTTGGTCAAGGATTTTCTCAAATCATGCTCGGTGGGCAGGCCTACCTTGAAGGTCCTTATAGCCACGTCATTAAAATCCGCATCAACCTCATTGAACATCTCCTAGTATCTATCCGAGTACGTTTTCAAGGTCTCTCCTTCTCGCATGGACATGAATAACAAGGAATCTAAGGGTCGAGGAACCCTACTACACGTAATAAAACGAGATCCAAACGCCCGGGTGAGCTCCTTAAAGAAATTAATGGAACCTGCACCTAGGCTGTCAAACCACTTCATCGTCACAGGCCCCAAGCTGGACAGGAATACCTTACACATCAAGGACTCATTCTTGGAGTGCACAACCATTCTCTGGTTGAAGTGGCTCATATGTTCCACAGGGTCTGTTCGAACATTGTATATGGTGAACGTGGGCTTAGTGAACCGCCGAGGAAGTCTCCCTCCCTTAATCCTGCGCGTGAAAGATGATCTGAAAATTTGATTGGGCGCTCTACTCATCGCATCATTCCCCAAGCCCTTGGAAGATGAGCTCTTGTTTCTGCACTCATGGTGATAGTCCTCATCATATGAGAAAAATTCATTGAGGGGAGTCCTCGATCTGAGCCTGTAACTGTCATCTCCCTCCTCACTGGAAGAAGAAACGGGCCTTGAGGGAGTTTTTCTCCGTCGTTCACGACGCAACTTCCTTCGTAGATGATCAATCTCCAGCTGCATGTTTCTAGCATTCTTCTCACCAGAGACGTGGCTCCCACCCCGAGACTAGCTTCTAGTATGGGTAATGTGCACACTTCCCTCCCGGTCCGTTCTTTGTTCAAGTTCACGAAAGTGATCTTGATGCGAGACCCCATAGATTCTGTCTAGTTCGGACTTGAACCTAGCATAGTTGAACGTTAGACTCACTATAACACCAGAAGTTTCCCAAAGATTGCGCCAATTGTAAGGTCACAATTTGAGTCCCTAGCCCAAAGGATGCATGAACCTAAGCCCAAAAAACTCAATACAATGAATTTGTAGAGAGTGGGTTGGAAAACTGTGCTTTAATGAATTGGACAACAAGTATAGTGGATTCAAATCACAAGAAAATGAAAATAGATTGGTTTAATCTAAAGGAAATCGTCCTCGGCACAATCCGAAAAGATTAGTTCTTATATATTTCTCTCAAGTTTGATTACAACTTCAGTTCTTGATTGCTACAATGTTTTTCTCTTCATTTCTCGATCCCTTTCTCTCACGTTATCTATTCCATTTTATACTATCTTCACCTTCCATCTCCACCCTCCACGTGCAGATAAAATTGTTGGTGTTGATCCTTATCCCATCAGCACATTCCTAAAGTCTTTGGGTAGTAGCTGTAAGGTTGAAAGTTACTGTTCAAGTATCACTTCCTCATTAATGCGGTCAGAGAGTTAATTGTAAAGCATTTAATGCGGTGGTAGCAGCTTTCCCTTTAGATATTTCATAGCCTTCTTATATCATGTTCCTTCTTGATATTTATCCTCATTAGTAGAATTGTCCGGAACGTTGCTCTTAATGTCAGACCGCATCTTCTGACCTTGGCTTCGCCTAGCTGAGGAAGCATTCATTCTCAGATCACTTCCCTAGAACATAACGCCTAAATTCCTTCCTTTATTTATTAATGCTGACCTCTATCATACGTTTATCCATCCTCAGATTTATGAGGTGTCCTCGGATTGGGCCCCTGGCCCAATACATCCTACTAGACCTAATATCCCTACATATATATTTTTTCTTTTTATTTAATTATTTTACATTCTTCATCCTATTTTTCCTTTTTGGTTTTTGTCTTGCCTAAATTTTCTCAGTTTCCTATTAAAATCAAATAAAATTTTCTTTGAAAACAAATACACACTAAAATTAGATTAAAAAATGATTCACCTCCATAAATCTCATCGTCATTGAACATGATCTCATTCTTTCTTTAGAATTAGTCAAATGAGGTTCAACTTCAGACCCAACACCCCTAATCGAAATCTAAATCAAGCCTTTAAACCTAGAACCTTGATTGAAACCCAACCATGAAAACCCTAATACCAAATCAAACCTTCACACACCCCTCCCAAACCCCTTGATTGAAACCAACTAGGGTTCTTGAGTAGTGTTCACCTTGTTAATTTGTAATTACTTGATTAACAAATCTTAGAGGCAGTCATCAGTAATGCTGGCAGAAGCTATAGTGTATTGCTCCTCCTCTGATGTGGCCAATTAACCTGCCTTCATATGGTATTGATAGCATACTACCAGCACAAAGAAGCCTCTAATGGTCATTCTCTTCTTGAGGAAAAAAAAAAAAGATTTCCTACAACTATTACCGTCATCAAGTTAAAAATTCAAGAACTGTTAACCTGAGTATAGCATCAAATTATTTTTATATCAATGAGAGAGGCAAAAGAGTAAATAATAGAACCATATAACATATATTTTAGACATATATTAAGGTGGGTTGAGTCAGGGGTTAGGTGGATTTGTGATTCAACTAATCCGTATCCGATCCAACCCCCTATAAAAAAATAAATAAATAAAAAATTGGCAATGTGACTCATTCTATCAACCCCTTAAAATCGATAAGGTTGGATTAGACTTTGTCAGTTTTTGTGAATTGGTGGCTTCATTGCACACCCCTACTTTTAGGGGAAAAATAAAAATTACCCAAAGCTTGAATGGTGTAATTTATAATTTAGAATGAAGAATCAAATATCATAGTTTAGGAATTAATTTTAACACCTTAGCTTTCTATCCCACTAACTTGCGTCGAATTTGGCACCTCAGTATTTGTTGCCAACCAAAGAAGGTGGCAAACTGTCCATGCGTTATCGGTTTGGGTTAGATGGTCGAGTTGGTCAGATACTCAGATCCATGAGTCATCCTCCCTTAGACGTGCTTTTATGGGGCATACCTTTCAAGAAGAGCATATACTGATTTTCAAAACAAATAAAAACTCTCGATCTCACTTGCGCATTCCACTTTATACTTTCTACCTTTCACAATTTACCACACATATTTTTTCTTTTTCTTATAAAATAATAAAAGTTTAAAATTAAAAAAAGAAAAAAAAAAAAGAGAAAAAAAAAGAGAGGAGGAGATATGGCATACTATCGTTAGTAGAGCATAGAGTAGAACATTAAGCCTTGTTTGATTCTAAAAAGTGGTGTATTCACTTTTCATTTTCTCATTTTTGTATTCAAATTCTAAATTGAATATGGAAAAAATGACACGATTTTACATTTAAGGGTGTTTGGTAAGTTATTTTGAATATATAATGTGGGTATAAAATTTATCACACTTAGTTTGATATTGTTTTCTATTTTAACAAGAAGTTAGTTTTTTTTCACTTACACACACTCAAATCAATTAGGTGGGACCTTTTGCGTTTTCACAATATTTATAAAATTGCAGCTATATTTATTTTCTATGAAAATGAAAATGTTGAAATGATGTTTTCATTTTTTTATTATTCAAATTCAACTTTAGAATACAAGTTCTTAAACCAAACTAATTTTTTGTGGTGAATCCCATTGAAAACTGAAAATGAAAATGAAAAACATTATTTTCTTTAGCTAACCAAACAGCTTCTAAGAATTCAAAAAAAGATTTTTATTTCTTCAAAACTTATGTCTCAACCAATGTCATTAATGTTATAAAGTATTAAACTTTAACTTGCCACGAACAAAATAAAAATATTAAAAAAAAAAAAAAAAAAAAAACCTTGTCTTGCCAATTGCCACACTTTTTTTAATACAAGAAAGTAGTGTTTCAACCTTTAACCAAACTATTCTACTTTCTATATGTAAAACATCCTAAAAACTCTACAAACTGATAATGTGATGAATGATCCTAAAACCTCCAAATTTGTCTTACAAATCATTTGAACTCACCACTCGGGTTGTCACATTATCTGCAAGCACAAATGCAATAAAAATATAAAATGAAGAATTTCTGGTCTCTTTTGTGGTTTTTGTAAGTCAAATGACTAAAGTTTTGAAAATAAAGCCTGTAAACGGCCCAATTACGCAAATTAGAAGGAAAAAACAAAACAAAAAAAAGAAAAAAAAAAAAGAAAAAAAAAAAAAAACTGGTATTTTTAGAGCATCTTTATCCATACATCTTCATCAACTTGAAATTCTTGCCTTTATAGCCAAGGAATGAACCTCGAAATTTCCTAGATTGAGGGTGAAGTTTGTCACCACTCAGAAATTACAATCAACAGCCCAACATCTAACAATCCTACAGACGCGGAGAGAGAGAGACACTCATAGTCGGAACGGTGCTCCACGAAAAGCTACCATATGCTATATCACATACGCTTATAGGTTCTCATGGAGCTCACGTGCCACTACTAACAGGCACCAGCTAGCTACTTTAAACTTTAAACTTTAAACTTTAAACAAAAGTAGTAGACATATACTTACCACTCATAATTCAATTCTATACTTTTATATATATATATATATATATGCCTTACGTATTAGAGACAAATCTTTTGTTGACTAGCTACAAAACAAAATATGATGCTAGGATTCGTTACAATCATAAACTATACATAGTTTATTATATACGAATAGAATAAATTAAAATCTTACAACGAAAACAATTCCATTCAAATGGACCCCACAAATTAATCTATAAAATACAGAAAAGAAAACCATCATCATCCAACCTAGAATAAGTAACATGCACCTATGCATGGGCTTTGTATTCGATGTATTCGAGATCTTTAAGTTGCTCTACAACCGTATATTATTCCACAAATTTTTGCCACAATTCTAACGTGACAGGTTGAGAGTGATTACGTATTACTTACATATAAATTTACTATTTTTTCTTTACTACTCACATTTGCTACATCATAATTGTGACAAATAAGTTGTACAATAATTGAGTAATGTTATTGCTTATATATAAATCTACAATTTTTTCTTCACTACTCACATTTTGCTACATAATAATTGTGACAGATAAATTGTATAATAATTGAGTAATGAGGTTCATAAAAAGAGTTATGGACCCACCACTTTTACTTCACCATTCACAATTTATCACGTAGACAAGTTATGACAAAAGTTGTAGTCTTAATATTTGTCATAATAATTTGTCGTTATTCTAAGACCACCACTTTTGCCATATTGTTTTTCACAATCTTACGTGGATGGCCATGATTTATTCTTTATTAATTTTAGGGTTGTGTAAAGTGCTCATTAACAGCAGCTTTTTGTCATATTTCGTAGTTTTAATTTATGTCATTTTTTGTAGCTTTGTAGACAATGGGACCAACTTCATAAAGAAAAAATATATATATATATATATATATTAAAATAAACTATGGGGTCAATTTTATATCTCTTTATTTTATTTATTTAATTTTTTTATTATGTAGGACTCACACTCATCCAACTTTAACAAGCGCACCGCACGATACTAGTTAATATTTGTCATAGTTTTACATGAATCGCCAATTTAATTTTTATTATTTTAGGTCAGCGTAGCAAAAATTGTGTAAAACTTGGTTTATGTATAATTTTTGTTAGTCTTCTCTTTCCTTATAATTTTCTCTGACATCATATGACGCAGCCACTTGGCCTGCCCATTTAACATGCAATGCAAGTGATGATGCCTTTGGCTTTGGGGTACCCCATGATCATGCTGATCCAAAATACTCTAATATACGTCCTTTTTTTTTATGGGCTGTAATATACGTCCTATTTCTATTATTTAATACACGCCATTTGCAGAACATGGGCCCTACCACAAATCGACACTGGTTTGACACAGATGTGTCCAAAATTTTATTATGGGTTCCACAGTCATGATTAAAATTCCTCCCCATTGTGGGGGTCAGGACTCAGGACCATGAAGAAGGCTCAAAGTGCGTGTGCTTTATGCGCATCTAATCCCTTTTCCAAATTTGGTCTTTTGGGTTGAATTGTTAATGGCTTTACGCAACACTCACAGCGATAAAGGTCAAGCACTTTGTGGCTATCGCATTAGCAGGCAGGGATGAGCTGAGATGCGACAGCTCTACTCTATACGCGGATTGGTTTGTGTTTGTCATCGTGTTTCCAATCTTTGGATAAGAATTGGCTGTCTACTATTATTGTTGGAGTCCTAAAGGAATATGCTCTACCGTCAATATGATACTAATAAGTATCAAATATCAATTTATGCGAATCTCAAAAGATATATATTCAATCTTACAGGGCCGGCCCAAGATTGTTTGAGGCGAAAATTTTTATAAGGTTGTTTTTACATCTAAATATCACTTAAATAATATTTATTTATTTTTATTTAATTTTAAATCTATTATTAATTCTTACTTATTAATATGACTAATTCACTTAAAGTGAGCTAATGATAATTATTATATCGATTTTACAAATTGGCATATCACCAATAAAAGAAAAGTTATTCAAATATTTATTTTATTATATTATTTAAGTAACATCGATTATATTCCTGTCACATCAGTTTGTAAATTTTTTTCCTAAAATTTGTATTAGCTTAGCATTTTTCATACACTTAATGGTGACTGTGTTGTATTTTTATTAATTCTTTTTTTTTTTTTGTATAGAGAAAATGCTAAACTTATTACAAATTTTACTACAAAAAACTTACAAATTGATGTGTCAATAAGGTGACACTTCAACAAAAGAATAAATGAGTATTGAATTACTTCATTTGTGACATATCAATTTGTAAGACCTACATAATAAAACTTGTAATATACTAACATAAATTTAATATTTTAAGCCTTCTTAAGATGGGGATAAAATATACACTTAATTCACACTTTTTATTTAAAAAAAAAAAATTTACCCCCCATATTTGGGGGCCTTCCTATGTCCGGGGGCCTCAGGCCATGGCCTAAACGGCCTAGGCCTAGGGCCAGCCCTGCAATCTTATAGAGTCGTTAAAATTTTACTCATTTATTTTTAAATTAGTTGGTTGAATTTTGTTTTTTCATTAGATTTAAAATGAATTATTATTATTTATTATTAAAAATTAATCATTCCTATTAAATATTAACTAACTAACTAACAAAAAATAAGAATAATGAACGTTGACATTACTTCTAATAAAAACTTTTGTTTATTTTAGTATAAGAACACCACATATTAAATTATCTATTTTATAATATATATGATTAAAATATCAATTTTTTATATTTTTTAAATTTTTTTTCTTTATACATAACAATTATCATCCATTCTTTTCTTTTATCTTGTGACTAAATGTAAAATGAATAGTGCACGTATAAATATACATGGTTACTATATCAACCATATATTTTTACACAACTTTACATAATATTAATGAATTGTGTACTTTGTTGGCTAAAATGTAATATTTTATGTGTTATATAAACACTGGCATGTGCTTTAATAATCTATTCAAATATTTTTATTTTAGATAAGAGATTAAAAATATCATTTTATACTTGATTGACTCACATTTGATTTAGGGGACTTCTCAAAGGATGATTTCAACGTATCACGTATGTGATATGTCATCAAGAGGCACCTCAAAGGTAGTGGTACACTGATACTGTATCCAATGAGATCTAAGTGCTTTCATTTCATAGTAATCAAATGCAATTAATTGAAGACATGCTCTCGAAATGAAAAGAAAAGAAAAATAAATACGTTAGTTTACCAACTTCCATATCTTAATCTATGTCTATGATGTATAGGACGAGAACCAGGAAAATTCCTTGAAATCTTCTATATTAAAAAAGAAAAAAAAAGGAAAGTTCCTAGAAAGGCAAACAAGTCAATATAAGTGTAAACTACGGATTATACACTTTTAATTAATGTAGAAAGCTTTATAAAAAAATTAATAATAATGTAGCAAGCACTTACGTTTCATCGCCACTAGGCCTTGTAGCCTAGTGGCACTCGGTGTCCCTATATACCTTGAGCTCGGGGGTTCAAGCCCCTGCATTTACCTAGAGAAAAAAAAAATGCACTCACGTTTCAACTTATACTGCAACTATCACTTTCGCATTAAATAGAATGACTCCTAAACAGTATCTAGGAAAAAATTAATCCTCAGTCAACTTGAGGAGAGAGATAAATAAGAATTTCACTATTTCTTGTTTGATTGACTCCTAAACAGTATCTAGGAAAAAATTAATCCTCAGTCAACTCGAGGAGAGAGATAAATAAGAATTTCACTATTTCTTGTTCGATTTCTATTACTGTTAGCAATTCCTAGAGTCATTTTTTTTCTTTAATCATTAAGCCATACCTCTAAGGAACCTAAGTGTTGGCATGTACGTTCGTCTCTACAAATTAATTGTATTGGATTCAAATCTTAGCCCAAGCCCATTATGAGAGAGTTGGATTTGAAATTTTAGCCCTTAGTCCTTACACCTATGATGTTGTAAAAATGTTACAGTCATGCAACAAGTCAATCCACTTCTTAAAAAAAAAAAAAACCTCAATCCAATAATATTAGTTTACACACGTTGAAATGATGAGAAAGTGTGACAAGGGTAATGGTGTTAATAATTTTTTTAATTATACATAATAATGATATAATTGCCAACAAAAATGTATTCTATATAAGAATAAGAATTAATTGCAGAAAAGGCAGGCATAGGCCACACAGAGGTTTCAACAAGACGTAGTCACACCGTAAAAGTTCCCAAGGAGCATGTTTTACGGTTAATATTTCCCAGGTTATGCAAGGCTTTCGGCTTTCCGAACTCTCTCCTTCTAAACAAAACAAATCTCTCTTTCTCTAGTCTAGTCTTCCTATATGAAAGGACAAGCTAGGTACGCGGGAAGAAACTCGCAGATCCCGAGATCCAAATTTACAATTATACCCTTCTCTCTTTCCGCTTCATTATTGTTTTTGGTTCCTGGGTCGTGTGTTCCTGACGACTTTAATTAAAACTCTCTTCCGAGAAACAACACAACACAAACAATAACAGCCTCTCTCTCTCTCTCTCTCTCTCTCTCTCTGTCTCCTCAACATAACAATCACATCACTCTCCTTCAAATCCAAGTTACCACAAATAAAGAAGAAACAATAACATAACCATTTAAAACAAAAACAAAAATATATGATGATATATGATATATGATATATTCCTTTCCTCCCAATAAAATTCAAATAAGAATATTACACTACTATTCCATACATACACGATATACTACACCTGCCTGCCCCTCTATATCTGTATCTGTCCGGTTGTTTTGGTGCGCGTGTCCGCTCCTTCTTCTCCGTTTGATTCTTCCGCCCTCCATTTTTGTTTACCGTGGACTCTTATGAAATTCTTCTTCATCACCATTCTCTGTTCTTCTCGTCCTTCATTTTCATGGACGCAAGGTCCTCTCTCTCTCTCTCTCTCTATACATTAGATATGTTTGTTGTGTGAATGTGTTAAATTGTGCATCTAATAGGTTTGGTTTTATTGTGGGATTTCATGTAAAGCAGTGAATTGTGGTGGTGAAGAATTGGTATCATTGAGAGATTTTGATGGGGAATGGTGACGATTCCGGTTGTTTTTTCCCTCTAACCAGTTTGCAAATTGGGTAAGCCTTTTATTTCCTTTTCTTTTTCAATAAATATTGACATGCGTAAATGCTTCCCTATTTCTTTTTCTTTTTCTTTTTTGGGTTTTGACATTGCATTTCAATGAAGGCCCAATAAGAATTTCGATTTAAAAAAAAAAAAAAAAACTTGATTTGTAATTTTGATTTTGAATTTGACTACAATAACGTAGAAGAGGTAAAATATTCAATTTTTTGGGGGGTAATTTCTAATGTTTTTACCTTGTAGTGCTTAATTTTATTCTGGGTTTATTCTTCCAAAGAAAAACTGATTCTGGGTTTAGTTAAGAGGCTGAACATGGTTAAGCATGCACCAAAGGTGGTTAATTTTAAGGCTTTCTGGGTTATATGTAGAAAATTTTAATTAGTTGATTAACGCAGTCAAGTTAATTTAAAATAGGTGATACTGTTTACAAGAATTTTCTTTAGTGATAGGGTTTGTGATGATAACAATTGAGAAATATGTAAGGGCTGAAGTGAAATGCAGAAAAAGCAGTTTTGTTCATTTGCTAACTTAACTATGTGATTTGGTCGTTCAGTTAATTTGGAGGGTTGTCACTTGTGATTTTTCAATTGGGTCTTGCGTCTACTAATGTGCTGTATTTGTGCTATGTGTGATATCAGAGATTTGCAGTCTTATCTTTCAGATCTTAGCCTTTTCCTGGCCAATGAAAGCAAGAAATTCTATATCTTGGTGGACAACCGACCGTGGTTGGGAGACCTAGGTTCACGACGAGCTCAAATATGGCAATTAATGGTTACCAAGGTTGTTAAACGTATTTGATTTATCTTGCTTTTGCTTAATATCTAGAAAATGAAACTCATTATGTTTTAAATTCAGTCAAGGTTATCTCCTTTTGCAAACTTGAAAGCTCGGAGAGAGAGAAAGGAAGGAAAAGAGTCTTGTTCTAGATCCAACTCTAGTAAAGCAGAGACGATTAAGAAATGGTTTGCAGTGATTGATGCAGCAAGACTGTCTCGTAAGAGGGTTCTACTACCTGTAAAAAAGCTTCGCCATTCTTTGCGCGTCAGCAGTGAGTTGCATAAAACCTTGTCTGGCTTTATTGTCTTTGAAGTTTCATGGAGCAATGTTAGAGGTATTAACTACTTGAATGAGCTTCAGGTATTGTCTCTTTACTTGCTCCCTTTTTTCACCAGTTTATCATAAATGTTCTTGTGTTCCAAAGTTTTTATGCCGCTTGCAGACTGATACATCTCTGGCTATAGAGGCGAAAGTAATGCTAAGATGGGAATTTGAGAGTATAGCACAAGCAGCAAGCTGTATATCCTCATGGTTCTCTGGAACGGCCTCTGAGCAGCTACTCTTGAAAGAGTATCTGGATTCTGCTATAGGTATTCTTATGTCCTTCATTTGTGTTAGAGGAAAAAAATCTTCTGTGATTTTTAGACACATGCAGAAGTGCTATACCTCATCATTGATATGGTGTTAAGACACAAAAACTTGTCAATTGTAGATTTCAGGTATGGGGTTGGGTCTTGCTGTATATTGTGTGTGCGTGGAAGAACCATCGGGATATTTCTGATGGTCATGTATTAGGTTTTATTATCATTTTTTTAAAAAATAAATTTGAAATCTTTTTTATTTCGTAAAGGCATAAATTTCAGGCATCAGGTGAGCCTCTAGGAATGCCTATGCCTTTTTTAAATATGTATTCTGAAACAAAAGCAATTATCATACAATCAGGACTAGCTTAATTTGAATTGATATAGATTTAATCTTAGTCCATTACTACATTTTGCTTCTTGAGTGTCATGGGGCTTAAGATTTCGATGCCTTATTTTAAAATTTCATGCATTATGGTAAATATGGTACTCATTTGAGTCCATATTTGAGTTTAGTATGATTGGATAGCTGCTTTGAGTAGTCATTCCTTCTCTAATATGCTGGAATTTTTTGACTTATGTACCCTTATAGTTTGATTTTTAACTGCCTTTAGTTCACTGCCCATGGGTTGCTATGTTTCCCCCGTTTATAATAAAAATTATCAGTTACTTATTAAAGAAAAAGCCCCAGGGGGGGAGGGGTATAAACAGCAGGTGCCTTCCCGTCTTTTGCGTTGTGTTTCATATATCTGAAGGAAAGGCTTCTACTTATGCATGCCCATTGATGATATGAAAGGCTTTTCTTACTGGTCATTTAATTTATTATTTGTGTTTCTTTCTAGCTTTTTATTGCTGGTGTACTTTTTTTTGAATAATCTAAGTAGATAGGTAACTTGTCATTTACAACAAACTTTACTTAAATATTTAGTTTGATAACTTCCTTTATCCGATTTAAGATTGTCATACACTTGATTGCGGCTGGAACTACAGTATTTTTACGTTGCTGACTTAAGTGAGCATTCAATAATATATTCCATTTTATATTGCAATCCTTTCAGGAGAAGTGTTCTATGATGCTGAAGAAACTTTATTGGAGTCTATCCCTATTGACGATGATGATGATATTGTCTGCAATGATAATGTGTGTGTTGAGGATAATTCTCTACACAGCATTGGTGGTAACTTTAATGTATATTCCGTTACTGATCAAGATAGAACAAGTGCATTACACACGCCTCCTCCTCCCACTGGGGCTTACAAAAGAAGAAAAGTAATGAAGTCGATTAGTGACGGAGAACTTGATATTTTTTCTGAGCAAATACAGAGAGGAAATGATGACTCGTTAGAGAACTTTGAAGATGCATGGGAAGCTACCGAGTACAGGGATGTCTTGATTTTGTCTAGGTTCAATGACCGCGATCTCCCATTTAAACTAGGGCAAATAATAATGTCTGATTTGCGGTTGCTTACCTTGTTGGAGGCTGGTCTTCCATCTTGGGTTATCTTTCTCCAGTCATATCCTGGGTTTTGCCACCTCTATCGCCCTTGGATGTGTCCTTTGGCGAGAGCTTTATATGTTCTTATCTCAGTTGTCACTGTTCTCATAGGATTCTATGATTTATACAAAAATGTCCCAGTTCTCAAGGCAACTGCTTCTCGTTTGTGTGGGCCTCTTCTTGATTGGATAGAGACCTGGGAGATGGTATCAAGGATCAAGTACTTGGGAACAATGCTATTTCTACATAATTTTGAGAAGGCTGTTACGTGGTTTCTTACAATTACACGTACGATTCGATCTTTCCTTTCAGTTTGCACACAACCACTGGCAGAACCATTTCTGGATTTTTTTGAGAATTTTCTTCCAATGTGGAATGTGCTTATTGAAGTACTACAGAGCTTCTGTTCAGTCATTTGGGTTGTGATTGAGTCTTCCATCAATTTAGTGGAAAATCTAGCAGAGATTTTACTATCTCCATTATGGTTTAGCCTCTCACTTGTCTGGAGTATTGGTAGGTCATCAGCTCTTTTGGATTATTCATTCTTGTTAGTTTTAATGGGGTCATACAATTAACAAGATATGCTACTGATTATATATACTCTTGTTTGTATAATGCAGCAACAACAGTTTTATATCCTGTATTTTGGATCCTTTGGGAATTACTTTATGCTCCAATTCGCATGGTCCTTGCATTAGCCAGTTTCATAGCTTTCATTTGTGTCAGCATATACGAGATGCTTCAAGAAGTATGGCAGATTGTTAGTAGCATTTTCCAAGTTGCTTCAGCTACTGAGGCAACAGTGAGCACGTATGAGATTTCCTTGTGGCGTTCACTTTGGAATGACCTTTTTTCCCAGGTTGTAAGAGAGTATTTAATTGCATATGATAATGTGTAGAGGCTAAAAGTAAATGGATTACTGATCAGAATTATTTTCTTTTGTTTTCAGGTTTTCCGAGCTGTCAGGAGTATATTAAATGGTTTTGTTGCCTTCTTCACAGCCTGCAACAGGCATCGCCTTAGGTATCCTTAATTAATTATTTTAGATATTTTGAATCTCATATAGCTGTTCGTTTCCTTTCATGCCTTTCAAAACCTGTAATGCAAACAGTTCTTTGTCTGGATCTCTAGTTAATCATGTCATGTGGTGATGTTCACCGTGGCCAAATATATGGTATTGACTATCAGTTAGATATGTTCTTGTAAGCTTGATTTCTTAATTGTGTTTGTGTCTATATTTTTGTTTGGGAATCTAGAACTAAATATTTTTGCTTGGGATTTAGAGCAGTGATAACTCTAGGGATTATTTCATCATGAGTATCCTGAAGTATTCTTCCAAGCCTTGAAATTGCAAAACTTGAAAGTTTTATGTTCTTTTGATCATGTATTATTTTTTGGTGAAGTACAGTTAACTCCATGCTAATTATTGTTTTGCTGTGATGTGATACAGCATTTACAATCATATACAGAAGTTTTTCCAAAGATTATTTGGCCGGGCGCAGAGATCACAGCCTGTAGATTCAAGACATAGTAGACCGACATATGAGACTCACACCACTGTAAGTAGTCTTCTACATGAGTTTTCTTGAAGATTATGGTTGTCAAATCCAAACACAAGATTGCAGTACAAATGATAAAATGGTTTGCTACATATTATTTTCTGTTTGGATTTGATTTGTATGATTCCCTTGCTTCATTATTTCTGGTTTGCTGTGTATTGCATCAACTTGGTAATGGTTTTTGACATTATTTCTAATTAGATCCCTAGTTCCCAAATATATCGTTAAATTGCTGGTGTTGAAGCATATGTTCTGATTTCAATGTATTAACATTACATTACAATTGACATTAAATACATATTTGAATTTTTTTTCTTCTAATTTGCGTGTACCAACATATCCTTTCTAAATAATGAATAAATATATCAACTGCCAATTTATATGCATATCCTTATACTGAATTTGGTGCTTCTGGTTTTTGCAGTTGAGAAGAAAGGAGGAACGTTCACATTAAGTGAAGTTCCATCATTTTTAGAATCACACTAAAGAGAGAGGGTTCCTCCGTGCAAGGGTGCCAATCTGTATTGAACACCATTGACAAACATAATGGAGCTAACTTCAAAGATAATCGGGTGGAACAAGCACCCACATTTTACACTTGATGATTTGGTTGACATGTTTACCGAAGTATCACAGACTTGAGCCCATTCTTTTGTTGTTCTTTGATTTTACATTTAGATTTCTCAAAATTTTAGATGTTCTTTTTTTTTTCCCCTCCCTATTATAGGTTTTTTTTTTTTTCCATTGTATATAAAATTCAGATTGTCTGGGCCATAGTCAACTTAAGAGAATGTAAATTTTATGTATAGGCGGCTTGTATATTTTCATCAAAGCTATCAGTTGATTTTTTTTGGATATTTTGGGGAAGGGAGGAAGGGATACATGCCATAACCCGTTGGCATTGTTGTTGTGACTTTTAATTTGAGCAATGTTCATAATATTTCACATTCATAGATATTCACAAATCTTTTGAAATACGCAAAAAATATTGGTTTGTTTGGCTTGGCTTTACTTTGACCAGCTCTTTCATTAACGAGTTGTTCAATCCTTGGGGCATGTGGGACGTGTCTGGAATTAGGAGTTAGTGCAGGGAATTACATGTCTCCTGGCCTTATTCAGTCCAATGTTTATGAATTGTGTACCAACTTAACGAGAGAGAGAGAGATAGTGCTCCTACTTCCAACCATTTGCTAGGCAAGTATTTTTACCTTAAAAGTGGTGATAAAATTGGCATGTCTAACATCCAAAAAAAAAATTTGGGAAAAGTTTGGCTCTAATCTTATACGGAGTTATCTTACCCTAGCCAATTACGTGTGGTAGTTAAAGAGACCATTATGTATAGTTTTATACTTTTAGTTACATGACTTTTTT
Source organism: Quercus glauca (assembly GCA_023736055.1). NCBI lineage: Eukaryota > Viridiplantae > Streptophyta > Magnoliopsida > Fagales > Fagaceae > Quercus > Quercus glauca. Next base: position 36,318,050 of record CM043322.1, read on the forward strand.
AATGAATCATATGACTTGTTTAAATAATACATACACATGGATAGTTTTATAATTTTTCAAGTAATAGGTTGGGTAAAATAGTTCTAAACATGTTTGAAAGGAAATTTTGTCTCAAAAAAATTTCAAATGACTATCTTGACTCTACTTTTAGTTATGTTAATGAATACTATAAATTTTATTTCATAAGTTTTACAAAACTGATATGCCACCAATCAGTATCACAAAATGTAATTCAAAGTTTTAAATATCAATTTATTGTCTTATTGAAATGACATTAATCACACTACTACATCCGTCTATAAACTTTTTAAGCTAAAATTATATTAGCTTTACCATACTGTTTTTTTATTGGATGAGTAATGTTTGTAATTTATTATAATTGATTCAAATAAATTGGATTAGATTAGGAATTTGCTATAGTAGATTCAATGATAGATGGTAGGAAGTCAAAATATCTTTATCTAGTTGGAGACTTGGAGGTCAATCTTGTCTAAAAGCAAATGTGGACAATGGAAGATCAATCATGATTTTCCAAATTACAAATCGGTAGCTAGTCTAACATAAGGGTCTAGATTTCCCCTCATCAAACAAATTTTTTTTTTAAAAAAAATGAAGAAAAGTCTAGAAATTTCCCATAAAGCAAACCTTACTCTTCTTATTTCTCATTTTCCATAAAAAGAGAATAGCTCATAAAATTAATCCACCACTCGCAAACAAACTTAATACTCATTATGTTGCGTAAGCTCATAACAAGTCCATTTGGTTAGGTGTTTTGTGAGATTAAAAGAGTGTTTTTAAAATTCAAAATTCTGTTTTGCAACCATAACTCTTCATAAATTTTTTACAAGTGCTCATTTTAAACTCAAAACACAGTTTTCCAATAGCTTATACAAACCCACCCAACATCTAAATTATATGGAAATTCAACGGTCAATTATCAAGGACAACATCAACATACTATATGTCAAATAAAGTCTTAAATTTTAATTTTGTCAATTAAAATCTCACCCTTTCCCTTTGGGTAGGGAATCCACAGGAAGAAGCAAGAAATCACCTCAAAAATGCCTCTATTTATGCCTGGCCGCAGTAGAAGCCAACTTTATAAAATCATTTCAATTAAAATAAAAAATCAGTGATTAAAACAAATTCGGTAGCTATTGGAACTTAGAGGGAATTCAGAACACAACAAATACCGATTTTTGATGGTCAAGTGTGAAGAATTGGAAAAATTACTTGTCAAACTCCTTTCTTGTCTCATGAGATAAACATCCATCCAACCTTGGGCTAGAAAGATATCTTCCCTATAACCTTTTGGACTTATCTGAAAAGTTAGAAACGAACTCTTCTCTACTCACGAGATAAGCCTCCATCCAACCCTTTTTTTTTTTTTTTTTTGAGTAAAAGCCTCCATCGAACCTAATTGGGCCAGAAAGATATCTTCTCTCCGACTGTTTGGACTTATCTAGAAAGTTAGAAACAAAACCGTCATGGATAAACTTTATTTAACACTAAATTCATCTGACCGCTACGAGCATGGCTTTTAATTTCGTCCAATATTTCACATAAAAAATTATATAAGAAATTGATTGATATTTTTATTTTTGATACTTCAATAGTTGAGGGTGGAGGGACTCGGGCCTTGGATGGTACCCGTTGAGCTTAAAGGGCTATTTCATATGCTTTGATTTCATGAAAGGGGTATACAAAGTTGGTTTTTTTTTTTTTTTTTTTTTTTTTTTAAATATATTCTACGAGGGATGGAATTCATAATAAATGTGAGTTATTCAAAAAAAAAAAAAAAAAACTTATAGGTGTGAAAGAGAACTTCTCTTTTATATATATATATATATATATTCAAAAAAAAAAAATACTTAAAGGTGTGAAAGAGAACTTCTCTTATATATATGGAGAATATGATGAAGCCACACCAAAAAATGAACACATCCCCACATAGTTAAGTAAAATACGGTACATGTATGGTATGGTAAATAAACGAACTGATATAATTTAAAATTTTTAAGAAACTTTCGTTTCAAAAAATTGTCATTAAAAATGTGGAAACATTTGTCATATACTTTTTTTTTTGAAATAAATACAATATTCTTTGTATTATGGTTCTCAAGAATGTAATTTAATATAATCTAATTAATAAATACAATTATTTCAATAGACATTAACAATAGGCTAGATTGCAAATTATGCCCTTAAAATTTGGGGGTGTTTAGATTTTATATCCTAAAATTTCAGAATTTGGATTTCATTCTTTGAAGTTTGGAGGTGTTTGAATTTTATACCTTGACATTTCAAATTTTAGATTTTACCCCCTAAATTTTAAGTATTTGGATTTTACTTTCTAAAGTTTTGGGGTATTTGAATTTTACATCCTGAAGTTTCTTAATTTACATATCATTAAATATTACATGTTTGAGTTTTTCACTATTTTATGGGTTGTTTTTTAGGAGTTGTTTAATAATTTGTTGTCGTGGTTGACACTTGACAGCAACACTATCTCTTTTGCATTTTATTATCATTTAAGTCCGTATGTAACTATTGTTTACAAGTTTTGTGCATAACAAACTCAAATGAAACTTTAAATTCCAGAATAACACATACTTTTTAGTACAACAATGTTCATTTTTGGTGCTAGTTTCATCATTCTCCTGATTATATCAGTAGTTCACAAATGCATAACATCATTGGATAAATGTATAAACTTCAAATTGGGATGAATGGAAAAATTGAGATTTAAACCACAAAAAAACTCTTTAAGCATATAAACCTCATATTTTAAGGGATATGGATAAGAGGTTATGGCTTTATAGTTTGTAATTGTTCCATCTAAAAGAAATTATAACTATTCTATCTTTAAATTAAAAGAAATAAATAGTTAGCCAAAAAAAATAGTGTATATTATTTGTTTTCAAAAAAAAAAAAAAAAAAAAAGATAGGTCAAAATAAATAGTGTATATTATAACAATATTTTGATAGGAGTTTTTAAAAAAAAATTATTTTAGAAACTTTTTTTTTTGTATTCAAAATAATAGTAATTATTTTCTGATTTTTTTTTTTAAATGATAGTAATTAACGGGAAGTGGTGAGTGTTGGTAATTATCCCATGAGAAGTGGTAACATGTTATATGAAAGAGAGTGCAAAAAAATTTTGTAATAATACTATACTTGAGAGAGAGAGAGAGAGAGAAAGAGAGAGATATGAAACTATCTTAAAAATCTGTTCCATTTTCTTTATAAAAAAAAAAATTGTTTTATTTTGAAATTTGAATTTGGATGGAACAACTGTTTTTCAATTTTATCTAAAATTTAAGAGTTTTAAAATTAAAAGTTGTAATAGAACTATTTTTTTTCTAGGGAAATTCTACAGTACCCCCTCTTGTTTTTGGAGGGTTACGGTATTTACTAGTAGGCAACCTGCTATATCAGGTTACCAAAACATCACATTTGATGGTACCATCCTCACATTGTGTAGTACTAACATCACATGTGATTGTACTTTTGTCACATTCAGTGGTTCCCTTATTTTTCTCACATTTGATGGTACCATCCTAACATTGTGTAGTACTAACATCACATGTGACTGTACTTTTGTCACATTCGGTGGTTCCTTTATTTTTTTTTTCTCACATTTGATGGTACTAACATCACATGTGATTGTACTTTTGTCACATTCGGTGGTTCCCTTATTTTTTTTTTTCACATTTGATAGTACCATCCTCATATTGCGTAGTACCAACATCACATGTGACAGTACTTTTGTCATATTTGGTAGTTCCTTTTTTTTTTTCCTCACATTTGATGGTACTATCCTCACATTGTATAGTACTAACATCAGATATGATTGTACTTTTGTCACATTCGGTGGTTCCCTTATTTTTCTCACATTTGATGGTACCATCCTCACATTGTGTAGTACTAACATCACATGTGACTGCACTTTTGTCACATTCGATGGTTCCTTTATTTTTTTTCTCACATTTAATGGTATCATCCTCACATTGTGTAGTACTAACATCACATGTGATTGTATTTTTGTCACATTTAGTGGTTCCCTTATTTTTTTCTCACATTTAATGGTACCATCCTCACATTGCGCAGTACCAACATCAAATGTGACTGTATTTTTGTCACATTCGGTTGCTCCTTTAATTTTTTTTTCTCACATTTGATGGTACTATCCTCACATTGCGTAGTACCAACATCACATGTGACTGTATTTTGCCACATTTGGTGGTTCCTTTATTTTTTTTCTCACATTTGATGGTACCATCCTCACATTGCGCAGTACCAACATCACATGTGACTGTACTTTTGTCACATTTAATAGTTCCTTTATTTTTTTTCTCATATTTGATGGTACCATCTTTACATTGTGTAGTACTAACATCACATGTGATGATACTTTTGTCACATTCGGTGGTTCCCTTATTTTTTTCTCACATTTGATGATACCATTCTCACATTGCGCAGTACCAACATCACATGTGACTGTATTTTGTCACATTTGGTGGTTCCTTTATTTTTTTTCTCACATTTGATGGTGCCATCCTCACATTGCGCAGTACCAATATCACATATGATTGTACTTTTGTCACATTCGGTGGTTCCTTTTTTTTTTTTCACATTTTATGGTACTATCCTCACATTGCACAGTACCAACATCACATGCGACTGTACTTTTTTCACATTTGGTGGTTCCCTTATTATTTTCCTCACATTTTATGGTACCAGTCTTACAAAGCGCAGTACTAATATCACATGTGACTGTACTTTTGTCACATTCAGTGATTTTCTTATTTTTTTTCCTCACATTTTATGATACTCACATTGCGCAGTATCAATATTACATGTGACTGTACTTTTGTCATATTTAGTGATTCCCTTATTTTTTTCTCACATTTGATGGTTCCATTATCGCATTAAGTAGTACCAACATTACATATGACAGTATTTTTGCCATAAATGACCGAAATGACTAGAAACCTTGAAAATGATGAAAATACCCTCAAAACTTATAAAATGGCCCAAATACCCCTGAAATCCTCTAAAATTACCAGAATACTCTTAAAACCTAAAAGATGATCAAAATACCCTTAGAACCTAAAAAATGACCGAATGACCCTAAAACCTAAAAAATGATCAAAGTACCTCCTGAAACCTAAAAATAATCGAAATACCCTTAAAACCTAAAAAAAAATGATTATGATGTCATTAAAATCTATAAAATGACCGAAATACCAATAGAACATAAAGGTCATAAGGAGGAACCCAAACCCACAAATGGGTAAGCCTTAGATCTCATAAAATGAAGGGAAGATGAAAGCCCAGCTCGCCAAGGTCAGAAAATCACTAGGGAGCCCAGTGATAAGAACTAGGCCAGGATACCTGGGGATTTCCAGGAACCTGGGATCCCCGGGACGTGCAGCAAAGCCAAGGTTGGATTAAGAAAATTCAGAGGGGGTGGGGGATCAAGAAACACAAGGAACGACAGCAGATATGTCCCTATCAGCCACCTAATGATGCAGAAAATAAATCAGAAGGCTTGAGAACCAACAATTCATGAACAAGGAGCTGGTACCTCGAAACCCAGAAAAAAGAACCATGAAGGAAGGTGGCTGGGAAACTTTCAACATGGCAGGAAGGAATCAGCTCACTTGGGAAAAATGATAAAGGGAAAGGTAGCCAAAAGTTGAGTCTGAAAAGATGGGATCTAGAATCCTTGAAAGAAGAAAGACTAATGGTCAGCTCTTTAGGACATCTCAGAGCGGAAAGTCAGCAAGAGGCTTTTGAGGAAGAAACCCCAAAAGAAGAAAATAATGAGAAATGAGGGAGGGACCAGCCAACCAATGTTTCTGGTACCCAGGGGAGCAAATGGAGGGAATCAGTAGTACCCTGGAAACCCTAAAATGACACTATAAAAGGGGAAGCAGCCAATAGTGAAAGGCATTCAGCAACAGTGAATTCATGTAAGAATCATTGAGAAAACTCTGTCAGAATTCAAAAAAAAAAAAAAAAAAAGGGAGGTAAATACCGTCCGGTATTCCCAAACAGCCACTAGAGAACACACTTGGATTCAAAGGAATTTAAACTTTGCAAGTCTTAGAGGCCTGAAGAGCCATCTAAGTCTGTAATTTTTGAACTTATTTGAACCTTGTGACATGTCCTAGTGAGCACAATGTATTGCATAATCAAGAAAGAAATGAAATACTTTACATTATTTTAAGGATCCCTAACGCTTTATTTTATGTTCCCTCTTTATCATTTTGTTCCTTTTTTGTTTCTTGCTGTTCAATGCATATATTTCTTGTATGTTAGCATGTATGTGTTGTAGGATTCGTGCTCTGTACACTACCTAGTTTGGAATTAGCCCAATTTAGCTGCGGTGAACCAAGTTTAGTCCCTTAAGACAATAAGTACTGGGCCTAGGATCCTTGTTTTCTACTTGGGCTTGTGTCCTAAAAAAAAAAAAAAAAAAAAAGGAAAAGAACCCACATAATATGTTTGTAGCAAAAAATGAGGATGAAGATGACAATCCCACATTGGAATGGTTTAAAATACATACGATGACAAGTATATGTCAAAATTGATGGTTCCCTTATTTATTTTCACATTTAATGGTTCCATTGTCACATTTAACAGTACTAACATCACATTTGACTGTACTTTTGTCACATTCAGTTGTACTCAGTATTTTTTCTCACATTTGATAGTACCATCCTCAAATTATGCAGTACCAACATGACATGTGAACTCTTGTCACATTCGGTGGTTTTTTTTTTTTTTCCTTCTTCTTCTTACATTTGATGGTTTCATTGTCACATTAGGCAGGACTAACATCTTATTTGACAATATTAGATTACACTGTAAGCAATCATAAAAATTAGCTCGGTTTAAACATTCAATTGCTATTAACAAATCTTGTTGTTGGCTTATATTGACAAGGTGATAAACTAAATTAAAAATAATAATATCTTAAGGACTAATGTGAAAATTGAAATAGAAGTCAGGTGACTAAATTGAATTTTAGCCAAAAACTTATATCATATCTCCAGCCCTATTTATTTGTAGGGAGATATGTAGCATGCACTGTAAACTATTCCATCAATATGCTAATGCTAACAAAGTAACACACGCAGCTTTTGTACTTCTTGTCACATATATGTTTTCCAGGTCCCTATTTATTTATTTTAAAGAAAAACCAAGTTTAAGAACCTTGGTGGTAAATCAGTAGCAAAACTAAGTATAATTGATTCCCTGTCAAAAGACAAAATCAGCTGCTTGCAAATTGGATGTCAAAGGGTTCATACAAAAATATTGCAATAACATCCTAGAGGGTTGGCATTAGTTAAGTTGAGTTTTCAACTGCAACAAATGCAATTAGTAATTCCAATAAATTTTGGCATGAATGCATTAACAATACTTCATGTAATATGAGTAACTAAGCACTTTTTCTTTAGATAAAATTGTACATAGAGAAAGTTTGATGCCAAATAAGCCATTTTGCAGGTTACAAACAGGTTCTAACTCCAAGAGTAAGGCAACAAACTAATATTTTATCTGACCCTCTTCACCAGATGTACAGACACAAAATGGGGTCTATCATCATTCCATGTAAGCCTGAGTTCAATGCCATCTTCAATTATTATACTCCTAGCTAGCCTGAAAGAGGAAAGAGAAAAAGTTCAAAGATTAGTGAATTGGAGAACTATTGACCACCTAAAAAATGTAGTGTCATATCAAGTAATGGCCTTCCAGTTTGTTAAAATATTACACAATGCTAAAAAAGAATAACTTAATCTGCCAAGGAACCTGTATGTCCTTCAAGCTTCAGATTACAATTTTAAACTCCTATTATGCATATGACATAATGACCTTTTCAAAGCAGCATATCCAAGTCATGCTCTTCCTTATAATTGAAAGCATCATCAAAACCAAATTTATTTTTCAATAGATCAACCTAATTCATCACAAAAAAAGATGAGTATTTCATGCTTAAAAATAGTTTTTTTTTTTTTTTGAACTTCTTTTGTGAATGGTACATTCATCCTACCAGCCCACTCCACAATCACAGAAGGAGAAAATGACTATTTTTGAGTAGGGTTTGTGGGGAAGGAAGATTCCATCCTGTCCAAATTGATCAATGTGGAATTCAGATAAAGAGCAGCTTGTAGATAAAGAAGGGCCAGTGAGTACTAAAAAGTATATATCCAAATAGAATAAACATTTTCTTTACTTCCAGCACTCCCAACTACATAACAACCCAACAATTTTGCAAATTGTCCAACAAGCTGGCCAACAGCACCAAATGCTGCTGAAACGAAGACATATTCTCCTTTCTAAGGAGAACAAACTTCATGGAAACCAGCATAGGTGGTCATACCAGGCATACCTTTTTTAAAATGAAAAGGCAAAGTTAGAAGATTAGTGTACATTTTACAGGGAGAATTGAGCAAGATACCCACAAAATCAAAGGAGATCTTAAATTAATGAAACTAGTCTTTGAGACATGCATATCAAAAGGGTATGTAGCATAATCACCTTCATCTAAATCTCAAGTTATTCCAATCTTCATAGAATAAGCAAACAACATACCAAAGTCTTGTATAGTAGGAAAGGGGTACATCATTGCGCGTGATCTTTCTGAGGCCTTCGGTTCCTGTGATTAGGCTATACTCTTCTCATCTAACAGACCCCTATACCCGTTTATCAGCTGCAAGTTTTCACAAAGAAAAGTTCACAATTGCAAGCTCAAAATTTTACACAACATCATTTTTAACAAGCAGTCACTCATGCATATATATATATATATATATATAAAATTAATCTCTTTTAGTCATACAAAGAATTAGTTAATCTTTTAGTAGTCTCTAAAATGTTTAACAAGGTTATTCTTCTCTACGCATTCTGCTTTCTTTCTTTTCTGTCATTTATCTCCACTTGTACCAAAAAACATACTCTGCATTTATCATCAACTATATCTTATAATTTTATTTATCAATAAAAGATTCTTTATTGTGATTCCAACTACACATATTACAAATTAGATGTACACCACATAGAAAAGAAATGAAATAGAAACGAAGAAATAGCAACTCTATACCCGTGTCCTCCCTAGGACATAGAAGAAAAAATTTATTTCTTTATAAAAACCCTTCCACCTTAAATACATAGGTGTTGCCTTTTTCCTCTGCTAACCAAAAATAAATAAATAAATAAATAAAATTTCAACACCACACTAACAAGAACCCACACCCCCTGATGAGCAGAACACAAAGCCACAAATTTTGGAAAAACTAAATCCCTTAGAAGCATTTCAACAAGCATTTTCTGTGCCACTTATAAGAAACTTTTTTTTATATTATATATAATTATTTTTATATGGAAAACTTGATCTAGGAGTGGACATTGGAATCCATTATTTAAATTTTGCATAAAGTTTCTATTTTTCTAAGGGGAACACAGGCCATGTCTTTAAAAGTGACAAAATCAAAGCTAAAATCAAAATTGACCACATGAGACTTTAAAATGTTGTTCAATGTTTTAATTGTTGAACAACTACAATTAAATAACAAGACATGAAATAGCTAAAACTAGCAACATCCTTGGATTGCATTGTCTTTTCTCTTAACAAAATTTTATAAACACAAAGATAACTTGATTATCTCTCCCTCTTATCTTTTTTTGCTCCAGTGCACTATCTACATCTCTCTGGTAAGGGGGGAAAAAGAAGAAACAAGTAATTACAGCCAAATTTATGAAGAAATAAAACCATAATCAAAATCTGTCAGACTAATTCTTTTTACTTACTCTTGAGCTGTCATTTGCTACTCCTTGGAAACCTCAAGTAACATGATAATGATTCCAAATTAACTCCGAGGAGTAGTATATAACAGCTTAATAATAAATGAGGTTGAAAAGGAAACAAAGAATAAGGAACTAATACTCAGTCAAGCACAAAATGAGGCTGAAAAGGAAACAAAGAATAAATTATTCATATTGATAAGCTGAGTTATCTTGATAGGAAAAATGAAATGGTTATATATAAGCTGAGTTATTACAATTAGATATTACTTTAAAAAACATGTTTTAAGTGTTTGGACCTATTTATAGAAGCAATACACAGAGTAAGCAAATAATTAAACTTATTTAATAAACCCATCAATAAAAGGATTAGTCTCTGGTTACAACACTGAATTAGGAGTAGGTTCTTAGTAATAACTTATATATGGGGTAGAATTTTATCAAGGAACTTGGTTCATTCCAATTAGGACAGTTTCAAATTTAACCCACCAAAACAGAGCTATTGAATGATATGTTTCACAAGGTTTTCAGTTCAATCCTGTTAGGATAGTTTCAAAACTAACCCATCAAAACAATACAAATGAATGGTATGGCTACAAATTTTTCACAACTGCAATAGTCATCCCTCTACTCCCTCGCAACTTTCCCTGCTCCTTGACTCAAGATAAGGCATACTTTACAGCTAGCATTATAGTAGATAACTAGAAATTCCTCCATTCCTCAATATCAAGACAGATACACAAGTTCATTATCTATTGCATTTCACAAATCAACCCCTAAAGGTCTTCTATCACAATTGCTTAATTAATTTAACTTTTAAAAAAGTAAAAAGTAAAAAACACATTTTTTTTCCAAGTGAAAATTAGCAGTTCCATAGATAAATGTCATCCAAATACCCCCAACAACCCACATGGTTAGGTAGGCCGAAATATAAGCAAAACAAGCTTTCTATATGAAAAATGAAACAAAAAGGAAAAGGGCCAAACCATAGGTGAAGAACAGCTCTTTATGTGTCAATGATTCATTTCTTAACTCAATCATCGATCAAATGGGCATTTAATAATCCACAATTCAGAGCCAGCAAATTATTGCTATTTACTTGGGCAAACAAAAATCATAACCAAATTCTAAAGAAAAAAACAAAACAAAACAAATTTTCAACTTGAATTAAGATAAGGAAAAACAAAGTATACCCAGAATTGAAATGATACTGAAAATGCTAAAAATACCCAAAAATTTAGAGTCAAAATGAGAAAAAAAAAATAAAAATAAAAGAAGAAAAGAGAGACCCAATATCAAATACAAATTGATAAGACTAAAAAAATTATTAAGAGTAAAGAGAATTGAAGAAATGTCACAGGTTGATGATAGAGATCCATTTGAGAGTGGAGTAGACAAAATCTAGGTCATCAGGTTTGAAGTAGTTATTGACAAAGCACACGACCCGAGAGAATGAGTCCTTCTCTCTCTTGGGCTATCGGTGGTGGAAGCCAAGCATTGCAGAGATGCATCGTTTAGGATTTTGAAGTAAAAGAAGGAACATCCACTAGGTTTTCAATTTGAGAGAGAAGACGCAAAAGAGAAGACGCAAGAGAGAGGAGTCATTTGGGTAAATATTGTTAAATTTAAAACTAATTTGCGTTATAGTTACTTTTAGAAGTTATTTAGGGAAGTGAGGAGAGAGATTGAATTTCGGTAACAGTGTTGCCGAAATTCAAGAAAAAGTAGGAGAGAGAATGAGAAAATTGGAGGAGAGAGAAAAACTTGAATTACGGCAATGGTATTGCCGTAATTCGTCTGCCTAATCTGCCCGGGTGTGTGAGTGTGAGAACTGCAATGTGTGAGTGCCCCAAAAAAAAAAAATTCCACAATTTCGGCAATACCATTACCACAATTGGGAATTTTTTTTTTTTCAATTGTGGCAATGGTATTGCCGAAATACCATTGCCACAATTGGGAAAATTTTTTTTTTTTTTCAATTGTGGCAATGGTATTTTGGCAATACCATTGCCACAATTGAGAATTTTTTTTTTACCAATTGTGGCAATGGTATTTCAGCAATACCATTGCCACAATTGGGAATTTTTTTTTTTTTTTTTTTTAATTATGGCAATGGTATTGCCGAAATTGTGGGGAAAAAAATGGAAAATTTTTTTCCCACTATTTCGGCAATACCATTGCCACAATTGGGAAAAATTTATTGCCTCAATTGGGAAATTTTTTTTTTTTTCAATTGTGGCAATGGTACTGCCGAAATTGTGAGGAAAATTTTTTTCCCCACAATTTCGGCAATACCATTGCCACAATTGGGAAATTTTTTTTTTTTCAATTGTGGCAATGGAATTGCCGAAATTGGGAAAATTTTTTTTTTTTTCAATTGATTGTGGGGAAAAATTATTTCCCACAATTTCGGCAATACCATTGCCACAGTTGGGAAAAAGTTTTTTTTTCTTCCACCAATTTTCGGCAATGGCACTGCCACAATTGCCATAAGGAGCAACTTGATTCTTATTCGAAAATAGAGGACAGCATTATTTTTTTGACCGATGTAGTGTGTATGTTATGTTCTTTTCTTTATCGTAAAAGTACCATATGAAACAAATAAGGATAGATTCAAGTACAATGAGTGCATTGATTCTTATTTTAGAAAAAGTATAAAGAAGAAAAAATGATTGATGTGCACGTTGTAAATAAAAACAAAAAAAGTACATACATTCTTATAGAAGAAAAAAATAATTGATGTGCACGTTGTAAATAAAAACAAAAAAAGTACATACATTCTTACAGAAGAAAAAAAAATTGATGTGCACATCGTAAAAAAAAAAAGTATATAGATTCTTACAATAGGAAAGAAAACAATGATTAAAGTGCACATTATAAACCAAAAAAAGCAAAGAAAGTACATAGATTTTTACAATACGGAAGAAAAAAAATGATTAATGTGCACGCTATAAACAAAAAAAAGCAAAGAAAGTACATAGATTATTATGTGCACGTTGTAAACAAAAAAACAAAACTTCAATCAACCAATCGCCTCAACTTCTCATCTCATCTAATTCTTATTCTCTGCATCGAATATATTTTACCTATTCATATCACGCACGCCTAAAACTCTTGTAGATATTCTTTTTTGTCTTCTTCACTATTGTAATCTCTCTGAGAGATTCTTTTTTTTGTTTTTTTCACTGTTGTAATCTCTCTGAGAGATTCTTTTTTTGTTTTCTTCACTATTGTAATCTGACTAATAAAGAAGTGCTTTGACTGAGTGTGAGGTGGCCCCAAAGAAACTTATTGTGGCAATGGTATTGCCGAAATAAGGGTAAAAAAAATTTGTCCCTATTGTGGCAATGCCATTGCCGAAAATGGAAGTGGGAAAAAAAAAAGTGAATTCTGAAATCTGGGGAGGAATTAAAAAAAAATAATGTGTTACGTACACAATATTTTTACAATATTTTCACAACAAATCACAGGTAACTGGTTATTATTAATTCAAATTTAAATTTAACACTGAAATTACTATTTTAATCCAACAATAACAATAAGTAACAACCTGACATTTAGAATTTGTTGTAAAAATGTTGTAAAAATTGTGTGCACTTCATTTTTTTTTTAAAGTGTAATGATTTGTGGTAATGGGATTGCCGAAATAGGTGAAAAAAATTTTTACGACAATTGTGGCAATGCCATTGCCGAAAATAGGAGGAAAAAAAAATTGTTTCAATGGGTGTGTGGCAATGGCATTGCCGAGACAGGGGAAATTTTTTTTTTTATTTGTGGCAATGTCATTGCCGAAAATGAAAAAAAAAAAAAGTTGCAATTGGTTTGTGGCAATGGTATTGCCAAAATAGGGGAGAAAAAAATTTGTGGCAATGCCATTGCCGTAAATGGGAGAAAAAAAAACAAAAAATGTTGCAATTGGTTTGTGGCAATGACATTGCCAAAATAGAGGACAGAGAATATGTTAGGACATAAAAAAAAGTACACATATTCTTATTCATCATTATTATTTTTTTTTTACCGAAGCAATTTGGTTTGAATCTATAGTACAATGAGCACATTTATTCTTATTTAAAAAAAAGTACAAAGAAGAAAAAAATTATTGATATGCACGCTGTAAATAAATAAAAAAAAAAAGTACATACCTTATTATAGAAGAAAAAAATGGTTGATGTGCACACTGTTAAAAAAAAAAAAAAAACAAAGAAAGTACATAGATTCTTATGTGCACACTGTAAACAAAAAAACAAAGCTTCAATCAACCAATCACCTCAACTCCTCATCTCATCTGATTCTTATTCTATGCATGCATCGAATATATTCACCTCAAGTGCCTTTGTTGTCATATTCACCTCAAGTACTTTTGTTGTCATATTCACCACAACTCCTCAGAGTTCCTTTTTTGTCATATTCACCTTAACTCCTCATAGTTCCTTTATCGAAACCCTAAACTATAATACACAATATATATATATATATAGACACACACACACACACACACACACACACGCAAATAAATAAACGTGCACCCTAATCCAACTTGCAGTGATAGAAAACATTATAGCATATGGAATTAGTACCATGTTCTTTCAAATAATACAAACTACCAATATGGTCCAACTCCTAAAAAAAAAAATTATGCACACCAACCAATCCACTGAAGTAGATTGAATACTTATGTTAGGTCATTCAGTTTGGCCACTAGTGGAGCCAGCCACAGTTCGAGTGGGGCATGTTCTTTTATTATGGCCTTCTTTCCTACAGAGACTGCACAAAGGCCTTGGTTGATGCTCTTCCCCTTCGTCCATTTCATTTCGAAGCTAAGTTGTTCTTGGTCGACATTTTTCACAGCGCAGCTTGATATTAGGATACAAGATCGGGAAATCAGGCTCATTCCAATGTACACTGTCTGGACCCATGCGAAATCTAGGTGCATAACAAGCAACTTGTTCTTCCAAATGGTAACAGCGGTCGATATATCACATTGCAGAGATGCCTTGATATTTACACACAGCAATGACATGTGAGCACGGAATCTTATAAACCTTCCATTTTTGACAACTACAACTGTTTTGCCTCAAATTTACCTCATGACGATGATTACCCCTATATGCAGAGTTAGGGTTTATTGGTGTTCTGACTTCAAACAGACCATCTTCATGACTGAACACAGTAACTAAATGCTTTGGTGCCTTTTTTTCCCATTTATTGAATTTATTCTTTGCATAGGCCGTAATGAGTTCACCGGCAGTAACCTCTGCGCGTGCCTTAGTATACCGATCGGCAAAGTAGGCTACACAACGGTAGTATGTAAGTTCAACTAACGCAGTTATGGGCAGATTTCTAGCACTCTTTAGAATTTCGTTGAAGCTTTCAGACAAGTTTGTCGTCATTGCCCCATAACGATGTCCACCATCACGTGCTAACGTCCACTTGTCCACCGGTATTTCCATTAAATACCTCTCACCATCTGCACTTAATTGAGTAATTCTATCCCTAGTTATTTGATACTTTCGTAACTGATTCTCCATGCTTGCCCACATTACCATAGCCTTCAAGTTTTTATTCTCAATTTGTTGATTGAAATTGCTAGCCACATGGTGAAGGCAAAAACGATGATACCAATGTGTCAATTGACATATAGTCCGTATTGCTGCCATTATACCAGGGTGACGATCAGATATGACACATAACCCTTCCCGATTAGTGACATTAATCTGAATACAACGCAAAAACCAATACCAGCTATCATCAGTTTCCTTCTCCATAATGGCAAAGGCAAGTGGAAAAAGTCTGTTCTCACCATCCCACGTTGATGCAATCAGTAACGTACCTTTGTACTTACCATATAGGAAAGTTCCATCTATACTAATCACTGGCCTACAATGTTGAAAACCTTCAATAGATGGACCAAAAGCCCAGAACACTCTCTCGAATATCGCACAGCCTGGCATAGTAGCAGGTATTGTTTTCCAAATAACCCTGTTGCCCGAGTTTGAATCAGTCAAAGCTTTCAACCATTTTGGCAATAATTGGTAAGATTTGTCCTAATCACCAAACGCTCTACCAATTGTTTTTTCTTTCGCCTCCCACACCTTAAAATAAGAAGGCCGGTATTGGTACTTATTGTAAAGAATCTGTTGAAGTGAAGGAATCTTTATGGTTGGATCATTTTTGACAACATCCCTCAACTCTTTCTTAATAACATGGGTGTCTAATTGCTCGTGATCTTGTGTGAGCGTGGACTCTGCACATGTGTGTGGACCTTTGTATTTTCTAACCTCAAACAACCCATGTGCAGCCCGCAAGCATGCACGAAGATGCCAAGAACAATGTTTGCACCTTACAGACCAACATGCTGGATCTGACTCTCTTACATAAAATTTTTGGTTCCTCTTGATGTGATAGCGTTTAACAGCAGCTTGTAGTTCATCCTTATCGGCAAAAAGCAAGCCCACATAAAACTCTTAGGTAGGGTCCCAAATACTCTGAATGGGCTTTTCAAATGGTGGGGTTGGATCAATCATATTATCCAACATGTTCTGTGAAAAGCTTAGTGATGAAGGTTGATGGAATGTCATAGCTGGATTGCTTTCATAATTACCTTCATTTAGAGGCTCCTGTTCACCTCCAACATCTTCAAGGACCTCATCGTCATCAAGTTGGTCATCATTATCCATGGCTCGCATCCTTTCTGATAATGTATGGACCGCATTTTCAGTAGTAGCAGCTATGCGATGTATATCATTGGGATCATTAGTAGTCTCTTGTGTGACATGCTCAGTTGGATTATCATAGTTAGCATCACTGGTGTTCATTGGCCGATAAGGAACATGTTGGTCTTCAGTTGCAACATGGGTATATGGAGCATGATAGTCAGCATCACTGGTGTTCATTGGCCGATAAGGAACATGTTGGTCTTCAGTTGCAACATGGGTATATGGAGCATGATAGTCAGCACCACCAAAGTTGATTGGGGAATGAGCCGCATCTTCAGAATAATGACCAATATGAGTGGCATATGGGTCTTGGAAGTGCCCACTCGATCCTTCATTGGCATATCGAATGGGAAAAACATCTCGGTGGCTTCTTATGAGCTCTACACCCACATATAACTCTGCACCTACAAATCCATATTGGCGGTCTAACATATTGAATATTGCATTGACACCACGATCATCTTCTACCAAAACTTGCTGGTAAGTCACAGGATGTGGATGACAATGAAGCTGAAATCTATACCAATTGTTAGGATTGGTGCCCTTAAATCCTATTGTAAGATGCTATGTATGATATTAAGTGTGACATTGTGTTAGACATTATGTATGACTTAATATTATGTTTAATAAATTTGTTTTATTATCATCTGAAATAATGGTAACATGAATATTCGGACATTATCATATAGTCCATGAGATGCATAGTATGTGATTTATGTGAAGAGTCACAGAAGATATAAATCACAAGTTCTTTGTAAACTCAGAATTATAGTTCGTAGTCGGTGATGAAATTGGGCATTTCATCTGCGAAGACTATAACATATCAACTACGATGATTTGTCTTGATCATGGAAGTAGAGACTTCTAGTTGATGTGTTAATATGTTTTAAGAGTTGAGACATATTGAACTGGACCGCCATGAGATTTATTATTTGCCTAAGGACTATCAAATGAATAATAAATCTCATGACTTGTATTTACATGAACTTTTAATCCTGAGAGAATAATGAACCTGATCATGAGGTGTAGGTTGCTTTGATATATCAGGAGTGAGATCTATATTAATGGTCAAAACCTCAGTATGTTGGGCAGCCACATTAAGTGTTGATGGAACATGTATTCTCAAGATGGAATTCATAGTCTCTTAACGGAGATATAAAATATTCCCTTGAGATAAGTTTAATGGGTTTGTTATTCAGAGAGTTAGGCCTAACCACTTTAGTAAGTAGTTACTAAAGTATATATTTATGGAATAGGATTTCATAAATATATAATGAATAACATTAAAGGATTAAACCGGGTACTCAAGGATAAAGATGTAGTAATTTACAAAGTGGCAGTCTATTTCAATAACTTTGTATTACTACGAATATTTTATGAAGGGGTTGCATGTATAATAAAGTCTTGGGATATAATATATAGATAAGACCTAGAGTGCAACTATATTTATATAGTGGTATTAAATATAGTTAATGGTAACTTTGGATTTGTCAAGAGTTGACAGAAAAGCCCAAGGCCCATTGGAGCTAGTGTCTTATTGGTTCCTTTTGGTCCCACTCCAAGCCACACACTTAAGCCCAATTGGTAAGGCCCAAAAGGCTAGCCCAATTAGATATATTGGTTAGAAACAAAGGGAAAAACGTACAGAAAATAATTGGTAAGAAAAACATCATAGAAGTGGTGTACAAGTGAGTTTTTGGTACTCACTAGTTATCCCTTTGTTACCAATTTGAGAGACCACACATCTTGGGCGATTAGTGGAATTGGAGTGAAGATTAAAAGTATTCCCAAGTGCTTCAATCTTCGGTTTTGTAATTCACCGCTTCAAGGTACGATCTCTTGTTCTCAAATTCTGAAATTTACTTTATGCATGTTATCAATATTGAATGAAGTAGATCCGTTCAAAACTTACTTTTCCGCTGCGCACATCTTTAATTCCATCACCAATTAGTCAGTTTTGAATCTTCTCTGTTTGTATAAAGCGTGGATGCTACGCTATTACATAGATCTTCAAATGTAACACCCTGGCTTAATGGAAGCATAGAAGGAGGTGACCCTTCGTAATAAACCCCATTTTCTCCATATTTAATTATTCCGCCGGAATGGATGAGAAAAATGAACAACTTTTCTGCCATCTACACTGAAACATAATAATAGTATTAATATATTAACACTACACAACCATTACAATGCAATACAAGAAGGTAATCCATTAAAAATATTCAATGTTTAAATAGCTAGAGCTGAGAGAATTCTGTTAAAGAGGATTGTTTCATCGATAATAGTAGTATTAAATTCTTTTTTATTAAGGTTTTTGAGCATATACGAACCTTATTTTTATTTTTTATTTTTTTCTTATAGCATACGTGTATATTATAGGCTAACAAACTAAGTATTTCTTTAAGGAAAAACTGGCCTACAATGTTGAAATATATTTTTGCTATAGGAAATTTTAGGCAAGAATTCATGGACAATTAATTTAAAACATATCATACAAATTAGTTCATGCTGCAAAACACATAATACAAAAACAAGATTTGCATGAACAAAAAATTTAAGAAAAACAAGATTTTCATGCTTAGCTATGCCCAAAAACATATCAACATGAATATTATAAAAAGAATCTATAACTACTTAAGAGATGTAACTCACATTCTAAGAGATAAAGAACAGATAGATATTTGCAAGTGTTGTTGCTTATAGTTGTTTGTAGAATGTATGGTACGCATAAATTGAAAATGGTTGGTAGAATTATGAGGGAAATAAGAGTGGAAAAGAAGGTTGATGGAATTTATTGGGGAAAAAGAGTAGAAAATAAGAACCCCAGTGCTGTTTAAATAGGATGCAAGTTTCATATCAGTTAAATTCTTAGATTTTAAACTGTATAATTAGATACGCAGTTAACCAAATACAACACAACACATATGGTTTACATTGTGCACTTCAATCATTTAAGAATCTATATACATTCTTTGTTTTTTTTTGTTTACAGCGTGCACATCAATAATTAATCTATGGACTTTTTTTTCTTTTAGCGTGCACATCAATCATTTTTTCCTTTCATTTCATATTATAAAAAACACAAACCAAACTGCTTCAGTCAAAAAAGTACTGAAGAATAAAAAGACAAAAAAGGTACTATGAGAATACGAAATATGGGGAGGAATTAAAAATATATATATATAACATGCTTTATACACAATATTTTTACAATAATTAGTTATTATTAGTTCAAATTTGAATTTAACATTGAAATTATTTTTTAAATCCAACAATAATAGTCAACAACAATCTGCCATTTAGAATTTGTTGTAAAAATTGTGTACACTTATCATTTCTTAAAAAAAAAAAAAAGTGTAATGGATTTGTGGCAATGGCATTGCCGAAATAGGGGGGGAAAATTTTTGTGGCAACTATGGCAATGCCATTGTCGAAAATGGGAGGAAAACAAAATTTGTTGCAATTGGTTTATGGCAATGCCATTGTCGAAATAGAGGAGAGAGATCAAAGAAAGTACGCATATTCTTATTCTTTAGTGTATTTTTGACTGAAACAATTTAGTTTGTGTGTATGTCGTGTTCTTTACTTTCGTACTGTAAAAGTACCCTCTGAAAAAATAATGATAGATTCTTACACAATGAGTACATTGATTCTTATTCTAAAAAAAGTACATACATTCTTACAATACGAAATGGAAAAAAAAAATTGATGTACACGCTGTAAATAAAAACAAAAAAAAAAATACATAGATTCTTATAGAAGAAAAAAATGATTGATGTGCACGCTGTAAACAAAAAAAAAAACAAAGAAAGTATATAAATTCTTACAATATGACAGAAAAAAATGATTAATGTACACACTGTAAACCAAAAAAAGCAAAGAAAGTAAATAGATTCTTACAATATACAAGAAAAAAATGATTGATGTGCACGCTGTAAAAAAAAAAAAAAAAAAAAAAGCTTCAATTCCATCAGAGTACCTTTTTTGTCTTTGCATGAATGTTCTCTGCATGAATATATGATTCTTATTCTTATTCTTATTCTTATTCTCCGTATGATTGATGTGCATGACTGATGTGCACGCTGTAAAAAAAAAGTACATAGATTCTTATAGAAGAAATAAATGATTGATGTGCACGTTGTAAATCAAAAAATGCAAAGAAAGTACATAGATTTTTACAATACGGAAGAAAAAAAATGATTATTGATGTGCATGCTGTAAACAAAAAAAATACCTGTGATTTGTTGTAAAAATATTGTGGACGCACATCAATAATTTTTTACGGCGTGCACATCAATCATTTTTTTCTTATATAAGAATTTACGTACTTTTTCTGTTTTTTTGTTTTTTTTACAGCGTGCACATCAATCATTTTTTTCTTCTATGTACTCATTGTACTTTTGTTTCATATGGTATTTTACAATAAAGGAAATAACATGACATACACATAAACCAAACTGGTTCAGTCAAAAATTATGATGAACAAGAATATGCGTACTTTTTTATGCCCTGACATATTCTTTGTCCTCTATTTCGGCAAAGTCATTGCCACAAACTAATTGCAACTCTTTTTTTTCCCCTCCCATTTTTGGCAATAGCATTGCCACAAATTTTTTTTTTCCGCATATTTCAGCAATGCCATTGCCACAAACCAATTGCGAAATTTTTTTTTTCCTCCCATTTTCGGCAATAGCATTGCCACAATTGCTATAAATTTTTTTCACTTCAATGGGCCACAATCTAAATAGGAAAAATCAGATTTGAGCACTATTCAGTATTTTAGACATATCTCTCTCTTCAAAAATCCAATTGACTCAAGGCTGGATGGGATGGAACCATGACTTAAATATCTACAACTTTTATGTTTTGAGTTTTTTGAAATTCATTAAATTTGTTGGCCAAAATTAACTCACAAATTGCTGCTGTAAATTTTGACGAAAATTAGATGGTGAAAGTTTTATTTTTCTTTGACACTTTTACGAGGTTTTGGAAGAGAGGCTATGGAGAATGAAAATAGAAATGTACACCACAGTAGCCATCATGCAAAGGAAAAAAAATCAACCACAAAAATACAAGTTTGACCACTATTGTTTTTCAGGCTATTATGCGTCTACAGTTGTGGCTACACATATAGATTCTATGTTGGATTTTTAGGAATGGACAATTATAGTAAATAGATGTATGATTAGATTAATTGGACACTAAATTCAAATGCCAAAAAATGTGTACACACTTTGTTGTCATTTTCGCAAAGGTCTTATGGTTAGTAGTATAATGTGCTATGTATATTATTTACGCATAATAATTTTTGCTACAATGCTGCATAAACAACGATAATACTTTAATATATTCTTAATAAACAGTCATTTTACATTGATTAGTCATTGAAACGATGGGGTACATGAAGTTTTTGTTGTGTTCCATAACATGGAGGATGCCTATTTACTCATTGTGGATACTTTCGTGCTTGCACAGGACTTTTTCCCATGCGCCTCGGCTGCGTTCTAATATCAACCTCTGTTTGATAATTACCACCTTCGTCACTTTCATTATCTGAAGACACCTTCATCTCTTCTGCATCTTCTGCATCTTCCCCACTGTCCTCATTTGAGGCATCTTCCTCAGAATCTGTTACAGAGGCCTCTTCCTCACTATTTGGAGCACATGCCCATGTATTTGGTGGCGTGTAGAAATCACCAACATAAGGGGCTGGTTGGGAAGGTTGTGGTATGCAGAAATTATAGTTGTACTGGCTATCTTAGCCATAATTGTATTGCTCAGCATAGGATGGAGGTGGTGATGGGTGATAGAAGGAAGGTGTTGAATTAGGTTGGGGATAATTGTCATAGCTAAACAAACCCTCAAATCCTTGCCTTATGGAAGTGGATAATCCAATCTATTCATTTAAATTCATGCCGTAGTTGTTGACATTAATTAGATTATACTCACTAAAGGTGGTTGGCTCATTACCGGCAAATGTTGACGGCCCTGCTTGGGTAGAGCTGTACATATTATGTTGTGTAAAGGTGGATGGTCCGGCTTCATCATTTCCGCGTTGTGTAGAGGTGGACGGTCCGATTTTAGTTTGGGTTTGCGGCCGTCTTCTTTGGTGCCTTTGCTGTCGCCCGAAGTGTGTCACCCTTTGAGTAGGAACGGAGGAAATATTTTTTTCCATTGATAACTTCACTCGGGTAAGGCCCTCTACTATTGGTGTAAGGACTTGCTGTGCAGTGAGATCATTCTTCTGTTGGTTTGCAACAGCCAAATTTAACATATTGTTGATCTCAGTTTGCTGCCATAGAAAAAAAAATTTTAATTTATTAGTGCAGTATTATTGAAAAAGCTAAAACAATAATTTTTTATCAAAATTAGTGCAGTATTTTGTTTGTGTATAATTTGTTCTAATATTAGTGTAGTTTTATTGAAAAAACTAAAATAATTACCTGGTACACATGGGCAGCCGCCTCTGGTGTCGTGAATAGGTGACCATTTTGATGGAACCATGTTGCGTAGTCCACACCTTCATCGAAATGCTAATCCCCACCACCAAGTTCAGCGCGCGCATTCCAAAGCCGGTAGTGTTGATCATGCTGTGTAAGCCAATTGACACCAGACTTCCCTGTCATCTTTACACAATGCACAGATTTATCCAAATTGTCAGTAGGCCATTTTGGACATCTTTGCAACAATCCAAACTGTCGCATGACTCTTTCTAAATGGTAATACTCGACAATTTGGAAGCATAGCAATGGCGCTGTTGTAGTCCATATATGTCTTTCTGCAAGACACCATGGATGCAAATAATTATCGTATGGTGTCCAAACAACCTACAATTCCAATTACAATAACTATGTTATAATCAATAAAATTAATAGTATAACTAGTAAATTAACCATTGATGCATTGTGATATATTACCTGTTCAGTATATTGTGTGTCGTGATTAGAACGATACGCACGCAGAACATGCGTTGGTGTGTGAGTAAACGTTTTCCTAGTGTCCCACCTATACACAATTAATGATTGCCACTGATTTTAGGATTTGGAAGTATCAAGGATAAACACTATAGTATACAATATTGTATAGAAATAGAAAGTAAATATTATACCTGCAACTGTATGGTTCGTCGCCATTTAAATTTTTGGATTTATTGGAATTGGGGTCAAATACGGAAGATGCTCCACGCCCATAATTGTAATATGAAAACAAGACCTGCAATCTCCGTACTTTTTTTAATAGAAGTAGTACACAACTCTTTATAAACGAAAGCAAGTGTGGCACTACCCCAGCTATATTCCCCAGCTTGACCAAAGTCGTCTAAGAGCTTGAGAAAAAAGCAATGCAATCTACTTTGGCTCTTATTTCCAAATAGGAAACCCAAAACCTGGAACATGTATGCCCTAGCAAATCGTTGGGTCATTATAGCATTGGCACCCTCTGGTAGGTTTGAGAATGTATCCCTTACCCATGTTATTTTAAGGCTACCATATGACAATGCTGTTGCAGGTGGCGTCACCCGAAGTAAATTACGACAAACTAGTTCCCATTGCAAATTAGTGAGCCCGCAGACTGCTTTCCCATCAATAGGCAATCCTGTAAGGATTGCTATATCTTGTAGAGTGATCGTCATTTCACAAGTAGGTATGTGAAATGTATGGGTATCAAATTGCCACCGCTCCACCAAAGAAGTGATAAGACTCCAGTCAATATCTATATGTGGTAAGCGGGTAACACGGTATAGTCTACATTGCTGTAAATATGGGATAATACGCTCGCCTAACTGCCCGGGGGGGGGGGGGGGGGGGTGTAAGCGATTGGGATCGCACTCGTAAGTTGGCAACCTGATTTTTTTTAAATGTAGAATGTTATATTGCTAATGTTGAAATTATTTTCATGTAAATTGAATAATTGTAGATATTATTAGGACATTAATAAATTTGGATCTCGCAACGTACATTGCCTTCCATTGCATCATTAGAGATGTGATATTGTTGTTGCTCCATTTCAAATATATCCTACATTAAATGCTACAATGAGTTAAACCATGCAACTTCCATTTGTAGTAAACAATAATAATAATAATAATAATAATAATACACATACATATCTTTATTATAAATCAAAAAACATATTATGCAATATATTTTTTCCAAGAAATAGATGTAATAATTGATAATAACAAAACACATATTGATTATAAAAATATCACAATAATACAATTTATTACAATTTTTGTAGTCATGTACTAATAATAACAATAAATAATATTAAATAATTTCAAAATTAACAAATACAAATTTAATTAGAGAGTTGAGATGCTTACCACAACTGTGATACCAACTGACAGAATGAGAATTATAGAGTGATACTTGCAAAAAAAAAAAAAAAAACACAATTAGATAACCATAAAAAATAATTCATTAATCTAAAATTTGAATAACAACAACAACAACAACAACAACAATAATTATAATCATAAGCATACAAATAATATTAACTACAACTACAACAATACATAATATTTTACAATGTATTGGCTTCTAATATTTACAAAGCACATGTTTATACAATAATACTAAATCTATTAATTTATAGAACTGTAAGTTAATAAACAAAGCAAAAACACTTACATTAACAAAAAAAACTTATAATTCTTAGTTGTTCACCTAAAGCAAAGTAAAAGACTAACTGAACAATCGGAGGACTTGCAATCCTATGTGAGGAGATACAACTCTTCAGTGAAGGAGGAGAAATAAAAAGACGCTTGTACTTACAAAACTGAAGAAGACTGAAGAAGACAAAAAAGACTCTCTGACAGATTACAACAGTGAAGAAAACAAAAAAAGAATCTTTCAGAGAGATTACAACAGTGAAGAAAACAAAAAAAAGAATCTCTCAGAGAGATTACAATAGTGAAGAAGACAAAAAAGAATATCTAAGAGAGTTTTAGGCGTGCGTGATATGAATAGGTAAAATATATTCGATGCAGAGAATAAGAATCAGATGTGATGAGAAGTTGAGGCAATTGGTTTATTGAAGTTTTGTTTTTTTGTTTACAACATGCACATAATAATTTATGTATTTTCTTTGCTTTTTTTTTTTTTTGTTTATAGCGTGCACATCAATCATTTTTTTCTTCCGTATTGTAAAAATCTATGTACTTTCTTTGCTTTTTTTGGTTTATAATGTGCACATCAATCATTTTTATCTTTCCTATTGTAAGAATCTATATACTTTTTTTTTATTTACGACGTGCACATCAATTATTTTTTTCTTCTATAAAAATGTATGTACTTTTTTTGTTTTTATTTACAACATGCACATCAATCATTTTTTTTTTTTCTTTATACTTTTTCTAAAATAAGAATCAATGTACTCATTGTACTTGAATCTATCCTTATTTGTTTCATATGGTACTTTTACAATAAAGAAAAAAACATAACATACACACTGCATCGGTCAAACAAATAACGTTGTCCTCTATTTTAGAATAAGAATCAAGTTGCTCCTTATGGCAATTGTGGCAATGCCATTGCCGAAAATGGGAGGAAAAAAAAAACTTTTTTTCACTTTTTTTTTCTCAATTGTGGCAATGGTATTGCCGAAATTGTGAGATTTTTTTTTTTTTTGGCACTCACACATTGCAGTTCTCACACTCACACACCCGGGCAGATTGGGCAGACGAATTACGGCAATACCATTGCCGTAATTCAAGTTTTTCTCTCTTCTCCAATTTTCTCATTCTCTCTCCTACTTTTTCTTGAATTTCGGCAACACTGTTACCGAAATTCAATCTCTCTCCTCACTTCGTTAAATAACTTCTAACAGTAACTATAACGCAAATTAGTTTTAAATTTAGCAATATTTACCCAAATGACTCCAAGAGAGAGAACACTAATTCATTTGTCCGTGTATTCTTGATTTTATATATTACTACTTAACCGGTAACTGGTTTTCCATTAAAAATAAATAAATGGTGAGGATTCAAATGTATAAAATCTATGGTCAAGATTAAAGAGGGTACCGTACCCCCCTAAAAAAAGAGGGGGTACGGTAGAATGACCCTTTTTTCTAACATGGAAGAGGGGGAAAAAACAATTTGAAACTATTAAAAAAAAAAAAATTGTTCTATTTTCTTTATAAAAAATAGTTTTATTATTAAATTTGAATTTGACAAAGAACCGTTGATGAAACAACTGTTTTTTAAATTTATCTAAAATTTTTAGTTTTAAAATTAGTAATTTTGCATGTTGAATCTATTATTTATACTTTATAAACATGTGAATTTGAGAGTATTTTGTAGGAAACCTCTTTAATAATCCTCATATTTGAATTTGAAGATATTTTAGGTATCTAAAAAAAAGAATCCAAACATAAAAAACCTCTTATATAGTATTCCTATAGATATAGATTAACAAGAAGATCATCCAAAAGAGATATAGAAATTAGAAACTCTATCCCTTGACCTTTTCTATTCCCTAGGATAGAATCAAACAAAAAACTGAAAATTGATCGGTTTGAAACCCTTACCAGCACGTTTTGTCAAATTAAACAGAGACGGTTCAGTACTGGGTACCCCGGGCCAAGCAGGTGCATGAGTCACATAAGAGTCAGTAATTGAAAGTGGATTAGTTTAGAGGCTTCTCTAGGAATATTGGATTCACAAATCATGAACAGGATTAACAGCACAATTCTGGGTATTGAGGATGGGCTCAAACTGGCAACACATACGAATGCAAGAAAAACATTAAGTAGATCTATGCGACCTTTTGTATTGTAATTTGATCCAATCGATTGAAGAAGCTTATCTCTAGCACACTCATCAGTGGGGAATTTCTTCGTTAAACCTTTAGTTAAGGCCATGGAATTGTTCTATGTGACCTTTTGTATTGTAATTTGATCCACATTCTGGTATTGTAAGCCAAACGTTGGCTTAATTTCAGTTCTCACACAAATAAAATAAAATTATTTACATATATAGGTGATTTCAAACTCAAAACTTCTTTTAACATTTTTTAGAAAACAATGATTGCCAACCATTTTTTCAACCACAGCCAAACACAATAAACGATTACACTGCTTATCAAAAAAAAAAAACAAACGATTACACTGCAACTTGCGCCCTGAAAGGAGAACATAAAGGCCATTGAAACCAACCCCTTTTGTCAGCAAAGCTCAACCAAACGCTAATACTATTAAAATAGAAGTTTGAAATCCCGTCTTAAACATTGTCAAAGCTCCTAGAGAGAGCTACATGTTGCAACACAAGATTTAGCTTAAAGACGTCTGTTACAAATCCAAAAACCTAAAATCCTGCATAACCTACATTAATTCAACGGTTGAACTTCACAACCAAGCACTGCTAACTGGCAACATACAATCTAAGCAGTTGTTCCACCAGTTTGGTGCAACATCGCATCAATCTCATCACCGTCCTCCATTTCTAGCTGAAAACAAGAAGAAAAAAAACAAAGGTCATTTTTCTTTGGCACCAATTACCCATAAACTGCTTGGCACCAATACACCAGAGAGAGAGAGAGAGAGAGAGAGAGAGAGACCTCATCAGGAGTCTGTTCTGCTCGGAGACGACGGCCATCAAACAAGAAAGCAATTGAGTTAATCTCAACAGATTGGCGATCACAATATGCGTTCATAAGCTTTTTCAGCTGAGTGCTTCTTTTGATCCTGAAAAAGACTTCATTCCCATCCTACAATCAAAATACAAATTAGTCATTCATCCCCATCATACACTCAAAATACAATTCAGCCATCCCCCTCCCCACCCCAACCAGCATCTTTTGGTGATGCATATTTCTGTGTCAAGGAAACCTAACAATCTGCAAGTAACATTTCAAAAGATATAAGAATTAGCAAGAACTACTACTCAGAAAAAAAAAAAAAAATTAACAAGCAGAATATAAAAAGTGGTCCAATGCTCTAGGAAATTGATAATGAAGTTCAAAACTCTAACTAGATAGTAGGTATTAACTGGGATAACAATTAGGCCTTAAAAGATGGTGGCAATCAACCAAAGCAATCTCATCTGACAGCCAAAATGAGGTAATATATTTGTATGTTGAAATTCTCAGATGAAAAGATTTAACATCTCAAATTAATAGATTCCAATCCATAACAATTACCAGGTTTCATTACTATTATATTGTCTAAAAGTACTTATAAAATTAAAAATTTAAGGTACAATTTTTTTCATGACTGATTACCACTACTTGTTTTTGGTAATTATTTCAAATACTTCAAACCTAATTGTGTTAATAAACCATCCTATATTATCACAAAGATATATATTCACTGAAACATCTAAAGATGGCATGCACAATTCATGGTCAAGAAGGTAGGTAAATTTTTTTTTAAAGTAAAAAATAACATCACCATGATATATAAACCCCAAGATGATATATATAATAATCTTGTAAATACATTGCGGTAGTCAATGAAAACAATGCAGGTAACCATCATTTAGTTTATAAGTCTATTCATGTTTCATTAATAGTGTGCTAAAGTACTATGCCGAACCATTGAGACCAACGAACAATACAAGGACTTCCATAGACACAAATCTAATGAAATTATGCAAGAAAATAAAGAGTTAAAGCAATATGAAACAAAATATTTTTGTTTGTGGTTGGAAAGTTACACCCACACCCAAAGGGTTTTCATCTGACCTCACCCTCCACCCACACTTGTGAGAGGAGAGAGAGTCAATTGAGCCAAGGCTCATTGATTGAAAAAAAAAAAAAAAGACAACACTGTAAACGCTTCGAATTCAAGTGGCGTAAATCATATGGCATACCATTCACCCAAAAAATCACTTGGAAGAACAAACCTAAATCAGTAAGTTAAACCTGCACCATATGGGTCTTAAAAGCACAAACTATACCCTTCACCTTGCTCTTAAAAGGGGAGAAGGTGCCATTTTAGCGAAGGCTCATTGACAAACCAAATCAAATAATGTTATTAGCTATCGCTAATAAATACTAACGAGCAATGAACCAAAACGTAAAGCCCTTCAACCAAATACCATTTCTTTTCTTTTCATTTCCTCAGCAACCAATCACATGTCAAACCAAAGCAAGACCACAATCAACTAATATACAAAATCAAACAAGAACCAACCCATAAGTAGACAGAACATCACCCTTACATACTAACTTCTAATTCCCACCATTTTCTTGGCAACCAAACAGAGGGTAAACAAGTAAAACAAAACAAAAACAAAAAAGCACCACCGTGTATTCATTTAAAAATAAAAACCACATATTACACATACAAACCCTGAAACCCCAAAAAGATAAATACGATATTCGTTTAATTTTCTTCTCTTTCTGAAAAGAAAAATAAAACCCACCCAAAAAAAAAAAAAAAAACCAAAATCAGAACACAACAGCGAACACCATTAATACAGAAACAGAATCGGACACATAGAAACACAAAGAGAAAAATAATTTCACACAATTTTCCCTCCACTTTCTCGGTAACTAAACAGAGAGTACACCCAAAAGAAAACCCACAACAAAACCAAAATCACAATCACAATCAGAAAAATACATCCATAAAACTTAAAACTCTAATTTACCCTCCACTTTCACGGTAACCAAACAGGGAGTAAAGTAAATACAGAAACAAAACCATAACCCAAAAATATAGAGAGACCTGGCCCTTGACTTTCAAATTGATGTGAGCAGACTGATCATTCGGCTTCCTGTCTTCCTCTTGCTGGGAGTTCGTCACGCCTGACATCTTCTTCTTCTTCTTCGAAAATATAAATTAGGGTTTGTTTTTAAAATTTTGCGAGTCTGACTCTCTCGCTCTCTCTCTGTCTGGCCTCTTATATAATTTTTTATTTTATTTTTATTTTTTGAGGATCTTATATTATTACATTCTCATGTTTCTCATGAGTTTCACTACTTGTATCCCAAAATACCCTCGTTCACACCTTATTAAGTCTTAAAAGAATATGGTATCTAAGTAAAATCACTTTCTTCTTTTTTAAAAAAATAAAAACTCTTGAAAAAAAAAAAAAAAAACCTAAATTTTAGGTTTATATTAAAAAAAAAAAACCACGTTTGAGTCCTCCACTTTTAATAAAGAAAAATGTTTAAAAAATAATTAAATTTAAAACAAAGCAGATAAATATCACACTCAAATTTTAAACACAACTAAACTTCACTTTCTTCCTCAAAAAAAAAAAAAAAAACTAAACTTCACTTTCAGTTCTCTATATTCATGATATGCTCTTTTTTTTTTAAACCCTTTTCATACATTTAAAAAAATCGATTGACATTAAACCAGAAAAATAATGGAACATATAGGGGGTGTTTGGTGAGTATTTCTAAAAAACAATTTTCAGTTTTTAAACAACATTTCACGTATTTTCACATACTTTTTCACCCACACATATTTCCACAAAAGTTTTTAAACAACAATTTTCAATTTTTAAACACATCCACCAAACGGGCCCATAATAGCTGAACATGTTTGACTTTCTTCTTTTTTTTAATTTATAAAATTTTGTCACCTCGCATTGAAAGCTTCACAATTTTTTACATCATTTTTTTTTTTTTTTTGGGCTTATTTTCTTTATTATTTGGTTTCAATTGATTCGAAAAAATCTAAATTATGCTTCCATAAATTGCCATCAATTTATAATGACATTTTTATGATCCATAGTCATTTTTTAATAAATGTTTTATGCTTTATTATTTATATTAGTTTGAAATATTGTCATTCAATGATTGTACATGACACTTGACTGACAAAGTTTTATAATTGCTTTCCTAAATTATGTGTACAGTTGTTAATTTGTTATCATATTTTATATGAAAATTTTGTAAGTATTGCTTTATTGTGTAAGGTATATCTACATGTTCACTGCACTGAATTAGTTTTTGAATTGCTTATAGATTGCCATAAGTTATCATAGTTTTTGAATTAGTTCTGTAGGGGTGATGGACCCATTAGTATATATCTATGCATATATTGGGCCGGGGGGCCAATCCGAGGACATCAAAGTGGTCTGAGGAAGAGAAAACACTATCATGGGAGTCCGTGTTAGTGAGTAAAGATGTGAGGTTTGGTCATAAGAGTTCAGGAAGGTGGTCTGAGGAGGAATGCCTCCTTGGTTGAGTAAAGCTGAGGTTCGAAGGTGTGATCTGTCATCCAGGGCAACGTTCCGAAAAATTTTATTGATAAGGATACGTGATGATGCCAAAAAAATCACCAGCAAGCCACACGGTCCTCACGTGCTCCTAACAAGAACCTACACAACACAAAAGCTGAAGACTTTAAGAGGAGTACCGGTGTGGTACTGGCCAAATACCCTCCGACGGTCAAGTTAGAGAATTCTCTTGTTCACAACTCTAGAATACCAAAGCTGGGGTGATTATGCGTACCTTGATTTGTGAGGGTATTGGGGCTTTTATAGTAGTCGAAGGTTGACCTCTCCTCCTTGGAGTAGAAGTCTTTTCCTTATAGGAGTCTTTGTGAACGGAGATCGCGGAATCCTTTCCTTGTAGGAGACTAACATTCAGCATGGGATATAAGTCCTTTCCTTATATACTCATGCGTGGCGGCCAAGCCAAGGTTTTATTGGAGCCGTCAGTTTTAGGGTCGTCAGCTTCGCCTACTCCCTCGTCGGGGTCGTCAGTTTCGCCTATTACCTCGTTAGAGTCGTCAGTTTTTGGGTCGTCGGCTTTGCCTACTCCCTCATCAGGGTCGTCAGCTTCGCCTACTCCCTCGTCGAGGTCGTCAGCTTCGCCTACTACCTCATTAGGGTTGTCAGCTTTGCTTACTACCTCGTTAGGGTCGTCAGTTTTGCCTACTACCTCGTTAGGGTCGTCAGCTTCACCTGCACCTTTCAGCTTTATTAGCGTCGGCTACCCATCTTCATTGCCTAAGGTCAACTCGTCGGTTATGCGGTGAGCTTTGTGGACTTCCTAACATTGTCACTTACTAATGGATCCCGACGGAGGTTTGCTTACCCTCTTCAGCTTACGATCTTCAGCTTACTGCCTTCAGCTTACTATCTTCAGCTTACTGCCTTCAGCTTATTGCCTTCAGCTTACTATCTTCAGCTCACCCTTCAGCTTACTACCTTCAGCTCACCCTTCAGCTTACTACCTTCAGCTTACTGTCTTCATCTTACTATCTTCAGCTTGCATAATAGAGCTGACGGGTCTTTGGAGATCAACAACTTTTAGTTTTCCAATTAAAAATTCCCCTTATCAGTTGCCCCCCACTCCATAACCTCGTCAGCCTTAGTTGACGGGTTATGGAGTTAACATCGTCAGAAAGGTCACTCATGTGTGACGCCTCGAGCCGCCTTTATTAAATGCTTGAGCACGTGGCGCGAACTGATCGGTTTCGTTTCTGGATGAGCCTTTACAGTCAACACCCATGGGCGACACTATTTTTTAGGAAGGTGACGATTTTTACCAAGGCCGTGGTAAACTTAAAAGATGATAGCGTCGTCCTTTTTGTGGACTGGTAGATTTGTTCACGAATTCATCCATTTATGGATAATGACGTCAGCTTGCTTTTACTTGATGGACTCGTCCACTTGTGGGACAAGTCATACATTCATCCATTTTGTGGATAAGTTCATTCATTTTTTAGGGGTCGTCTGCTTTGTGGACTTAGGCTCATCTACTTCGTAGGTTTGGTAATATACCCGTCCACTTTGTGAACTTAGGCTGATTTGCTTTGTAGACTTTGGTCAAGTTTGTGGATTTATGTTAAACTCGTCTACTTTGTAGACTTGGCAATAAGCCCGTCCACTTTGTGGACTTACGCTCATCTACATTGTAGACTTGGTAATAAATTTGTCCACTTTGTCGACTTAGCAGTAGACTCAATGATAAACTCGTCCACTTTGTGGACTTAATAATTTTTCATTCTCTTAGGGTGAGGTCGTCCACTTTGGACTCATCAATGTCGCCCACTTTGTGGATTTAATAGGGTCGTCCACTTTGTGGACTTATTAAGGTGACTGAGTGTTGGTACCTTGTCACCACTTGGTTGTCTATTTGTAGGCGACTTAGTATGGTGATCATCTACCCATAGTCATCTTTGGTCATGCGTCTACCCGTAGGTGACTTAACGTAGTGACTATTCACCCGTAGGCAACTTTGACCACGCGTCTACCCGTAGGTTGCTTAGCGTAGTGACTGTCTACCCGTAGGTGACTTAGCGTAGTGACTGTTCAGCCCTAAGCGACTTTAGCCATGCGTCTACCCGTAGGTGACTTAGCGTGGTGACCGTCCACCCATAGGCGACTTTGGCCATGCGTCTACTCGTAGGTGACTTAGCGTAGTGACCGTCCACCCGTAGGCAACTATGGCCATGCGTCTACCCATAGGCGACTTAGCGTAATGACCGTCCACCCGTAGGCGACTTTGGCCATGCGTCTAAATAAACTCCTCTTATTATAATAAACCATGCATTCATAGAAAAAGTAGTTCTCAAAAAGAAAACGAAGACCTGTCCTTAGGGCTTTGTAGCAAAAACTAAAGTAAATAGAAAAATTGAAGAGTATAACTAAAATTCACTAAGGTAAACTAGAAATAAAGGGGTGCCGCTCTTCATGCCATCCTTTTTGTTGGTAGTACTTCTGTAGGTGCTTGGTGTTCCATGGGTGGTGTAGCTTCTGTCTGTCCATCGTCTCCAGTTCTTGCCATCTTCCGCCCTCTGTCCAGTCGTGTATCCTCCTGCCTTTCTCTCTTCTCTCGAGTCAGAAGCGTGTCTTTAGCATTCATGTACTTGGTTGCCTTGTAAAGCACGTCTGACATAGTCTTCGGGTCGTTCTTGTATAATGAAAATAGGAACTTACCCTTCCGCAGCCCGTTTGTGAAAACGGCTACAAGTATCTTGTCGTCAGCTTCATCGATTGAAAGCGCCTCTTTGTTAAAGCGCGCTATGTAAGACCTTAGCGTCTCATCTTCCCGCTGCTTGATGCTTATCAAGCATGCTGTAGACTTCTTATACCTGTGTCCTCCGATGAAGAGCAAAGCAAATTGGGCACTTAGCTCCTTGAAAGTACTGATGGAGTTAGGCGTCAGCCTACTAAACCATATCCTAGCGGGACCCTTCAGCGTGGTGGGGAAAGCTCTACATATGATCTCATCGGGTACCCCCTGAAGGTGCATCAGGGTCTTGAAGGACTCCAAATGATCTAGAGGGTCTTTGTTTCCGTCATAGTTTTCCACCTGCGGCATACGGAACTTTGGTGGAAGGGGGAAGGAGTTGACGGAGGTGGTGAACGGCGAATCGGTTCGGTGGACCAAATCATCGAGGTCGCTGGACACCCGTCCTTTGAGGGCGTTCATCATAAGGTCCATCCTTTCCTTCATCAATTGCATCTCCGCGACCATGTAAGGAGGGGCTGTATCTAAGCCAAAGGGACGGCTGGTATCCTGTCGTTCTTGTCGGCCTGGGGCGTTGCTGCCTTCAGGTCCCTCTTGGTTCCTTTTTTCATCGATGGTTCCTTCTTGATCTTCTCTTTGGTTATTCGGTGTTGCATTTTTCTGGTGCAGCTGTTCTTCCAGGTCATGGTTTTGTTTGGTGAGGCGTTCCACGGC
The DNA here is from genome assembly GCA_023736055.1 of Quercus glauca. Lineage (NCBI taxonomy): Eukaryota > Viridiplantae > Streptophyta > Magnoliopsida > Fagales > Fagaceae > Quercus > Quercus glauca. The sequence continues at coordinate 36,353,172 of CM043322.1, forward strand.
AGCAGCGAGAGTTTGAACTTGTCTCTCGAGAGCGGTTGTGGGTGGTTCCTCTTCTTGAACGTTGTTAGTGGTTGCCATTGAGAGAGTGAGCACTATGCAACCCTTTTATTCGGGAAACTACAGTACGGCTTGCGGATCGCAGCAAAACGTTTCCCACAGGCGGCGCCAACTAATGATGCCAAAAAAATCACCAGTAAGCCACACGGTCCTCACGTGCTCCTAACAAGAACCTGCACAACACAAAAGCTGAAGACCTTAAGAGGAGTACCGGTGTGGTACCGGCCAAATACCCTCCGACGGTCAAGTTAGAGAATTCTCTTGTTCATAACTCTAGAATACCAGAGCTGGGGTGATTATGCGTACCTTGATTTGTGAGGGTATTGGGGCTTTTATAGTAGTCGAAGGTTGACCTCTCCTCCTCGGAGTAGAAGTCTTTTCCTTATAGAAGTCTTTATGAACGGAGATCGCGGAATCCTTTCCTTGTAGGAGACTAACATTCAGCGTGGGATACAAGTCCTTTCCTTATATACTAATGCGTGGTGGCCAAACCAAGGTTTCATTGGAGCTGTCAGCTTTAGGGTCGTCAGCTTCGCCTACTCCCTCGTCGGGGTCGTCAGCATCGCCTACTACCCCGTTAGAGTCGTCGGTTTTAGGGTCGTCAGCTTTGCCTACTCCCTCATCTGGGTCGTCAGCTTCGCCTACTCCCTCGTCGAGGTCATCAGCTTCGCCTACTACCTCGTTAGGGTCGTCAGTTTTGCCTACTACCTCGTTAGGGTCGTCAGCTTCGCCTGCACCCTTCAGCTTTATTAGCGTCGGCTACCCATTTTCATTACCTAAGGTCAACTCGTCGGCTATGCAGTGAGCTTCGTGGACTCCCTAACATTGTCACTTACTAATGGATCCCGACGGAGGTTTACTTACCCTCTTCAGCTTACTATCTTCAGCTTACTGCCTTCAGCTTACAGCCTTCAGCTTACCCTTCAGCTTACTACTTTCAGCTTACTATCTTCAACTTACTACCTTCAGCTTACTACCTTCAGCTTACTGTCTTTAGTTTACTATCTTCAGCTTACTGCCTTCAGCTTACCCTTCAGCTTATTGCCTTCAACTTACTATCTTCAGCTCACCCTTCAGCTTACTACCTTCAGCTTACTGTTTTCAGCTTACTATCTTCAGCTTGCATAATAGAGCTGACGGGTCTTTGGAGATCAACAACTTTTATTTTTCCAATTAAAAATTCCCCTTATCAATACGCATCATAGAAGCATAGGACAGGGGGAAGCCATAAAATATCTAAGAGAAAGCTGCTACCATCGCAAGGTAAACACAATGGCTTTGTTCCAAATTCTCCCATCCTACCAGAAAACACAAAAAAATAAAAATAAATAAATAGCAAAAAAAACCCATGACACAGCAAGTGCAAATTTGTAGTTGTGTAACTTCTCTTTGCTATCCTTTCTCTCACCCTAGCTTTTTTCTCCCTTTGCTTGGCTACTTTTTCCCTTCCCCTTGATTCTTCTTCCATTGCACGAGCCAGCATTTCCCTTTCAGTAACTACTTTTTTCCTATCACTAGCCTCTTTTTCATTTTCTTGTGCAACTCTTGCCTGATTCTTGTACATACTAATTCTTGGAAGGACAATGGGTTCAACTTCAAACCCACGCCTACATGTTTTGCCATCCAACCACTTAAAGTATTTACAAGTAGGTTCATCATCCTACAAACAAAATCCAATTGGGGTTATTTATAAAGCCAACAAAACAGAAAACCAACAAAACTAGAAAATAAACAAATCTAAAAACCAGTTGTTACTCATCACATCACAATAGTAGCACCCATAAAACCTTCTCCCAAAATTGTTCAAGGTCAAAGTAGTTTGTAGCTGACAACGGTTAGCAGAACATGAACGGCGACTGGAACCTGAGTAATAACTTGAAGAGACACATTCAGATTTCACCTTGAAACCCTAAGTAAAGAGAGAAAGGGAAAATGGGTTTGGGGATTTTAGGGATTCTGAGGTAGAGAAAGGGAGAGAGCTCGTTTTTTTTTTTTTTTTTTTTGGGTTTTAATTGGGTTTTAATTGGGTTCTAATTTTGGCTTATATAGTAAAGGAGATTTTCTAACGAAGAGGGCAAAGGTGGGTAACGGGTGCTAACGGAGGGCAGCTCAAGTGGGTTAAGTGATAGGTTTTAAACCATAAGTGGGCTATGTTAAAATGGGCTAAACCACAGGTGTATTAAGTGCAATTTTCCCTTATTATTTACATGGTTGATGTAGCGACAATGTTATTTTGCATAGTTTTACATAAATTAATGTGGGTGATTTTTGGAATTGAATATGTGAAATTGACCAATTATTATATTTTGCATTGACTAATGCAAATGTTTTGACCCTAGTATCGTATTATGCTATTCATTGTTTCTTAATAGATCTTGTTGTTTAAGAGTATTATTTAAAAAAATAAAAAGGATTTACGTGCTAACAGGTTTTGATAGCATAATAGACTGACCCATTTTAATAAAGGGAGAGACTAAATGGATAAAAATGAGGCGAAAATATTATTTTGGTCCCTACATTTTGGGATCAAAGTCAATTTGGTCTCTATATTTTGGTAGCAATAAATTTGGTCCCTATTATTTTCAACTTGCTAAGAATTTGGTACCTACCGTTAACTTGCTAATAGAAATGCCTACGTGGCAAACGATTTGTACAGTTGGCACATTAAATATGACATAGCTAGTAAAATAATATTAAAAAAATCAACATTTGAATGAAAAATCTAAATAACAAAAATAAATAAAATGAATAACAAAAAACTCCAAAATCAAGCCATCTTTGCCTCTGAATCAAATAACTCAAATCCCACAAATCACCCTCACTTCCTTTATCACCCGATAACTAATTTAACATTCTTGTATTGGTGTGTAAACACAAATTTTCACAAAGTTTGCAAATCAAACAAATTAAAAAAGGTGTCACAAATATATTTTTGTATTAATCAAGTAGGAAGTACAATCTATGTTTTGATTCCTTTACAAAAAAATACTCCTTTGATTCTATCTTTTTTAAACTTGAGTTGAACAAGAAATTCTTTCTAACTTTGGTTGGAAGATGGATCGAACGGTTTTCACAACAAATCTTTGGCTTTGAGCTTGTTAGAGATTTGTTGTACTTCAAGTTCTTCAAATCATTCGAATGTTCTTCAAGTCTTTCGAATGTTCTTCAAGTTCTTCGAAGATTCTTGGATTTTAGGTTATAATTCTTTGGTGCTTTAGAGGTAGAATTTCTCCAGAGTTTTGGCTTATTGAAAACTTTGTGTTGAAAATGAAAGGAGTTGTCCTCTATTTATAGTGGTTTTAGAGGATAAGCTCCACTTTGAATTGATATGCTTGAAGATATGTAGTAGACTCTTGATTTGCCCAAATTTTGTTTAGAGATAATTATCTCTATTTATCTATTTTGATAAAGATAATGATCAATAAAGATAAACAATTATCTCTATTTTATTTATTTATTTTAATAAAGATAGTTATCTATCAATTTTGAATAGAAAATTTATCTTTATCTATATTACTATTTAAGGGGCTTCCCTTGTTTGGACCAGATTTTTTTATTTGTTCTAAGATACCCCTACAGCCTACGTTTAAGTAGGGACAAAACTTGGTAAAAATGCTTTCAATAACTCCCATGTAAAACACTATCTACAAAATAGGACCACGCTCCCAGTACACTCATGTTGGTTTTCAAACTCAAATTGCTTCTTTTTTGGATCTTCAATTCTTTCAATTTTGTGTTAATCTTCTTTTCACCATTCTCATCATTTTTTCTACTTGCTCTGCTCAAATTTGCTTCTGCTCAACAGTATGTGTATGTCAATGTACATTGGTCTTTTCTATTTTGGTTTTTTAATTCATGAACAACTTCTTATATTCTAGAAACAAATCAAATATTTGTGAAAAATAGCCCTTATATTTCAACCTTACCTTTAATTTCTTTCACATATTTCTTAAAGGAATGTGCACTGGAGTGTCTATCTTCAAGATTTTGGTATCTAAACTTCAAGGAATGTGCACTGGGGTATTAATCTTCAAGATTTTCGTGTGCTTTATCCTCCAACCCCAACAAATTGTTAGGACTTTGGACTTGAAGTGTAGTCAATGACAAAAATGTAAGTATCTTTCATGACTTCTATTTAAAATGCCTCATGCGTGTTGGGTTCTTTGTATTATGTTTACTTTTATGAGTTTCCATTCAGTATTTGCTTTCCTATATTTGATTTATATTTGGTTTCTTTAATTGCATGATATTGACAAAGCTTTATCTATAGATTACGTGTATCCAAATTTGAATTCAAGTCAACTAGAAAGTGGTAAAGTTGATAGTGGGAATTTGCTTGTTTCAAAGACACACGTGTCATTTGATAATTTGGAGTGAAGTAATAAGTTGGGTTTGAAAGATAAGGGTAATGTGTTTGATGTTTAGTGCACCAATCCTTTAAATGTATTCCCTATTCAAGATACTCATGCTATTAGGAGTGGCATCAATCTAGATAGGGTAACAAGAGCCGAAGTATTTGCTTAAAAGAAGAGCCCGAAGTGCAACAAAGTAAATGGAATACGGTTTTAGGAGTTTGAGTTTGCCATTCAGTATTTGCTTTTCTATATTTGGTTTATATTTGGTTTCCTTACTTTGTTAGTTTTTTAAAACTCAAATTGATATTTTTTAAAAAAAAATTAGTTGAATGTTGACATAGAGTTAAAAAAAAAAAAAAAAAACCTTATTATTTTATCGTTATTTAGAGTCTGAAAGGAAAAAAAAAAAAAAAAATTTTAATTGCCACGTAAAATATTGCCTACAAAATAGGACCACACTTTGTTATCATTATCCTCTTTAAATCATTAGCTTTTCTTTTCTTTTATTTGGTCAGTTTGATGGGTGTTTAATATTTTCTCTAATTAATGAGTATTTTTTAAAGAGTGGGAATTATATATATTGATTTGTCTTTTTTTTTTTTCTTTTTTTTTTTGTGGTTATAGGGTTTGACTCATTATTTTAGTGAGTGTTCTAAGTGGTGCTCTCTCTTCCTCCTATTATTATTATTATTTTTTTTCTGTTGTTTTTCTTACATTTAAACTTTACTCTCCAATTTATTTTGTATTTTTTTTAGAGTGACACATCAACAATTTTGTTATATTGCATAGCAGACACATTAGATGAATTCAGGTGAGCAAAGTGGTAGTCAATCTATCAAGTAGTTGTTAAAGACCATTTTTTTTGTAAATATCCTACCTATATATGCCTATATTTATTAATTTGTGTAACACTACATTTTCAATTAATTGAAACTGTTATACTTTAGCTTCATTTTACTCAATCACATCTCTTTCATATGAAATTTACTATTGTCCTTTGTTGTGCCTTTCATTGCACATTTATTTTAAAAAAGAGAAGACATTTATTTTTTTTTAAATTAAAGGAATGGTAATGTTGACAACCCTTCTTAGTTTTTTTCTTTTTTTCTTTTTAAGCTTTTTTAAGCATGCTAAAATTTAGTTATGGATGTGTATTAAGTGCCTATCTTTTAGGATTAAATATAATTACAGAACTACCATTTAAAAAAATTTAATTATAAAAATTGTACATTTACAACATGAGAGTATTTAGCATTTGAAATTTTTGTTATGGTTATGGATGTGTAATACTAGGTGTCTTTTAGGACTAAGTGAATGCCTTTTAGGATTTTTTTAAAAAAAAAATTGATAACCCTCATTTAAAAAAAAATGATAATTGTGACACCCTATGACCGGTATATGTTCTTCTGTCATTACAAAGTTCACAATCCAAAAGGAATAATTTTCATTTGTTAAACTTTTGGCCTTGGGTTCAAAAAAATAATAGATGCACCAAAAAAACTAGCATCTGAGCATGCATAACAAAAATACCTAGGGGTGTGATGAAAAATTATTTCATCCAAAACGCATAACACTCATCATACCCCTAAGTATTTTAGTGAATGGAAAATGCAGTAATCCCAAATTCTAATGGATGCAAATTATTAATTTTTTTCCAAAAAAATAGAAGAGCTTTACACGCGTGCTCAGAAGCTAGTTTTATTTATTTATTTTATAAAGATAATTACCCCTAAACTTTGAATAGATAATTTATCTTTATCTTATGGGCCAAATGACACGTGGCAAATTTCAATATGCCAATGTAATATCAATTTAGATAACACATGTCATTATTTGATTTAATTAATTTAATGACATATTAATTTGGAATTTGTCACTAAATTTCAATGTGGCATTTCATAATTGGCTTGACAAATTTTTGCCTCCTACATGGTGAGTGATCCAAAATAATGAGTTTATTCTTCATCCCTTTCAAAGTATTCAAGCACTGCAATGTTTCCTTCTTCAATTTCTTTTTATAGTGATTATAAGCCATAATTTTGGTACCAATGTCAGGCTCGCCAATACATATTCTTGAGTAACGTAAATTGAAGATCTTGGGAGTTGTTTTTTGATGAGCAATATCCCACCACCATCGAATTAAGTAACCCAAAGCCTAGAAATTTCCCAATCCCAGAAGATCTAAAGTTGTTCTTTGACGAGTAATATGATGTTTGTGTTTAATTCGTTCAAACTATTTCAATAATTTCGAGATCTCTAAAGTGTGGGTTGGTTCTAATGCTCTGTTTGGTGGCTAAGAAAACTTGGGAAATTGGTTTTCTTTCAAGCTTGGTGTTTTTTTTTTTTAAGATAAAGAAAGGATGGATCGATGGGTGGTGGTGGTAGTGTTGAACTGTGGGTTTGGGAAGGGAACAATAATTTTAGCCGTGTTTGGTAGCCAAGAAACTGAAAGAAAAAAGAAAAAAGGCCAGTTGAAATTTTTTAAAATTAAATTTTCTCCTATTTTACAATTAGGAATTAAAATGTTTTTAAAAATTTTTCTGTAAAAAAGATTTCGGATATAGATTTTTTATGATATTGAGGCAGCTTTTTTAAATATCAATTAAATATTTTTAATATTATTTTATCATTCACGTCAGCTTCAATTGTATTGACTGTATAAACCGTTTGTCGCGGATATATTTTCTTTTAGTAAGTTAATTGTAGGACTAAATTGGCTATAAATTAAAAGTAATAGATACCAAATTAAATGCTACCAAGACGAAATTATCTGTGATACTGAAGAGAACGATGGCATATAATATTTTTGAAAATTATCCATGGGCCTTGAACAGAAGTACTAGTGTGCTACCAGCCCCTCCTATGCTGGTACCCTTTGGGCTTTACCACACAACTAAAAGAAATAGAAAAGGTAAGCTCTGGTCCACATAGACAAACAGCATGGGCCGTGGGCCTAGTTAGGCACAAAGTTTGTAATTCTTACTACTTTTTATTTTTGTTTGTTTCTGCAATGGCTTCTACTATTAATTCCATTGGGCATTGGCCCCATGTTTCGGCTCACAAACTGCAAGCTTCGCCCAATGGGGTCCCGAGACAACAATGGAACATATATAAAAGTTTCACCAAATCACCACACCAGGTCACTGTTTCCACTGTGCATACAGATTATTATGATTTTTCCTTTTCTACACCATATGATGATTTTTTTTTTCAGTCCAGTTAAGCACAGTCACTTCTTGTCGCAACCAACGTTCAAAAAAAAAAAAAAAAATCGTAAAATGGACAGTCGACCATCGCCCAACTCACTTTCTTCATTAATAAATGATTTTACATACGAAAGATGCCTCTGCCACAATGTTCCAAAACAGCACCATCCCCAATGAAATGTATACTGTCACCCTAACCTACATCCTCATTTGTTGACTTACAGCTAATATCACGAAACACGTGTAAATGAAACGAGTCAATAGTACAATCATAATGATGCACCCGAGGAGGAGAGTGTTTTTAATTTAATGTCTTTTTGGTAACTGTACCCTGAAACGGTCGAGTTTGTGGGGGCCACGTTGAAGCTCAAATGGCCGAGTAAACTAAAAATAGCACAATATCAAAATCGCTTGCAAGTACTTTTTTTATTTTATATTTTAGTAAGAGTAAACTTTACCAACTGATTTGAGATTTGTAACGTTAATAAAGTGGGTCCCTGAAATGATCTTCGGATCTAACGGCTCTTAATTCGTTTTACTGGTGATCTAATTGTACATTTTTATGAGAAAGAACCGTACGGTGAGAAACCTTGGTCTGATCCGTTGAGCCTACACTCTTCTTTTATTAACTCTCAAGTCTAATTTACAGCCTTTAGTTCTTGTCAATGGGCGAATGGGTACCAACAGCTGGTCCCACCCCACTACGACCTCGATCCACTCAATTCCTCTCTCCTCCATAAAAGACTCGTCAGTGTTCACTCTCTTTCTCACCCACTTACTCTCATTCACAGTACAAACAACCCCAGAAATACAGCAAGCAAAATTAAAACCACTCTCTCTCACTCTCTCACCTGCTCTGTTTCTCTCAGAACCAGAACCAGAGCATGGAGCGCCTAGCTTTCTTCTCTTGCCTCTTCTTGTTCATTTCTCTCCTCGCATTCGCAGGTAAAATCACAAGCCTGAGGCTTTCTCATTTTCCATTTTTGCTTCGCTGAAAGTATTTGACTACAATGACGAGTTTTTGCTTGTTTGTTTTGGTTTAAAAGAAACAGAGAAGAAAGTAAAACCAAAACATGCTTGCAAAAACAGTTACTTTCTTCAGCATTTGCTTTAAAACTCAAAATGAGCCTTCGTTTTTGTTTTTAGTTCTTACTTCTAACATTGTTTTACTTTACTACATTTGCAGATGCGGGTTCCATAGGAGTGAACTATGGTAGAATCGCAAACAACCTTCCCCCAGCATCAAAGGTTGTGTCGCTTCTCAAATCTCAGGGTCTAAATCGGGTCAAGGTCTTCGACTCCGACCCGGCAGTTCTCAAAGCCTTATCCGGATCTGGCATCAAAGTCACCGTGGACCTCCCAAACGGGCTTCTTTTCGCCGCCGCCAGAAGCAAATCCTTCGCCTCCACATGGGTCCAGAAGAATGTCGCTGCCTACCACCCCTCAACACAAATCGAAGCCATTGCTGTAGGAAACGAAGTCTTCGTCGACCCAAATAATACAACTCGGTACCTCATACCCGCAATGAAAAACCTCCATGACGCTCTCGTTAAGTACAACTTCAATAATGACATCAAAATCTCTTCCCCTGTAGCTCTCAGTGCACTTCAAAACTCTTACCCTTCTTCAGCCGGGTCTTTCCGACCCGAACTAGTAGAATCCGTTTTCAAGCCCTTGTTGGATTTCCTTCGCCAAACCGGGTCGTACCTCATGGTTAATGCCTACCCATTTTTCGCTTACGAGTCAAACGCCGACGTCATCTCCTTAGACTACGCTTTGTTCCGTGAAAACCCGGGTGTAGTGGATGCGGGTAACGGGTTAAGATATTTTAGCTTATTCGACGCTCAAATCGACGCCGTTTTTGCTGCCATGTCGGCTTTGAAATACAACGATATTAGGGTTGTTGTAACGGAAACGGGTTGGCCTTCTAAAGGCGACGAAAACGAAGTAGGCGCGTCGATTCAAAACGCTGCTGCCTATAATGGAAATCTTGTCCGTCGGATTTTGACTGGAGGTGGGACCCCATTGAGACCCAAGGCAGATCTGACCGTTTATTTGTTCGCTCTATTCAACGAGAACAACAAGAACGGTCCCACGTCGGAGCGTAACTACGGGCTGTTTTACCCTACTGAGGAGAAAGTTTACGACATACCGTTTACCGTGGAGGGATTGAAGAACTACCACGACACGCCGCGGACACCCGTGCCCGGTAACCAACACGCGAGAACACCGGTGAACGGTGGCGGAGGCGGAGGCGGAGGCGTGTCGAAGAGTACGTCAGGGAACACGTGGTGCGTGGCGAAGGGTGATGCGGGGAAAGAGAAGCTGCAGTCGGCTCTAGATTATGCATGTGGTGAGGGTGGTGCTGACTGCCATCCGATCCAGCCAGGTTCCACGTGTTATAATCCTAATACTGTTGAGGCCCATGCTTCGTTCGCTTTCAACAGTTATTATCAGAAGAAGAGCCGTGCCATGGGTACTTGTTACTTTGGAGGAGCGGCTTATGTGGTCACTCAACCCCCTAGTGCGTATTCCATCCCTTTCTCTTGCATTTAATTTAATTACGGCCATATAACTCTAACTTATAACCTGCCTAAAGTATAGTGTATAAATATACTGTTTATGTTTGCTTTAAACTGTATATTACTGTCTTATTTCCCAAAAAAAATGTTAAAATTCTTTTATCAACTCCTTAAATTTTTTTTTACCATACTGATTTGAGCATGGCCACATATTGAATTAATTGCAAATAGCGAAATCGTTTTAAAACATTTGGAGTTTAATTTCTGTATAATTTTTAAGGCTCTTGATGGTGATGAATTTTGACAAATTTAAAAATTAAAAATAATAATTATATAATCGATAAATTTTATATATATATATATATATATGTATGTGTATATTATAAATTTTTGTAAGCATATAATATAAATTTATAGAAATTAAAGAGATTTAATTTTTAATTTTTATAAAATTTGTGTGCATCGCTAACGTGTGTAGACAATTAATGGTATTATTTATGGTACTGTCCTGTTAGAGGACTATAGCATGTGCCGGGGTGGGTGAAATTAAGCAGTGCGCATTCATGGCGGCTGGGGACAATGATGTGTATATTAGGTCAAAAGATAGCACCTGCCCTAGAGATGATGAGAAGGAATTTTTATTTTTCTACTGACATGGCGTGTGGGTATTGGTTTGCCCTTGGTAATAGTAACTTTATGGTGGGTGGGATGAAAGTGATTATTGAAAATTTTCTTCCTAAAAAAGAGAGAAAATGTTGCGTGTTTCCTTTTGCTTTTTACTACTTTCTTTTTTGATTTGAGCCCATTTGGCTTAGAGAAACTGAAAAAAAAGTGTGGTGTCACTTTGCAGGATATGGAAGTTGCGAGTTCCCCACGGGATATTGAAGCAAAAAAAAAATTGGCATGCAGGGGATTGGTTTGGTTTAGAAGAAAGATATTGTAGTTGGTTGTTGGTTTAAATTTTTGGGGTTTCTTCTGTAGTTATTATTAGACAATTAACTTCACTACATCTGTAATTAACTGTCCCAATATTTATTACTGTTGCTTTCCTTTCTAAGTAGTTTCTCGCAAGTTGCAAGTCCCCCCTAGTGAAATTGTATTTATTATTTTTACTTGTCACTTAATTTATAATACCCAAAAACTCTGTTATGCAAATGTTGACAAACCAATTTTTGGACCATCCCTTGCGGCTATGCATACTATATATTTGCCGCCGACCTATATCTAGAATAAGAACATTGTTGACACATTGTCTTTTAATAATAAAATATATTCGGCTTTTCCCAAGATACATTGTCATTAACCATTGAATCTAAAAATCAATGCAAAATGTATTGTGGATCTCACATTCTCACTTCTGTTAACATGTTAATGGGCTCTCTGGAAAAGTTCTGGAAAGAGTAGTATTTCTTTCAAGAAGGCAATAATAATATTCTCTCTCTATTTTCTTTCAAGAATAATATTCTCTTTCTATGGAAACAATGTATCAACTTGCATAGTTATTTGTATGAACCAAGCGTATTCACAGTCGTCGGTCCAGTTGGGAGCACTGCTCACATAGCGGCCTTGTGATGTCAAACACGCATTGAGTCAAAAAGACCTAGTTAGCATGCGCACAGTCAGTGAAAGAATAAAATGCATGGTAGGCCCTGCTTTTGTATCATTGTACAACTTTTTAAACTGTTTGCTCCCTTTGAGCCACTTTGGATCCGGATTGAATGTTGCTTTGCTTAATTGGACAATGAAGCCAGAATATCCTATCCATTCCTTTAATTGTATTTTAATTAGGTGTTAATGAATGGTCCTTTTCTCCTTTGATTCTAAAAGAATACTTAGAATAGCATAGTGTAATTGCTAGATACGTGGAAAAGGTTCAGTGCCACATACTTAGCCAGATATGGCGACACCCCAAAGGCCAAAAGTGAAAACTGCTTTTTCAGTCTTGAGAAGGTTGATCCGTGATCCCATGTGCTATGGGGGCCACCTTCTCAATTACAATCTATTTACATTAATGCTTATTTCTCTTACAAAAATTTCTAAAATATAGGTAACAAATAAAAAGTGATAATTATATATAAAAATGACAGGTAATTAATCATAATTTATCACATAAGATAATTGTAACAAAAATTATGACTTTTTATAGAGTATTAGAATTATATTTTCCTTATAAAAAAAAAAAGAATTATAGTTTCCATTACCCAAAGATAATTCAACGGTAAATGGTAGGATCATGGATGCCACAGACAATTTGAGAGGCACTGCATGTCAGCTTGTATTTTATCAACGAACAAATTCCGAACCCACTAGATTTTGAAAAAAATTTGAACAGTAGGTGTAGGAAAAAAAAAATTTTAATCACCATTGTAACAATGTTTTAGACAAAAAAGACTGGGAGGGCTCATATATAGGCGGTGGTGCACCACCTGGCATGTCTCATGAGCTCGGTTGCAGGCATAGATTCTTGTTGCCTCCTTCATCTGCCATCTACTGCAAAGTTACATCTGTATTATTGGTTCCGCTGCCAATTTGGTTGAGTTCATTGTCCACATCCACATCGACCTCCACGTCCACGTCCACGTCTTGCTCTACGGATCGAGAAATCCAGGTTGTACACGCACTGAAGTTGTGTTTTTAGCCCATTTCCGTGATTCTCCTTCATGTGAATCATTTCAATTATAAAAATCATGACACAGGCCTTAAATCGTGGCCCCACTTGGGCCAAATCGTACGTCATAAAAGTTACATCATTGATTGTTTTTCACCTCTCTCTCAAAAAGTTGATGGCTTCTGATTGCTTAGGAATAGTCGAATCGCCTGGCCCTTATCTTTATCAAGGGAAAAAAATAAAATAAAAAAACCTTTTGCGTATTTGCTAGCCAACTTTCAGAAAAATGGCAATAGCAATGAGCTTTCCAGAATGAGTTTCCATTCTAATGACATGAAAAGCACGTTTGGGCCATATTTTTAATGACCAAGTGACCAAACGACACAAAATTTTGTTCAATATAAGTACCTATAGACGACAATGTACGTAGTTTGAGCTGTAAAATGAACAGACCTAGTTCCTACTGTTATCTGTTACAACCCCCGACCTGGAACTTGGAAGGGCCACGTATAACGTATTCATCAAGTCGTTTTATGCACGTTCATTGTTCAACGCGACAAAGGAGGTGAAAACAGCATTAAACCAATTTGGTAAAAAATGCTGACTTGGTCATCTAAAATCTAAATGTGAGAGCTTTGGTCACGTCCACAAGGGTACCAGAGTTTTAAGGCCTTTAATCTGTGCACCCTCCACCACCCAAAATTAACCTTAAAAATTACCACATAAAAAATAAAAAAAAATAAAAAAAACCACCATCCTCCCTCAATTTTTTTGTTTAGGATCCAATTTTTTCTGGAAAATCCACCCAAACTCCTCTCTTTCAGTCTTTCTTGCACAATCCTTAGGGGAAAAAAGAGAGAGAGAGAGAGAAAGAGATAATACAATACAGATCTCATTGGAACAAAAACATAGGCCTCAGGTGACAAAATACAAGAGGGTATTTCTTGTGGTAGGGACAAAGGTTTTGTAATGGTCTCAACAATGCCTAGCAAGCTAAGGAAGGCACTTGGAGCAGTGAAAGACCAAACCAGCATTAGCATAGCTAAGGTCTACTCCAACACCAACGCGGCCAACCTCGAGGTCTTGATCCTCAAAGCTACCTCCCATGTCGAAATCCCTACAGATGATCGTTACGTAAATCAAATCCTTTCACTCATTTCTTCCAACAAAGTCTACGTCGCGGCTTGTGCCATAGCCATTTCCAAACGCATTAGCAGAACTCGCAATTGGATCGTGGCGGTCAAGTCCCTCATGCTTGTTCTTAGAATATTCCAAGATGGTGATCCATATTTCCCAAGGGAAGTTCTTCATGCAATGAAACGTGGTGCAAAGATTCTTAACCTTTCAAACTTCCGTGACGACTCAAATTCAAGCCCCTGGGATTACACAGCATTTGTTAGGACATTTGCTCTGTATCTTGACGAGCGCTTAGACTGTTTTCTTACGGGGAAGCTTCAACGGAGGTTTACGTATACTCAAATAGAAAGCTTAAGCAACCGCCATAGAACCAGGCAAGCTGTTTCGCCGGTACGTGACATGAAGCCTGTAATGCTGCTTGATAGAATCTCATATTGGCAGCGTTTGCTCGATAGAGCTATAGGCACAAGACCTACCGGTGCAGCCAAAACTAACCAGTTGGTCTTGATTTCGCTTTATGCAATTGTGCAAGAGAGTTTTGATCTCTACCGTGACATTTCTGATGGGCTTGTGCTTCTTTTAGACAGCTTCTTCCAATTGCAATATCAATCTTGTGCCAATGCGTTTCAAGCTTGTATTAAAGCCACGAAACAATTTGAAGAGCTTTCGGATTTTTACGATTTGTGCAAGGGCATTGGGGTAGGAAGGACCTCTGAATATCCAAGTGTACAAAAGATTTCCGAAGAGCTTATAGTGACATTGCAAGATTTCTTGAAAGATCACGATTCATTTCCTAGCCATAACAATGGTCGTCGATCACCGTCGCTTCTTCCTATGCCTGTTTTGAGTTCCGAGAAGGTTGTTTACGAGCAATCAGAAGGATCAGACAAGTTGTCACAGAGAGGATCAGAATTCAGTGATTCGCGATGCACATCGTTGGAGAATCTTATGGCTCTTACAGAAACGGGTATGTCGATTGAGCAAGAGTATTTCTCAGAGGACCAAGCCGAGAAGCAATCTTCTTGCACTGAGGATTTCACTAGTGCTAATGAAGATTCCGGATCGAACTCTTCATTTCTCCTTGAACTAGAAACAAATTCAAGTTTAGACCTCGTAAGTTTCCATGATCACTGTTCACAACATGAAGAAAAACAAGAAAATCAACAAGAAGGAAATGAAACCTCGGAGATTTCCAGTTTAGAATTGGACTCTCAACAAGATAGCTGGGAAGTTGTTTTATTTGAGTCGGCAGCCCAACAAGTGCAATCTTCTACAAGTCTAGCCAACGGGTTCGAACACTTGGTTGAGAACGATTTGATAATTAATCAAGCTTCACTACCTCAACACCAATACAATCCATTTCTACAAGATGAAATACCAACTACTATTGAAACCAGTACCAATGAGGCAGTCATTTTTAAAGTGGGCCCTATGTTTTCAGTTAATCCCACGTTTGATACAGCTACGGCACCAAGTTTTTGCACACAAGTTGAGACCGTGGTTGCACCGACATTGTTTCCACACGATTTTAACGAGAACACTGTGGCTCCAACATTTTGTGCAGAGAGTTTTAGTGAAACAATGGCGGCACCAACTTTTAGTGCCAACAGTCCTAACGAGACAGTACCCGCAGTTCCTAATGAAGACCCATTTGCGATTTGGCCTGGCGAATTGGCCAATGAACATATCTCTAATGTGTCAATGAATCAAGAAAGTCTGTTGCATCAGCAACAGTTGTGGTTGGAGCAGCAAAACAAGATCATGGCAAAGCGTAGGACTTGATTTGTGAAATAAAAGCTCGAATTTTGTAAACTAATATCTGATTGTATAGCTATAGCTAGCTTAAGAAAGAAATCCTCTTTTTTTAGTACTACACTTCCAAACTTCTTTGAGATGTTGTCTTTCTTTGCATTAGCAAATTTGCGTTTACAAATATCACATTAGGATCACAGGCTTATACCAATGGAATTTGGAACTCGTTTACATGCAAAATCATCCTCGGATATAGCATGTTTATCATAGTAGACTATATGTAAAAGTTCAAGGCCATGAAAACAAAGAAACAATCAAGGCCGTGCCCTTGGATGTTTTTATAGGCCCATGAATTGCTCACTCGAACACTTTGTAAGTGGCCCGAACTCATAGATACTTGGGCTCTTTCGCTCCCTGGGCCAGCTGCGTGAACCACTTTTATGAGCTTCGGCTGTGGGTGGATCACGGATGTGTGTTGTAATAATTTAGAAGGATATATTAACAAATGTTTTAAGGGTATTGGTTTAAAAATTATTTTAAAATTTTTTTATAGGAAAATAAAAATGCAATTAATAGTTTTGACGGCTTTTTATATTTTTTTTATGAAAATAGTGTCAAAACTTTCTTAAAATAGTTTATTTGTAATTATCCTAAAGACAACTGTTAAGCAAAAACATTATAAAACAAGATTGGGCTGAAAGGTCACTGACGCCTGATCACATCGTGATACGCACAAAATTAATTCCATGGATTGCAATAGGAAAAATGGGCATTTGCCCCTAAATTACAAACTATATAGCAAAATTCCCCGTTTTAAAATTATTTAGCAAAATGCCCTTATTTTTTAAACTTGATTTCAACAAAATTGAGTTACAAGTGGAACTCAACATTACTAATATTGAGTTCTATGCATATTTTGCCACTTAAATTTTTTTGAAAATTTAAATGAAACTTGATGGGATAACAAAAAAGACCATCTCCTGTTCGTCCAGAGGGATCGTCCATGAGCACCATCTGGCCAAATGATCAATTGGCGATCTGGACAAAAGAATCGTCCATGTGCAAAGCACATGGACGACCACACAACTTAACAAAGGGTCATCTGTGGGCAAAGTGCATGGATAGCCACATAACATCGACTTGTGTACGAAGAGTCGTCCATGGGCAAAGCGCACGGACGACCACGCAACACTTGGAAATTTCTCGTGTTAATTATTTCACATATGTGAAAGATTCAGAACCACAATGCCTTGGAGCGGTTAACCAACCCATGATCATCGCCACCAATTTCTCCAAAGTGTTTAACTTCCACTAGCGGTTATAACTTATATAGCCGTTAAAGAAGTTATATCCGGAATCGCTAGTCTCCACGAATCTTGGGGAAGTTACTAAACAAATAACCGTTCCAAGGTTTTCTACATAAGGACCGGTCCGAATCGAACAAAGGTATGAGATTCTGAGATTTTTACTCCCAAAAAATTGGAATTCCATTCTTGTAAAGGAACGAACTTAGCTATCGGAGGGTATTCGACCGGTCCACCCCGGTCACCCTTAATAGTGTTTTCATCTTAGCAGGCCTTTGCTGTCAGCCGTTAGCCCACCGAAGCCGGAGCGTTCAACCTATTGATTCTGTATGAGATCAAAACTCGACATTGCTAATGTCGAGTTCCACTTAAAAATATACATATAAGTCGATTTTGCGGATATCAAGTTTTACACATGACTTGATTTTATCAAAGTCGAGCTTCAAAAATAGGGGCATTTTGCTAAATTGTTTCAAAAAATGGACATTTTGCTACATAGTTTGTAAATTAGGGGCAAATGTCAATTTCCCCCAATTGAATTTTAAAGAAAGGGTCACTTTTTTTTAGGGAATAAAGAAATGTTCACTTGATAGATTATTGTTGATAATGAAAAATTAAAAAAAGATTTTGGGATGACATTGTTAGGACTTCAATATCTAGATTTGTGTTGGCAAACATGTGAACATAAACTTGTTTTGTTATAGTCTTTAGAGTCTATAGGAATGTATAGACAAGTGCTCAAGCTTTTGGTTTTTCAATATGCAAGAATAGGAATTCAATTATTTTAAGCAGTTCAAGATTTTACAATTTCAACAAATTGAAATTTAAGTTCGATCGATCGAATTGCGATTATGCAAATTTGATTCAGCCTATCAACCTACCATGTGATTAGGGTTTTGTTCTTGTTTGGTCTACTATATATGTAAACCCTAATGCACGTTTTCTTAAGACTTTAAAGCTGCTTTTTTTAGATCTAATTTTTTTTTTCATTTGTGACTACTGCTCATAAAGTCACTATAGGTGTTCATTCTTATATAATCTGAACCTGTGGATCTAAAGTTGTGGCACTCCAAATATCAAAGGTGCTCGATTTAAATCTTTTAGGGGATACTAAAGTCATGGATTGGAGATTCATGTTGCAACAATTTACTATCAAAGAAGTCTATGAATCTCGGAGCTAAGTTAGGTAACCTTAGGTAAGTTTACGAAGAATAGGGTTATTCAGTATGTGAAATTTTATTTGATAGTAGATCTGTTCATTTAGGGATTGATAAAGTCACGAAGAATAGGGTTATTCAGTCTATGAAATTTTATTTGATAGTGGATCTATTTATTTAGGGATTGGTAAGGTCAAGTCACCTTGGGTTTTTCTTGTGAACCTAGTTTGTTTAATTACTTTTTCCTAGGTCGTTATATCTTGTCTTTAAAAAAAAAAAAAAAAAATTCACACTTGCATAATATTGATATTTATTTGATTAATCCAAGGCTTTCATAATAGATCTAATAATCAACTCGGCATTAAAACTAGTTAATTACTGTTTTTGACAAGGGCATAAAACCAACAGAGATAAAAATAAATTATAAATGTTTGGTCTTTTCTCAAGATTAGCTTGTTGACATCTTCATCTAATTTTATATGCTGAACTAGTTTAATTATCTCATCTCAAACTTAAGTCGGCTTGTTATAACCTACCTTGAGTTTGAGAGGGTTATTAAAGTTATATTAGGCCAAATCTACTTGTGGGTCCATGTTGGTTGTACAAACCATTATAGTTATGTATTTTACACCTAGATTTTTTTTTTTGGGGAGAATATTTTACACCTAGATATTTTTGTTTGTATATGGACCTTTTATTTACAATTGAAAAGTGCTTAATATTCACAATTTCTCAATTGTACCTTTAAATTTAAGGTATATAGGTGCAGGGATGGAGCTAGAAGTTCAAGTTAGGTGGGGTGAAGTTAAAAAAAGAAAGGCACATAACAACACTACGCACGTAGCATAACACTACAATCAACAAACTTTATTAAATATTAATAACTAACCATTAATATTTCAAACTGTCTCAACTTAAAAAAAAAAAAAAAAAAAAAACCTAAAAGACAAGCACAACCATTAATTATTTTTTGCTCCTTTATTCATACAGGCATATGTTATATAAAAAAACAAAATCACCCAATCAGCAGTGTATGGACGAGGATCCCTAATCTCATCTAAGTGGATTGCTAAGATGATTTTCGAGGATGCCCCTCGGACCTCGAGGACGAGCACTAGATAGCCACGAGACGAGCACCCGTTGATCAAGGGGACAAGCAGTAACCATAGAAGGCACATAAAGTTAAAATATCACATGGGGAACAAAGTAGACTTGGCATGGGTTACGAGGAGGGTGAAAGGAGAAGGGAGTGGAGGCTATCCCCTCCGTATTAAATGCAAGACAACTACTCTTCTGGCCGCATTAATAAGAAAATGATCATGAATAGTGGTGGCGCAACTTAGATTGCAAGGCAAAAGCTTACTTGTATGTTATGGATGGGACAGAAGTCCTAAAAATGCAATCTCAACCCTCCAAGTGTAGGATGAAGATAATCTGTGTGTATATTTAAAAGGAAGATGAAGATCCTTAGAAAAAGGACTTGGAGAAAAAGAAAAAAGAGAGAAAACCAAACCATATATATAAAAGATCTTCCTTGGGTTGGACTGAGGATCCCTTTTTCTTCATAATTGAGTGTTCCTAGTCTTTTACTTGGCATTTTTTCTCATTGTGATTAACTTTAGCTCATTAAGTAGTCAATATCCTACTCATTCTCTAACAAATTCATTGTGGTGGGCTCATTGGGCTACTGTCTGGTCGTTCCAGGGCTGTAGGTTCATTTGTGCCCTTACAAGCAAATTCATAAAAAAATATAAAAATAAAAAACACCTAATACATGGGTCCAAACTCCAAACAGTAAACGAGAGTTAAAGTATTGATATATAAAAAGTGATTCTTCATTTAGCAACCCAAAAAAAAAAAAAAAAAAAATTAAGAGTTCTCCATCTTCCATTGAAAAGAGAGAGAGAGAGAGAGAGATTGAGAGAAAAGAGGCTCTGCCTCTACTCAGCTAAGATGAGAGAGGGAAATACCGTGCTGGTGCTTTCTTGGTCTCTCTTAGAAGCAGATCTGCTACTGACGTGCTGTGTGGTGCTACTGCATTTTTGGTCTCAGTCTTCATTCCCTTTGCCTCACGTCTCAGTACTAGTGTCTCTCTATGGGTTAGGAGGTTTTTTTTAGGCAATTTGATGGAATGATTTGATGTTAGATTGGTTTGTTTCAAAATTTTTAAGGGCTAAGCAAATGTTTTTGGTAAATTGTTTGATTGTACTCAATTTTCTTTAGCCTTTCTATTTTGGTGACTTTGTTGTTGGCCTAATTTTTTGGGTTTACTAATTAGTTTTTTTTTGGATTTTAGATTTGTAAATTTTTAATGGGCTTTTTATTTTTCTTTTAAAGATTTTGCTTAGGGGGGCAAGTGTAATTGTTTTGGGAAAAATTGCTCAAATCTGTAATCTATATATCTATATATATATATATATATATATATACTCCTTGATCTTTTTTCCAATTTTTTTTTTTTTGGGGAGGGGGGGGGGGGGGGGGTTGGGGGTGGGGATGGCTCCCCAAAAGCCAAAGAATGGCTCCGTCCTTGTATAGGTAGGTCAGTGTAAGCCTTAAACTGAAGATTGAGGACATCAAATTCAACCCGACATGTGAACAGTGACAGAGAAAAATTTTGGTTGAAAGGGGCAACATTGAGATAAAATATTGACGAAATATTAATGATGGAGAATATTTTAACTAACTCCATGGCTACTCTTCCCAAATAAGTTGGTCTTCCAAAAAGTACCTACACACCAAAAGCAGAAGACCAGAAACGACCAGCGCAGGCATACGTCATGACCAAAAGTTGACGAGTGAGACCAAGCACAATGAACTCATGTTGCAATGCCTACTCCACCTAAGACTCTCTTACATTCACACGGCTGCCAGCAATGGGATGACTCTTATCTCCTACAAATCAGTTAAGGGATAACTCCTCACTCCCTACGGATCAACTATGGGATAGTTCCCAACTCCTACACGTTAGCTGAGGGATAACCCCATATCCCTACAATTCAGCTACGGTGATCATCTGAAAACCCCTATATAAACACTGAGACACTCCAATCTCAAGGTATGCAAAAAATACTATTCATAAACTTCTCTCCAAAAAGTTCACCATCAGTTTCTGACTTGACCTTCAGAGGGTCTTAGGCCGGCACTACACCGGTGCTCTTCGAAGTTGCTTCTATTTTTCGCATGTTCACTACTTTTCACCTTGTTGTAGAAGACTGCAGGTTTGGGTAATAGACCTACTGGTGATTTTCAACATCATCAATTGATGTAAAAAATATTTATAATTATAGGAGAAATTTTACTTAATTTATCAAACAAACTAATTGTTTAACATAGAAAATATGATGTAAATGTAGGTTGTAAGTTGTAATTTGTTTGTTTGTTTTTTTTTTTTTTTTTTGTGTGTGTGTGTGTGTGTGCGCGCGCTTGATTTCAATTTATTTTTTCAAGACGTATTAGAGTTATTATAATCATTGTTGTGCTTAAGCTACTTCAGAATATAAGCTTGCTATAAATATATATATATATATATATATATATTAAATAAGTAAAATAAATAAATAGACATTAATGTATGAATTTAAATATAAGATATTCAAACAAATCATTTGAATACTTAAAAAAATTAATTAATTTAGAAGGATTTACAATATTAGTGTTTGTTTTTTCTATCTTAGATTTCATTGCCAACTATCTAAAGGCGAATTGATGGCAAAGAACTTCAAAAGTACATAGCATTGTAAAAGGTGATTAAAAAAAAAAGAAAAAAAAAAGAAATTTGGCACATTGGTTAGTGTGAGAGACCTGGAAAATTCCATGTTGCTCTCAAAAAAGAGATTTTTAGGTGCTTTTTCAAGACATCTCTCTTTTTGGGTAAGTGATATTGAGTTGCCACTTATTTTTTATACAAAAAAATTAGAAAAAATACTAAATACAAAATACATGACTGAATCGTTCCACTCTTATTGATTGAATAAAAAAGAATACATATTTGATAAATTAAGTATTACATGACTCTGGGTCCTAGTTAGACCTGTCCACGAGTCAGTCTGGGTCGGGTTTATGCCCAACCCGGAACCAACCCGACCACATCGGGTCTTCAACATCCAGACCCGCCGCCAATCGTTAGATGAGTCGGTTCGGGCGACTCGGATATCGGGTACGGATTGGTCGGACTCGGGGAAGACAAAACCAGGCAAAATTAGGCTGGAACTGGCCGAAATCTGCTAGATCTGGCCAAAACATGGCCTGATTGAGCAAGATTTCTAAACGTACTCACCAAATTTTGAAGAGATCTTGTTGGATCTCAATGGATCTGTCGAGAAATGATCGGAAATCCTCATACCTGAGAAAATCGGTGGGTGTTTCCGATATATAGGCGGTCAGATCGGTTGGAATCGGATTTTGAAGAGCAGACCTGTCAACCGACTCACCGGTCTCGATTTCTGGAGGTTGAAACCCGCTGCCAACCGTCACTGGTGTCAGGTCGGCCGGTTTCGGGTACGGATCGGACGGTTCGCCTTGGTTTGGTCGGGTACAGGTTGTGGTGGATAGCCCTAGTCCTAGTTACAAACTACCAAAAATACATGGCTTTTTGTCCTAGTTACAACCTACCCAAAATAAAAATAAAGATAAAGCCAAGGTCTACCTATCCAAAGACACTAAATTCGAAGGCTAGGTTACAGAATTGGAAGGTGTTAAACACTCATTCCGCCCAGACAGAGTCTGGTCTTCTGGACTCTCATGACCAATATACCCCTTTATGTATGCTATGAATGATATGTTGTACACATGAAAAAACTAAATCATATAAGTCTATTTATGAATGTATCCTCTTTTTTGTTAAAAATTCAGATCTGTGTTGTGATAAAAAATTTGATTTGGTTTAAAAAAAACAGATCTATTTTTGTACATGTAAAAAAAAAAAAAAGTTTTTGGAGAAAAAAATCAGATCTATTTTATTAAATAAAACAAATTCTTTTGGTTTTAAAAAAATATCAGGTCTGTTTTTGGAAAACTAAAAAATTGGTTCTTGATTTATATGTAAAAAAAAAAAAAATCAGATCTGTTTTATAACAAAAAATTTTAGATTTGTAGAGAATTAGAAAAAAAAAATCAGATCTGTTTTTTATGTGAAATAAAATAAGAAAAATATTTTTTTAGAAGAGGCCTATATTCATAAAATTAACCTATGCTACATGCATCAAACAAAACAAACAAAACTACTCATGACTTTTTATTTATTTTTATTTTTTAAAATCTACTTTGTTGACAAAAATTCAGATCTATATCTAAAGAAGATATAGATCAGTTTTTTGGATTTTGAAAAGATTCATATTTGTATCTAAGAAAGATGCAAACCAATTTTTGTTAAAAAATTTAGATCTGCATTTAATAAATATGCAAATCAGTTTTTTGATTGAGAAAAATTCAGATCTGCATCTAATAAAGATGCAAATCATTTTTATTTATTTTTAAATATGATAACATGCAAATTTTTGAAAAAAAAAAAAAAGATCTTGACAAAAAAACGTTAAAAACATATTCCAATAAAGAAAATATTGACAACACATGATATGAACATTTAAAAATTAAAACTAAACAAACATTTATTCATGCATTATCAAATTGAAACAGTTAGAAGAAGAAGAAGTAAAGAACAACTACCTCTTGCATGGATGTACTCTTTTTCTTGAGAGAATATTTTAGGATTCAAAGAAATTTATGCAATTATTTTTGAAACCTAAAAATCCTTACTTACAAAAAAGAAATTCTTATGACTAAAACCTCCAGAACTTCTTTAACGTAAGAGAGAAAATACCAGAAAGGGGAGTTAGAAAGAGGGGAAATCTGAGAGCGTGAAAAAGTGTGCTGAATTTTGAGATCCAGTTTCTATTTATAGAGGCTGGAAGGCTCGAAAAAATAGCATAGACTATCAAAATACGAACTGGGACGCGTCGTTATCGCTAAAAAATCGAAAAAGGATGTGTTTTAAGCTCACCCTAATGCCCTCGGGCCGAAGCCCAATTTTGTGCCACTCGGCACTTTGAAAGTGTCATTCGTCACTCCAAAAGTGCCAAATGTCACTTTTGGGTGCCAATCTCGCTTTCGAGTTTGGATGCGTTTCGGACTTTTTTTTTTTTTTTTTTATAATAAGTTTTTTGAGCTGGGACTTGCACTTAGACGCATTTTTAATCTGTATTCTAAAAATTAAACTATTTTCTAGATAATTCAAGTCTTTTCAGCAACAATTATCTTGTAGATAAATACGTTAAAAAATCTTGATAAAATCTAGATTATTCACAATTTATTGTTATCTAATTATCCCCTTTATTCTTATGCAAGTAATCCTATTTTTGACACTAACTAACAACTAATCACAAAATTATTTAATTAATTTTAATTGTTTAACCAATCAAAATTAATTTAAATTAATCATGTGTGGTTAACTTTACTTAGACAAAATACATGCTAACCGTGCAAACTTGATCATGCGATATCTTTCAATCCGACGGTCCGATTTGGAAACCGGGCATACCGTCGCGACCATTAGAATCTTGAGATTATTTTTATGATATGCAACGAAAAAATTAATGCATGTAATGCAATCATGATTTTTGGATACATGAATGGTCATTCTAGTCATCTTCCTTGATTAAATTATGAATGCAAAATCGAGTGTCTGCAGTTAGGAGATATTGTATCATGTATTTTTTTTTTTTTTTGGTGACTAAATTAGAGAAGTAAAATTTATTTCCAATATCAATAAAAAAATTTGAACTCAGAATATTAATAAAAATTTTGGATAAAAAAAAAAATGGAATATTTATGGGGAGGGACCTTGGGTGCCTCTTGACTCCACCCCTACCTGCAGATCCCTTCTCCTAGTTGAGCGGTCATTGCAGTTGTGGTAACCAGACCAAAAAATGCTTAAAGGACCTTAAAGACTGGCTCCCAATTTACTTGTTTAGAGAAAAAGAGAGAGATACACGAGAGATAAAGAGAGAGAAACAATTAAGGAGGAGCTCAATCCTAAGCCGAAGCCTCCTCGAGAAGTACATACCGGATAAGAGAGTACGTACTGAGTCCAGGACTCCATCATTTGGGCCATCAGGTTGGCCCAAAGTGGTTTTCTCCATTGTAGGATACTCTTTTCCCACCATAAACAAGTAAATTGGGCGTTAGTCCTCGCGGTCCTTCAGGCATTTTTAGGTCTGTTTACCACATTAGTTATCCTTAAAACTAGTGATCACGAGCTGGACTCACATATTTATATGTATCTTATATGTATTTGCTTTATTCATTGAACCATGTATGCAATCCTTGGCACAATTATTCTTTTCATTTTTATTTCTCTTTTTCCCTCACTAGTTTATTCACTTAACCATTCAGACTTTCTGACCAAGTCCTGGGTTGGTCAAGGCTGAACCGAGGCTTCTTAGTAGAATACTCATTTGGCTGTAAGAATTCATCATTTAAATGCCTTGTTGCAGTTCAATATTTTCTCTAAAATTGTACACCCATAGTTTCGTTTTTGAATGTGTAACATGGAGTCAATAATAAGGTGTAACATGATTAATGTAAGAGTCATCCATTTTTCTGTATTTTTCACCTTACATTTAATCGAAAGCAATATATTGAAAAACTAGGTTTTGGTGTTGTATTGTTGTTGCGTCGTGTTAAGTTTTCTCTGCAACTGTTTCTAAAAAAAAAAAGGGTTTTCTCTGCCCCTGCAATGTGATTTTGGTGTGTGCCACACACAACTCATGTTACACATTCAAGAGTCCGGTTAATGCGTATCCTTAGGGCCTATAATAACCATCCATTTTAAGAAACTTTTTATGAAAAATTGAAAAAATTGTTAAATCAGTTAGTTATTTTTTCATTTTCCATAAAAAAATTTTTCTAAAATAGTTTACTAACATATACCCTTAGGGCAAACATGAGCGAAGCAAATCCCTAGTAGTTATAAAACCGCAAATCAAATGCTGCGGGACATTCAGGACTACGGTCAGCTAGACTAACACAAACTGGTGGAGGAATGTAAATCTCATAATAGGCTTGATCTAGCATGTGCCATGGGAACTTTCCCCCACTTACCCAAAAAATAAATGTGAACTTTCCACTTGATTCCTTGTTGTGAAGGCAGTGTGGCAACTGGTGAGGAATTGGTTCACCATTAAGTTTTTATAATAAGCGATGAGATAATATGTTGTGAATCTTGTGATTAGTGTTAATAAAATGGGTCTGGCTTACCTTTAGTAGTTTTTTAGCTAGACATTTTTTTTTCCTAATGAGAAACTGCTACATCACCCATTAACTAAACAAAATATGGAGATTAAAACTCACAACTACATCATTTTATCCCGAGGAAAAACTAACTAAATGTCAATTTGAAAATCTAATGGAGGTAAGCCAAATCCTAATAAAATAATATAAATAATTGGTTCATGTAAAAGGAATTACACAATTTTCAGATAAATAGTTATTACACAAAAAAGTAAAAAAAATGGTGTAAATACTATTTTGGTCTCTACATTTTAAGGTTACAGTCAATTTGTTCCTTACATTTTAGTAGCAGTCAATTTGATTCATAATATTTTCAATCTACAGTCAACTTGATCCCTACCATTAACTTAATAATGGAAAAAGCTTGCGTGGCAAATGATTTGCACGGTTGGCATGTTTAGCATTAAATATTAAATGATATGTTGACGGGTTTAAATTTTATTGGCCACATAAGCTTTTCTTTACCATTTTTTAAAATTTAATTTTCTTATAATCTTTTTAACCAAACATAATTTCTTTTTTATTCTCTCTCTCTCTCTCTCTCTCTCTCTTCATTCTTTTATCTTTAGTTCTCAATGATCGGCAAAATCAATCCATACAGCGTCGACTTTGTGCCCAAAGCCTTCTTGGCAACTACTCTTTGATTCTCCTAAGAAGATCGTCATCCCTTTGTGGCCACTTGTGCAGCCTCCACCGCAACAACTCAAGAAGTATCTTCAATCCTAAAATTTCTACGCTTCCATCGTGGGTTTCCTCCAAAACAAAATAAAAAATAGATGGTGTTGGAGAAGAATGAGAAGAGGTTAGGAATTGCTAAGTTGGGAGTGAGATCAGATCGATGAGTTTGGGTTTGGTGGATCTAGATGAACAAAACTCTTCAAACTTCTCATATATCTCTTTTTTTGTGTGAATTTTGAAAATCTAACTGTTGAACTTCATGTTCCTTAGGTTCTTAACATGCATATCAAATTTCGTTCAAATCGGATATTATTTACTATTTGATCAATAAACTTATTTTTTATACATAATTTTAGATCATAAAAATTTGAATTTTTAACATTTGTTCAATGACATAGCAATTGATTTTTGATATTCTTGAAATTTTATAAGCATGAAGAATATAATAAGAACATGCTATTTGTAAGGGGGTGGGCCTGCTTGGAGTCTCAGATAAGCTCCTGCCGCATTAGGCCCGGGTAATTTCTGGGTGAGGAGTTGGAACCGGCCCAATTGGAGCACACTTTGGTCCGGCTTGTGCACAATTTTTGCCGTGTCTGCCAAAGTTCATTTAAGAGCTCACAGCAAGCAGAGTTATTGTTAACAAGTTATGGCAAGCAGGCATAAAATAGAAAACGCAAAAAAAAGTATTTACTATTTTCTTTCACAACAAGCGCGATAAACAACTTAAAGGCCTTGCTTTCAAAAAAATACTTAAACAAAATAGTTAAGAGAACTTAGTAGAATAAAATAATGGGTATGCCATTTTAGTATTACCGCAGGACCTCAACCACGAAAGGGAAAACTACTCCCTCAACGTAAACAACTTCACTTCGGTGAAATTAGTTGCTTTGAGAGGACAGCCCCAGATGGTATATGCCCAGGTATAAATTTCGTATTGTCTTTTTTGAGGACAAGACTATTGAGGGAAAGAGGAGGTTAACCCACTCGGGTGCATGCCTGCCATAAGCGCTCTGTTTTTTCCTTTTTTTTCCTTCTCTCTGTTTCTTTCTTTCAATTCCTTTCTCTCTATTTTTTTTCTTTTTCTTCAACTCTTTTCTTTCTGTTTTTCTTTTTTGCCTTCTTTCTTTTTTTTTTGATTTTTCCTCCCCCCTTTTCCTTCAGCCGCGAGTCCTTTATATAGGGCCTGCCGTGGCCGGTTTTACTGTTCTAGCTTTTCTATAGCCCTATTCCGTTATCGTAGCCTTTTGCCATCCACTTACCAAGTCAAATGGTTCTGATCCACCATTGACCTGTGGCTTTCGGACAATGAAACTTCTTTTTCTGCTTCGTCCAGTGTGTCCTCTCTCTCTCAGTCTCTCATGGCATGCACCCAGCGGTCCTTACCCAACCTTACCTCTTTTGTGTGGCATGTCATCCCAGCAGGACTGTGCCCACCGAAAGAGTCTGGGCAAGAATCGCAAAAATGGGTTCCCGCTCCTCCCCCCACCGCCAGACCATGCCCTCTCCCATGACATCACCCTTTCCCATAGTGGCTGGGTATAGGCTGGTGATGCCTGGGTCGTCCGCATGCGTTACCTCATTGATGTTCCGTTCGTTTGCCGAGGTCTGAAAATGGGTGTGCATATCCTGCCGTGCGTTTTTTGGCATTTTCTGATGTGGATCATTTTCCGGCAGGCCGACGTTCATGTGTTGTCCCTTTCTTTGGAGGGTTGGGCTTTGTGGCGGACTTTCCCTTTGGGTGTTTTGCTTTTGTGGCTTTACGCCTCCTGCCATGTTAAGTTTGCTACTTCTGTTACCAAACCCAGTCCTGCGGGGCTTTTTTGTATACTTTCCTTCTCAGTAGCCCAATATACTCGCTGGGCTTCCTTTTTTATTTCTTGCTGGCTTCTATGTCTTTTGTGCCTTCTTATGGGCATCCCTGGCCCATTTTGGTTTTGCTTCATATATGGGTTTCTTTGCTAACCCATTTTGGACTTTCTTGGCCCAATTTTTCTCTACAAATCTTTTTCTTTGGGCTCATGGATTCTCCATTTGCCTAATACTTTCTTTTTCTCTCATTGCAATGGGCCTGCTGTGGCCCATTCTTTCTTTTTTCTCTTTCCGGGCTTATTCAAGCCCATTTGCTTCTTCTGGACCCATCACATGGACCCTTAAATCATGCCTATGCTTTCTTTTTCTCTTTCCGGGCTTATTCAAGCCCATTTGCTTCTTCTGGACCCATCACATGGACCCTTAAATCATGCCTATGCTTTCTTTTTCTCTTTCTGGGCTTATTCAAGCCCATCTGCTTCTTTGGGCCTTGGGCCTGCTGGGTCTTTAAAAAAAATGAGCCTCAACACTATTCAATGGTTAGATTTTCAAAATTCACATTCAATATAAAGATATAAAAGGAGTTTGTAGGGTTTTTCTCCAAACTAGTTTGAAAAGAAACTTTGTTCGATCTAGATCGGAGAAGAGGATTTGAGATCAGAGAGGATTCATAAGCTTGAGCTAGCTCTAGGAATTGAGCTGTGGCTTTAGCTTGGGATAAGTTGAATCTAGGTTTATGGTGGTGCTAGAGGGTTGGGGTAATGCCGTTATAGTGAATCTAGGTTTGGAGGATTGGTGTTTGGAGGCACTAGGTTTGGTGAATCTAGGTTTTGGGATTTGTTTGAATTTGCGGGTTTTGGTTGAAATTTAATGGCATAATATTTACTGTGATTGAAAGCCAAATTGAAGGTTAGAATCAATGTAATTGGTGTTGATCTGCCATTGTCGGACTAGATTATTGTTTGGATACCAAGAAATTGCAAGAACGAGAAGAAAATGAAAACTTGTTTGTCTACTAAGAAAATATAAGAAAGGAAAAAAAATAGAGTTGATAAAATAAAAAAGAAATTTTGTTTGGTTAAAAGAATTGTAAGAAAATTAAATGAAAAAGGAATTGGTAGAGAAAAGAAAAGTAATTTTGAAAGTTGATGTGGCCTTTTCTTGCCATGTAAGTACTGATGTGGCCAATGATTTTGACAAGCAGCATATTATTTAATATTAAACTTGCCTATCGTGCAAACTATTTGTCGTGTAAGCATTTTCCGTTAAGAAGTTAACAGTATAGACCAAATTGACTGTTACAAAAATTGTAGGGACCAAATTAACTATATTCTCCACTACAAAAATATAGAAACGTAAAAACCAAAATAGTATTTTCACCAATAATTATTTAGTAGTCCTCAAAAGTTCTATAATTCAATTGATCTCTCTCCAACCAACTAATATTAAAAAAATAAAAGAATTGTGTAGTCAATTAATTTAAAAAGGGAAAGGGAAATTAGGAGTGCAGGGGGTTGGGACTAGTCATTATAACCCCCATATATTGGCGGGAAGGAAATTGCAAAGGGAGAACATTTACCTTCAAGTTCACAATATATCTATCTCAGAAAGAGAGGAAGAGGTGTGAAGCTTTACAGCTAAATTATACAGTTGCTTTTAAAGGGAACATCAGAGGGAAATATAAGACTGAAAAGTCACATACTTTTCTTTAGTAGCATCAGATGCATTGTTGTAGGGTACCAAGACAAAAATTACGAGAGTAGTGGGAGGAGACAAGCAATGCATGTGAACTTGGGAAGAAGAATGGACCACACAATACATATATATAATAATAGAGTATTTTAGTTGTTCTTAGCATATGTTTCCCATGTGAGGTCGCTGTGTACTTCTACTTGGGACCCGCCCACCCCATCTTTTGTAGTCTCTTCCCTGCATCTGCGCCGAGCCTTCCTCTCCTCACTTCCCAATTTTTATTTTTCTTCTTCTTTGTTTTCCCTTTCCTAGATTCTCAAAATCAAGGGGACCCATTGCCCAAACATATACTCCATATTACTCTTACTTAATCCAATAAACCTCTGCTACTAGTGAATGCTCAATAGAGTCAACATTTTTCCAGCCAATAACACCTAATATGGAGTAGTTGTTATGTGTTAACATTGATTGTGAAGCTCGAGCATAGCAATTAGGGACTGGGATTTAATTGGTGTGAAAGTAAAGTTAAGCGGGTACTGGGCTTCAGCTTCTTTGATCATCATACATACTGAACAAGCATCAGATGAGGGACCCGGCCACCACCATTATCTCTCAGATCTGATGAAAGGGCCAACTCAGTATTACAAATACAAAAGATTTCCATCATTGCCATTGATTCCCATTACCCACTTAAAAAGAGAGGGGTAAAAAAAAAGCGAAATCTAGCTCCTTAAAGCTATGGCATTTGCTTGGTGCAATAGGTTACGCGTTATGCGTTATTATACATACCCTCAATGAAGAAGCAAGCCACGTCTATATCAATCAATATTTCACCATCACTATCATAATTATCATCACCCTCGTATCAAAAAAAAAAAAAAATTATCATCACCCTCTAAGTCCCATTGCCCGCATCAAACCAAACAAACCAGACAGATAAGAATCAAGGGGATCAGATTACATCACAACAATTCAATCCCAATGCTAGTCAAAAAGCACACAAGGAAACAGTTGCACTCTTTCTAACTAAATCCAATGTCCATTACAATTAAAATAAGACCCTCTTGGATGTACATTATCAAACATAACTAAGAAAAATAAAAAAATGTAACAAT
Source organism: Quercus glauca (assembly GCA_023736055.1). Lineage (NCBI taxonomy): Eukaryota > Viridiplantae > Streptophyta > Magnoliopsida > Fagales > Fagaceae > Quercus > Quercus glauca. The sequence continues at coordinate 36,384,856 of CM043322.1, forward strand.
CATCATATCCTCTCTCTTACAACTTCATGGGGTGAATCAATTAATAAGATTAAAATAAATATAGAAGAAAAAAGCCAACAAGTTACAAGGATACTCCCTAAAAACCGCATCCATGCCTTTTTTTTTTGGGTCATATAATATTAGGATAAGTATTTTTTTTTTTACGATGATATATTATAATTACTTTTATAATATTGAGGTAAAAAAAGAAGTTGGAGTATACGAAGTGTGTGTGTTTGTTTGCTGCTTGTCCAGTGTCCACGACCATGTTTCTCATTCTTCGACGGTTAGAAAAATCCAAATGGACTCCTCCTGTTTTATTAATGTATTAAATAAAAAAAAATAATGTTAGGAAAAAAACAAAAAACAAAAATAATAATAATAGTAATACTAGAAATTATGATTATACATGTCACATGTAATTAATTAAGTCAATGGTCCGCCACTTTGTTTGCCCAACAATGAATCCCGCTAAAGAGTCAACAGTTTACACGCATCAATGTCAAATTGATGGTGTAGATGGATGGATGGTAGTTGGTTGTAGTAATTTACAGTGAGTGACTGACACATTCAAAGCTCAGAGGTCAAGAGGCCTTTTTACAGTTTTATTCAGTCAGACACAGACACCAAACCTTAGCAATTGCTGCTGGAATCAAATTGTCCTAGTTTAATATTATTTACTGTGAGTGACAGAATTCCCAAGATTCCCCAATTCAATTCAAGGCTCTCCACGTCAGCACAAAAGCACAGACAGAAGACCCACCAATTGATCATGCGTAGCAGAAGTTAAAATTTGGAAATGGACGATGATGCTTTAAAACATTCCCATTTTCTCTTCTCATCTTATGAGTAGAATATAGCACAAACAAGGCAGACCCACTTTTGGTGTGAATCCCGAATGTATAACATAAGGGGGGTATAATAGTCTTTTCACCATTACCTAAAGGGCTCAAAAAGGGGTAAATCACTTTCACGCGCCTACCACCAAGTACAGAAGCCAGCATGCAACGAATGCCCACTTGGCCCTATCTGATTAAATTTGCTGAAGTCTAAGTCTAACCCACGACCAACAGTTCAAGTCAAAGACAAACTATAATTTTTGAAATCCCCCTTTTACCCTTCCCCAAAATTGGCGCCCCGGGGGTTGGGGTTATTATGTATATGCAAAGAAACTGAGAAAGATGGGGGACTTCACAAGCCTCAAAACCTAACTAAAAAGTACGAAATGTCTATTATACCCTAGAGAAAACGTACCTTTCTTGGCGGGGGGTTAGTTTCTTTGTTAATTATTCCCTCCAAGTCCTGCTGAAAATGGTCTTGAGCCTATTCCCGGAGAGTTTCTGCAAGGCTTTCTTGGCTCCGGCGACCTCCATCTCCGCCAGCCTCTGCAAGTGGTTTTGAGCCCCAGCGGCCACCAGTCTCTTCCTGCACCCCTGGCTTCCTCCACCGAGCACTGCCGCCACCACCATCACCGGAAACTTTTTACAAACCAGCTCATTCTTAGGGTCCAACATCTGCATAAGCCTCATAACACTCTTCTCGTCCCTCGCCAACTCTTTCCTATTCGATCTGACAGTCAAAAGCGACACCAACGCCTCCGCCGCTGACTCTTGTAGCCCCACCGGTTTCGGTGACTCCATTAGCTTCACCAACGACCCCATACAACCACCAATGGCCCGCTTGTTACCATCACTGATTGATAAAGTAGCAAGCAAAGACGCTGAGATTTGCTGTAGAATAAGATTCCCATGTTTGATAAGCTCGCCTAATTGTACTATAAATGTTGTTGATGATGATAAAATCCGAGAAATCGAATCCAATGTAGAAAGACAGCTTATTGTTCTCACAACATGTTCCAATGTGTCGGAACTAGAAGAATCCTGAATCAAATGCAGTAATCTTTGTAACCCACGTTCTCTTATAATCAAAGCACGAAAATACTCACCAGAAGAAGCTAATATTGCCATACAATGCGCCGCCTTTTCTTGAGCTGAGCTTGTGCCTGAGATTAATACTTGAATCAGAACAGTCACAGCTCCTTCCTCTGCTAAACTGTTCTTGATCTCTTCCACACTGGCAACGTTCCTAATAGCACCCGCTGCGTGTGCTTGCGTGACCGTCGACCCAGATCGACACGCCTCGATCAGGATCAAAACGCCGCCGTATGCGGAAATAGCCCACGCGTTTTCGGGATCGGCAGTGACGGCTTCCACAGCAGCCGAAGCTTTTTCCTTTAAAGACATTGACCCAGTTTCAAGGATCCTTAACAAAGGCCCTAGACCCCCTTCTTCGAACACAGCCTTGCGCGACTCGTCGTTTGCCGAGGCGAGGACCGATACGGCGGTGGTAGCGTGTTCTCGGATGAGATTGTCGTTGTTGAAATCCAGCAAGTGAATGAGATAAGCAACGTTTCCTTCTTTAGCAACCAAAGTGGCGGATTTTGATTTTTCATCATCTTGGGTGAGGAGTTGAAGTAAGGACTCCAAAGCTTTTTTCTTGAACTCGATCCCTCCGATTTGTAAGCGAGTGAAAAGGTCTCTGACGAAGAAACCCATGTCTTCTTTAGTAGAGGAAGGACCTGGGTGAGAGAGAACGATGGCGTTGGAGTGGTGGAGAACCCCAGATCGGAGGAGTAAGTCAAGGTCGTAGAGGGAGTTGGAGAGAGAAGAGGAAGCCATGTCGAGGTCGCTTTGCATGAGGAGTTTCCCTCCAGAGAAGGAAGGGAAAGAACATTGGTGGGAGAGGGAAGAGAGGCGGTGGAGAGTAGAATGGAGAGAAGGGAGGAGGGAAAGGAGGAGAGGGTTATCGGACCAGTGAGGGGAGGAGGAGAGGGAGGAAAGAGAGGAGCGGAGGGAAGTGAGTTTGGAGTGGAGGACTTGCCATCGGCCAGTGAAGGATTTGACGGAAAGAGAGGAGAGAAGGAGGAGGGAAAGGAGGTTGTTGATTAGGTCGAGAAGGGTTTGTGGTGAAGACGAAGGAGAAGAAGAAGAAGAAGAAGAAGAGGAGGAAGGTGGTGATGGAGTTGTAGTTGTGGGATTCATTTGGGTGAGTTTGGGTGGAGCTCCAATGGTAATGGTAACGGTAGAGGATGTGAATACATGTGAGAGTAAAGAAGAGAGATTTGGTTGCTTTGGGGAAAAGAGGGAGTAGTGGTGACTCTTTGAGTTTGACAGGAAGATGATGGAGAAAAGTGAAGGTAACGAGAGAGAGAGAAGAGGGACCTCGGGTTGTGGACTTGCTTGTGGGATTGGGACTTGAGAGAGAGAGAGAGACTAGGGTGAAATGGGCCTCGATTTGGCCCGAGCTTTACTTCTATTTCACGACACGTAGTTTTGTTAAATCATTAATTCATTATGCAGTGACAAAGATTTTTTTTTTATTTTTTTTATTAACAGTGAAAAAGAATTAAGAACAGAAACAAAGACAAAATACATAGCACATAATATTACCCTTTTGGAGCCATTGACACTTTTTTTTTTTTTTTTTTTTAGAAACGAAATAGAGGATTTTATGGTTATATTGCACCTCGGACAGGGCGTTAGGTGGCAGTCAAAGTCAGTGAACGATTTCGCTGGCCAGACAATTTTACACACCTGTGTGGAGTCATTCCCCACTAAGGATGCCCACCAACAAACTTCTGCTGGTAGTGGGATTCGAACTTAGGTGTGTTGTACGAAGCGTTCGAATCTTGCCAGCTAAGCCAAGCAATTGACACTTTATCTGTGATAACTCCAGAGAAAATGGAGAAATGTTTACTACAAGTTGAGTCTGCAATCTACATGTATGGGTGGTCCTAAACAGCTATAAAATTGCTATAAAGAATCCAATTCCCCGTTTGATGGCGCTTTAACGTACTTTGCAGCTTTTTATTGTGATACGAAAATTACTTGCAACCCATTTGTTTCCTCTTTTTTAGGAGTTAGAAAATTTTTTAGACAACTCTTTAAGAATATGGAATTTCTCAAATAAACAAAACTTTTGAAGAGCTTTAAGTTTTTAATTTGTTTTTCCATCTTGAAATGATTAGAAAAAAAAAAAACAAATGTAAACTTTACATTTTTCACAATTATTGATACAACATATTGTGATTGATATACAGTAAAAAAAAATATTAGTTATAATCTTAGTAAAAATGATATTTACTAATTGCATTCCACCATATCAACAAATTGTGAAAGAGTGCTAGTGATACCCAAAACAATCATTTTTGAAGGTTAGCATTGAGTTATAGATTTGGTTATGGCTGTTCAGTAGTAAATTTTTATTAAGTATAAAAACAAAAGAGAAAAAAGATTAAACCATAGTTGTAATTTCATTCACAAAAGCTGTAAATGGTTTGGCCCTGTGGTGGAACCTTAAATAATTGGAGACGCGTGAATTGGGTCATTCTGTAGTGTAAATTAATTGATATAAATCTGTGCCAGTTCTAAAAAAGCTCTAGGAAAAGCTTACCCACCAAATTATTAATGCTATAATTGGGAACGTTTAAAATATTTATGGTAGGATATTATTCTCAGAATTTATAATTGATTGAGAAATAATCTAATAAATATGACTGATTGAAATATTTGGGAGAATTGCAATTCATTTAAATTGAGTTGCCCTATAAAAATTAATGCGCATCAAAGCCTATCTAAATTATAAGAACTAAGAAGTTTGTCAAATTAATTAGTGCATGGTAGTATCTAGAAGACGGCGAAATTAGTGCGAATAAACTCTTAGACTTAGAAAAAGTTGATTGCTAGAAGCTATATATGCTGATTATTTTTTCAACTTTCAGTAAGTGCAATAACACGTTTCATTTTTCATTTTTATTTTTATAGCAAAAATACCATTTTGGTCCTACAATTTAAGTTTACTATCAATTTTTTTTTTTTAAAATTTTAGTTTCTACATTTTGGTAACAATAAAATTGATTTGGTTCATGTTATTTTCAACTCGCAATCAACTTGAAATCAATTTCTGTTAATAAGTTGATGATAAGGACCAAATCAACTGCAGTTAAAAATAATAACAGTGATCTAGGGACTAAAATGGTATTTTTGCTTTTTTTTTTTTTTTTTCTTTTGAGGTGGGTTCCTCACTACAATCTGGTCTGCTATGAACATTCAACGCGTAATTTTCTTGGTCGGGCCTTGGCAGTGTGGGCCTAATAAATCATACAGTTAGCTGAGCTGGGTCAGTAGATGCAATCTTTTGTTTTAGGTCTTGGGAATGTGGGCCTAGTCTGTCAAAAGTTAGCTGTCTGGGCCACCTTTGAACCCCCGAAAAATGATTTCCAGGCTTGAAAATTTTGTATGTAAATGCTACAACTCCATTTGTTTTTATTTTTTCTATCGTTTGGAATGGGGTAAAGTCAAGGTGAGCTTGTGATACCTGAAAAGAAATCAACGTGAACTAAAAAGGAGAGAAAAACAATCTAGAGATTTTACGCGGTTTGAAAGTGTAACTACGTGACTACATTCGCATGACCGAGTGGCAAATGGCAATCAGTCTACTATATGTAAATTTAGGGTTACAACTTACAACAGTGTTTTAAAAACATAACCCTATCTACCCAATGCAAACCCCCAAAATAGCCCTGCTCTGTACTGCATCTCATGAGGCTCTTTGACTAATGGCTTAGAATCAAATATGAGCCAACTTCAACAAATTTCAACGTAAAAAACAATGTTCCACCTCTTCATAAACCCTTAATATGTGGAATTCGATCTCAGCTATTTCAATATAAAGACAAAGAAGTTTATCAACTAAACTAAGAAACAACAGGGGTAATGTGGTTGCAGGTTGCAGCCATATGCAAAAAAATATGTGACAAGTGGTGCAGAAGGGAGAACAGCTCTAGTTTCATAATATGAATTCTTGAAAAAAGTGGGTCAAAACTAACGAAGTCTTTTTTTTGTAGTAAATGGGAATTTACAGAAATCCATTATAAACTACTACCTATGAAACTAGACAACCAAAATCTATAAGATTACCAAATTACTCTTGACATTGATATTCAAATAAAGTAACTCTGTAATGGATTTGACCCACTTTTTTCAAGACTGATACAATAGCATAACATATACGTAAATAATCATCTAAAAAGATTGATACAGTAACTCTGTAACAACATATATAGAACTATTAGACTTGTGACATATACCAGCATGTCAAAAGAATTGATAAGAAATGGATTCCAAACCTCATTTATCTATCAAGTCTTCGGTTTCCAATAGTTGTTGTGTCCTGCATTAGTACACAAGAATTATAAGTAAATATACAAATTGATAACAAGACAAGTCAACATTGTAGTGTATGAGAAACAATAAAAGAAAGAGAGCAAGAAAACTAGCTGCATAACATGCAACAAAACCACACATAAATCTGCAACTAGTCAAATGTTATCTTTTAGGCTAAAAAGCAACTATAGTTGATTTGATTAACTGAGAATAACGCAAACAATTCAAAGCTTATAACAATCCAAAAAAACCAGAAAGAATTTGGGTCCCCCTAACAGTCGTCTTAAAGCCCTCATTTTCCCTCTGCATCACAAGCCTTGGCCCCTCTAGAGGCAGATCCAATTGAAATTTGACTAGGGAAGTCTCATCAGAGAAGCCGAGGTGACTGCCATATTTTTTTGGATAAGTAGTGACATTGCATATATTAGCTAACCAACAAGCAGATTAAAGTAATATATCTGCACTTCCAGCATGAAGTAACACCCTTCTGTTTTTTAGCTATGAAGGAACTATATTGTAGACGCCACATCAGAAGAGGAGTCCCAAATGAGCTCCGCCGTTTCTATAGCAAGAAAGGACATATTTGTGGGCTGACTAAACGAGATGGTGCAGGCCTCGATCCAATTGAAATTTCTCATACACAAAATAATACATAAAAGCAGGAAAAAGGTTCAGGGGCTTTACTAGAATGATACAACGTATATAGCCATATTTGTCTGAGTGGATAACAACTATGCATGTTGAAAGAATGTGAAACTTGAGTGGAATGATTAAAAATGAAAGTCCTACCTTTAAGAACTGATGAAGCACTAGCACAACTCTCGCCCTCAATCAACTTCCCCTTCACAAATCAGAACATAATCAACATATTTAAACAATTAATCCAAATTGCATAACTCTTCACCTATCTAAATTGTGAGGGTATTCATTAATTATCATTGCAAAACTTTAACAGCCATCTCCCCAACAAAAATTTTCAGCTATAAACCATGATAAACCAGGAGAACCTTCCACAATGAAGAAAAAAAGAAACTCACAATCAGCTAAAGTTGTCATTCCTCGATGTTTTTGCATTCCCAAATGCTTCCAGTATATAATTTTTCTGAAGGATTTCAGACTCTATCCCACAACTGCCACCACCAAGAGCAGTCAAGTATTGCATTGCAATTTTAGCCATCTCAATTTTCCAAACTCCACATTCCCCACTTTAAGAAACACAATTAAAAGATTATTCTGTATGCTGACTACCAAATGAAATATTTGAAATGAGATCAAGACCAACATAGATGAACACGACATATAAAAAAAGACAAAAAACACTAAGTAAAATGTCCATAAGCAAGCTCCTGGTTAATATAAAACTTAAATGAAGACATTCTAACCTTATGATTATGGATTGATTTACTTCATCTGCAAAATAAAATTATAACAAGAAGAAAAGGCTTTTAGATAGAATTTAATCAAATTGAATACTGGGTCAAATGTTTACAAGGCTGGATTAGATATATGAAGATTATATATACAAATTATATATTTATATGTAGTGGAAGGTAGAGGCTTCTTTCTTTTGAAGATGACACAAACAACCAAAAGATCTTTGATCAGCAGCATTACCGTGGAAATAAAAGAGCAAAGAAATCATTTAGGGTCCGTTTGGTTGGAGGGGTGAAAAAGTGAGAGGATAGAAAATGAAGAAGGAATAGAAAAGTGAGAGAATAGAAAAGATTTAGGGTATATTTGGTAACTGTTTTTTGCCCTTATTTTTTGTTTTCAAAAACAATTTTCTATTTTTGTGATTTAAAATCTTGTTTGGCAACTCAAAATGAGCAAAAAATAAAAACTGTTCTCAAAACTCAATTTGTGCAGGAAACTGAAAACATGTAAAAGACTATTTTCAATTTCTAATTTTCAAAAGTCAATGAAAACACGCATTTAATTTAATGAATCTATTTCATTTAGTGAGTTAGCATTAAAGTTCAAAACCTAGTAACAACATATTTTAGAATTTTCCTTTTTTTTTTCCTTAAAAAAACTATCTTTTTAATTTCAACTAACCAAACATATTTTTAATTTCAAAAATACAAGATTTTTTTTTTATATTCCCAAAAACAAGTTATTAAAAATAGAAAACAGAAATTTTTACCAAACATAACTTTAGTTTTCTCTCATATGTGTTTGGTTGGAAAGATAGAAAAGTGGAGAAATGAAAAACTATGATAAATGAAGTTGGTATAAATTTACAATTATGATTCTATTAAATAAAACAAAAGGCAATAAAATTTTTTTATACACATTTATTTATTTAAAAAATTATGTATGGACATTTCACTTTTTTAAAATTATTATTTTAAAGGCACGAGCCAGATCAGAAAACTGGTGAAAAAAAAAAGAGAAAGGAAAGTGATAAAAACAAAACAAAGAAAAAGCAAAAAGTGATATGAAAAAAAAAAAAAAACCCAAAACAACGTGAAGTGTATGTTAGTATCAGGGAAAAAATATAGGAAAAATAAACTATGGAAGAAAGTGATAAAAACAAAAGAAAGAAAAAGAAAAAAGTGGGATAAAAAAAAAATCCTGAAACAACGTGAACCTTATCAAAGAAAGAAAAAAAAAATGTTAGCAAAGAAAAATGTGAGGGGCATTTTGGGCAGCTCTTGTTAGTGAGCTTTTCTCCATAGTTTTCTCCCTATTTTGGAGAGAAAATTTTTTGGTGGGTTCGAAGAGAAAACACTTGAGCCCATAGTTATTAAATCCGGCTCGGACATTAACTCAGTCTATGAGTAAGGTCATTGGGTCACCGGTCGAACCGCAGGGTCAAATTAAAAAAATTAAAAAATAAATATATATAAAAATAAGTTTGGAAATCATAACATAAATATGTAAATTAAAAAAATAGGCATATGCTTAAATTAAATTTGCAATTATAATTCAAAATCAAGGTTTTACAATAATAGAGTAGTCTTTTGATAGGATATAAGTCTTGGCGGTAGTAGACAAACAAAGAAGTGTATTTTTTTAAAGAAAATTCTTTAGGTTTTCTCCTCTTTAAATTACCATATTATAACACATTAAACAGCAAAAAGTCAATAAAGTGAACTTATGAATGTAATTTTACAAATTTTAGAAACCCAACCAGGTTATATAAACCTATTCGGGTTACTCAGGTTACCACAAACCCACCGGATTTGACTGGGTTATATGCATAAACAGTCCATTTAAACGCCCGAACCAGTTTAGGTGCCGGGTCACCAGATTGCCGGTCCAACCGGCCGGGTTGGTCCGAGTTTAATAACTATGTCTGGGCCCCACCATTTATTTCCTTCCTCTCCACCCAACTAAGCACACTCCAAAAAAGTTTTCCTTCCTATTTTCTTTCTAAAGTTTTCCATCCACCTTATTTCACCTTCAAACAAACACACCATTAAAACTGTTCTTAAAATTTTTGAGAAATGCTACGTCTACAATAATTTTACAACATTGCTTACTTGTCACTGCCAAATCACAAAACACAACTTAAATAATCTGACTAGGAAAACTTAAATAATCTGACTAGGAAAAGAAAAATAAATAAAATGAGAATTCAAAACAAAATAAAATGATTAAGAAAACAAAACAAACAATAAGATGAAATTCAAAACAGAGCATATTTAGGGGTTTTGTTTGTAGAAGGAAGAACCTTGCTCTCACACATCGGAGGCAGAGGTGGAGGCGGAGATGGAGGCAGAGGGCAGAGGGCCTGGGTTTTGTAGAAAGAAGAACCTTGCTCTCACACACCGGAGGCGGAGGTGGAGGCGGAGATGGAGGCAGAGGGCAGAGGGCTTGGGTTTTGTAGAAAGAAGAACCTTGCTCTCACACACCGGAGGCGGAGGTGGAGGCAGAAATGGAGGCAGGGGGCAGAGGGCAGAGGCAGAGACGCTCACTTCTTCTCCCCGCCGTCGCACATCGTCGCTTCTCTATCTTCCTCAAAACGGTGAGAGTGAGACCCACATATCTCTACCTTTCTCAGATTTTGTTTCTTATTGGAACTACTGAGTTGTGATTGTAATTTTGTTGTTTCTTGCTCTGTAACATTTCATCGGTTGGCTTGAAAGTGGGTTAGAGCTCCATGAAAAAAAATTTCCTCTAGTTGAACAAAATAGATATGCTAGTACCTGCGTATTGAGGCAAGATATTTAACTTATTGAATAATCTTTTAGTTCTTTGAATAATGAGAATCCATTTGTTGTTAGTTTTGTACTTTTGTTAGCTTTCTAACATCCTAACTTTTTAGTTCTTTGAACTTTTAGTTAGTTCGTCATATCCATGCTAAAAGCGTCAAAGCAAAGGACATTCCACACTGTTCAAGCTAAGCTAGTATGAAAACTTAATTGGATGCCATTGAAGAAATATATAAATGCCGCAATTTAGTTTAATAGCTTTTGAAATTAATAGTAGAAATCAATCTCACAAACCACCGTGGCCACACTTGAAAAACTCTACTCTTCTTCTTTAATCTTTGAAATTTTCTACAATTATTTGCAAAAAGTCACTAAAAGCATAATATAATATAATTAAAATTTTTGTGCTTGCTGTCATTTGGCTTGGTTCTACTTAAATTTTTTTCTCTGCAAATTATCACAAACACTTAAAAATTTGTTAAAAGTATAGTAATTAAATTTTTTTCCTGATTGTTAGCAATTGTCTTGCTTCTTTTCAAATTTCTATTTACCAGCCTATTTTCTTTCATCAAATTATTACCTTATTATTTTTCAAAATTGAAAATTTTTGTAAATTTAGAATTTTTAAATATTTGATTCATCACAATTAGAGCCTGAAGTCCACATGCTAATTCTTGGCCTCTGTGTTTCTTGAAACCTTCACTTATTGTTGTCAAATAACTACACCTGGTTTCTTGAACTGATACTGTGATAGTTCATGAATCAGTTCTTGGCTATAGATTTTGATGATTTGGCCTGGGTAATAATTGCTATATTTATTAGGGCGAATTTATTGTTGGAAAATAGAGTTGAAGTTGTATAAGAATGAGAAATTAAGTGGTGAATGTCTTATTGATTTTTGTTAAATATCTTGCCTCAATACGTAGGTACTAGCATATCTATTTTGTTCAGCTAGAGGAAATTCTTTTCATTCTAGTTTGCTTTTTGAGATTTTGCCAATCACTAGGGATCTATTTCCTCTCACAATTTTTAATTGCTTTTATGCACATGGTACAGTTAGATATGTTGGAAAATATTGGTTAGAGTGTGAAGAAATTCTATTATGGTGTTGTCTAAAATGTACTTCCTTTTGTAGATCTCTTAATGCATGGAAGCTCAAATTTTGGCTTTGGAAGGCAATGCTGCTACTATTAGCACCAATTCAAGTGGGGTTTTGTTCAAGATGTACTTCTAGTGGATATCATAAAGTATAGATGCTCAAGTGCTAGCTTTGGAAATTGGAATGCAATGCAGCCAAAGCTGCTATTTGCAATCATTTGATGTATTTGTTTATTTTGGGTGTTGATGTATATTTTGGGTGTTGATGTATATTTTGGTCACCTATTGTGTTGTATACTTACTGTTTCTTTGTAACAAGAGTCCATATTAGTCATAGAATTAGTCTATTAGATTTTTTTGTTAATTAGTTGTTATAATATTAAGTGGATATTGTAAAACCAGTTGTGGTTAATAAAGTTCTAGAAGATTGTTTTTGTTTTTGTTTTTTTGTTTTTTCCTTTGTTGTGATATGATATATATCATTTCTATGATAACTAACTACCACAACTATTGTCAAAAATGGGCAATACTAGCCATGATGCTTTTGTTTGGTTTCAAAATCTGCTGCCTATGGTGGATCATCTTTGCACCTCAATAAAGAGAGATTATCTTGTAACATACTTATTGCTTCTTAATATTAGCCAACTTATGTTAGCAAAGGAGAAAGAAATTATGTACAAACAGATGATGATAAAAATTAATTTGCATTTAAAAAGAACTTTTACATTAATGTTCTAGAGTTAGAGAAGGTTCCTACCTTATTACAAAAGGTTGCCCAATGGGCTACATTATGAGACAAAAATATTAACTGTCAAGTTTCCATGTTTAAACTAATCTTATGACCCTATATATCATAAACAAACTAATTGCCCCTGCCATCTTCATGTAATTTTGGATTTCCAACCTTTGTCGCATCATTGGTACCAAACTTCCCAATAGAATTGCTTGGATGCTCATTTGACAAATCATAATATGCCTTCTGGAGTGGAGAATAATTCTAAAAAACAAAATAAAAACATTTAGTTTAATAAAATTACATATATGAGAAGCAATTGAATAAAGAAAAAAAATTGCCTAATCTATTTAAATTCAACTGCATATTAAAAGGATATTATTCTCAGTAATACCATACTTTACAACATGATAAGCTACAATTCAAATTGAGTCAAGGTTCTTCTGTCTACAAAACCCAGGCCCTCTGCCCCCTGCCTCCGTCTTCGCCTCCGATGTGTGAGAGCAAGGTTCTTCTTTCTACAAAACCCAGGCCCTCTGCCCTCTGCCTCCGTCTCCGCCTCTACCTCTGCCTCCGGTGTGTGAGAGCAAGGTTCTTCCTTCTACAAACAAAACCCCTAAATATGCTCTGTTTTGAATTTCATCTTATTGTTTGTTTTGTTTTCTTAATCATTTTATTTTGTTTTGAATTCTCATTTTATTTATTTTTCTTTTCCTAGTCAGATTATTTAAGTTTATCTAGTCAGATTATTTAAGTTGTGTTTTGTGATTTGGCAGTGACAAGTAAGCAATGTTGTAAAAATGTTGTAAAATTGTTGTAGACGTAGCATTTCTCAAAATTTTTATTATATTATTAATGGACATAAACACATTCATTGTCACAAGCTCACTACTGATCCTACAAGCTAGTAAGCAGAATGCAGTTTCTATGTTGAAGTAACCATCCAACTTCTTATTTCTTTTGTATAGGCCACAGGGTTTCAACTACATTCCATCAACATCTTCTTTGAAACTTAGAGCACTGATCCGGGCAATATGTGCAAAACAACATGATTCTACTGCTTAGACCACCATCATCCAAAAATAACAATGATCTTCATGTAACCAAGGTAGTCAAAGGCGAAAGGTGCCCTTAAAGCGCCAAGGCCTTGTATTGCCTAAGGCGACGAGGTGCCAAAAAGGTGCTAGCTTGAGTGAAGTGAGGTGCCAAATTCTAAATATTGTTATTTTACATATAGGGTTCCAATCTAATGTATTTGATGTATAAGAATATTATATAAACAAATCTGACTTCATTCCTAATGGATAGGAGCTAGTCTATAAAACCAATTTTTGGGTTTGAATCCCAACTAAAAAATTAGTCTCCATGCAAATATCAACAGTCAACTAAGTCTAAATAATTATCAAATATCAACTAAGTCTGAATATTAACCATAAATCACCATTTAAAAATTAGTCTCCATACAAATATCAACTAAATCTAAATATTAAACCAAAATATTGTTCATAACTTCATATTAGAAAGAAGAAAACTCCTAAACAAAACATTGAACTTCATGACTATCCATGACGAAACAAAAGCATTTGAAGATTGAACATTCTAATAGGTTAATAGCTTGAACATGGTTGTTAGTTTTAATCTAAAGGTCATCATCAGACTCTTCACTCAAGTTTCCATCACTTTCAAAGCCACTTGAACCAAATTTATAACCATCAACATTCTCTTCCTCGGTCTCACCATAATCAACATCTTCCTCTTCAATATTTGGTTATGATGTTGAGGCCTTTGAGCTTGCCCTTGATTTTGTTTGAAATCTAGTATTCTTTCTTGGTTCTCCAACACCAGCAGCTCTTGCCACTACACCCCATGTCAAACCATCATCATCATCATCAAAAACCAACTCATCTTCAACATTCATAGATGGTTCAACACCCATTTCCCCCAACAACCATTCATTACTTTCATCTATATCATCTAAGGGGATGGGATCAATAACATCACACTCGTTATATCGTGCCTTCATCTTTTGATTATACTTCACAAAGACCAAATCATTTAGTCATTTTCGTGCAATTCTATTCCTTCTTTTTGTGTGAATCTACAAGCATTTATGAGAACTAAGTATTAGACTATTAGTGAATAATTAAACCATTGGAATTTTCTATGAAATAAAGTAGCTCATCAAAAGATAAAATCTACTTATTATTCTTAAAAACTTACCTGCTTAAACACACTCCAATTACGCTCAAGATTTTTATAGTTAACTGTTACAAATTCAGAGTTGAGCTCCAATACAAACTCCACCATTCAACTAAGTTAAAAAAATAAGTATGAGTGATGATATATGATATATCAAGAAGTTAGATTTTTTGTTTGTAAAAAGTGTCACTGTTTTAGTCATTATTAGTTATATATAAATGCTTTCTTAGCGGGAGCCCTTGTCTTTCTTGATCTTTCCGCCAATTGAATGCCAAAGAGTCCTTTAGGTTTCTTATACATGGATAGCTTAACTATGATCTTGTCCTAAATTTCAGTACTAGGAACTAGTCTTTGTATACAAGCATACAATCCTACTGTAATTTCTTCATTTGTTGCTATCTTAGGATCGAAATAGAAATACTCTGGATTCAAGAAATTACCCGCTGCATGCAAAGGCCGATGTAGTTGACATTCCCATCTCTCATCAATGATTTTAAAAATATTTGAATACTCTGGTTTTCTCTCGTTATCAACAAGGCGAAGAACTTGAACAAGAGGGGCCATAACTTTAAGAATGTAAACTATAGAATTCCAAAGAGAAGGCATCAAAATCATTTCAACTACATGTTTAGCATTTGCTTCCTTTGCCCATCTACTACGAACCCACTCCTCAGAAGTAAACATGACCCTTAGGTTATGCTTTTGCTTATAAATTGATTTTATTGTAAGATATGAAGTGCAAAACCTAGTTTTCCCAACCCTAACTAGCTTTCTTTGGTTTGTGTATTCTCTCATCATATTTAACACAGTGAGAGACCGGGAAAATCGGGTGCTCTCAAAAAAGAGATTTGGGTTCTTTTAAGGGCACCTCTCTTTTTGGGTAAGTGGTATGGAGTCGCCACTTATTTATTTATACCAAAAAAGAAAAAGAAAAAAAGAAATACAAATTACGTGATCAAAATACTTCATTGTCATTGATTGAATAAAGAAAAGTACAACTTTGGTAAATTAACCTTACAAGGTTTTGGTAGATTAATTATTCAATATTATTCCAAAACCAAATATAAAATGCATGAATTAACTCAAAATATGTATGATAATACTTTATAATAATGACATAAATATGAAAAATTAAGCTATTATCATTTATGAAGGTTATGCAAAAAAAAAAAAAAAAAAAAAAAGGAAAAGAGAAGTAATTTGAAGATGCAATCATGCATGTAACTCTTTTTTCACAATAATGTGAGCGTATAAAGGATTTCTTATATTTATAATGAAATTGGTTTAAAAAATATCTTATGAGTTGAGTTTTGAGTGATGGTCTCCCTTTAAGGTCCTTTCAAGACCCTTACCAAAATTCAAAATGTCTCTAACATAATAGATTGGGTATATATATTTTTAATTTGAAGGAAGAGAATGGATAATAAGGATGTATAGATGTGTAATTGTGTAGTAACTAGTTGTTATTGGTGATATTTAAAGTTAGTGGAAATGTCAAAATGCTTGTGTTGGGTTGTTTTATTTTTTATTTGCTTAACTCAATGCAATATTCTTAATAATAGATCTCTTATTCAACTATCAGAGTTTTTACCAATTAAGTTAACTAGAACTCACTTCTATTTTTGAATAAAAAACACATGATTGTCTCTTGTGTATCATATGCTTGCTGATATGCACACCTCATAAGATTAAGCTAAGTAATTTTTTTAAACAAAAAAAAAGAAAGGAGGAAACCCTTAGACCCTTACCCTCAAGATTGAAATTCCCCCATGAAAATGAAAAAAAAAATGATCATTACTCAACAAAAAAGAAAAAAAAAGAAAAAAGGAGAGTATTTTTTTATGGAGAAAAAAGATAGTAAATTAATAAACAGAATGCAAGGGCAAGAGCAAGAGCCCCGGTTGGCTGGCCCATAAAAAACGTAAAACCCTCGTTGTACGAGACTCTCTCTATTAGAACTGAGGGAGGAAGGGTAGAGAGGAGGGCGTATGCATTTGAATTGAAATCGCACAAAAACACAAACCAAATCAAAAAGAAAAATGGTGAACAAAGCATGGAGAATAATCCCAAGACCACTACTTGAAACCGTGTTAAACAACCACGCCCAGCACCATCGTGTTCCTCAGCCACTGATCCTCCATGGTCCTCGTGGAGTTGGCAAAACCACTCTCATCCTTGAACGTAACTTAAAAAACCCACTATCTCTCTCTCTCTCTCTGCATATTCTTTATTTTTGTAAGATTTCATGCTCTTATTTTTCATTTTTCAGGTCTACTCGGCGAGTGGAACAAAGGTCCTCACCTCACTGGCTATATAGACTTTGCTGAATCCATCGAAGACCACCACCCACAATTCAACAAGTCATTTCCATGGGCCTCATGGTCGAATTGTCCACCACCCACTTTGTCAAGCTGCCGAACCAAGCTCGAACACACCCTTGAATCAATGGTTGAAAAGGGTGTCAAGCTTGGCACCATTAGCTCCCACCAAATATTCACCACACTCAGCAAATGGCACGGCCTTAACACCGCCCTTCGCCGCGTAATTCAGAGTAACAATGCTGCTTCTAAGTCTGCGGTTGTTGATAAGGCCTCCCCTTCGGTTTTGTGGGATCGGGCAGTTTTCGCGCTATCTGCTCGATGTAATGCCCAAGAGATTGATGGGGTATTGGGTTTGAATGAGAAATGGAAGGGCTTGTCTATAGAGGAGGCTTCATATTTTAGAGAGGCGTTTCTGGCGCTGAGATTGGCGAAGGAGGTGATTACAGTCCAACATGGGTGGAGGGCTAATGCTATTGCTCATTTGAATCGGACTGGTGGGTTTTCGAGGTCTTTAGCACATTCGTGTACTGATTGGCCGTGTTTGTTGCTCGAGTTGTTGTCACAAGCTGCTGAAATTGATCATTTTCAGGTGATTGACTAAAATATTAGGCACATTCTATTACATAGGCCACCAAATAATTTAACATACAGAAAATCTTCATTAATGCCATTGTCAGTGTGTGCTAATTCTAGGTGTGGTAGGCCTGTAAGCTAAATTGGTCTCTAAGGCAATTTATGATATTCTTTAATCTGTTCATGCTTGACGTGTAACTGTAAAGTTTGTGTGAAAGAGGTTTATGATGGTACATTTGTGTGGTTTTGACTAGTGGCTGGTGCTATTGTGAAGCTCTAATCGATAGACGTTTATGTCTCATATGGGCAGCCCAAGCTGGTTATTAACAATATCGATGTTCTACGCAATGCTACTCTAAATGATGATTTGTCGGTCTCTGCATCAATGTATCATGACAGTCTGATATGGAGAATGATTGCTTTGGGTGCAAATGAGCGGTGCCTGCCCATCATACTTGTTACATCAGATAGGTTAGGTCCATTTCTGTTCAGCTATTCTATTTTTTATTTGCTCTGTAAACCATAAGGCTTAAATTCTTTCATGGCGTGGTAGAAGCATTCTCCCTATAAGATTGATTTAAGGGCCAAATAGTTCGCCATTACATGCATCCAATTTCTTGCTTACTTCCTATTTGTTTTAACATTTTCTGAGGTTTTTGTAATACATAATATTATTTTTTGAGAGTTTTTATTTCCATTTTAGAATTCTAATCCACCAATATGCCTCAGCTACTATTCATACCGAGCCTACCTGGATTTTGGATTTACAGACATATTCATCTCTCGTGAGGTACTTAAACTAAACACCATTAAACCCTGTGTGCCTGTGTGCCTTCTCTTCTCTGTTGCATGGAAGAAAAATTATGCGAAGTTCTTTACTGCTTTACCATTTCATATGTGCTACTCTTTTAACTGTCTCTTAATTCTCTCTCTCTATTCCCCACCCCAACCACCCCCCCCGGGGCGAAAAAACACAAAACACTGCAAAACCCCCCCCCCCCCCCCCCCCCCCCCCCCCCCCAAAAAAAAAAAAAAAAATCCCAGTGAAAATGAGTTTCTGGTGCAAGCTTTAGCTTATGAAATTGCTTAAGTGTTGACAACTCAACTTGAAATAGTTCATGATTGTATTCCATGCTATTATTAGAGAAAAAAAAGAAGAAGATTGTATTTCATGATGATACAGGAACGGTCATTATTTGGATGCCTTCTCACAGATTGGGACTCCTTATACGCATGCACACACGAACACTTGATATTGTGTTTGTTGTCTGCGTATGTCCTTGTTTATGTGTGCTTCAGTTTGGGTTTTGACACTTGATCTGCACTTGTCTATGTGGGATATTTAGCAATTGACTTTTGTTGTTTGATGATATATATATATATATATATATATATATATTATATATATATATATGTATGTATACACACACACACACATATGTGCCTTGATGGTTCTAGCTTATGTTACTCATTTCAGTTTTGTCCTATCTGCAGATGTTTGGATGGACTCCCCAAGAAGCTAAAATGCATATGGTTACTGATTATTTTAGTCCTTCAGAGGCAAGCAAATTCTGTCTATAGTTCAAGTTACAAAATCTCTAGAAAAGAAATACAGGACAAACCTTCCGTAGGGGCAAAAAAACAAAGAAAGAAAAATAGACTGAAACTCAATTAGATTTTGCTATCAGAATTTACATTTCCCCTCCACCACAGCTGTCTTCACCTTATTTTCCTAATTATTGGCAGCTTGGTGAATTTTAATATTTTCTTTTGGTTCTTAGTGTGTTTAAACTTTTATTTTTTATTTTTTTATATCAAAATTGCAGTGGACAGTGATTGCTGAGGTGCTCGGACCAATCCCTCGACATCTATTTGAGCTTTATGCTCTTAAACAAAGTGATTATTATCAGAAGTAAGAATGATTTTATCTTAGCTTGCCATTTTATCATCTAGTAGATATTGATAAGTCATATCCTGCTTTAAGAAATTTTGGGTTCCAGCTATATAGGGAGATTAGCCTTATATGAAAATAATGAGAATCATTGATCATAATTGAAAGTAGACAGTTTGGTGTCATGTTATGGTGTTAAATAGGCAAATTAACATCTTTGTGCCTGATATCACTGAGCTCGTCATATTCATATTTAGCTGAGGCTACCTTCTATTAGTTCATTAACCTGTATATATTCAACTGTAGGGTGATGGGCGACAAGGGTAGTACTTTTGAGGACATTGTAGATGCATATTTAGCATATTTGCAGGTAATTTTCACAAATGAACATAGCTCTGCATCTCATTTCTTTTTGAATCCTAATATTGTATTCTTCTGAGATTTGTTAGTTTTTAATGAATCTTAAAGGGCTACATCTATAGTAATTATTTAACTCATGAGCACAAAGGAAAACATCTTGATGCTTGGCTAAGCTATTTAACATACTAAATGAATAAAGTTCAACCAGTGAAATAAGTTTTGCTGCTTGCACTTACATAAGCTTTTGTTTCTTAAATGGAGTTATTGGCCTCATCTCTATGATCTTAACTTCATAGGTAGATATAGAGTAGGCTTACAGAGTAATGGTGGAATGGTTAAAGCTTACTGTGCAGAACATGATAAGAAAGATTAAGGTTGCAGCTTGCTAAAATTTCAGCTCTAAGATTCAATCTCACTGTCACAGGGCAAAGGGGAACGCAATCAAATCTGATCTGGACAGCTTTGGTGGTGAGGATTAAGGGTTGGGTTTTAGTGGGAAAAGGGATGAAAAATAATAAGGATTATGGGGTTTCTAATGGGGAAAAGGAATAGTAAAATTTGGATCCAAATTCTGGTTGCTGTTCCAGTGCTGTGAATAGTAACGCATAAACCATGTTTTGGCTCATTATTGGGTATTTTGGACTACTTAGTGGATGGGTTGTTTGGGGTTTTAAAGTTTTGGATTTTAGGGTTTAAAAGGTGAGTTTGCAAAGTTTTAAGTTACTAGGAAGTTAAAAATGGAGTAGAAAAATAATAAATTTATAGGCATCACACTTAGGATTTTTGTTGGCATCTTGCCTTGGTGAAGGTTGTATCACACAAACCTTAAACAAGCTTTATAATCTCTTAAAATTTAGAAAATTTATTCTTCCCATTTTTCTCAATAGAAAGCCTTTCATCCTTTAAGTAGAAGACTAATAGATATTCCTAGGAGAACTTGAACTTCCTTAAAACCTAATAAGAGTCTGACTCCTTGGGCTTTTACTTCTAACAACTAAATAACCAGACTTGAATAAAACCCAAAATAATACTAAATGAACCATTAGTAAAACCCTTATCCGAAAATTATGAAATTACAAAATTACCCTTGAAACTTAAAAAATAATAATAATTTGAGATTGACTTCTCATGGTCTGCATCACTTACTAACTTGGTGCTGTCTGTCACTCTCACTCATCTAATCCACACTAAAACTATTTTGTGATATAATGAAATGCAACTAATAATTACAGGATAAATTTATTGTGTTTATGCCAAGGCTGTTTAAATAAAATTCGTATGCTTTATCAAATCAAGTTTTTGCAGATTTCTGTTATCATACATGAGTATTACTTATGATTTATGCATTTATGCAACTAATAATTATAGGATAAATTGATGGTGTTTGTGCCAAGGCTGTTTAATTCAAATCTGTATGCTTTATCAAATCAAGTGCTGCAGATTTCTGTTATTAATGAGCTGTTAACGTATGGGTATTACTTAGAATTTATGCATTTATTTGCCTGTTCTTGATTACTTTCTTAGTTTCTTTTGAATGTGCATTAAGAGGTGTCTCATTTGTTCATTTTACTTCATTTAAGATTACTGTGGTGAATCCTGCTATGGATAATGCATTGGAACTCCTGAAAAAGTTTGCTGTTGATGCACGGAATGGAAAGATTTCAAAAGATAAATTACGTTTTGGCGCACCTTGGAGGCATCCTCCCAAGACAGATGACCCCACCCAGTGCATGGAGTGGGCAAAGCTTCAACTGATGGATTTTGTTCAGTGTCTAGTCAATACAGAATTTGGGGTAATTTTTCTTTTTTCTTTACACGTAATCTTCTTTTGTTCTTTATCTGAGTGAAACTCGTTATGTTATTAAACCATGGTGACCATTTAGGATTGGAAATTCGCAACCTCTTCTGTCACCTCCCTTTGTCTAAATCATGTCATTGGAAAATTTATGTACATGTCAACATGTATATGATCTATTTAATAGGTATTACAAGGTTTTGGCAAATAGGTTGAAGGGGGTTTTGGGTGCGATGGTGTTGGAGTCGCAGAACGCCTTCAATTATGGGAGGAAAATCCTGGATTTGGTCCTTATAGGAAATGAATACTTGGATAGTCATATGAAAGCAGGTGAACCAAAAGTGTTGTGTAAACTGGATGTGGAGAAGGTTACAATCACTTTAATTGGGATTTCTTGTTGTATATTTTGGAATATGGATTTGGAGTGAGATGGAGAAAGTGGCTTGCATTTTGTATCTCAACAGTCAAATTCTTGGGGTTGGTGAATGGTACACCTACAGGTTTTTTCAAAAGTAGCAGGTGTTTGTATCTCAACAGTCAAATTCTTGGTGTTGGTGAATGGTACACCTACAGGTTTTTTCAAAAGTAGCAGGTGTTTACATCAGGGGGATTCACTTTTCCTCTTTTTTGTTTGTGATTTTCATGAAGGCTTTGAGTAGGTTGATAACAAGTGTGGTGTCTGAAGGATACTTTAAAGGCTTCACTGTTGATAATTGGAGCAATGAAACAATGATGATCTATTATCTTTTATTTGTGGATGAAACTTTGATTTTTTGTGAGGCTAACTCTACCCAGATCCGACACTTAGGTGCATCCTTACTTGTTTTGAGGCGGTTTTGGGGTTTAGCATTAATTTGGGCAAGTCTGAGATAGTGATGGTGGGAGAGGTATAAAATATTCAGGGGTTGGCAAATGATCTTGGGTATAGAATTACACCTCTTCCCATGAAGTATTTGGGATTACCTTTAGGAGTGCCCATTAAGGTGAAATCTATTTGGGATCCCATTTGTGAGAGGATGCAAAGGAGACTAGTTGGTAGGACAAGAATTTATCTGACAAAAGAGGGCGGCCTCAGACTCGCCAAGAGTATGCTTTCGAGCCTTCCTACTTATTTTTTTCTCTTTTCCCAAATATAGTAGGAGTAGAAAATAGACCGGTAAAAACTTCAAAGAGACTTTCTTTGGAATGGTATGGGTAATGAATTCAAGTTTCACTTAGTAAATTGCAATACATGCTGTCTTCCTTTTCACTTTGGGGGTTTGGGAATCAAGAAGGTAATACTCTTTAATCAAGCCTTGTTGAGGAAGTGGTTGTGGCATTATGGGTGTGAAGAGAAGGCATCCTGGAGGTGGGTTATAGACTTGAAGTATAATTCCTCTTAGTGAGTTTTGGTGTTCCAAGGAGGTCCAGGGATCCTACTGTGCGAGTTTATGGAAATTGATTAGAAGAGCATGGGATAGTTTCACGAGATTTGTTAGATATGATGTTGGGGATGGCTCAAAAGTCAAGTTTTGGCATGACTTGTGGCTGGGGGAGTCTACTCTAAGGAGAGATTTCCAAAGTTGTTTCTTTTTGAAGCTACAGTGGCTAAACTATTTTGACTTGGTTTGGATTTTCTTGGTGTGATAAGAAAGTCAATTTTTTATGATAGAAATAATTTGATTTTCCTTGTCCACCAAGAAATAGGTATTGAAGCCTTATATATAGATAGTGGTTGGCAACTTTAGCCTAAGAGGTGACATAAGACAAATTGTGGAATTTGTTTGCGTGTGGGGTCGTGTTAGGAATTAAAAGTTGGTTTAATGAGTTATTTGATGGCTATTTGGAAGATGGAAGAATGTGGGGTTTTAGGGTTTTGATAGGTACAAGAAAGGATTTGATTTGGAGTTAAAAGAAAAAATTAAAAAAATAAGAGAAAAATATGGTGTTCAAGGATTGTATGAACAGTAGCATAATACATGTGAGAAGAAAAGATGAAGAGAAAGGAAGAAAAGAACACATGAAGACCAGCATGCCTCAATGATCAAAATACTCAATCTTTTTATTAATCATCTAGCTGTTTTTTAAGTACATTGAACACAAATATATTTAAGGACTCTTTCTTGTACTAGTAGTATTAGAACTTTTGATTTAACTAGTAAATTAAAAACCTAGTAAAAGACTAACTTGGACCTAGAGAAAATAAAACTAAGATACTTCAGGTCTCCTAGAAATATCTTAATTCACTTTTTTTGATAGGTAATAATACTTTTATTGAAAAAATAAAAATTGAACATCATGTTCATAATGTTGAATACTCATAACAAGAAACAAATACATTATAATCAAGAACTAAAAGAAATAGAGACTAAAGAAGTCAGACTAAAGAAGTACAGTTTGTATACTCCCATACACGAGCTCAAAGAAATAGAGTACCAAAGAGGAGAACGTTTAGATGATCTAATGTTCTCTCTTTGTCTTCAAAAATACAGGCATTATGTTCTTGCCAAACTAACCACATTAAACCTGTCAAGACCATATTCCAAATGGTTGAACGATGCTTTTCAAACCAGTTTCTCCAGATAAAGAAAAAAGAGCTGATTGACCTCGACATTACCTACTAGATCCCAAACATTGCAAAAGCTTCACACCATAAGGCTTGAGAAAACTTATAATGAAGAAGAAGGTGATCCACTGATTCCCCATCACAGCAGCATAAACAACACCTATTAGCCAGAGACCGACCTCTCTTAACAAAATTATCAATGGTGAGTATCCCGGCATTAGCTGCTGTCCATAAGAAGAAAGACACCCGTTTAGAAATATCTTAATTCACAAGGATTGTGAAAATTACAATTTAGCCATTGAATATAAAATTGACCATAACTAGTTAATAGACATGCAAATAAAAAAACTATTTTAACCCTACGACATATAACTAGATCTTTAAAAACATTTGACTTCAATTGGACAAATGTGGCCCCATAAAGTAAGTCTTGAATAAACAAATTTGCTAAGTAGTAAAAAATCCAACTTCCATGGCTGCATCATTCTCCCTAAGTTGGAAAATACTCAGCGTCAAGCTTAAACTGTTGAAGTATTCAATTGTTGCAAAATTTTCTTGGTTCCTTCAGAATCTTGAGAATAAGCTTTGAATCTTGAAACTAGTTCTGCATTGGTCACCATCGTGAACTAGGATAAATTTTTTCCTGCAAGAGTCTTGTCTTAGGATATGTGATCTGATACGAAATTGATGTATGACATATTGGGGAATTTGTCTGTGTGCTTGTGGTGGGTTTAGGGTTAGAAAAATTTATGGATCTAGGGCTTGGAATTGTTGAAAAAGGGATTATGGATTGTGTTGGGAATTAAAAGGTGTTTTGATGAATTATTTGATGCCTATTTGGCAGAAGAAAGTATGTGGGGGGGGGGGGGGGGGGGTTTAAGTTTTTAATAGGTACAAGAAAGGACTTCATTTGAAGTTGTATGGAAAGAAGGGAAAGAGATAAATACATGGTGTACCATGTACAGGGGCTGTATGAACAGTACTAGTGAATAGTAGCACAAAAAAAGAAGAGAAAAGAAGAAAAGAACACATGAAGGCCATCATGCCTCAATGATCAAAAAATTAAATTTTATTAATCATTTCTTTTCTTCTTTGAGTACATTGAGCACTGATATATATACGAAGTCTTTCTTGTGCCAATGGAATTAAGATTTCTAGTTTGACTTGTAAACTAAAAGTCGAGTAAAAGTTGTGTTTATAAGAGGGTGGGGGAATTTCTCTAATTAAGAGCACTCTCCCAAGTATGGCTGTGTATTTTTTTTTTATCACTATTTCCAATTCTTGTTAGTGTTGCAATTCGTATGGAGAAATGATGTGATTTTCTATGAGGTGGTTTAAATGACGAGTTTAAATTTCATTTGGTTGATTGAAAGACAGTGTGGGAGCCACTGCAATGTGGGGGCTTAGGAGTTCAGAAGAACCTTGCGAGCTTTAATTAGGCATTATTGGGAAAATGGTTTCGGCGATATGCTACAGAAAAGGATTCCCTTTGGAAAACAGTGTTACATACCAGGTATGGTATTGATTGAGGTAACTAAGTGTGCCGGATGGTTAAGGACCTTATGGCGTCAGCTTTTGGAGACACATGTGTACTGGATGGTTATGTTTCTCTTCTTTTATTCAAGTTTGAAGTTGGTGATGGTCAATGTGTTTGCTTTTGGGATGATGCTTGGTGTGGGGAAGTGCCTCTTTGTGAGGCTCTCCCTACCCATTTCACATTGCACAACACCAAGAGGACTTGGTAGGGGATCTTATGAGGGGAGTAATGGCAGTTTGCTTTGGGATATCACATTCCTTATGCCTTTTCAGGATTGGGAGTTAGAGGCTGTGCATTCTTTTTTTGCCCTTATTTATTCTTGTAAGATTGGTGGTGGTGGGGATGATCAGTAAGGCTGTATTCCCTCAAGGAACAAGGGATATGAGGTTCTTTCTCAAGGCCGCCCACATCCTCCCTGGTAGAAGAGTGTTTAGAGAGCAAAGGTTCCTCCCGAAGTTGCTTTCTTTACAGGGACAACTACTAGAGGTAGGATTCTTAGTATGTATAATCTTTGTAGGAGAAAGATTTATGTTGTTTGTGCAAGAAAAGCGGCGACTCTGTGGATCATTTTCTCCATTATGAGTTTACTTACCAGCTTTGGTCCTTGGTGTTTTGTCTTTTTGGTCTCCATTAAACCGTGCTAAGAAGGGTGGTAGACATGCTGGTTTGCTTCGGGGCCTTTTGGTAGACACCAGAGTGCTGCTGTATGGAATGCAGCTCCTTTGTGCATCATTTGGACCTTTTGGAGAGAATGTAAAGATTGCATATTTGAGGGGATTGAGCATTCTTTGTTGGACCTAAAGTTTTATCCTGCTATGCATCTTTTATGATTGGATGGGTATTTGGAGTAGTCACTCTTGTTCTAAATTGATTGAGTTTTCAAATGCTTGTTCTTTTAGGTGATGCTCTTGTAGTGTCCGAGTACACTACTTGTGTACATAGGATGCTATGCATTTCTTATATTTCTAATAAAGCTTTCTTGCTCATCCCAAAAAAAAAAAAAGAGACTAACTGGGATTTAAAGAAAATAACACCTAAGGTTAGCTTGTTTCTTTTCTCTTTTCTTGTTTGAGTGTTCTGCAGTATACTGTGTACTTGGACTTTTTTTCCCATTAAATAAAACACTTACTTCTTTGCTGAGGGTGCTACATTCAAGGATAGGGCAATATGGAACCCTATTCTTGAAAAACTTTAGCAAAGATTAGCGATTTGGAAATAGTTGTATATATCAAAGGGAGGTAAGGTTACTTTAATTAAAAGTACTCTCTCAAGTTTGCCAACTTATTTCTTATCCCTCTTCCCTATTTCGTAAATATTGCTAACCGTATTGAAAAGGTTTAGAGGGATTTTATATGAAGTGGGATTGATGAGTCCCCCAAATTCCGTTTGGTTAAGTGGGCTTAGATTTGTAACCCATTGAAGTTTGGTGTATTGGATGTTCGGAATTTGAGAATTTTCAATCAAGTTTTGTCAAGGAAATGGCCGTGGAGATATGGAATGGAGACAACTCACCTTTGGGGGCGGGTTATTGAGATTAAATATGGGAATGATTGGGGTACAAATTACAAAAGGAGTATTGGAACCTTATGGTGTTAGTCTTTGGAGAACCATAAGATAAGGCTGGTCAAATTTTTCTAAATCCATCCATTTCGAGGTTGGTGTTGGTAATAGAGTTAAATTTTAGCATGGCATCATTTGTGGTTAAATGGGCTGTACTCTTCGAGAGGCTTTTCCGAAACTCTGTAGCATTAGTTGTAATAAGGAGTCTTCTATAGCGAATGTCGTGCTTTTTCCTAATAAAAGTCTTTGTTGGGATCTTCAATTTTCTAGAGCTATCCAAGATTGGGAGTGGAACATTTAACTAGATTTTTGGACCTAATTTATTCTATGCCTCTTAATGGTGAGGGACATGACAAACTTTGTTGGAAGACGACAAAGAATAAGGGTTTTAAAGTGCGTGAGTACTATTTCTCCCTTTCCTTGACTCCTGATACTCTTTTCCTTTAGAAACCTGTGTGATGTTCAAAAATCCCTCTTAGGGTTGCTTAACTCATGGACTGTAGCCTTAGGTAAGATTTTGACTCTTGATAACTTATGGAATAGGGTGTCATAGTTGTGGATTGGTGCTATATGTGTAAAAGGAGTGAGGAATCGGTGAATCATCTTCTTCTTCATTGTCCCATTGCTTTAGAGTTATGGTCTATGGTGTGGGCTTTGTTTGGTCTTCTATGGTTTATGCCATAAAGTGTCATTGACTTATTTTTGGCTTGGCAATGTCCTTTCGATAGACATTGAAATATAGATTTGTGGAGGGCTATGCTGCATTGTGTATTATGGTGTATTTGGTGAGAATAGAACACAAGATGCTTTGAGGGAAGAGGACAGTCTATTCTCAAGCTTAAATCTTTCCTTCTCCACTCCTTGTGGGATTGGAGTTCAGTTTTTAATTCTTTCCATTTTCTAATTTTTTAGATATGCTTGATGATCATTGTAATTTAAGAGATTGATGTACTGCTACCCATGTACACCACCGGTGTACCTGGGTATTTTGATTAATAAAATTTCATTATTTATCAAAAAAAAGAAAAGATAATAAAACCTAAGATACTTAGGATCTCCTAGAAAATTCTAAATAAACTAAACTATCCTAAATACCATTAATCATAATTGTTAGTATCATAAGAATATACGATACACAATACGTATTGAATGAAAAAAGTACCATATCACAGGTGCGTATTGACCATGCTTATGAATCATACAATACATAGTTGCGTGTCAATGAATTGTATCATATTGTATGAATAGTATCGTATTAGATGATACATAGACATGTGATTTTAAAGTGAGTTTTGATTCACCACTTTGTCTCTTGCCTACCCATGGATTTAGCAGTTGTTAAGTCTGTGCTTTGACTTAAGACTAACAAGTTGTTGGACATTTTTTAACACAAAATTATTGAGCTACTTGATTGAGCACAATAAAATAATATGTCCGTGAGTTTTTTTTTTTTTTTCCTTCTCTTATAGAATCTAGACCACACATTTGGCACTTCACTTTCATATTTACAAATTTCTTTTCTATACAGCAAATAAAGCATTAAATAAGAATATAAATATTTTTTGTTGTTTTATTATTAGTCCTAGAAACTCAAATGACAAGACGATATACATAGAAAAAGTTATTGAAATAGAAGAATAAGAAGTGATAGTAATTGTTGGAGATGATGAAGAACATGCTAGTGAAGAAATGATTTTGTAAGATGATGATAACATTGACTTGGACTATGGAGATAAAGTTAATTAGGTACGAGGATGAATATGATTAGAAATAAATAATTATTTTGGTTAACATATTATCATGTATTATCACCTTTTAGTTTGATCAATTTGAACGTGGATGTTATAAATATAATTTTAATTTGATTTATTTAGTTTTAACTTTGTGAAATATTATTACATAAGTAATTAATAAATTAGTTATTAGTTACTTATCAAAAGAAAATTTATATATTAAATTAGTCGTTCATTGAATATGTTCCAAATTTATAATAAATACACCTTTGTATATGAATATGTATAATATTTTTTTTCTTATAAATTTTATAAAGTGTTTGTGTATCTCACAATACAACACACGATACAAAAAATAAAAATTGATTCACATTTTGACAACTATGCCCTTAATTCGCATGGATTGCAAATATTACAATTTCGCCCTTGAATATAAAATTGACCATAAATTGTTAAACAAAAACTCATATAAAAAATTGTTTAAAAACCCTAGGACACATATAAGTATATAACTAGATCTTTAAAACCACACGACTTTTACTTTAATTGGATTTCAAATGTGGGTCCCATTAAGTAAGCCTTGAAAAGACGAATTTGCAAAGTAGTAACAAATTAATTTCCCATGGCTACATGAAGAGGTCTTCCCATTTGGAAGAGGATAAAAGTCTTTGAAAGAACATGAGTGAGTGTCTTCAACATGTAGTTCGGTAGTTCTTTTGAGGTTGAAAGATACCCATGTGCATGAGTTAATAGTTATGAGTTATCCTATTGTTTGATTGAGAGAGTGCCATTGCATATATTGAGACTTTGGGCTTGTGATAGTGTCAAGTTTGTGAGAGTACTCAGAGATTGTTTTGGGTGTATTGGAATTTAGTTAGTTTTCAAATGTGAGGTTTTGAGTATATTTGGTTATGTGAAGGTTGTGAGTGTTGTTTGTGGGAGTATGAGTTTTGTTTGTTGTAGTTAGTTAAGTGGTTGCAATCCATATTGTTGATAGTGAATTTTGGTTAGCATTGACCACATTAAATATGATGTCTTGTGCGTATGCTTAAATTTTTTGTTTGTGTGAATGTGATTCCACTAGCTTCCAGTCAATATCAATATTTTAATTTTTTATGTAAGTGTCAATATCTACAATATTATCATTAGAAATAATAAATATCCTTAGCTTATTGTTGAAGGATGCAGTAAGTTGCACTTTTGATCTGCTGTGCTATCAAAAGTACATATATTATATCAGTATACGTCCAACATTATTTTAATTAAATAAATAATAATTGTTTCCAAGTAAAAAAAATACACCAAAAAAAGTTTGAAACTATAGCTGAACATTATATTATATAATATGTCTAATATACTTATAACATGACACCAAGTTTTAGGGAGGGGCGACCCCTGTTGACACCCTAGGACTGGAAATAGCAGTTAGCATACCTGTGAGATTTTAATGACGAATTTTAAGGTGAGACGGTGTTCATGGGGAAGATAGGATGACGATCCTTCTTTCTCACGGTGCATCTCGTGGTTGTGTCGCTTGCACTGACTAACTACAACAAACAAAACTCATACTCCCACAAACAACACTCACTACCTTCACATAACCAAATATACTCAAAACCTCACATTTGAAAACTAACTAAATTCCAATACACCCAAAACAATCTCTGAGTACTCTCACAAACTTGACACTATCACAAGCCCAAAATCTCAAAATATGCAATGGCACTCTCTCAATCAAACAATCCATATTGTTGATAGTGAATTTTGGTTAGCATTGACCACATTAAATATGATGTCTTGTGCGTATGCTTAAATTTTTTATTTGTGTGAATGTGATTCCACTAGCTTCCAGTCAATATCAATATTTTAATTTTTTGTGTAAGTGTCAATATCTACAATATTATCATTAGAAATAATAAATATCCTTAACTTATTGTTGAAGGATGCAGTAAGTTGCACTTTTGATCTGCTGTGCTATCCCTCCATTGTTCTCTGTTGTTTCTTGGTCCTCTCTGTAATTTGTGATTTTTTTTTGGTGCAGGTTAATTATCTAGCTGACTGTAGTCTTGAGATCTTTGATGATCCCTCTGCTGTTGCATTGGTAGAGGTACTTGTTTATTGATTTGTTTGTTGAATTCATTGATTTTGCAGGTTTTTTTTTTTTTTTTTTTTTTTTTTTCCTGGTTTTGAAAATTTGAATTTCTGGGCATGTTTTTAAATTTCTTGTGCAAATCCATATTAGTCCAAACTACAAATGTTCAGTTGAACTTTAGCTTCTCTCTCAAATTTTTGTGTTACTGAGTTTTTTTCCACTTTCCAATGAATTTTTAATTTATATAAAATATTCAAAAACCCTTTGATATGAAAAAGATTAAATTTCCATTTTTACTTCAGATATTCAAGAGGCTGAATTTCATTATAATTGTATATGATATATATTCAGGCTAATCTCTCTACGATTCTGTCTCTCAGACATTTCCAAATAGATGCATTTGGCAAAAGTTGATTCCATGTATTTTTTTCCCTAGGTTGGTTTGCTCTATGCCCAACGTGATCCATCCTTTATTCGGCCCATATCTAGAGGGATTCAGAGGTGTCTTGTGAGATGGTAAACTATTTTCTTGGTACTGTATGTACCCATAAATGACCATGTCATTGTTATATGTTCACTTATGCTGGTATCTCGCAGGCTTGTCCAGCAGCGGATGCAAATGAACTTCCAAAATTTGCTTCAGTATCTGTGGCAGCGAATAATACGTGGACGTAGCTATCGTCATTTGATGCTAGAAGCAGGCTATAAATAGAGATTTGGAGTATGTGCAATGTCTAAATAATTCATTGTCATTCAAATATTTTGCCACGATGCATTTTGATTTATTGGCCTACCACACAAGTGGATTATATCCAGCTAAGAAAATACCTGAGTGCATAGAATTGAATGGGTTAGTTAACTCTAAAGTACTGGTTTGGTGGCATAAGAGGCAGTTAAACTCTATTTTTATTTTTGCTGTAGTGCACTATATTTTCATATAAATGTAATCATGGAGACGTTTTGAGCAGTAATGGTCTAGGGGTTGTTATAAATGTTCTTATGTACTTAATTTCCTCTGTTTTTGTGTATGTGTGTGTTTTTTGTTTGGTGCAAGGGAGGCAGGGGAACTGTTCTTAGAAACTTGTAGAGTGTTTTAATTGATTTCTTAGCTAACCATAAGGGCCTCTTTCATTTCATATTATAGTTGACAATTCTGTACTGTACATTTCAGGTTTCCTTTGGCAAAGATATGTTCAGTTAGTGAGGCAGGTACCTTTTTCAGATTCACATTAAAATGTAAGTAATTTTTGGTTATAACTGTTTAATGTTTCATATTTTCATTTGATTCATGCATTTTCTATTCACCAGGAAGGCAATCTGCGTATGTAAGAGCCTTGAAAATCTTGGCTTCTGTTGTATACTTAATTTTGCCGAATTATTTTGTGCATTAGTGGGTATTTAGTGTATTCATCTGATTTTCTAATGAATAATGATCATTTAAGCCTCAAATAACTTGCAATGGCATGTTCTGACTTTTATATTGAACAGGCTGTTAAACACTAACACTTCTTTTTGTCAGTTTTTATACCATGCAGGCACTGGCAAATCTGCCATGGCTGATTTCTAGCAATTTTGATATACTGTAAGATTTTCCTCCTTGTCCTTGTGCATAAATTTTAGACGTTGTATATGCTCACTAGTGGCGATTCATGCCTGCTTCAATCTACAGTATAAACCTAAAAGGAAGTTTTGTTTGTCTTTGCCCAGCTAATGATGTTTCCCTGTTGTTCAACACACTGGCAATGTTTTCCTACCTTCGCTAGTTTAAGAATCTCTCTGAGCGTTGCTTGTATTTTTATTCTATAACTGTAGTGTTGAAGTTCACCAGGAAAAGGGTTAAAAATAAAATAGCTGTGTATTAATAAACATCTAATTATAGTAACTAGGTCTCTTGCATAACATTAATTGTAATCTTCAATTCCCTACAAAAGCGGCACCAAGTATATCTGTAACATTAGTTTCCTCATATGTAGGGTGCTCGAAGACAAACCCTTGTCTTTACAATAGATTGATGAAGACATAAAACTCTAAGACTCCATCAACCAATTTACAATTGGCTTTCAGAGATGACCAAGTTTTTAATAAGGTGAGTCTAGTTGTCACTCTTCCTTTAAATTGATCAAGGACCACAAGAAAGAGTTCACTTGAATGCATGCATGACTTGTGTATACATCCTGAGTGTATATATTTATTTCGGTCTCAGGGGGGACTCAGTTTCAAAATTTTGAATGTAACAAGTATTTCCTTGTGAATTGTGAGCCATCTTAGCAGGAGTGTTGTTTGATTCATGACTAGACTAGTTTTCCAGAGCCACAAACACTACTTGTCTATGTTAGTTGCACAAGCCTTGTATTTGTCTCCGTATTTCATTGCATGTAATAGCTACCATTTGTCAATTTATGGGATTTATGCTGATACTCTTGCTTGGGCTTCCATAATGTAATTAAAATATATATCCTAGACTCCGAGAGATCTTGTTCTTCCCTCTTGGAAAACTCTTTTTTAGTAGCAGTAAAATGTTGCACATCTCTAAATAGGAAAATCCGATAGATGTGAAGGAAAAGAAAAATGTCAAACAAATATATTCTTCATCCGACAGTGATTACTAGGAGTACTGATTGGTATGTTTTTAAACACCAAGCCGTAGTGCCGGGATTTATGGCTTTTTATTTTTGTTTTGACTTTATGGTAGATGCTCGACAGCAAAGAGCATTATTGCATTGATTAGATATTTAAATTTTGACCTTACAACTTTTGCGAGAAATTCGTGGTTCACTTTTTTTTTTTTTGCTTCTAAAAGGTGCCCCAATTTATTGTTTTCTTTCTTACTATTTACATAGAGATGAGACTTCATATATTTGTCCGATCTTCCATTTCCCTCTCATCATTCACCACTTTTACATCTTGCCAGTAATGGTAATAATAGATAACAATTAAAGGTGAATTGGCTAAGTTACAAAGCAGTAGTAAAACAAAGCATCATAATTGCAAGGTACATGAATCACCTGACCTACTCTACTCTACTGTAGTGGTAAGTTGGGGTAATTAAGGTCTATCTATTGGTTGGCGAATGGAGCCACTCTATACTTGCATGCACAATCTCTCTATTCTCTGCAATTTTAAGTCGTAAAATGTATAGAGTGGCTCATTTTCATATGCGTCGGTCAGGCGTATTGTATAAGATAACATTCTCAGAAGTCAGGACTAACCACACCAACCTGCTATGGTCAGTGGTTTGCCACGCACATCTTTTGAAATTTGCTCTGTAGCCTATTCTCATGCGTTTGGTTTTGGTAAGAATGAAAAATTAAAATTATTTCCCTATTTAGTTTATTTTTGTTACTATTTATAGAGCCTCACTGCACTTTTTGGCGCTAATCATAGGCTATATTATTTCAACTAATTTTTATTTTTATTTACAGTACTTTCAGAAATAATTTTTCAATTTCAGCAAAATAAGCGGTATCTAAACACATTTAGTCTCTACAAAAAAGTGGATATTTCTGCGTCTACAAAACAAGTCTTTGGCGTGGCATGTGCACCTGACTGATTATGCATTACAGCACCATGTGCTCAAGCGGATCAACTAATTATATTGATCACATTACATTTAGATTGGTCCACTCTTAATAGTGAATTTATCATCTCAAAAGCTATCTCATAATAAAAGGATGCTTGTTTCTCAAAAAATAAATAAATAACTTAAGGATGCTCGAGACAGTTGATCAATATTGATCTTTGGAGTAAAATTTTTGTTATTGACCTTTTTGTTGACATCTAGCAAAAACATATATATATATATATATATATATATATATATATATATATATATTTTTTTTTTTATGGGGGTTAAACTACCATTGAATAGAAAATTGTTCTAAATTGGGTGAGGGTAAGGGTTCTTTCTACCATCTAGTGTCAAATTTATACTGATTTATCAAACTCAATTATAAAGATGATTTTGTGAAATATATCTCATTGAAAAGCTTGTGAAATAGTGTTATTGTTCCCTCCCCGCTTACAGCTCTCTACAAATTAAGATCAAGATTGCAAGCCTATTGACTTAACTTCGAACTCCAATTCTCTAATAAAAAATCCCACAATAATGAATTTAATTCGATATATATATATATATATATATATAAATTTTTATATCACTATTCAACATTAAAAATTTTAATTTAAAAGGTTAAAAAAAAAAAAAAAAACAAACAAACAAACAAATCAACATACTTTTCATTTAAAAGTATGTTGATTTGTAAAACACCTTTATTTGCGCAGCAAGCAAGGTAATTTGATAAGACACAACACAAAGCTCTATCATTGAGATTTGAGGGTAAAAGAAAATGGAGATCCGGATGAAGCCTATACACAAGTTTTGTGTGTGTTTGTCAAAGATCAAACACTACTAACACAACTACACAAGGTTTTAGGTCAAAGAAGTGTCTGTGTTCTGTTCTGTCAGCAAGACCATCATGCTTGCGGGTCCCTTCTTCAATTTTGGTAATGTGATCCGCGTTGTAGTTTTTCTTCTCTTCTCTTCTCTTCTACCAAAATAAAGCAACATCCTATTCGTTTTCCTTCCAACAACAATTGACAATTGAGTAGATATATCAGTTTTGTTTCTTCCTTGGGCAGTCCTCTCTCAGGCTCTTCCAACATCACAGCTGGCTAAGGCCTTGAAGTATTAGAAGAAGCCATCTCTCGCTTAATTTTCAAGTGAGTGAAATTAATTACTTGTATTCTTGCTCCATCTTTCGAGAATCTTAAACCGTTTTTGGTGTTTTTATTTCTTATATAGCTTGATGATTCACACTTTGTCTGTCCATTTCTTGTCTTCAGTTGATCATAATTATTATGCTCAAAGAGCTAGAGAGAGAGGCACAGAGAGAATGCCTTCACTCATTTTTTTTCAACCACACTTTATCTTTCATTAGATCTTCTATTTTATTTTTATGTACTTGCACAACACAAAATTCTACTCTGACCACATTTCTTCTTTCATGCAACCTGTCCTATTATATATACTTCCTTTCTTGGGGTTTCTTTAGTTGATTTTTTCATTTACTATAGAAATGAGCATAATGGGACATTGGTGCAATATCTACATGCACACATTATTCCTCAACCATATACTTGTCTATCAAAATTATGTTTTTATTAGTTTTATAATTTAGTTTTCATTTTCATTAAGAATCAGCATAATTAATAAAGAGAACAAGCACCATTATTAAGCTTGCAGGGAGTTGGGGAGGAAAATAGAACAAAAAAGAAACAAGAAACATAAGTGGGTATTTTGGGAGAAAAGGAGAATGGAGGGCAGAGATCACGGAGGAAGATGGAGAAATCTAAAGCAACGGCTAGGATTCAAGGGAATGGGGTGCTGTAGGGCCACGTGGAGCCCGACTTCTTCAACTTTGGCCATCCTAGAAAACCATGAAGAAGAAGAAGAAGAAGAAGAAGAAGAGTTGGATTTGGTGAGCAATGCGAATGTGAATGATGTTCATCAGGCGCCTACTACAGCTACAGGAATGAACCTAGCAATGGCACTAGCAGCTGAGCGTAATTCAAGGGATGAGAATGTCAATGTGGGTCACCCTACTACTCAAGTTAAGACTTTGATGAGATTGATTGAAGAAACAGACGGCGTTGATTGGAGGAAGAAAAGGAGAAAGGACAAAAACAACAACAACAACAACAACAACAACAACAAGGGAGTCGACGACACTAATTCTAATTGGGTGTGCTGCGTCTGCATGGAGAGAAGTAAAGGCGCTGCTTTTATTCCCTGTGGCCATACCTTTTGTAGGGTTTGCTCCAGGGAATTGTGGCTCAACCGAGGCTCTTGTCCTATTTGCAACCGCTCAATCCTCGAAATCCTTGATATTTTTTGAGGTACCATTATTAATTAATTTCTAATTCCTTCCCTTCAATAGTGATAATGCTATTCTTTAGCGCGTCTCATGTTTGTGATTTGAAACATATACCCCACATCTTCTTAATTTGCTACTATCCAAAATTTCAAAAAACAGAAGAAAAATTCTCATCTACGTACTATTTGGCAACATTTTCAATCACATGTGTTATGACTTATGACAACACGTTTCTCCAACATTCCTCAATTATGTGGAGTAAAATTACAAGTCATTGATGTCCTCATTAATTTTTGGTCTGCTTACGTTAGTATTCTATGATCATGCCGCTGATTATGTGTTAATCAGCTCAAAAAGAGAAATACTGCTACTCTACGTGTTTATTGGGTAAAGAGGAAAATGCCACTTCATATGTATGTACAGCACCACACCCCTCCCAACCCCCCCCCCCCCCCCCCCCCCCCCCTCTTTTTTTTTAATTAAGAAAGAGAGGAATTATTTATTAATAAAAAACATTAGTACATCGACTTTGTTAGAGTGCCGAGTCTACAAAATATTGCATAGGGTACTATACAAGAGTGCCGGGTTGCAAAAGATCCCATACATATTTACTAGATAAAAAAGATGGACATTGGTTATATTCTTCTAATTTACTCTGTTGCTCCCTTCCCCTCTAGTCAAGTTCGTCTGCTACTCTATTTGCAATGGATGGACGGTCCAATTTTGACCTAGGAAGATTCTGCAATAAAATATTAAGGAACCTAGTTCTAGTCCTATGACATCATTCGTTGTTTAACCATTCATAATCAATATCCAGGTTTATAAATTAAAATCCTAATTCCTATGCTAGGTGTAATTTCTGCCTAACAGCCCAGTACAGGAAAAGGTATGTACACCCCTTTGCTGGGTCACAAGGCTCACTATACCTTTTATTCTATGTAATGCGTATGAGAAAACTAAAAACAAACAGAAATTTTTGTCTTTGTTAAATATGATATAGAAGTCTCTAAT
Organism: Quercus glauca; assembly: GCA_023736055.1. Lineage (NCBI taxonomy): Eukaryota > Viridiplantae > Streptophyta > Magnoliopsida > Fagales > Fagaceae > Quercus > Quercus glauca. The sequence goes on from CM043322.1 coordinate 36,422,558, forward strand.
TCTCCATGTAGGGATAAAAGGCCCAAGAGTGTGTATTGGGCCGTGGGCCTTATCCGAGGACGGTTAGTGGTCTGAGGACAACTAGACAATAGGGAGGACGTAAGAATTAGGGCGCTACGAGCAAATTATGATTGCAAAGGTTTGGGAAGGTAGTCCGAGAAGGAATGCCTCCTCGGCTAAGTAAAGCAGAAGTCAAAAGGATTGGTCCGCCCTTAAGGCAACACTTCAAAAGGTTCTATTAATAAGAATAAACATCAGAAAACATAGGACAAAAGGAAGCTAAGAATATCTAAGGGAAAACTGCTACCACCGTATTGAATGCTCTGCAGCAAACCCTCTAGCTGCATTAATGTGAAGATGATACTTTAACAGTGGCAAGCAGCCTTACAGTTACTCCCAACGACTTCAGGAAAGTGCTGATGGAACAAGAACCAAAGCCAACAACTTGGCCTACACGTGGACGGTGGAGATGAAGAAGAGAGGGGTATATAATAGAGAAAGAAGCCCTACAGTAGGGGTATCGGAGATTGAGAGAAAAACACTGTAATAATAGGAACTAAACTTGTAATCAAATCCAAAAGAAATATATACAAGACTAATCTCCCTTGGATTGTGCCGAGGACGATTTTCTTTGGGTAAAACTAGTTTTTTTTTGCTTTCTCATCATTTGAATCCACTATAATTGTTATCCAATTCATTAGAGCCCAGCTTTTCAACCCACTATCTACAAATTCATTGTATTGAGCTCTTTGGGCCTAGATCCTATTACCTTTTGGGCTTAGGAACCAAACTGTGGCCTTACACTCAATATATTCCTTTTCGTTTTCAATATCCCTAGAAATGGCGACATGTATTCTTCACACACACAATACGTGAGTAGATCGAATAATTAAGGTTAAAATATTTTCTTCCTTAAACTTTGCACAAAATTTGTTTTTCGTCCCAAAAAGTTTGTTTTTTGGTTCCTAAGTTTTTGCAAAAGTTCCCATTTATATCCTCTTGTTTGCTACAACTAATTTTTATCCCATTATGGGTGGAACTAGAAAGTTAACTTGGGGGGCCAACGTGTTAACCAAAGAAATTATGAATTCAAGAATGGAAAATATGCCGACTAAATATAATATAAAAAATAAAACTAGTAGGACAAAATTTAGTTACAAAACTGGTTGTAACCTAAAGTTATAACATTACTCAATAAAATAAATATTACTACATATTTTGAAAATCTATCTGTTTAATTGCATGTTCTTTGCGCTCTTAATACACAAACTGGACAAAGTTTGGCTACAAAACTAGTTGTAGCCTAAAACTGACCTTACTCAATAAAATAAACATTACTACATATTTTGAAAATCTACCTGTTGAATTGCATGTTTTTTATGCTGATACACATGTCAAATTTTGTGTCAATCGAATATTATTTACTATATGATTTGTAAACTTATATATTTTATGCATAATTTTAAACTACAAAAACTTACAATTTAAACAATTTATTGATGACATAGTTATTGATCATTAATTTTTTAGAAATTTTGCAAGCATGGAGGATATAAGAAGAAGATGTACTCTAATAGTGGATTTGTCAAAATTCATCTCCAATAAAAAAATATTGAGTAAGGTTTTAACCTAAGGTTACAACTAATTTTGTAGCTAAAATTTATTCAAACTAGACTACATTCAATGTTAACAAAATCTTATAGCTTGTTTGGACGGAGGGGGAGTAGAGTAGAGGGAGGAAGACTAAGTTAAATTACCTTATTTGGATGCTTTTTAAGGGAGAAAGGAGAGGGATTTTGAGGGGTCTGGAGGGGTTCTAATTATTTTTAACCCATCATTTTTAATTCTTCCAAATTGGAGAGATTTGGAGGGAGAGTAGAGTATAGAAATACTTGACCAAATGAATTACCAAATTTACCCTTACCATATTAACAAAATTACAAACTATGAAAATATTAATTATTCCCCTCTCATTTACTTAATTTTAAAAACATCTAAACAAAGTGGAGGATAATCATTCCCTTTTACTCTCCTTCCCTCTACTCCCTTCTACTCTACTCTCCCTCCAAACTTTCAAACATAGCATTAATGAAAGAACATATGATAAAATACAATGAACTACTCTGATTTTTGGGATAATACCAAGCACATCCAAAACTTGTTAAAAGTTACCAATCTGGTCCATAAACATGAGCGGCATTGTACTCTGTTTGTGCACTCTTTTCCAAAGTGCAAAGCTATGTACTGTGATTTCTGCAAGAAGACTACAAAGTCAATTGCATTAACACCACAACATTCCATGTTTCATCAACACCACACCAACAATTTTCATAGTTTTCTCTTAAAATAATTTTTTAAAAAAATATTAATAATTTTGTGTTTGGTAGCCAAGAAAATCAAAGAAAAAATAACATAAGTCATCTCCATTTTGTGTTTAGTAGCCAAGAAAATCAAAAGTAAAAGCCACATAAATCAAAAGGACAAGCAATATAAAGTGTCATATGCTCTTTAGACTCCTTTATTTAGTGTTTGGTTGCCGAGGAAACCCAATGGAAAAACCTCATCTCCTTCTCAAAGAAACCCAAGAAAACCCGAATGGCCTAAAGCCACCAGGTTAAAAATCAAACATCTAATAGCCACGTCGGTCAAACCCAAATTCACTTATCCCATTGAAAATTGCTAACCCACCGCCATAGGATTTCCATTGACAAAATGGAGAGATGAGGGAAGAAGAAATGGGAGAAAGAAGATCCTGAAGGCAAGATTTGGTCAGGCAAAGGAAAAGAAAATAGAAAGATAAAGAGAGAGAATTGGTTGAGAATAGAGGAAAAAGAAAAGAAACACAAGAGAGAGGTGTGATGTCGATGAAAAGAAAGGGGACAAAATAAAGAGCAAGACTTAGGTACAGTACTTAGGTGTTGTTTTTTAGGTTCCCCTATTGAGATTATGTCATGTGGATTTTTTCTCATGGGAAGAAAGTGTATTTTTTAGTTAAGTAGCCACATGGCTGAATCTTAAGAGGGGAACTAAGGAACAGCACCTAAAGTACGGAAAATTATTAGGTACTCCCGGAGTACCATAAATGCGTGCTCCCTCCTCTCACATAAATGGTGGGTCCCACCATGAATTTAATTAGTGGGACCCACCATTCATGTGAGAGGAGGGAGCACGCATTTATGGTACTCCGGGAGTACACAATAATTTTCCCTAAAGTACTGTACCTAAATTTTGTCCAGAAATAAATGAATTAAATTGTCTGAAGAGTGCAAACGGTGTTACCGTTTGTGTTTAGGACCAAATTGATTATTTTTAATAAGTTTTGGATGTACTTGGCAATAGCCTAAACCTCAGGATAGGTTACCATATTTTACCTAAAAACATGCACTAAATATTTGTTTCTTAATAAATTTTAAATCATTCATTTATCAAAACTGAATTTGAAGTTATTTTAAATCATGAAAATAATCTATTATTGATTCTAAACTAAATTTGCAGTAAGTTTCCTTTCAAGGTACAAAGTTAAGTTAAATAATTCTTTTAATAACGTCTCGTGATATTTATAAGATTTTGGGTTTACAACTTTTTGCCAACAATTTGGGACCACTTTCAAGGGATTCATTTCTGTAATAACTTGGTGTGTATGATTGCACATGTTTAAGGGAATACTTAGATACTCGAAGAGGCCTGGACAAAGACAAAGCCAGGACTTAGAGTTAGGGGAGGTGGCTATGCTAATTGCGTGTCGCGGCTATGTTGTTGCTTAGTCATCAAGGTGTTTTTTATTTATTTATTTATTTATTTTTTATTAATACATGCGTCTGCTACTAGTTAATGACAAAATTATTTTGGGTGAAATTGATTTATTTGGCTTAATTTTTTTTATCTTTGCTATTGGTAATTTTTGTTGTTAAGCTAATTTTTTAGGACTTGTAGATTTTTTTTTAGATTCTAGATCTATAAAAAAAATTTATGGCTTTTAAAATGAGGAAAATGCTAAAGTTACAAACTTTTTTACAAATAGCTGATGTGGTGAGTGGTTATTGATAAGTAAAAAAGTGATATAAATGATGAGTTCAGATATAAACCAATTAAAATTTATTACCTCAATAGTTTGTAAAAATTTTCTAGAAAAGTATGTGGCTATAGCATTGTTCTTAAAGGAATCAATGGTATTGTTAAAGGAGGTAAAGTGTAATTTTATAGAACAAAAATTACTAAAATTAGTACTACGTACATACTAATATTTTTTTAATAAAATGTTTTTTTGTGAGGCCGCGGGGGGGGGGGGGGGGGGGGTGGTGCAGCACATTACCCCAAAGCCAATGAATGGCTCCGTCCCTGGGCTTGCATACCCTTATTTGTTAAAAATAAATAAATAAATAAAAAACTCAAATAATATTTAAGTTAGTCCAATGATACTCTTAAAAAATAATAGAATTTGTCAATTAGCCTAATAGTTATATAGGCAAGGTAGTTTTTGTTTCTCAAATTTGTTTTTTTGTTCATGTTTAATATCAAACTAAACAACTTTTACATGCTTATTGAAGTTTAGAAGATGATAAATTCCCTTTAAAATATTATTTAGTGAATATACACACGTCAAAGTTGATAGTTTTGTATACAATACGTTTATAAATTATGACCTACTCTAGTATCGAAACATAAAAGTTTATATATGTATATGTGTGTTTACGTGTGTGTAATAGTTTGTCTTGACTCTTGATTAATATCTTTATCCCCCACTAAATATTTACACCCCACACCCCCCCCCCCCCCCCTCCCAAAAAAAAAAAATCCTAACTCTGCCCATGGCATTGCTTGAACCCAAAATTATTTTTAAAGAAAAAAGAAAAGTTTAAAAAGTGTATACGGGAATTTGGATCAACACGGGCTTGTAATTAGTAACTACCAACAAATAACCAGAACTTGGGCTTGATCCAGAATCCTTTGAACTTCAGAACATCAATGTCCTAATCTACTTTACTGATTGTGGGCTCATTTTAAGGTAGCTCGGACCAGTCCTTATTGATTCACCAGCTGCAACTCCCAATGACCATCTCCCTCGTCCAAAATATAAAGAACAAAAGGTGAAAATGTCATATTGGTACTTACATTTTAGTGTCACAGTTAATTTGTCCCTACATTTTGATAGCAGTTAATTTGCTTCTTGTTATTTTTAACTTGCAATCGATTCAGTCCCTACTGTTAACTCACTAACGAAAAATGCTTACATGGTAAACGGTGTGTACACTTGACACATAGTAGCTTACGTGGCATCTAAAATAAATAAAAAAAATTAATGGCTATTTAAAAAAATCCAACATCAACATTTATATATATATTTTTTAAATCTGAAATATGAATTTTCAAAAGAAAAATTTTAATATCAAGATCTTTCTTTACTTTTCTAGGAACCTAACACATCAACAATGTTTGTGGAGAAAATCTGTAACAATCTGTAAGCAACCAAAGTACCAAACACATCTCCAGTAGCAATTTGCTGGTTCATTTGAAAAGCTCAAGAAATTAACAAACAAAATTCAAACAGAGAACCTAGATGGCAAAGAGAATGTTATGATCTTAGTGTCTCATATGGATTAAATGTCAATTTAATCATGTGTTTATAAGTTCTTAGGCACCCTTCCCTTGTAAGCCGGTTTTCAAGGGTGAGTTCTACCCATGGGTTTATAATAGAGAATTCCAAACAAACAAAATCAAAACGTCAAAACGAACCCATCAATAACAAGCTCCAAAATGAATAAAAAGAAAAACCTCAGCCCCATCGAACAAAACATTAACCAAAATTAGCATCGATTTTGAGAATAAGAAGTGGTCAATCTGTTCATCTTTGTGTCGAATTCAATGTGGTTGAGGCGGAGCTTTTATTGTTGAGACCGACAGGGCCAACCTAAACGTTTCGGAAGCCTAATGCGAAATCTTCAAATGGGACTTTTATGTTATCACTTAAATAGTATTTAACTAGCATTTTATATAATTAATTTTTTTTATTTTAAAAATCCATTCTTTTTACTTTTTAATATGATATGTTTTTTGAGAAAATGCTAAAGTTATAACAAATTTTACTACAAATTGATGTTGTAACAGATGTGATCAGTGACATGAGACTTACAAAAATGCTTGAGATATTATAAAATTTATAACATGAGAACAAAAATATATCACCAATCACAAAAATTCATTCAAAAATGCATTCAATAGTCTATTGAAGTCCACCTATCATATTCATTGTCATATCAAATTATAAAACTTATGTAGACCACTGCATGCCATTAGCGCAGTAGTCATTCTACAAGTATAAATGCTTATAGGGTGTAGGAGGTAAGAGCCAATGTTCAAGTCTCTAGGAGAGAATTTCACATATATATACACTTAGATAGGTTAGAGTAGAATTTTTATCTTGTATAAAAATAAATAAAAGTTATGTAGTAAAATTTATAGTATTTTTAACATTTTCTTATTTGAATTATTTGTGATTAGTAACATGTCTATTTGTAAGACCTATTTATTTAAATTTGTCTCATCTCTATCTCTAGCATTACTTAATTCTTTGGACATTTTTAATAGTGAAAAAAAATGTAAACTAAAATTCTTTTAATATCTCCCAAAAGTTTTTTTTTTTTAAATTTGCCCCCTAAATTTGTGGCCTTTCTCTAGTAAGGGGCCTAGGCAATGGCCTAATTGGCCTAAGCCTAGGACTGGCCCTGGAGACCGATCTGCTACGGCTGATGCCTATCTGCACCAAGAAGTGGTTAAATTGCTCGTTTTTGGTTTCTCTCATCTGTGCAAATTTCTCTCTTTAAGCAACAGTGGCGGTGGAGCCACGAGCACCACCGAAATCAAATCTAGACCCATAAACACTGCTATAGCCCCAGTAGTGGATCTAGGTTGTGACGGTTCTGGGTTTGCCATATGGGCTGTTGGGTTAGATTTGGGTTGCAATGGATCTTAGTTGTATGAAAATAAATTTTGTTTAATTGGTGAGAAAACATGGAACAAAAGAGATATAAGTTTTGATTTTAATGTATATGGAATAACCTATTTTCGCCATCCAAGAAGAAGCTCATTTTCGCCAGCCAAGAACAGTAGAAGAACACAAGAAGCTCGTTTGATGAGCTTGATGATTTTTTTTTTTTTTTTTTTTTGAAAAGCTATGAATTTCTTTTTTTAATTCTTGTGTTTTTAACTTTTTGTTATTGGTTTTCATTCAAATGCTTAGGTGGCTTTTTAAATATTTAAATATTTAATTTTATATTATTATGTTTTTCATGTGTGCGCCAACAATATAACTATTAGCTACGGGACATTTTCTGTTAATGAATTAACGGTAAGGACCAAATTAATTGTAACTTGAAAATAGAAGAGGCCAAATTTTTTTTTGAAGGGTCAAATTAACTGCTATTAATATGTATGGACCCAATTGACTGTGACTCCAAAATGTAAGGACTAAAATGGTGTTTTCATTAAAACAATAACAAAAAAAGAAGAAGGATTGACTAACATTATCATAGTCTCTCTCTTTTTATTTTATTTTTATGGGTATTATTTTATTTTATATATATATATATATATATATATATTTTTTTTTTTCATGGGTAAAGAAATCATAACTTTTCCAAATGTAACATAGTCATAAGAAGGAAAGAAGATAACATAACTTCTAAATGTAATCTTTAGCACTTTTCTTTTATTTTATTTTATTTTTGGTATTTGTTTTTATTTTCTATTGTTTCTCTTTAGCAAAGAACATTTAAGGTTGACATTCAAAACATATAAAGACCCTTATCTCAATGGGAAATAGCAAGAATTCAAATCTTCACTCCCATTGCAAAAATTGAATTAAAAAGAAAAGGGGGAGGGGGGGGGGGGGGGTGTTGCAGACCAAATATGATCCATAATGAGAGAAGATATTTGGTATCAAATGATATCATGTTAACGGTATCAAAATCCAATAAGTGTAAGACATGTCAGTAAAAAATAACTAATCCACTAACAAATGAAAGACATGTTAGTGAAAAGTTATTTTTGCATACATATCCCTCATTTATTGAATTTTAATACAAATAACATAGTATTATTTGATATAAAATACTTTTTCTTATAATGGAGTGGTCCCGACCCAAGATGGAGAAGCCGAAAGAGAGGAGCGGGATTCAATATAAACATGTTTAAGGTTTTCCACATAGAATTATCGATGGTGACAAAAAAGTCACTTTGCCTTATTCTCTAGTGAATTAAAAAGAGGGGGGGGGGGGGGGGTGTTGTAGACCCAATATGATCCATAATGGGAGAAAATATTTGGTATCAAATGATACCATGTTAATGGTATCAAAATTCAATAAGTGTAAGACATGCCAGTAAAAAATAACTAATCCACTAACAAATGAAAAACATGTTACTGAGAAGTTATTTTTGCATACATGTCTCTTATTTATTGAATTTTAATACAAATGACATAGTATCATTTGATATAAAATACTTTTTTTTTATAATAGAGTGGTCCTGACCCAAGATGGAGAAGCCGAAAGGAGAGGAGCGGGATTCAATATAAACATGTTTAAGGTTTTTCACATAGAATTATCACTGAGGACAAAAAAGTCACTTTGCCTTATTCTCTAGTTGGGACAACATGTCAACAACAAAGAACGAGGCAACAACAACAACAACAACAACAATCACATTGCCTCATTTTCTAGGTGAGATTTGAGACATTACAAATTGATACTGTCACATTGCCTATTTCGTTTCAAATGTTTAGTGCATTGGATTGAAGATTTACTTTTAGTTTTTGGAGAGCACCATAAACGAGCACATGCAATGATCTGTAATATATCTTTAGGATCACTTTTTTTTTTTTTTAATATTTTTTTTATAAGAAAATAATAACTTTCATTAAGAAGAAGAAGAAAAACACATTACATCTTAAACTAATGAGGACTCAATCATATACGAGTTTTCCCCAATTTTTAGGATCACATTAATTGTAAAATATTGTTTCACTTTTTTATATATTATATTATTTATGAAAGTAAAAAAATTATATAAGTTCAAGATATAAATAAAGTAATTATATATATAAAAAAGGATACAAAATTACAAATAAGTATTTTATAAATTAATATACGTATAGGAAAGTTCTTATCAAACCTGAACCTAATAAACACGTGCCAATATTAAGAAAAATATTAGTCACTTTTTATTTATCCTTGATCAATTATCATGGAGATACTAGATAAGTATAAATGAGAATAAGAAAAAAAATTAAATATCCATGATTAAATTTGTACCCTACGTTATTTTAGAAAATTAGGGCTTCTTTAGTAATATTGTTCTAGTAATATTGTTTGTGAAAATACGTGTGGGTAAAAAAGTATTATGAAAATACGTGTTGTGTTGTTTAAATAACGAAAATTGTTGCTCAAATAACATTACCAAACAACCCCTTAAGTTTGAGAGTTAATTATTAGGTAGGATTGTAGGAATGTATTGAAAAATTATTAAATACTTCGAGAGTACTATAAATGCATACTCCTTCCTCTCATATGAATTGTAAGTCTAATCATAAATTTAATTTGTGGAACCCACAGTTATGTGAGGAGGGAAAATATGCATTTATAGTATTCTAAAAGTACTCAATAATTACCCGAATGTATTGGACATAAAATCCTGCCCATTTTATGGTTGGTCTTATAAGTTACAGTGGTTAATAACTTAATATAAAGTATAAACAAGCTCACCTATCTAGCATACAATTACAAAATGGGAATGCCACAAAAACATAAAAGGAAAACTGACTTCACGCACGTATTTGCAATACCAACTACATAGTCATCAAAACACAAATTGGTTAGTCATTAACGAAATATTTGATAATATGAAAAGCAAATATAATCAAAAGATAAAAGAAAGACTTCACCATGTAAATCCACATACGTACTAAACCAAAAATATATTTTTTTTTCAAAAAAAGTGATTATGTTCACAATAAGAAGATGGTGACAAAGGATAAGAAAATTTCACACACTAAACCACATTTTGTCATCTTCCTATTAGTGGCAGAGTCAGAAATTTATCTTTGGGGGGCCATATATATATATATATATATATATTTTTTGTGTGTGTGTGTGTGTATGAAATGTAAAATAGTAATATACAATATTTCATAACTCAATATATGCTATAAACAAAAGTATATTTAATTAAAATTAAACAATAATGAGACAAGATTGACAAAACAATTTAATATTTTTAATCAACTATGAAATGGTCAAAGTTGCAAAACATACAATAACATAAAAGTTAAACATCTTTTTTCAAAACTGTAACCTACACTCTTTAAGAGATCTAAAGTCATCAAGTATTGAGTTAGTAGTGAAGTTCTCAGCAATTTCCTTTTCAATGTAGACAGCTAATTACATTTATAATTTATAATGCCATTTGGTATATAATATATTGATTATTATAATAATACATAATATATTAAGGAATATAAAAAAGAAAGCAATGAAAAGTAATGTAAAAAAAACAAAACAAAGCAAATGCAAAGTACTTAGGAGAGAGTTAAAAACAAGGGGTCAGCCGGTCAGGTAGGGGCATAAAGCACTGCACAGTCAGGGGATGAGAAGCCCACGGCACAAAAGCTTCCATCTTTCACTCTTTCTTGTCTCGTTTAGTCATACAGTACAGAACTTTTACTTTTAAACAAACTACAGCAGCAGTGGGAGGGAGGAAAAGGAAAGAACTGAAAAGAAAAAAGAAAAAAAAAAGAAAAAGAAGAAGGCAAATGGCAAGTCATCAACGAAGAGAGAGAGAGAGAGAGAGAGAGAGAGAGAGTCACTTGTGTGAGGAAAAATGTTTTCGCAACTATGTGGGGGACTTGGTGGCGTGGCACATCAACAATTTTTTTGACTTTTCAATTTTTCTATTGTTGTGTACAAGTAAGCCCTAGATGTGTTGGGATGAAAATTTGAATTTTTTTTCCCTTTTATTTATTGAGATAATTGTTAAAATACTTATGTGTTCATTTTAAAGATGCTAAATGTTTAATTATTGTAATTTGTTGACATATGTATTTATGGATTGTATTTTATTTAAATGAAAATTATGTTCATTTTTAGACTTTCTTAAAAATATATGTATATTATCAGGAATGGAGGGCCAAAATGATAAGGTTATTTAAAAATATTCAAATTATTTAGGATATTTCCACACAAAAAAAAATTAATTAATTTTTTTCAAAAATTTGGGGGGGGGGGGGGGGGGGGGGTGCCAAGGCCCCCAGGACTCTGCCATTGTTGCAACTAAGTTTGTAGCTGAATTTTATTTTTGTTTTTATATATTATGTGAGGAAAAATAAATTACATTTTGTCTATCAGTGTTTTAGGTTATTGTTAATTTGGTTTTTGAAGTTTGAATTTTTTCAATATTATCCTTAATGTTTGATGCCATTATCTATATAGTCATTCCATCAAATTCGATGACAAACATGGTCGTTAACTAGCATCACTATAGGTCGGTTCTATTTCTTTTGCTTTGCTGAGATTTAAGCGAACGAATTACAGCTTTTGTTTTGACCTAGCCGGCTTTGTTTGGGTTTGAGTGTGAGTAAATGGAGAGATCCTTACGTGTGGTGTTGCAGCAATTGCATTTGGTTTGATTATTGGATCTCTAACATTGTGTGCCACAATTAGTTTGTGGAAGTGGAAGAGCCTTTTGTTCTTTGGTCTCTCTGAGAGAGAATTATATACGTATTGGGCTTTTGGGTTTTAGTGGAGTCAGGAGTGTAGAGTGCCTCTACATCATCTTTGTATTTTTTTTTTTTAAATATTTGTTAGTGAAATTTTTTTCACATTGTTGTTAGTAGACATAGGCCAAAGGCTAAACCATGTAAATTTTTGATGTTATTTTTGGTGTGTGATTGTGTCTATTTTAGTTGTGAGTTTTCTTTGTTCATTATTTGTTTTGAAGATTTTCCTAAAACCCATAATATTTTCATAATCAATTGTGTGGGAGTACTATTTAAAAGTTTTTTCTCACATCAAATTAATATTTGAGCTTCTGCTATTACAACACTAAGAATGTGGTAGACACAAATTTTTGCTCTTGTTAACACAAATATGTTTATGTTATGTTTGAATTTTTTTTTTTTTGTTACAACGAGAGAAGGAATTTGAACTTTTGATGTCTTTATTAGAAACACTAAGAGGTATTAATCAGTTGAGTTACAAAAATTTTGGCTCAAGTTTTGATTTTGTATTTAAGACTTGCCATGTTACTGTCAAGTGTTTATCAGCTCAGTTTTCTAATCAACAATATTTGTCACAAACTTACAGATCAATAGAATTAACAATTTAATGATGATTGTTGTGAGGCAATTCATATATCATGTTCTCCGCTCCAATGAAACGAATCATAAGTAGTGAAGAGAGAGAGAGAGAGAGAGAGAGAGAGAAATGAAATGTCCAACCCACCACATGGAGATCACATGTTGCTCATAAATTTTGAGGTCACTCGATGATGCACAGAATTGATATTACTAAGGGCATATTTGTTAAATTGTAATGGACACTGTAATGTAGTGATAGTTATTCCTATAATTTAGTCATTCTTTAAAATGGTAAATAATTATTCCTCTTTAAAAATGTTGTAGTAATTTTTTAAATTAATATATTTTCAAATATACAAAATTTCCATATGCACATACAATAATGAAAATTAAAAATCATACAAAAATAACATCTTTCTCAAATTTGAAAAATATTACTATGAGGCCCTAACACATTAACCACACTGGCCCACTTCATATCCTGCCTAGGGTCTACGCCGAGGATGGTTGGGGAGGGCCCAAGTCATCCAAGAGCCTCGCCGAGGATACACTTATCCTCGGCGCACCGACGGTTGGTAAAGGGAAAATATCCCACCAACATTCTGACCGTCTTAATGAAGATGTGACCAACGGACCCAGTCGCTTCGGTTACCTCAACAAATAGAAAGTCTGTGAAGGCGGCTGAGAACTAACATAAAGCCTGTAAACTACAGATGATGGGACAAACTCCTGTACACAATGATCAGATAATTGATAAGTGGATGGTCAAGATCAACGAAAATAAGACTATATAACCAGTAAGACTCGGAAAGTCATAGGGGGGGATCCGTTCCAAGAAGAGAGGTCCTCGGTTTGAGCCGAGGACAAATATTCCTTATAAAACACTGAACCAAAAGGAGAAAGAGGAGGGCCCGAAGGACTGAGCCACAGAAAAGATGATTCTTACAAAAACTCCCAGTCCGATTCGTTTAGCAGGATCCGCCATAAATTTCATATTAACCGTTGTTTGCTTGTTAGATGCCTAGTCCTTCCTACCCATTCTCTACAAAATTTCATTGTCTAGGGTCTATTACATTTTGAGTCCCTACAATTGGCGCCGTCTGTGGGAAGGGCTTGTGCGTTAGCGGCGCGACGGCTGGGGTAAAGAAAACAAAACAACAAATCAATCGAGAACAGATGCAGATCTATGCAGTTTTCAGCAACAGTATTCATCCGGTGATCTACAACAACAAGAAACAAACGCAAAAAAAAAAAAAAAAAAAAAGGGCAACACGTGAAACAAGTCTACTTCTTTTATTCATATATAAAGAAAAATTACATCTTTTGCAAGTAATGCCCAGGGGGCTTGTTCTAAAGCTAACTACAAAGGCAGACGCTTGACAAGGCCGGCAGAGGAGCCAATAGTAGAAAGCAACGATGGCAGAAGAACGAAAGATAGAAAAGAAGTAAAGAAAAAAGAGTGAAAGAAGAGATGAAGAACAAATATCAGAAAAGAAGTGAAGGACGAGAGGAGGAAAGAAGAGAAAGAAGGCTGGATGAGAAGTAAGAGAAGAGGAAAAGAAAAGCGGAAGGCTCGTTGAGGAGCAAAAGAAAGAAGAGAGAAGAAGAATTGGAAGAAAGGAAAGCTACATGGAAGGCGGAAGAGGCCGCGGCACAGGACGGTTCTGTTTTTGGGTTCCGCCTGGTTCCCCTCCCACCCCCACTGTGGCTGGCTTGGGGGGTCATAAACCCAAACCCAAGAGAGGGAGATTACGTTCTCTCCGGATCCTCCTCCAGGCGGTGAGGAGGGCTCTGTCTCCGGTTAGGTTAAAAAGAAGGAGAATCTTCGGATCTCCCTTACACCCATCCCAGCGTAACGACCAGGGTTGGAGTGCCATCCTCGGCTCCTGATAGGGGCTGTGCATCCCTAGGATCGCCCTTTCCAAGGGCCAACTCATTCGAAGGGGCTCAAGCGGCTATGTTTGGCAGAACCTTTTTGGGTGATACTTTTGGGAGGAGTTTACGATGGATATTTGTCAAGTGTGAAGGAGAAGACTGCCCTAGAAACGCTTTATATAGAAGGTGGGATATTGATGAGTGCCAATCTGCCATAAATCCCAGGGAGAAATTTTTGGAGGCAATAATGCCGCCCCAACTTCCAAGGGGCTTGCCAACCGTTAGATCCTCGTAGATCCATGGCCGGTATTAATGAGGAGACGCCTCATTAAACAAGAAGGCACCGAAGCGTCAGAACGCGTCACTCGGACAACCCAGGAGACGCCTCGTTATCTGAAGAGTCCCACCAAACGAAGAGGCAAGACACGGCAAGGTCTTATCCTCCACCAACTCCAGCCTACATTTATTATTATTATTATTATTATTATTATTCTGCTTGAAGAATGTGATTATTTAATGCTTATTGTAAATTATAGCAACGTAGAATTAAACGGCTACGGATAAAGAGATGAAATAGACTAAATGAGAAAACTAGATACTGGACAGAACCAAGGCATTGCATGGTCCTCGGACCCAAGCCTCTGGGGAAACCAGATACTTCAGATGATGATAAAATGAGAAAACTAGGTACTGGACAGAACCAAGGCATTGCATGGTCCTCGGACCCAAGCCTCTGGGGAAACCAGATACTTCAGATGATGATAAAATGAGAAAACTAGGTACTGGACAGAACCAAGGCATTGCATGGTCCTCGGACCCAAGCCTCTGGGGAAACCAGATACTTCAGATGATGATAAAATGAGAAAACTAGGTACTGGACGGAACCAAGGCGTTGCATGGTCCTCGGACCCAAGCCTCTGGGGAAACCAGATACTTCAGATGATGATAAAATGAGAAAATTAGACAGAACCTAGGCATTGTATGGTCCTCGGACACAGCCTCAGGGGAAACTGACCACTTAAAATGAGAAAACTAAGTGTTAGACAGAACCTAGGCATTGTATGGTCCTCGGACACAGCCTCAGGGAAAACTGACCACTAAAAATGAGAAAACTAAGTGTTGGACAGAACCAAGGCATTGCATGGTCCTCGGACCCAAGCCTCTGGGGAAACCAGATACTTCGGATGACGAAACGAGAAAACTAGGTACTGGACAGAACCAAGGCGTTGCATGGTCCTCAGACCCAAGCCTCATGGGGAAGCCAGATACTTCAAATCATAAACTTCAGATGATAAACAAGAAGATCAGGTACTGAGCAGAACCGAAGCATATGATCCTCTAACCTAAGCCAGCAGAAAGATCACTTCCTTATAAAAACACTAAAGCAGTAAGAAAAGCCAAAGTCTCGCACTGTCCTCGGACCCAAACCCATATGAAAACTAGTCACTATAGGGAGACGTGCACCACGAGATGAACCGAGATATTTGCGCTAGCCACGGATCTAAGCCGTCAACGAGAAACCTCACCATAAGTGAAAACCAAACGATGGTGAGCATTAAGGGCGTTGCGAAACTTAATCCTACCTCTCTTAGGGGAATTGGCAAGGAAACAATCCTCGAACAGGCCTTCTGCGCCAAAAGAAAGCAGCGAAAACAGCAAAAATAGCGATAACGCTGACGGAGGGGTAAGACTCGGCAGAGCACGAAAATGCGCTGAGGAATTCAAAATCCTCCTCCCCGCCCAAAAGGACATGCAGCAGAATTTTGAGGGGCTATTGTGGGGCCCTAACACATTAACCACACTGGCCCACTTCATATCCTGCCCAGGGCCCACGCCGAGGATGGTTGGGGAGGGCCCAAGTCATCCAAGAGCCTCGCCGAGGATACACTTATCCTCGGCGCACCGACGGTTGGTAAAGGGAAAATATCCCACCAACATTCTGGCCGTCTTAATGAAGATGTGACCAACGGACCCAGTCGCCTCGGTTACCTCAACTAATAGAAAGTCTGTGAAGGCGGCTGAGAACTAACATAAAGCCTGTAAACTACAGATGATGGGACAAACTCCTGTACACAATGATCAGATAATTGACAAGTGGATGGTCAAGATCAACGAAAATAAGACTATATAACCAGTAAGACTCGAAAAGTCATAGGGGGGGATCCGTTCCAAGAAGAGAGGTCCTCGGTTTGAGCCGAGGACAAATATTCCTTATAAAACACTGAACCAAAAGGAGAAAGAGGAGGGCCCGAAGGACTGAGCCACAGAAAAGATGATTTTTACAAAAACTCCCAGTCCGATTCATTTAGCAGGATCCGCCATAAATTTCATATTAACCGTTGTTTGCTTGTTAGATGCCTAGTCCTTCCTACCCATTCTCTACAAAATTTTATTGTCTAGGGTCTATTACATTTTGAGTCCCTACAATTACTTTTTAAGAAATATAATTTTATAATAAGTAAGATATTTCCTAAATATGAATCTCAAGTTTTATTCTAATATTACAACTTACAACTAAACGTATGAATATGTTTAGTTATCCTATTATAACACATTTTATTTTTAATGATAAAGATTATTATTCATGCCATAATCTCCATTAATTCAGTGTAACAACTATTGATGAAATTGAACTATTAAATTCTTTTTTTGATAGATAAGATTGAATTTTAATTATTAGGCTCAAGATTCGTTTTAAGACTATTAAATTGAACTATTAAATTCTTTTTTTGATAGATAAGATTGAATTTTAATTATTAGGCTCAAGATTCGTTTTAAGACTATTAAATTGAACTATTAAATTCGTTTTAAGACTTTTAATTATTAGACTCAAGATACCAATTGATTTTTTTGATGTAAATGAGATTCGAACCTAGATCTTTTATTCAATAATAAAATATTTTACTAATTAAACTAATTAGAACCCATGTATTATTAAAATTCAACTGAAATTCAAACTCCTTTAAACGTGTGTTTTGACTTTGTGTCATGGAAAAACAAAAGACTATCCTCAAATAATACAGTTTTTCTTTTTGGGTGGAAAAAATAGTACAAGTAAGTTGAGGATATAATATAACAAGTAAAACAAAAAACGCAATTTTGAAGATATCGTGTTAACTCGAATTTCCATCGATAAGACTATTATTGTACGTTTCCACATCCACCATTAACTACAACATCGTCTTCTATCATATATCTTTGTTATATATTTTTCTTTCTTTTAGGTGGAAAGCCATATGTTTGGTTTACGAAAAGGAATTCAATTATGATGATGTTGAACGCTTGAACATTTACTTTGAACAACTTGTATCGTATGGGTAGGAAATCATTCAATAATAAGAGATTTTACTAATTAAACTAATTAGAATCCATGTATTATTAAAATTCAACTGAAATTCAAACTCCTTTAAACGTGTATTTTGACTTTGTGTCATGGAAAAACAAAAGACTATCCTCAAATAATACCCTTTTTCTTCTTGGGTGAAAAAAATAGTACAAGTAAGTTGAGGATATAATATTATCATATATCTTTGTTATATATTTTTCTTTCTTTTAGGTGGAAAGCCATATGTTTGGTTTACGAAAAGGAATTCAATTATGATGATGTTGAACTCTTGAATGTTTACTTTGAATAACTTGTATCGTATGGGTAGGAAATCATTCAATAATAAGAGATTTTACTAATTAAACTAATTAGAATCTATGTATTATTAAAATTCAACTGAAATTCAAACTCCTTTAAACGTGTGTTTTGACTTTGTGTCATGGAAAAACAAAAGACTATCCTCAAATAATACCCTTTTTCTTTTTGGGTGAAAAAAATAGTACAAGTAAATTGAGGATATAATATAGCAAGTAAAACACAAAACGCAATTTTGAAGATATCATGTTAACTCGAATTTCCATAGATAAGACTAATATTGTACGTTTCTACATCCAGCATTAACTACAACATCGTCTTTTATCATATATCTTTGTTATATATTTTTCTTTCTTTTAGGTGGAAAAGGCATTTGTTTGGTTTACGAAAAGGAATTTATGATGATAATGTTTACTTTGAACAACTTGTATCGTATGGCTAGCAAATCATTTACAATGATAATAATCTTAGACGCAATGATAATAATAGCGCTGGCATGTGGATGTGGTACACTAAAATTAGGGTTAGCTAGGTTAGGTCATTTGTCATTTGTCAACGAGTTGTCTTCTCTTCTTCTTCTTCTTCTTCTTCTTTTTTTTTTTTTTTTTTTTTTTTTACACTTTATGGGAGATACGAAAAGCATTATTCTTTTCCGGGAAAGCTTTCGCGAATTTGTTTAAGTAAAGCTGTTAAGGGAACCCAACCCCATAAACATTTCCCTCCTATGTATATAATATAATATAATGGCAAAGTACGTAGATAGTGTTAGGTTTTTTTTTTTTTTTTTTTAAATTTTTTTTTTTTGGAGGGAAACTGTTAGTTGATCTAAGGACTATTGGTAAGTTTTAGGATTTTATCCATTGTAATTTCTTCCAATATATTTATCTTGTTAATAATTTTTTTTTCTTTTTATTAGAAAAAAGAAAGAGGAAAATGGCATGCTAGCGTTTATATTTTATATCTGATTTGTGTGAGTTTTTTTTTTTTTAATTATAAAAAAAATACTACTTTTAAGGTAGCATAGGGACCAATATACTTATACCAATTTTTTTTTTGGGTAAAAAAAAAAAAAGAGCACAAGAAGATGAGTACTTATAAAAAGTTATAAGAATCATCATCTTCGTTTAATCACTTACCAAAAAAATGTTTATTTGTGATTGCAAAATATATTATAATGTAAAGTTCTTTCCTCTTAATTTTACACATTATACATAACAGTACTTACAAATGCAAACATATTTAGTTATCTAATCTGCATATGATTGGAATCGCCATCGATTATGCTAATTAGGTCGATCATATAAAAGAAATAGATTATGTATATATATGGATTCTAATTTCATATTTCGCTTAAAAAAAAAAAACATTAGTCTTTATGAGCAAAATGAAGTGCACCCGAAGATTAGGTAGATATAGGAGGCAAAGACTTAACAAGTTGGTGCCCGTTGTGCATGCCGCTGATTAGTGATTATAACAGTGAATAGTAATTATAACAGTGAATAACAAGTTGGTGCCCGCTGTGCATGCCCGTTGTATAATTATAACATTGACAAGGAAAGCAGAAGCTACCAAGTAGCTTCGATAATATTCCTTCGCTAGTAAATAGTAATCTAGAGGAAGCCCTAACCTAAGCCTCTAACATCAAAATGACCATATTCAGCGGAAAAAAAACACACATCATAATTATCATTTTTTAAATGATCTTCATTCAGAATTTTCCTCGAAAGCAGAATGGCCCCCATTTTTGAATCCTAATTTGACTCCAAAATTTATAACTTGATAATGAACTATTTATTATGGGCCCGGCAAAATTTATTTGAAAATCTTGACCGAAAGACTAAAATAGTCAAATTTGACCCGAACTAGTATTAGTTTAAAACTTGTATTTTGCATAAGATCATTAATTATTTAAACATTCCAAGATGGCACAATGTGATAGGTCAAGAACAATGGAAATAAAGAATATCGTTGAGTTAATTAATAACAATGAAGTTTCCAGGCAACTGCCTAGATTTAATTGCCTTTTTTTCTTTTTTCTTTTTATAAAGTAGATAGGTCTGGTCAAACAAAACAAATATCAACCATATCTTTGTGACTAGAAAGAAGTCGATCACCTGAACCCCAAGATTTTCCTCTCTTTATAAGTTGACCCCTTTAACGTCACCACTTAATAAAATGATATTCCACCAGCCGCATGACAAAAGTTGCCTAATCACATTCGTCAGCTTCCTTTGTCCTGCTTGTCTCCATCCATGCCTAAATTTTTTGAGAAATGTAATAAAACATGTTTTTTTTTTTAAATAGTAGTTGAATTGGTAAATTTTTATTCGTTTTTTTTGTTGTATTTGAATTCATAATAGACTTTTTTTTTTAAACCTATATATAATAACTTTTCATGTCGTCATTTGTGAATCCTTTTATGAACTTTTTTGTAATTCTAGACTTGTTGAAATTTTATACCAACTAAGTTATTTTACCATGAAATTTTAATAAACTTTTTTGTAATTCTAGACTTGTTGAAATTTTATACCAATTCAATTGTTTTACCGCCGAGGGTGGTTAGTCTAGTGGTTAAGGGCTCACTCCTAAGGGCTTGGAAAGTGGAGGTCTTAGGTTCGAATCCCGCAATGAGAAGTGCCTAGGAAATAACTTCATACTCTTAGCTCATTCTCACTAGCATCTTTGATAGCCCTACTCTAGCAGGCCCTGGTCCAGCAGATAAAATGTCACTATGGTCATGCTTAAGTGGAAAAGAACCCAACTCAGGTCACCCCCTACCCATTTTTTAGCTCCAAAAAAAAAAAAAAAAAAAAAAAAAAAAAAAAACCTAGGTGACCAATACATGAAAATTTATCTCAATTAAATCTTAATATGCCGGTTGAGTCTTGACAATAGAAGTTGGGAATTTTTTTTTTATATTAAATTACACTTTTGACATTTAAAAATTGACATTATTTTTAGATTGATCCCTTACAATATTATTGTATGGAAGGAGAGTAGAGGGAAAGAAGAAGAAATGTTTAATGAACACTATTTGGATGTATTTTAACTTTTAAGGGAGGAGGGGAGGGGTTTGGAGAGATTCTAAAGTTTCTTGCCCCTCATTTTTAATTCCTCAAATTGGAGAGATTTGGAAGGAGTAGAGAGATTTTGGACCTAATTAAATATTTTGAATTATCTATTTTACTCTTCACCACATTATCACAATTACAATATATACTCTTTAGTTTTTACGTACAAATGGTAAAAAAAGTTTCACTCTCAGTTTTCTCTCTCTTGGGTTTCTTGACTTGGAATTGAATTAATTTGGATTCATAATTCTCACGTTGAATCAACGTACATATTGTTAGTCAATAGTCTTGAATTAAAGTGCTGCTAGGACTCTATGTGCACGGTAAATTCCAAGTATCTTACAGGTTTTTTTTTTTTTTTTTTTAAATTTAAAATCAGAAAAAGTTCAATTAGATAACCAAAAATCCGCTCCAAAAAAAGAGGGATAACCACAAATGAAGCATAAGGCAATTACAAAACGCAATAAAGATGAACATAAGGGAGCAGGCAAAACATGTACTCAGTATCGATACCAACTAACTTGTCGCTGAATATTTGCCGGACATTCTACAAACCACATTAGAATTAATGTTGTCAATATTCGAGCAAATTGAGCCCGCAGGTTCAATTCCATAAGATCTCGTACTCTTAAGTCTTAGGTCTTACCTGCAATGGCTCTTCCATTGGTGTCCCTACCCCATAATCCCTAAACCACCGTCCCATCCCATGCAATACCAACAAAAAAAGAGTACTGTTAATTGGAAGAATTGCCATTAGATTAGCCAACTTGAGGATATATGATATGAGGTCATTAATATCACACATAGGATAGTACACAAAATTCCTGGGCTTATGCTACATAAATTTTAATTACTGTATCCAAGGCTACAGAAATATAGAAATAATAATAATATATGACAATAATATATATATATATATATATATATATATATATATATATAAATCCACCTTCCATTCATTGTAAAAAAATTATCAACAAAAAATCTATCTTCTCTTGTTACATTACTCTAGCCATTTTCTTGGGAAAAAAAAAACCTGAATATCAACCATTTTCCAATTTTTACCCTTCTCATCCTTCATGTGTGGGAGTGGGACCTCCAGTAACTTGTGAAAATTGTAAATAGACCAATATTGTATCTGTAAGTCTACATTCAAATAGGGGTATTTAATCATTTCCTGTCATTTCTATTCTAACTTTTAGAACATCTAAATAAGATTAAAAGCTATCCAAACAAGGGAAAGGGATAACCATTCCCCTCCCCTCTCTGCCACTCTATCGTCCCCCTCCCCCCCCCCGCCCCCCCTCCCCTCATACTCTCCTCTGCTCTTCTTTCTCTCCAACTTTCAAACATATTGTAAAGTTTGAGATTTTAAAAACTAGGTGACCAAATACATGAAAAGTTACTTCAATTATATATTAATATGTCATGTGGATGATATTAATATGCCATGAGATGTTTTTCTTAAATTATACTTTTGGCCATTAAAATTTGAGATCATTTTCATATTGATAACTTAATTTTGAGTTTTTTCATTTTGATCCACCAATTTTGATTTCATTTTCAAAATCTTTTAATCTTGTTACTAATCTGTTTGTTAATTAAGTATCAACAAAATAATGTCTCTCTCTCTCTCTCTCTCTCTCTCTCTCTCTCTCAATGACCTAATTAGTCATCAACATTGACAAAATGAAATTTGATGGACCAAAATGAAAAATATTAAATTTAAGAGAATAAAATGTAAAACATCTCAAAGTTTAAGGGATAAAATTATAATTATCTTTTCATTTCCCCCACTAAGAAAGTAATTGAAATTCATACACAGACCTAAATGAGATCAAACACCCATTTAAAAAAAGAAAAAAAGAAAAAAGAGATCAAACACGTGGTCTCACCGTCAGTAAAAGTGGAATGCTAGTTAGGCTAATAATCCATTGGCGTAGAAGTTAGGGCTTCGATTCTCATACAAATTTTTTTTTTTTTTTTTTTTTTGAGGGAACATTGAAGCTTTATTAATGCATAACAGCTATGTCAACCTAAATTACATGGTAGACGCATGGTGGAACATCCTCCATCCACACTGAACAATCAATAATATTGGCAGCTAATCTCACCAAACTGTGAGTAACTTTGTTACCTTTCCTCTTTGTATGAGAGTAGAGTAATTTTGAAAACTATCTAGTGATAGGGGTATTTTTGACAAAGATTTAATGCTCCTAGAAGCACCAAGCAAGAAAGCTGACAGCGCCTACGGGTCCGTCAGCTTCATAGAAACGGACGGAGGACCTAGAATGATGACAATGAAAAAGATGATGCCACAATAAACCCAACGGGCGCCTTTCTAAGCTGACGGGAAATCCTCAGGCAAAGGAAGTCTACGGGCCGACGGGATGAAAGGGCCAACAGGGTGAAAAGGCTAACGGGTCCAGTGTGGCCTAGCCTGGTCCTCACGAATATCTATACATGGAAACATCTTGCGTAACACGCAAGATGAACCCCATTATTCACCAATATCTCTCTCATATGAAAAGACACCCTAAAATCTTGGAAACCTTAAATACCAGACCCTCCCAACAAGGAAAAATCCCTACTCTGAAGGGATTTCAATTCACTACTCACTACTATATAAGCACCAGACTTTCTCTCTTCTCAGGTACGCCGAAAATCCCTAACTTTCTCACTATAGAGTTATTAGAGATTTCTCATTTACTGACTTGACCTTTGGAGGGTTTTTGGCTGGTACTGCACCGGTGCCTTCTGTTTGGTCCTTCTGTTCTTATTTCACAGGTACCCATTTGCGTGATTTGGAGCTTACAACTCACTGACGATTTCAACACATCATCATCTAGAAAAACAAACTGAGTCTTTTAGTAACAGACCATAAGAGGCTAAACTAAAATCCTACGTGACTAAAGCTTTTACCACTGTCTCTGAGTCACCTTCAACCATGGCTCGATTAACACCAATCTCCAGGGCGAATTCAAGGCCTCTAGTTGCTGCATGTGCTTCAATCTCCACAGCTTGATACGCTGAAGGCAATTGTTGTGGTCGAGAAGCGATGACCAACCTATGGTTGTTACGAACTACAACACCTATACTAGATTTGTTAGCTTCGACGAAGGTGGTCTCATCATACAATTTAATTTAAGAAAATAACAAAGAAAAAATGACTTAAACGTATATGATTTTTTTGGATGAATAATGTACACATGATGTCCAAGTTCAAAATATATATATATATATATATATATATATATATATATATATATTGACGTCCAAGTTATAACGGTTTTTTATTTTTTCTTTACATCAAGATACTTGTGACCACTTCTTTAATACGCCCTTCTTATGGAATTTTTTATTTAAACGCTTTTACCTTTGTTGATAAAATTATAATAACCCATTGCATGTTCAAGGCTGAGTCTAACTCCTTATGTCTCGAAAGACAGATGTCCTTTCTGATACACTGGACTAAGAGCATCCACAGCAGATGTTCTATAAAAAATGCCATTTTACCACACCAAAAGCCTACTTTATTATTTTACCACGTCATTATACAACATCTCAATTATCAGATGTTTTATCATTCAATTCTATACATTAAAATAATATTTTCTACACATTAAAATAATATATTAACTCCTCCACCATCATCATCATCAAACACACCAACAACAGCGGCAACAACGCACAACCACCACTGCCACAACAACGGCCACCAACAACCACTGCCGCAACAACACCGACAGCCACCACTGGCACAAACCCATATCCACCAACGCCAACTAAAAAAAAAAAAAACACAACCGAAAAAAAAAATCCACAACAACCCACCACATTCACAAACCTCAAAACCCATCCCAAATCAAACAAACCCACAACCACCACTGCCGCAACAACACCGACAGCCACCACCGGCACAAACCCACATCCACCAACACCACCATAAAAAAAAAAAAAAAAAAAAAAAAAGAGGCGCAGTAGTGATGAGGCCAAATCAGGGCCGTTTAATAAAATTTGAAGCCTAAAGAGACAAAGAGGTGAAGAGAAAGTGATAGAAAAAAGAAAAAAGGAAAAAAAAAAGAGAAAAAAAGAAAAAGAAAAAAATAGAAGTGAAGCTTCTGGAGAAAGAAGAAGAAAAGAGGAAAAGAGAGTGACAGAGATGAAGGAGTGGCGGAGAAAGAAAGAAGAAAAAGAAAAAGAAAGAGAGAGAAGAGAGAAAGTCATAAAGTATGAAAGAGAAAATGAATAAAAAACTAAATTTTTTTTTGCCACACCAATCCGTACCGTTCCATATTTGGAACGATACTGTTCATATGTGGTATAAATTATATCATTTGAAACATCTGATAAAGAGGGTTTTTTGTGTTTAGTGTGCCAAATGTGTCAAATATTTAGCATTTGGCACATATAGCACATCTGCTGTGAATACTTTAAGGTGATTAACCCACAAGACTAGAGATGAGACAGAGACTGAGATAACGATTTGTTGAAGACACTGTGCCCGAATCAAGGAAAGAAAATGTACCTGAGAAGAAAGAAAGAGATATTCATTTTGAATAGCCTTTAAGAGATAGGGGGTGCAACAAGCCTAGGTGCCCAACAGAGATATTTGATATTGGTTTGGTGGATAGAGTCTAGGTCACCAAACCTAAGTCCCCTCGACAGAGAGTATGGATTACTATGTCTCAAATTACCCTTTTGATCTGAAAATCTACCTTATAATCCCTACACACACACACACACACAAACTAGTCTTATCACATGCGCTTTGCACGTGCAATGAGATTTAAAAATTTTTTTTTGATACAAGATAGAAATTTCACTCTAGCTTAACCTAAGTGTATATGTGTGTGAAGCTCATTCCTAGAAACTTGAACCCTGGCCCCTGCCCCCCACACCCCACAAGCACTTAGTGAAACAATGTTTATAAGTGAGATAGAGATAGTGTCCTAATTTTTAGGATTTTTCTGTACAGAGTTGATAAAAGTTTGAAGGCCTAAAACTTAGTAACTTTAATAATAATAAAAAATAGTAAATTATTCTTTTAACCAGTTTGTGTTTTTAGATTTAAAATTATCTAACTAAAAGATAGGGGTATATTAGAGAGTTAAAGAATTTGAGTGAGGATATTTTAGTACGCAAAATGATGAAACTCCAACCGGAAATCCTCTTATTAATAGTACTAGCATGTAACCCATGCAAACTCATAGATGCATTTAAAATTAAAAACAATTTTTATTATAAAAATATAAATAATTAGTCAAATTATTTTAAAAAAATAGCATGTAACATATGTATACGTATGGACACATTTAAAATTAAACACAATTTTTATCATAAAAATATAAATAATTAGTCAAATTATTATTTTTTAAAGTAAACGTAATTAGTCACATATTAAAATTCTTACCCAAATTTAATACTACTTATGATCATTTTTTTTTCTAATTTTTAATAAGATAGAATGTGTGGTGATTTTTGTTGTGTGTTGATTTTTATTGAGTATATTTGATTAGTTTTTTATATTTTATTTTATAGTTTATTAACATTGAATTTTTAGTATTTTGCACTCATTAACTCACTTGGCACAAAGATTAAAAAACTTAAGTGGACACATGTCACAAACTTAAGTGGATAATAATGGTATGGTCCCCACATAAATTTAGACATGACACAAAATTGGATTCTAATTTCAAATTATTAATTGAACTTTCTCTGAACTTTTCCTTTTAAAAAAAATATATATATATATACATATATCTTTTATCTAACATTGTACACATTCATTATATAGTAAAAATAATAATTTAAATTTAAATTTTTTTTATTTTATATCTTCTAAATTTAGATGCATAAATTTTCATGTAAAGATAATTGGAATACAATTAGAATCTAATTTTGATTCTTAGTTGAGCTTCCACTTTAATATATCACATATGATTTGTGAGTGAAACTAAGAGTCTCATATAGAGGAAAAATAAATAACTTGAGAAATTAATATAACATAATTAAGTCCAAAGATGGAACCTAGATATTATCTTAGGGGCCAAATCATGGACATAAATATCTATCATTCTAGAATAATAAGTATACAAATTTTATTACTAAATTAATATATATGAAAGGAATCTCAATGGGCCACTTGTCCAAACTAGAGATTTATAAGACCTACAAAAGAAAATTACTCAATCGAAGGGACTCAATCTCAATGTGGTACAAGCTTCAGTATCAACACCTCGCTAGAATTGTTCAGATGTGTTTTGTCAACAATAGTGATGATTGGTGATTCATGAATAGGTTATTGCTCAAAAATCATGATAAATTCTAGGAACGATATACTTGTGGGAGGAACAAATCTTTTCCCAATCAGGTATTGTCTGTTTTGGGAATGAGCCAGGGGCCGATGCCACCCTCACAGATTTGTTCAATCACACATCGGGGAGAAACGCCCTCCACCCTTGCCTTATAAGCATTGAGCCTAAGGAATGGTGTACCAATCATGTGTAGTACTGAGTAAGTCTAAAAAACTACAAGCTATGCATGATTGCATTCCTTCGCTTAGGCTCAACGCTATAAAAGCAAAAGGGGGAAGGTAGGGGTTTCCCTTTAAACCCCAAAAGGCGCATTTTTGTGGGAGGAAACTTAGTTTTTCCCCAAGAAGGAATTGTTCGCTTTGGGAATAAGCCGAGGACCGATGCCACCCTCACGGATTTGTTCAATCCCACATCAGGGAGAGACGCCTTCCACCCTTGCCTCATAATCATGTGTAGATCACATGAGTGGTACACCTTCACTTAGGCCCAACGCTTATAAGCTGAAGGTGGGAGGCGTCTCTTCTCGATGTGGGATTGAACAAATACGTGAGGGTTTTCACCCAAAGCGCACAATACCTTCTAAGAGAGAGATTCATCCCTCCACAATACTAATACTAGAATCCCATTTAAAAAAAAAATTTAAAAAAAAAAACTACGATTGATAATTTACCTTAACATTTTCAATCTTCTTTTGCGTATTTTAATTTTAATTTTAATTTTATTTGACAAGATCCCTTTTTCTATTTTGGAAGAATAAAGTTGGTGAGCCAGAACCGGCAGTCCTCTCTCTACTTTTTGATTAATTAATTAATTTTTTAAGGTTCCTTTTAGGGGTGTGCAGAAAACCCACCGACCCGCCAAACTCAACCCGACGGGTTGGGTCAGTTTTTAGGGCTTGGTGGGTTGGGTTGGGTTACAAAAAAAATTTTTATAGCAGGTCGGGTTGGGTTTGGGTCATAAAATTACAAACCCGTCAAACCCGACCCGACCCGACCCACCCATATTTAAAATATATTATATATCTAATAATTTTTTTTAAACCAGCTGTATTTAAAATATATTATATATTTAATAATTTATTTTAAACCAGTTGTATTTAAATATATATTATATATTTAATAATTTATTTTAAAAACTAGCTGTGGGGTAGAAATTTGATGGGCTAGGCACAAACTTTACGCATTGTTAGCCCAACGAATCCCCAACAATAAATTTGTAGAGAATGGGTTAAACAGCTGGGCTTTTTATGGATTTAGCAACGGTTCGTACATGCAAGTAAGGATAAAACGATGTTCAGACTAGTATTCAGTAAAAATTCTCTTGGGTCCGAAGAGACTTAGTATTTATCAACTTTATGAATACAATTTTTTCACCCCCTCTCTTCAGGGACCTATTCCCTTTATATATACTCCTTCTTTCTCATCTTCACCGTACACTTGTTCTTCATCCAAGCATTCACTTGAGTACATGTCACATCAGACGTTTACTTTAGTCTGCCGTGAGTGGTAGTAGCTGAGGCTGAACTGTTCAGGTGTCTTCTCCACATAAATGCGGCCAGGAAAGTTGCTGCAGTGCATTAAATGCGGTGGTAGCAGTTTTTCCTTTAAGATATTTTTATGCTCTCCTCATCCCTAGGCACGCCCAGGATTTGCTCTCCTTCGTGGAATCAGTTGGGAAGGTCGCTCTTGCCTCCAGTATATTTGCTTGATCAAGCACCCTAATGATCGGATGATGGGACTTCTTCGGACAATCAGGATAGTCTTCGGACGTATCCCACTATTCCTTTTCGAGTGCATTTCTACCAAACGGGCCCAGCCCTGATCCCTTTTACCTCTTCGGCTAAACAAGGGTATACAAACTAGGCCCTGAGCCCAATTTGTAGCGTTGGGCTTACCCCCACACTAGCTATAGAGCAGCACTTTCTCGGTTCTTCCTACTAATACTAATTTAATATATATAATATTATATAATTAATAAAATTTTTAAAATAACCAGCTCTTTCTATCCTATATAAAAGCCAATTAGTTCACACAAACCCTAGTAAATTACTATTGTTGTTTAGTCATTAGTGTTGTTTGCCTCTAAGGAGTTACATTGATAGTAATCTTTGGGTTTTTTTAATATATTAATATTTATATTTTTTCTACTTAATTTAATAATAATAATAATAAATTTTGTCAAGTCTACGGGTTCAACCCGACCCATGTGAGTTGGGTTGAGTTGGGTTGGGTTGGGTTGAATTTTTTTGACCTACCATAGTGGGTTGGGTCAAAAAATCCCCTCAACCCGATCCATGCACACCCCTAGCTCCCTCTCTCCTATTTTCATCCTTATGGACCTTATAATTTTTTTTTTTTAAACCTACTAATTTTCAACCGTTCTTTTTTTTTCTCTGCACGTTTTAATTTCCCTCCGCACGTTTTAATTTCTCTCCGCCTAACGGATGTTTGGTGAAATAAGAAAAAATAACTGTTATGAGGAAAATTAGCATCCTAGGAATCAAAATTCAAAAGTAAAAGCAGAGACTACTAGTCATCATTTGATTAACTAGCTGGTGGACAAGTTCCTAATTAAACTAATTTGACCTCTTGGAATTTCAATGCGGAAAAACTATGAAAAATGCTATCATCATTGACAAATCGGTTCTGCCGTAGATTCGTGGAAAAAGATCATCTCTATTGAGAAATGGATCTATTTTATGGTTAAAATTAAACATTACACACTAAAAAGATGAATAAACTACTTAAATGACTTGCACGTTATACCCTGTAACATTTTGAAAATAAAATTTTAATTATGAAAGGGAGAAAATCCTATTTATTTTTATACAAATTTATAAGTCAAACATGTAATCAAAGAAGCATATTCCTTCCTCATGACATTATTAGGGTTGATGTTTACTTGTAATACTAAATTGCTTATGAGGTCCTCATGTATTGCTTTGATCATCGAAGGCAGAGTTAGAAATTTTTTGTTGCGATGGGGGAGGGGGCATAATAGGATGATTAATAAGTTATTTTTATTTTTATTTTTTATAATCCTATATATACTGTATTATGTATAATAGTTTAAAAGAGTACTACTGTAAATATGTAATCAAATACAGTATTAAATAATTTAATTTAACGGTTTCTAAAAAAAGTATTAAATAATTTATAACCCAATTGTGTACTACAAAAAGTATATTTATTAAATTTGACCAATAGTTCTATTATTAACAAAAAAAAATTGATTTTTTAAAATTATCTTCAATCAACAATTATTTAGATACTAAAAAGGTACCAAATCACTAATAAAAATATAACTCTATTTAATTGGTTAAATTACTTTAGATTTTCAAATATAAAAATATATTTTTTAATTACGAATTAAGTTGTGATAAGCCTAACTACTTTAGATTCATATATAAATAGGTATACATTTTAAAAAAACTATTTATATTTAATTAAGATTTGGTTGGTGCTTGCGGGAGTTTTTCCTTTTGTCCCTCTACCTGTTTGGTATACATGTGTGAGTGAAATTCTACATTAAATAATGATAAGAAAAATGAGTGGTTCATATAATATAGTTAAACTCATACCCATTAGGATTAGGTTTTTTAGATTAAGTGGTATCCTTATATGTTATATTAATCACTCAAATTGGAGGCTCCCAACACTAACACTTATAAAGAACATTTAGGGTATATTTGGTTAGGTGAATTTTAGGAAAGATGGAAAAAAAATGGAGAGAAAATGGGGAGGTCCATTTGGTTGGGTGGCTTTTAGGGAGAGGATAAAAAAATGGAGAGAAAATGGGAAGAGAAAGAAATTTATTAACGTGTTTAATTGGGTGGATTTGTGGAAGGAAAACTAGTGGGGTCAGTGTGTTTTCTTCCCAGACCTACCAAAATGGTTTCTTCCTAAATTGGGGAGAAAACTGAAGAGGAAAACCAATAGAAATAAATGGATCAAAAAACCCATGTGCAACGTGCACATGAATTTGTTATGGCCAATTTGGTTTCAAAAAGTAGTGTATTCACTTTTCATTTTCTTTATTTTATATTCAAACCTTGAATTTGAATATAAGAAGAAAAAAAAAACACTTATTTTCACATTTGGTAGTGTTTGGTAAGTTGTATTGGATACATAATTTGAGTATAGAATACATCATACCCAGGTTTGGTCATTATTTTCTATTAAAAAAAACAAGTAACTTTTCTCACTTACACACATCACATCACTAAAAAAAAAAAAAATTGTGTTTTCACAATATTTATGAATATACCACTGTATTCATATTCATAAAAAAACAAAAATGCTAAAAAGTTGTTTTCATTTTTTGTATTGAAATCCAACTTTTAGGATATTGAAAATGAAAACTAAGTATAACCGCTAAAACCAAACAAGTTTATTAGTGTGGGTCCTACAAAAAATTGAAAATAAATACATAATATTGCTCTTTTTTCGACTAACCAAATAGCCTCTTAGTTTCTTCTTTGAGTACTTTTTTTTTTTTCTTTTTTTCTTTTTTGTGCTCATATGTTTTATATCCTTTGGCTTGTGCTCTTAAAAAAAATTTTGGAAGTGTCCATACATAATTTTTTAATAAAAAATTTTGTTACCTTTTATTTTATTTAATAAGACATAATTGTAAATGTGGGGACATTTTTGCCTCAAGACCAAGAGTTGCACTTTGTAATCTTTTTTGGCTTCAAGTCCCACGTTGGAAGGAAAGCCTTCCTCTTCATGCCATATAAGGGGAAGCGACTGGGCTAGCCCTCTTGCTAAAAAAATAAATAAAAAGAAATCTAATTCCGTAAAGGCTGGGCTTGTACATATATGCCCACCTTTAACATCTAGGGACCTACATTCCATGCGCAATGTGATCTGTTTTTTTGCAGTGTATCCTGCAATCAAACTCTCAAAGAATGAGAGAATTAATGTAGCTAGGAGCCACATTTAAATCATCAACTAATGGGAACGTACTAGCAATTATACAAGGCGTGCGCAATACTTACCTAACCTAAGTAAAAGTTGTTTGGCCCCCCCAAAAAAAAATTTATTAGAAAAATGAAAAAAAAAAAAAAAAAAAAAAAGGTTGGTTTGTCTATATTTTCATTCACTGATCTTGCATGTTGATATGCTTTCATTTTCCAATAAAAATAAGATATATATTTTTTTAAGATAATGGATAAAATTGCTATCATATAATAGTGGAATGGATTGTGATGTGAGTAAGGATCATTGTTAAAAAGATCAAACTGTCTCCCACTAAGATCTAATGGAAATTAAACATTCATGCGGAGGAGGACGAGAGGTTAGCTTCAATGTGAATGTCAATTTTGAAGCTAGAGTATCAGTGTATCACCAACTAAAAGGTTAAGTGGCCCATTCCAATTTCAGCTTCATCCTTTTTTATTATTATTATTAGGAGCATATGAATGGTTATGATTTTTTTTTTTAATTTTTAATTAAATTTTAGGCTAAGGTCAAATCAATTGATCCAAAAAGGAAAGAGAATGAATATGAATAATATTTTAGGGGAATGGTAAACCTTTAGCTGGAATTTACTCAACAGTTGCCTTTTATGTCTCGCTTTTCTTGGGTTGCAAAGATTTTTCCACCAAATAAGAAATTTAAATAAACAAATACTTTTCTTTTTCTTTTTCCCTCTTCTTTTTGACAATGATGTAGGAGCATTCACACTTCCTTTCTTAGTAGTCCCCGTATCATAGGAGGTGAGGTGGGACCTTGAATAGCAATTGTGTATAATATTTCTCTCACGCAAACGTTGGACCTATTTCTGTATGAGGGGAGGTGGTATTATGTATAATGGGTTTACATACAATATCTCTCTTACATGGAGTAGTAGATCCCACAATTGTGATATCTCTTCTCATGTTAGAGATGTTACATGCAACTATTTTATATAATACTAGCTTGTAACTCATCCAAACGCATAAATGCATTTACAATTAAATACAATTTTTATTATAAAATATAAATAATTAGTCAAGTTATTAAAAAAAAAAAAAAAATAGCAGGTAACACATGTATACGTATGGATACATTTAAAATTAAACACAAAATTTATCATAAAAATATAAATAATTAGTCAAATTATTAAAAAAAAAGTAAATGTAATTAGTCACATATTAAAATTCTTACCTAAATATAATACTACTGATAATAAATTTTTTTCTTCTAATTTTTAATAAAATAGAATGTGTGGTGATCTTTGTTATGATGTGATTTTTATTGAATATATGTGATTGGTTTTTTTATTTATTAATTTTTTAGTTCATTAATATTAGATTCTTAGTATTTTCCATTCATTAACTCACTTGGTACAAAGATTGAAAAATTGAAGTGGACACATTACACAAACTTAAGTGGATTCTAACTGAACTTTCTCTGAACTTTACCTATTAATATATATATATATATATACATATATATATATATATATATAGAGAGAGAGAGAGAGAGAGAGAGAGAGAGAGAGAGAGAGAGAGAGAGAGAGATTAGATCATGTAGAGAAATAATGTATACTATTGTTACAAAAAAAAAAAATAATGGTGCCATAGACCAAAGTAATCATTTTTCTTTGGATTGATATATTTAAAGTTATGAGAGAGAGAGAGAGAGAGAGGATTGTACTAAAGTTAGGTATTTTTAATGCTTTATATGTTTTGCTGTAAAACATTTTTAGTAAAATATAGTGCATTGACAAAACACCCTCCAAAAAAAAACCTAATTTTTTGGCATTTTTGGAGTTGGCTTGATGGGACTCCCACCCAAAAAAAAAAAAAAAAAAAAATATATATATATATATATATATATAATATATATATTCTTAACGTTTTTATGATTTCTAATCCTAAACCAAACCACCCCCAAATTCTTTTTTTGGGTTACAATCTAATCTCATGTAAATTATGAAAATTGATTTAGAATTTTGACTAACTATCTCTCTTCTATATAAATTTTAAAAAACCTAATAATTTCAAACAATATCTAACAAAATGTTATCACTAAAATGACTAAGCCAATATACCAATCATTCACAATAATATAAAAGATTTACGTGAAAATGAAAAATCATGAGACAAATTGCAAATATATTCATTATTAGAAAATTAATTACAATATTTTCTCAAGTTTATGCCTAACTTGAGATCCGTGCCAAATATAATAATATCTCTTATCTAAGAATGGATGTGAACTCACCTTAGATTTCACTCACTTTGGAAACAACTATATGTGGTTATAGCACCTTGAAACCCTCCCTAATGTAAACCCAACTGTATTTTTCTTGCTTTGCAACATTAATCCAAGTCTCAAAAATTCTCCTTGATCTGTGCACCTTAAAAAAAACTTTGTAGAGAAAATCCAAACTATAAAATCCTTTGTAGCACTATTAATTTATAAGACTTCAGTTTCTATCATTAGATGATAAGAAATACATTACCTTTTTTTTAATAAGGAAAACCAATCACTTATTTAATAAAAAAAAATATTTTCCCTCTACTCTGAGAAATAAACTTTTCTTCCACACAATAAAGAAACTCAAATGTAACCAAGTAAATTTCCATTCTACGTTTAAAAATCAAAGTAACTAACCAAGTTATAATAAGAAGTCCTGTAAAAATAAAAATAAAAGATATAATAAGAAACCGTTTCCGAAACCATTTAATCATAATAGCTAACGAACTAAATGGTTTAATTAATGTGAGTACTTATCTCCTTGCAATAAGTCTAAAGTCACGAGAATATTTATAAATATGGATATGGCAAGTTGTTATTGGTAGGAGAAAAAAAATGAGGTCAATTGTGAGTTCAAATAAGAACCAGTAAAAATTGACCAACTCAACTATTGTGGAAAATAATGTCTATAACAGTATTCATTGACTTGTCGTTAGACCCACTTCCCCCCTAAACAGCACTCATGCATACCCTGATATTTGATCCTAGCAATTTGAACATGAATACCCAAGTTTAATCATTTAATTTTCTTGCAAATAACATATTGTACATCATATATGCCGGTAAAAATAGGAAAAATGAATATATAGTTCTTAAACTTTTTTTTGGTAAAAAATATGATATGCCCAAAATGAAAGTAATATGTAACGTGGATATAGAAAAATCCTCCACTGATTGAGTTAGTTATCACTCATGATATAATGAATCTATCCTTAGAGCATCACCATCAACTCTCCTATAAAAAATGTCATTTTGACATACCAAAACCCTACTTTATCATTTTATCACATCATTTTACAATATCCCATTCATTAGATGCTTTATTCTTCAATTCTATGCATTAGAATAATATTTAAAACACATTAAAATAATATATTAACTCCTCCAAATCATCAACAGCAACAACACCAGCAACAGCGGCACAACCACCACCACTGACAGAGGAGAGAGAAAATCATTAAAAAATAATATTTTCATATAACATTTTTGGCTGTACTGTGCCATCTTTGAAACCTCACTGTTCATATGTGCCAAATGTTTTGGCATTTGACACACCTCATGAGGGAGGATTTTTGGTGTTTGGTGTGCCAAATGCCAAATATTTGGCATTTGGCACACCTGATGGTGATGCTCAAGTTACAAGTTTTTCATCAAAAAAAAAAAAAAAGTAATATTGTTTTTTTTTTTTTGAAGTCCCAAAATATCTTCTCAAAAAAAAATGTCACAAAATAAATGAAACTTTTTTAAACAGGAAGTTATATTCTCTATTTTACCCTTTATTTTAAATATATATATATATATATATATAACAAATAAAATTCCTACTTAGGGTATGTTTGGTTGGAGGAGTGAAAAAGTGGGAGGGTAGAAAAGATTTGGTTTTCCCTCATGTGTGTTTGGTTGGAGGGGTGGAAAATTAGAAGGGTGCAAAAAATTTTTGTTTGGTTGGAGAGAAAAATGGGAGAATGGAAAATATAGTTTATATAAATTGACTATTATGTCATTGTTATATAATATATAAGAAATAGATATATTTACACTCATTAAATAATATAAAAATTAACACAAATACGTATACATTTATATTAATTTTCTTTATTAGTATATATAATTTTAAATTTATGGGCAACAAAAATTGATTATGTGTTAACTGGGAAGTCATTTAAAAAAAAAAAAAAACTTTATTCACATGGGCGGCTGGGCAAACTGGGCAAATTTGGCAAAACATCCTTCACCTGGCAGCAAAACAATTCACCTGGCAGCAATTCAAGTAGTTTTTAACACATCCTTCACCTAGCAATAAGGTCATACACGCCACAGGTGTAGTGGGAAAGTGAGAGCGGTAGGTGAGTGTTATAAAGTGAGAGTATTTGTGTAAATTACATCATTCAACATTTTTTCTCCTTAGTTTTCCTCCCAAATTGGGAGGACCAAAAAATGTAAGCCCGAAGGGATTATTTTCCTCCCCATTTTTTGTCTTTCTTGTTTTCTCTCCTGAACCAAACAAGAGAAAATGTCATTTTTTACTATATTTTTCTCTCCTTTTTTTTCATCCTTTATGTTTTCACCCCAACCAAACATACCCTTACAGTCATATGACTCAAATCACCTTTAAATTCTAATATAAAGTAAGGACATTTCGGGAATATCCATATCTTAACCTTTGCATTAATAAAAAATGAGGGATTATTAACAAAGAGCACTTATATAGGACACAATTCTGTGAAAGAAAAGCAAGAAAGAACAGATCAAAGTACAACTGAGGAGTTATATACAATTATACAAAGGCGGATTGATTGCAAACTTCGTCGCAATTAACAAGGCCATCCCATCCACCACAAAAGCTCTTGAAAAGTTTTTTTTTTTTTTTGAGAGATAATTATAATATGCTGCTAACCCTACAGCTCGAACTCTTTCTCTCCTAAACCCCTAAGCACTTTGTACATGGGGAGGTGTCAATTCAGCTACAAGACCTTTGGCCTCTTGAAATTAATTTAACTTAACGAAGTATTTCGTGATATCATTATCATAGTTGCAACTTAAAAAACGACAAACAATGTGTCCAATCAACTAGATCTAGAATTATTAAAATTTTAAAAAATAAAAATAAAAATAAAAGCACACGATTTTGACCCTTAAGCTTAATTGAAGTGACTAAAAATATGATAATTCTGGTATAAGATTAGGCTTAAGAATAAAGAAACACAATTCAAATGCAAAATGCGTGGAGGCCGCCCCATCCTCGTGCCAAATGAACTCATAGTAACCATGTCGGTGTCACACACACACGTATATTTTGGCTCATCAATTGACAGAACAACTATAATTTGTATCTGTGGCAACACACATAGGCTATAGGTAACAGTCCTATGGAGAATACCAACTATAATTTGCATTCGAAGTTGAAGATTTTCCATTTCCAATGTAAACACGGGATTTATAGTCCTACTCCTAGATTATGAACCAAACTAGACTTTGCCGACATCAAAAATGCACATTAAAGATAAAAACTTTTATCGGCTTGATTAGTGAGCTTTAAAATAGACCAATCAAATCCATCTAGTATCATATAAGATCAAAATCACACCCAAAATTAACTGTAAGGTGGCTTTTTTTTAATTATATATTTTTGGGTAAGGTTGTAAGGTGGCTTATGTATAAAAGCGCACAGTAAAGTTCAATCAAAACTTAACATGCATGTACAATTTAGTAGTATGGGAAATCATGGATATATATATATATATATATATATATATATGGTCTGGTTCTGGACCTCTAATTTTTTGAAATAAAGACAAAAGTGTGAAAAAGGTCACTGTACAAAGGCACATGGGGATGTATGACTTGTCATTGTATCTAATTAAAACAACGCCCGATAATTCTTGACGTGGAGGAGCTACAACCTACAAACAATGCATAGCATATTCTAGTCTTAAGTCTCTAGAGGTGCAAGTGCTGGGTACCTTCCCAAATATCACTCTAAACGCATGAAAATTTGAATAAACAACACTGGAAAGTTCTTGTGGTCATTGCGTCATTGGTCATCCTTTCCTAGTCATTGGTCAAATTTACAAAGGAATCAGCCACCTCAAAAAAAAAAAAGTTGGGTCCAACCCCACTGCATAGGAGAGAATAGGGACCAGAGAGTAGAGACGGGTTCAACAAGGCAGAGCTCTAATTTCCAAGAATTATCTGTCTTTAACTCTCTTTTTTTTTCTTTTTTCTTTTTGTAAAAAAAAAAAACCCATTTTATTATTATTATTATTATTTTAGTCAACTTTTTAATATCAAAACACAAACAATCCAGCCCTCCACTTCACAGTTGCTCCTGTCCCTCGTTATGCTATAAATAGCAGACCACCCAACTGGCACTACACCATCCAATTCCAAACTCACACAGCTTAGCTTTGCTTTCGTTGCTTCTTTGCTTCCTTGCTTCTTTGCTTCCTTCACAAAGAGAGAGAGAGAGAGAGAGAGATGGAGAACTTCCCAGTGATCAACTTGGAGAAACTAAATGGTGAGGAGAGAGGAGCAACCATGGAGATAATCAAAGATGCCTGTGAAAACTGGGGCTTCTTTGAGGTAGATACCATATCTTGAACCTAAGTTGTACCCATTATTTATGTTGTTCACATTGTTTCCATAGATATATGGGTCTAACAATTTTGTGTGTGTTTCTTTGTCTCAAAATTATAGTTAATAAATCATGGCATATCCCATGAACTAATGGACACCGTGGAGAGGTTGACAAAGGAGCACTACCAGAAGTGTATGGAGCAAAGGTTCAAGGAACTTGTGGCAACCAAAGGTCTAGAGGCTGTTCAGACTGAGGTCAATGACTTGGATTGGGAGAGCACCTTCTTTTTGCGCCATCTTCCTCACTCCAATATATCTGAGATCCCAGATCTCCAAGATGAATACAGGTAATTCATTTAAGCATGCTTTTTGTACATCAACCACATATACTTATTACTTACTGTAGCACACACGCATATGTATTTTTATATGGTGGCTTCATTTACTGTTTTTAGTACCAAAATATTAATCTGTGTCATTTGTTCCCCAATAAACATATTGTTGAGATAATGGTCCCATATAAGTACTAGCTAGCTAGCTAGCTACATTTTGTACTCCCAACGATTTATGCTACTATATGATTAATTTTTATTATTTCCTTCAGAATATTCCAAATGATACTAGAAGTACTTTTGAAACATACTCCCAATTCAATTAAAAGGCATCCTTTGTTTTTTTACACAAAAGGCTCTCTATCTCATAATTAATTATAATTACAACAGGAAGGTGATGAAGGAATTTGCATTAAGGTTGGAAAAATTAGCAGAGGAATTCCTAGACCTGTTATGTGAGAATCTTGGACTAGAGAAAGGTTACCTGAAAAAGGCATTCCATGGATCAAAGGGTCCAAATTTTGGCACCAAGGTTAGCAATTACCCTCCATGTCCAAAGCCAGACCTTATAAAGGGTCTTCGTGCCCACACAGATGCTGGTGGGATCATCCTACTCTTCCAGGATGACAAGGTCAGTGGTCTCCAGCTACTCAAAGATGATCAGTGGATAGACGTGCCCCCTATGCGCCACTCCATTGTTATTAACCTTGGTGACCAAATTGAGGTATACCTCTAATCTATATATATATATATATATATGAACCAACTTGTGTTAACAATTAATATCATCATAAAATCCCTCCCCTCCCATTGAATTCTCTCTTATTTTTATTTTTAGATGCAAGACATGTAATATATATATATATATATATATGTCTCGCTAAAAATGGAAGAGAATTAGAAGATTCAGTTTAAAATTCTTTATCATCGATCGACAAAATTTTGGAGATATCTAACGACTATATATGATGCCATATGTATATAAATATATATAGGTCATCACCAATGGGAAGTACAAGAGTGTGATGCACAGAGTGATAGCCCAAACAAATGGAACCAGAATGTCAATAGCTTCATTCTACAACCCTGGGGGTGATGCGGTTATATATCCAGCACCAACACTGGTGGAGAAAGAGGCAGATGAGAACAACAATTTGTACCCAAAATTTGTGTTTGAAGACTACATGAAGTTGTATGCTGGCCTCAAGTTCCAGGCCAAGGAGCCCAGATTTGAAGCCATGAAAGCCATAGAATCTAATGTTAATGTGGGTCCAATTGCAATAGCTTAATACCACATTTTAATAAGTAATTCTTAGGTAATCCCGAAGCATGGAGAATGGTGCTCCCTCCTCTTACATTCA
This sequence comes from Quercus glauca, assembly GCA_023736055.1. Lineage (NCBI taxonomy): Eukaryota > Viridiplantae > Streptophyta > Magnoliopsida > Fagales > Fagaceae > Quercus > Quercus glauca. The sequence continues at coordinate 36,463,040 of CM043322.1, forward strand.
CGGTGGAGTCAGCTAATTAAATTCATGGTGGGGTCCATTATGAAAGTGAGAGGAGGAAGCACCATTTCACTATATTCCGGAATTACCTAAGAATTTTCCTATTTTAATTACTAGAATAAGAAAGAACCGTCTTTCACCAAAAAAAAAAAAAGTGTGTTGTCTGTTAAGGCCTTGGGGAAGTGTGACATTATATAATTTATAATTTATACATGTTAAGTAGATATTATATAATTTATACATGTGATGAGCTCTTTAAAAAACCAGTTACTTGGGAGGGTCTCAATTTGTTATTTGTAGAAACAACCGAAATTACCACTTCTAATATTATTTAATGAGAATGATGTTTTATTGTTTGTTACTCTCTCTCTCTCTCTCTCTCTCTCTCATGTGGTGATGGATGGATCACAACGAAAAAAAATTTAAAAAAAAAAATTGATGATTCCCTTCGGAAACAAACTAAATTGTAGTTCACTTCTCTAGGGAAGTCAATGTTAGGTGTTTTGTATTTCAAATTCTCTGATTTCAGTGTCTTACTCAAGAGAAGGGGTGTTTGATACATGCACATAAAAATTAAAAACATGTAAAAATACATATGAATGAAAAAATGTATAGAAATATGTGTAATATTATTTAAAAATTAAAAATATGTGTTCAAGTGAGTGTACCAAAATGGGTCTTAAGAGTTGTTTGACATTGTTGTTTAAACAATAATTTTTTTTTAATACAAAATAGAATTACTACTCTAACTTAATCTTTTTTTTAATACAAGATAGAATTACTATTCTAACATAATCTAAGTATATATGTGTGTGAACTTCCATCCTGGAGACTTGAACCCCGGCCCTTACCCCTCACACCTCACAAGCACTTATACTTATGGAGTGACCATCGCACTAAAGGTGTACGGTGGTTTTAAACAACAATTTTCAGTATTTAAACAACAATAATACTTTTGACACGTATTTTTATAATATTCAAACAAGTATTTTTACAATACTAAAAATTGAACAACAATATTTAAAGACAGCTACCAAACGGGCCTTAACTGCTGGTGGGGAGTGAGATGTAATTGCAATTAAATATGAGATAAATTAGATGTAGAGTGTTTGGTAACACAGTTGGATGGAAAATGGAGGTATAAATGCATTACTTGTCAGTTTTTCCAAACTTAGTCAAATTACTATTGTGTCCTTTTATAACTTATATATTACTTTCTCTTTCTCTTTCTTTAACATACCAAATAAGTAAAAACACTTCTTTTTTTTTTTTTTTTAGAATACTTTATAAAACGAAAAAGACTTTTTTTGACAGAAGTGATAGAATTAAACGAAAAAGACTTGACGTAGCTAGTGTTTGTAAAATTGTAAACATATATGATGAATAGGTCATTGAAGACCATGATATGCCATGCTCTGCCTTAAATAAATTGGGTCCTCCTTTTTTGATTAATTGGGTAAGATCTGTTTCTACAACTGATCCAAAATTCAAAGAAGGGCCAGCACTACTCACAATTCATACCAATTGAAGCAAAAGCCACCAAAAAATAAAATAGAGTTTTTCTACGACAAAGAGAACCAATATGTCCAATTCTTTATGACTTTAGTTTAGCGTAAGTATTTTTTTTAATTGAAGACCATAACAAAGTGTAACTCTTTTGTCTAACATAATGACAACAATATATTTCTTTTTTAATCTTTAGGGTGTATACATGAATGGAAGTTTGTCATAGCAATAAAAACAGGACGGAATGGTGAAAAGGAACAACGAAACAATTCTTTAAGGTCATTCTCATTCCTCGACAAGATGACGATATAGTCCACAATCGAATTTTTTTAATTACTTTGCAACTTGGAATCCACATAAGAATTCAACTTGTGTAGTGGAGCAGCTAATGATGATAATCTAAAAAGAGAATAAAATTTTAATCATAACTGGAATCATCTCGGGAAGGTTTCAAAAACGAAAAAAAAAAGAAAAAAAAAAAGGAATCATCTTGGGAAGATTGATGGACACCGCAAGACAAATAGACAATTAAGCAAAGCAACATATGTACAAGGGGGAACACTCTGCGGATCAAAAAGTTAAATAGTACAATAGCGTTATCTTGTTGCAAATAAATAGCAAACACTTGAACGTGTCTTTTTCTTCTTTGCTTTGCCTGCAAGAAATTTACAAGTGGATCTTGTCCAATATCTGACAATGCCACCTTATGAAATATCAACCACACCTTTTTTATCATGCCAAAGTATGCAGCTTTGAGGATAGAAGACAAGAACCAGGGATGGGGCACCTCCAAATCAAGATCTAACGATAAATCTAAAAATTCCTAAAGTAATCATTCTTTTCAAGACTTTCACGTGGGTTATATTCATGTTAAATGAGTTTTTTTTTTTTCCTTCTCTTTTCTTTTTCTTTCTTTTGCAAAATTCATGTTTTTTTTTCTATTTTTTATACTTCAATGATTAGATTTAAATTTTAATTCTCTTTCTACAAAGATCAAGCAATGTCACTAAGCTCTTGACTTTGCGAAATTCATTTTAAATGAGTCAAATGCAATGATCTGCTCTAAGATATAGGCTAATGAGTCTTTCCCCATTATAGGGTGGCATAAAAGTGTTGTCTTGAATTTGAGTCGCGATAAATTTGCCTTGGATTTGATAATCAATAATTTCTCATACTCATTTTCATAATTACCATGTATAGTAGTAAGGCTTCGGTTAATGTATGTTCTTAGAGCACACATTAATCAATAATTTTAAAAAACTTTTTATAGGAAATTGAAAAAGTTAATAAAAAAGTTTATCACTTTTTCATTTTTCTATAAAAAGTTTTCTAAAGTGGTTTACTAATGTATGTCATAAGAGCACACATTAGTAAAACCCTAGTAGTAAATAGATTTGTTTTCTCTCACTTTAAAACTGAAGCTTAGAAGCATAAGAAACCCAACATAGGTAGCAAGATCTATTGTGTAAAGAATTCACCATCTTTCGAAACTAATCTTGTTGTTTGGTTTCTTTCCACTTGGATAAAGGATTGTGGTTGATGCCCGAACTTGTCAAAGTTTTTTTAAAGATAACATAGAATTTCAACCTGTAGTGTACTGTTCACTCCATGATGATTGTCGGGGTTGTTTTTGCAACAAGGGCAAAAAATGCTAGAACAAGCCCAAAACTCCCCTCGGTTTCCTTAAAGTGTGATTAAATGGAGATATTCAAGCTCAAAATTCCAATATGCAACGAATAGAAGCTAGTGGTGCATCTCAATAACAAAATCAATGTGCAAAACAATAAAGAGATGCAAAATATGCATAATACACTAGATCTGAAATAGTTTTTCACATACAACAAGAAGAGAAATTTAAGAGAGGTGGTGAGGGAGAAAGAAAAGACTTCTTGCTATCACTAGTTTTACCCCTAGGGCTTAGAATCATGTTGCTCTTTCATGGTTGTATGGGCTTTTGTTCTAAAATTAAGGTTTTTAAGGTAAAATGTGGCTTGTGATTTTTAGCTGATCAAGGAGTTTTATAGTGAGTCTTGGGTGTGATTAGTCACTGGTTTTTGGCTAATGGCTGACGCTTTGAACCACCAAGATGTTGAATAAATGTAATTTCTCAGTTAGCCTTTGCTTGGGTAAAGCCATAACTTGCTTTAAGCACAATTGGAGAAATATTTTGACTAATTCTAATTGGATGTTCTTCTCCAGCCATTTCAGCTCATTAAGAAGTTGTTCTTAGTGGTGTCCAGCAGCCATGGGTGTTAGCCAAGCTCTAGGGGCTAAAATGGGCTAGTCATAAAACTTCAATCACATACAACAGGAGTTGTATATTTATGTTGGGGTGAAATTTTTGGGTACTAAACCTTTTCATTGAGCTCCAGGTGCTGCAAGGGTCCCTAACTCCCTTTACAACACGCATGGCCTAGGCTCAAGCAACAGGCATATAAAAAAAGTCTACTTATACTCTCTAAACCACACTTTCAAACTCCTCTTATGTTGGGTTGGTCATGTTCAAAAGAATAAAATAAATTACAATACATGTATTGGGTCCACAAGAAAGTCGGGCTCCGCCAAATCAGGCTTCTAGAAAATATGTCACAAAAACGACTATTAACAATGATTACTCTTTATCATCAAACCAAGAGGTGTAAGCGAAATTCGAACCTCATCTCTTATTTGATGACAACAAGAGAGACTAGAACGAGGTAGCAACTAAAACTTCCAAAAACATATATGCCCAACTGAAATTCTTGAGAATATAGGTCCCTTATTCTACATTTCTTCAAGTTCAAATTATCCATCAATTGTCATTTTTATTCTCAGATACAATTATTGATATAAAAAAAACATTGCTGCATGTTGCTAAGAGTCTGTTTGGATACCGCTTATTTTGTTGAAACTGAAAACTTGTTGCAGAAAGTAAAAGTTAGTTAAAATAGTACAGTAGGACTCATGAATAATACTAAAAAATACAATGAGGCTCATAAATAGTAGAAAAAATAAACTGAATAGTGAAATAATTTATAATTTTCATTACTTTCCAAACGCACACTTAATATGATATTAATTTTTTCTAAATGCAATTTCACCAATGGGCTTTGTAGCCTGATGGCACCTACACCCTCTCGTCTCCTGTGTTCACAGGTTTAATCCTGCATCTTCCCTCTCCTCTCAAAAAATCATAGATATATATGAATTATTAGTTGAAGGCCCGTGCGTTGCACGGTTTTATGTTAAAACTTGTAAAATATATATAATTATTATAACCAAATAAGTAATTATTATAACGAAAGAAATAAATTGGACCTTAATACAAAATTATCTTCTAACATACCAATTGTGCTATAATATTATTTGTAGTTACATGTATCAAACTATTTGCATATGAATTTTATATTTAATGAATCTACAATATAAGTGATTTACAGTATTGTTAACAATAATATTAATGATCAAAATCTTTAGACAAAGTAACATAAAATTGGCCACTTTTTAAAGATAGAACTATTCGAGGAATAAAACCTTTGTTCTAATTAAAAAAAAAAACTGCAAAGTTCTACATTTAGATTACAAACCTTTCTTAGGATGCTTGAAATCTTTTTTGACAAACCTTAAAAAAAATCAAGAAGAAAATTAAACAAAGTTAAAAAAAAACGAAGTACCATATAGATTGCAAAATTGTATGTAAATTTAATAGTCTATGATGGGAATTTAGAACAACAACTTACATATATATTGGACAACAAAATAATTAAATTGGATCAAACCATTAACATATATTAGATCAAACATAAGGAAATTACACCCTCAAAAAAAGAAAAACAAAAGGAAATTAGCTTAAACAAAAAGTAACAAATACATAAAACGTATTTAATTGATTATAATAAAAAAATTAGAGTAAAAAATACATACCTACATGATTGTAGGTAGAAAAATGGAAGCTTATATAAAAAAAATTGTACAATAAGTTGGAGAATGAAAAACTACACCAATTAACGGTGTAAATATATACACACTCCACCTAGAAAAGGAGTCTAAGTAAAAATCAAATACTCTAAACTCCTTGAAGTTACCTAATAAAGAAGTTTAGGTTAATTACATATTAGTTTTTTTTTAAAAATACTTTATTCCAAAAAAATAGTTAACGTTATTAGCTAGATTGTTATTAGATTTTTTAAAAATTTTTTTTTTGTTTACGTTAAAGTTAATACAAAAAAAAAAAAAAAAAAAAAAACAAAACAAACAAACTTACGCCAAACAATATGTTTTTTTTTTTTTAGAGATACACTTACTTTATAATAACAATGAATTAGAGATAAGAATGAATTAGAGTATTGATTTTTTGAATTTGAGATATAAATGAATTAAAGTCCTGATTCATCTAATATTAATCTGCAGTTTTTTATTTCTTTTTTTTTTTTTTAGAAATACACTTACTTTATGATAACGATGAATTAGAGATAAGAATGAATTAAAGTCCTGATTAATTTAATATTAATTTACCTACTGTTTCACAATTTTTGGCTGCTAAGCATGAACATGTAACATGGTTTATGTCACTTTCCAATGTATTAGATGGGGCATTCTGTCTCAATAAACATTTTATTTGCATAATCACATTGAAATGTCATAGTTGGAACAAAATGTGGGATATGGCTGGTATGTGGTGACAGAGTAGGGATGTTGCACTTGCATTATACCGTCATTGCAGCTTTCCGTCAATTTGCATTGAGCTCTACTTTCCTTTAATAATTTATCTTGGTATTTTTGACTGACTGCTGTTGTGTCCCACGGGATTGATATCTTCTAACACTCGTTTATACAAACTCTGGCCTGAAGTGTGGGATATTTGGAGTCTCTTATTTTTTTTAAGAGATAAACTACTTAACGATCAAAATGAATTAAAGTCCTATTAGTATACTTTTCCTTTTTAGTTCATTAAAAATCTAAAAATTTAATAAAATTTCTACAATTTGGTGAAGTTACGTGACGTAACCACGGCGACTAAGCCCAACTTTTATTATATATAATATGATATGATATGATGTAATGAGTTTTTCTTGTTCACCATTGGTGGACCCGTTTATCCAAGTCAGTGCGACTCAGCGAATTGTCAACTTTTCTATAAGTGCAACTCTACTTGAAAAGCTTTCCTATCAAATAGCTCCATTTCCTGCCCGCCTCCTTTTTCGTAAGTAACAGAAAGACAAAACATTAATGCAGATTTACCCCCTCAATTTAAGTAGCTAACCATGAAACTTCAAATGCTCTCTGAATCTCTACATGAATTTGGGACGTGCTTTTCATTTCCTTAAGTATCGCACAACAGAATATTTACATCATTTTTTAATTGTCACAGAAACCTATCCACTCGATCTAGTCGACCATGACAGTGTAGATCATAAAATCTCAGATTCTGACTCACTGCAGCAGCAGTGCAAGTTAAATGCAAGAATTATTCCCTTGTTATCAAATCACATATCGTTTGTTCATGAAATTACATCATACAGATATCAAGATAATCCTTCTATAAGTAAATTTTATTTATTAAATTATCTATACTTGACTACCGGATCAAGAATCATTGGTAGACAAAATCTCGCTAGCTGCCTTGCCTTCCATTATAATAATTGGCAGGAACAGCTGAAGTAGAGAAGAGCTGCTAGCCTGCTATCTTGACTTGTGTCCATAAACAATTGCTTCAGCATCAGCTTAAATCTCTAAACCAATCTAACTATGAATTCGTGAAGGACCTGGAACATATCTACTGCCATAGTTGTTGCATGTGTATAGCAACAATCACAGAGAGACTATTAGGAAAAAAAAACAAAGAAAAGAAAAGAAAGAAAAAGAGTAGGGTGGTGGATGGGACAGAGAGAGGCTTGTTACACTCCAAACTGGACACACTAATTTTAATGGATTTTATTCTCAATGAGGAAAAACGAAGAATTATCCCTTTACCGCTGAATGCATTTCAGGAACTCATCACCTTTTCCTATTTATTCTGAAGTAGGGCCTATACGATTCTCTTCCATTAAAGAAAGGAAAAGCCATTCAATATATCTTGTTGTTTACGTCCTCGAACATGAAAATGACATAGGAAGATGCCTCAAGCTAGAAACATCAAACAACTCCATAAACCTCTGATCTGTAACTCTAGCTTTAGCAGCGGCAAAACGTTGGTACTCATCAAAGACAGATGTCAGGCACCACCTTTGCAATTTTCTAAAGCAACCCACAAGACAACCAGTTCGGTGCTGGACAGATAGAAACCAAGCAACAACTTAGAATGTACTGAAATTAAAATTAGGTATGGAGAGAATAGAAAACCAAAAATGCACATACCTTCCCTCTTTTACAATGAATTAAAACTGGGTGATTCCTTACATCTGCATTGTAGACAAGTAAAAGTGAACATTTGCAGTTACTAAAAAGAAACAACACCACAACTGAACAAGAAATGAAGTGTAAGATGTTTGAATGCTTGCAGTACCGAGGACAACTTTTAGTGCTTCACGAATCGTATCCTGCGGGATGTTCACAAAAGGCTCCTGAATGAACAAATTTAGACATAAACTTGTTAAATTAGATATCATTCAATATATTAGAACTTGCACTACTCACATAATCAGGGGCAACCAAGAGTTTTATCTACTAATATATTTGACACAAGGTCAATAATGACAACAACAAAATTATCAATCAGTCTAGTATTAAATAATTCAGTTTGAAAACCCAAATTGCAATTTTAGCTCAGGAGTGTCAGAAGTGCTGGCATAAATTGATACACACAATTTAAACAACCATAGGATCACCAGCTATCTTATTGGTTTAAATGAGGGCCAGCATATTATTATATGCTTATTACTGCACCATGTTTGACAAACTGGAGAGGCAGAGAGAGGAGAAGAAGAGAGAGTGGAAGACAAGGGAAAAATTCCATTCCTCTTATGCTGTTACAAAATCAATGAAAATTTGAAGGAAATGATTGATAAGGTGGACCCATTTTTAATTATTACATAATTTAAACATTCTGTCTCCTTTTTCTCCCTTTTTGAAATGAAAGGGAATAATGGATTTGGGGGGAAAGAAAATCCTATTATTTTGTTCCCTCCCCACCACTTCTGCCCAACCAAACGAGGGAAAAGTCTTTTTCCCTCTCCCCCTTTCCCTTCCTTCTTCCCTCACCAAATCCAACCTCATATTGAGATAATTACCTAGGGCAAACGTTCACCATCTTCAGTAATGTCTGCTGTCTTATTCTTCTTTATTAAGGAGCTCATACTACCAAAAATTACTTCAGAATTACTTTTCTCTTCCTCTCATGATGGTTTGTGATTGTTGCTATGACAGATCTCCATCATATATAAACAGTGCTAAGGGAAGCCAACCAGAGAAAAAGTAATTAGCTGGGTTCCATGGTGGCAAAGCAATTTCCTCCTAAGGACAGCGAGGGTAAAATGTTTCCTGTTCTAAATCACCCATCCCCCTCCCACTCACAGGACACACACACACAGAGCAGGCAAAAAAACATTGAAATAACAGCCATGCAATGGAAAACATAACAGGATGCAAGTCCCACCCGTCTCATTCAAAGTGAAAAATCACAGGTACCAAAGAGGACAAGAAAAATGGTGGCAAAAGAAATCAAATTATGAAGATGAACCAAAACTGTGCAGAGGCATGTCAAGTCAGTAATTTACTCCAAGGATGGCACAGTTCAATATTTCCTGTTCTAAATCAACCCTCCCCCTCCCAGGACACACACACTAATGGCTTGTTTGGAAGTTTAGAGAGGGAGGAGAGTAGAGGGGAGTAGAGGGGAGGGGAGTAATGGGGAGGGGAGTAGAGGAAAATGATTCCTCTCCATCTTGTTTGGATGTTTTTAAAATTAGTAAGGGGGAAGGGAGTAATTAGCCCTTCCCCTTATGTAATTTTGTTAATATAATAAGGGTAAATTAGGTAATTTACTTGGTCAATAGTTTGTGTACTCTACTCTCCCTCCAAATCTCTCCAATTTGAGGAATTAAAAATGGGGGGCTAGAGGGAGTTGAAACCCCTCCAAACCCCTCGCCCTCCTTCCTTAAAAAACTTCCAAACAAGGTAATTAGATTACTCTCCCTCTCTCTACTCTACTCCCCCTCCTTTTTTAAACATCCAAACAGGCCATAAGAGAGAGAGGGAGAACAGGCAAAAAAATTGTATTGACAGAGAAGCTATGCAATGTAAAACATAACTGAATGTAACATCCCTCCCACAGTGAAAATTCATAGATATGATTGGACAAGGACATTGATGGCAACAGAAATGAAATTAAGAAGATGAGCTAAAACATTGTAGAGGCATGCTAATAAAGTAATAACAGAATCACGGAAACATTTATTACAGAATTCCAGCAAATTGCATATCAGACAGCAAAAGGCCAATGCTTGGAAATGCTTAGGAATCTAATTAAAGAAGGAAATCAGAAACCAAGATGCATGTCTAAACATTATTGTTGAAAAACTCAATGAAACTCCCACAAAAATCTGAAGACAGTGACAAATGAAAAGCTGAGAATATTAAGGAAATATCTAGTAAAGAAAGAAGAGGAACAAAAGGATGGTCCTTATAGTTATCTTGTTCCATCAAGGTCTCTGAACTTTAAAAAATATTTGAAGCCCTGAAGTGAAGAGCAGAAGTTTACAATATCAAAACTTAGTATTACTGATACTATTATTATTAATAAATAAATAAATAATTGAAAAGACTAGGAAGGAGGTTTTATTAATTTTGTGAATAACTGGCTTGCAAAAGGATCCTCACAAGCCGTAGTGAATAAATAATTGCCAGGATTTTGTTCATACCACAACTTACCAGAAAAACATAAAAGTTTTGACTTCTGAATACATGATCTGAAAAAAGCTACCAAAGAAAAGAGGAAGAAAAATTAAAGGTTGATCATAAAAAACAGCTTCTATACTCAAATTAAAGCCTATGCTGACAAGGAGAGATGAACATGTCAATTAAATGGGGAAAAAAATCATTAAAAAGAAATGACATTAAACCAAATCCTTATAATATAATAAATATCAAATATAAATTACATATTTCATTCTGCTAGCTACGAGCCTAAGGTAACTATCAACTTAAAACCATTCTTCTTTCCAATTTCATTGTCGTAAATATGTAGGTTGCAGTTTTATTAATTAGCAACTGAATACCATTTACCTAAGGTGACTTTGTATGGATTTGTTTAATCTTTAATATCCAAGAAAACATTTGTTGAATTACACTTAAATACTATAATTGATATGATATTTTAAGTGTATCAATCCCTCTTGAATATTAAAAGAATGCATGCATTTAATAAATGTAATATACCAAAAATTGAAGAAAGAAAAAAATCACAGCTGTTAGGATTCCATCTACCACGATTTCATTTTCTTCCATTTTTTGTCCCTCTTTCCTTTTTAGATGCTCTATAAGTGATGTACTATTTCAAGAATTTCTGCACAATATTACATGACTCTCCTACAACACTCTAATTTCTATTAAAGTATAATATAACAAAACACCAAATAAAAGAGAGGTATAGGTTTTAATGGCTTCTTCCTTACAGGTCAAAATGATAAAGGATGTTTCTTAAAGAGTAGGATTTACAAAGACGGGCAAACAGAATGGATAGAACTTAAAAGATAGAAGGCATAATTCACATTCCAGCTACCATTATTTTCAATTCCAAATGCTAAACTTCTTATACTTCTCGAATGCATATTGCCATAAGAATACCTGACAACTAGCAAATCAAACAATCTGATACAACCTTTGCACAGAAAACTTATGTACATCCACATAGAGTGCAATAATCAAAGTAGTGTGGTTTAAACTAACCTGCACATTTATAAATCTATCTCTCATCAGCTAAATCTATTGAATTCTTACAAAGAAATATGCACCAGTCATAATGATAACCCTAGCAAACATTGTTCAAGTGCAAAGCCACTAACAAGGAAGTATACACCTTGCTGAGTTTGGGTACTTGTAGTGTGTGCATTCTACTTATCCCATATGAATCAGTGGTATTCCTGGCCACAAGTTTACCCCGCGTCGATACTTCTTCTTTCTTTCATTCTTTTTTTCAGTTGGCAATATTTATATCTTAGACTCACTGTCACCTTACTCTCATATATCAAACTCATAACATACTTGAGTCTGAAAACATTGAGATCAAGAGCTTAAGCAAGTCTATAAAGTGGTCTGAGTCTTTGGTAACCTAATTGTAGTTTGTTGCATTGAGAACACAAAATTTCATACAACACAATTATGCAAGGAGCACCAAAGTCAAAAGAGCATTTATTTTTATTTGGAAGCATGCGTGGATGGTACACACATGCTTAGCTGAAATTGTTGACTGGTTTTTTCAAAGCAAGCTTGATGTGTGGTAATTTTGCTTCAGCATTTCCCTATTGATGTATCCCTAAACCCTTATAAAACTACAGCTCTTGGAATGGTGAAGGACAGTATGCTTTTGATTAAGAATTTTATGAGTTGAGAACTTGCTCCTCTTTTGTTTGGCGGTGATGCCAAAGGTTTCCGGGCAGATTCTAGGTGGTGAAGCAAACTCTATTCTCCTACAACACTACACATTATGCGTCAACAATAATTTGACCTAACGCCAAGATTAAGGGATCTAAGCCTAGAAAATTTAAAGTTAACTAATAAAATCAAAAAACATATTTAAAAAAATAGGAAATAAAACACTGATCTGCTCAGTGTAGATTGAATTAGGAGAAGAAAATAAAAATAGGAAAGAGAAAAGAAAAAAAGGAACAAAGGAACAAAGTGATTAAAGGAACAACAAAATAATAAGAATACTTGGGACATAAAAAAATTTAAAAAGGAAACTAATTATTCCACAAAGTAGATCATGGACACAATAATACTCCACCACTGTAATCACAGCAGCACACGGCAACTAAATTATTAAAGTTATTTTTTTTTTTTTTTTTTTTTCCATATAAGTGAATTCAGGCCCCAAACTAAGGATGAGGAAATGGAGATTCAAACTAGTGATTTCTACTTCACGAGGCATGATCTCCAATCAATTGTGGTATCCCTTGGGGTTTTAATTCAACTATTAAACACTTGAAAGAACAAATGCATGCAATTATTGTTGATCACATAAAATCAAATCACTTAACACCATTGTGCATAGACTCCATCTAACCCGCCCGATTTACGAATTTTGAACTTAATGTACTTTTTCAAGATGCATTCTGAGATAAATAAGACTACCAAATGCACATTAAACATCAATCATTGTCAAAAATGTAAATAGTAATAACAATTAACAATCACTAATATTATTATTATAAAAAAGAAGACAATAATTTAACTATTAAAGTTTCCCTCATAAAGAATGCAGTACTCACCTTTTCTTTTTTATCACTACTTTAAAGAATGTGACAATTTAAAGTTATCTCAGACAAAAACTTCAGGAAAGATTGAACGAAAAATTATTAAAACTTTTTTTTTTTTTTTATAAGGAGAATTATTGAAACTTATTAAACTAACAAGTAACAACCACCATTAATGACAACTGCAACTAAACATTATAATTAAAAAAAAAAAACTTGGTAGCACAGAATCAGCAGTACCTTATATCCTTCAATCCCGAATTGAAAAAGCTTGATCCCATTCGACTTGAGAAACTCCATGTTCGCCTCTGGATACGGCTCCGGACACAGACATCTACAAATCCACAACACAAAACAAAACAAAAACCCTAATTAAATTCACCACTCCATTTCTCTATAACATAGTTTTACACAATCTTCTATGTACAACTTTTATTGTTTTATCGGCAAGTGTAAACAATAAAAACTAGCCTTGTAGCACGCGGTAAAATTATAAACAACAGAAAAAACTAGTCTCATCGCGCGCGCTAAAAAAATTATAAAATGAGAAGAGGAGTAATGATTACATGATAGAGCGGAGGCCTAAAGTTTGGAGGAAAGAGAAGTTGGCGGAGTCTGGGAAGCCGGAGCGGAAAATGCCGTTATCGACCATGGCGAAGTTGAGAGGCGGACTGAAGAGGTCCTCGCCGTTGCAGTCATCGCCGTTGCCGACGTCACGGTCGATGATGGCGAGGCACATCGTGTGGGCCTCGTCGTCGTCGTCGTCGTCGTCGTCGTAATTGTTGTGGTCTAGTTTCATTGAAGTGATATATTGTGATGGAGAGAGAGAGTGAGTATAGAGCTATTGTATTTATAAATAGAGATTGGTGGAAAAAGGGGATTGAGACTGGGGAGGGGATCGATGAGGATATTCCAGGTACCAGAGGCTGCTTTGGCTTTTGCTGTGTAGTGCTGCTACTTTTCTTTTTTCTTTTTCTTTCTTTTTTTTTTTTTTCTTTCTTTTGGTTTGTTCTATTGGTTTTCTTTTTTGACAGTTGAGTTTGTTTGAATGAAAAGGTTCAAAAGAGAGAAAGTGGCTGTTAGAAAGTTTTGCTAATAAGAGTACTTTGGTTTTGTGCTTAATGGGAAAAATGAAAAGATATATATATATATATATATATAGAGAGAGAGAGAGAGAGAGAGAGAGAGAGTTAAAGTGGAAAAGGTTGGGAGGGAGAGAGACGAGAACTGGGTTTGGACGAAAACGATTTTTACCCAAAGGAAATGGTTTTCATTAAAAAAAATTGTTATGAAAGAGAAAACGAAAACGTCGAGGAAAGAAACGAGCGTGGATTTAAAAAATTGGGGGAAAGAAAATGACTTGGTCACGGAATATCACGGGTACGGTAGCGCGTGCAAAGTAAATTACAATATACTTTTCATAACTTTTTTTTTTGTTTTCGCTTTTTTTTTTTTTTGCTTTACAAAAACAAAAGTCACTCCGAGGAGCACTTGTGATAAAATGAATTTGAAGTACATGATGTCAACGCGGCCTCAAGATTTTTTTTAGACGGTCAATAAAAAGATAAATCTTGAGTAGTAAATGAATCTTGCGGCTTACATGATTTTTTTATTATAAATTTGTTCATAGTACTAGGAAGAAAATAAAAAATAATCTATAAATACATTTGTTATATTGTTTCTTAATATAATGAATGTACTAATTATGATTGCTAAGATTAAATCTTATAAATAATCTATTGTTTCTAAATACAATATCATCGTATACCCTCACGTGATGGTTACTTCACAAGTACAAATTCTTAGGGGTGAAGAGGCAGAGATCAGGGTTTAAGTATCTAGAAGGGAGAGGTTCACACATATACACTTAAATTAAGCTAAAGTAGGATTTTTATCTCAGATTAAAAAATATATAAATATAATAAAGATATAAATTATTGTTATTTAGTGAACTTTAATTATTATTACTTAGAATATTTTTATCAATTAGTTTGTCTTTACTCTATACAATTCTTTTATTTAACAATTTAACTCAACTTTGATAACTATTAATCTTTATAATTATATTAAGAAATATTTTTTTTGATTTAGCATTTGTTTTTATCTTCACTCAATCACTCCCCTGTCCCACCTTCCTTGTCTTTTTCTCTTTCTTTTTCTTTTTTTAAATTTAAAAATCACCCATTTTTTAATTGTTTAATTGTCTTTTAGTATAAAAATTTGCTAACTACTTACTGACCCATGCCCCTATTTCCCACTTAACAAATATCAAATTAAAGACGCTTTCAAATTCAGCCACAACACGTCAAATGTATAAATTGCTTATAACTTTATTTGAAAGAATAAATCGTTAAGAAAATCATATTCGAGCTTATTTTAGTTGAGCTTAAAAAAGTTTTAAGGCCAAGGTGATCAATTTTTATTTTAGGGGCCAAAAAAAAAATTAAAAAATTTATATATATATATATATATATATTTTTTTTTTTGCTTGCTCAAGGGGTTCATTTGAACCCCTAGACCAAAGCTAATGCCACCCCTGCATGACGTAAACCTGAAGGTAATCAAAAAGTATTATGTTATGTTCTATTCATTAGTCCAACACATGGTTATCAAAATTCCGATCTGGATTTTATGATCCTACAATTTTACAATCCCGCCTGCTCAAAACGATTTGAATCTTTCAAGGATCTTTGTAATCGTTCTAGATCGTACAATTCTGACAATCCAAACAACCCTGATTTCTTGTAATTTTCTTTAACTTGACAAAATGCTCAGTTGGACCCAAATGAAAAGTAACATCCCAATAGACCAAGTTTTGCTATTCTAATGTAGAGAGATAGAGTGTCAGTTGGACCCAAATAAAAAATAACATCCCAATAGAGTGTCACATTTTAAGGTTTTTGGCCTCTTTAAATGATGCTTATAAATGAATGTAGTGATGTATGATAATTATATCAAATGGATGCAAATTTTTAGTTTTTTTATGAATGAATGTATAATTTATGTAATTATTTAACATACCAATGTGTATTTTTTGTTTTTTCCTCAAATAATGTAGGATCTTACGATCCGCAATCCCGCCTACCTTCCACCTTCCATGATCCTATGTAGGATCCTAATTTTGACAACCTTGGTCCAACAGGTGTAAAAAATATTGTTAAAAAAGTTATCCACCACTTCAGCAAGTATGTAAATCCTACCTTCAAACATAAGTTCTCTTTCTTGTTTTTTTATTTTTTTATTTAAAGTTCTCTCTCATGGGAGAAATATTTTTCCTAGAGCAAGTTGAAAGGACCAATAGTTTTTCCTTATAGGGCGAGTTAGAAGTGTCACTAAACTGAATCTTACTAAATTAGATATTTTGTTACAAATGGTAAAATTGTTTTACACTCCCCAAATGCGAAATACTTCAGATGATCTTCATGGTTTCACATAAAAATATCCACATTTTACGCATAATGTGAAAGAACATGGACAATCAAACCAAGGATTAAAACCAATTTGAAATACACATGTTCTACTTGTACTATGTAGCTCAAACTTCTTTCTCAAAAAAAAAAAAAAATGTAGCTCAACCTAAGTCTTACATGTCATATGATATGTTTTCTTTATTTCATTATAATAATAACAAAAAAGAAAAAAAGTTTTAATCTCAAAATTATAAGGTCAACTATAGATCCTCTCCTACACTATGTGATGGTGAAACAAAAATCGGACTATCTCTAGTTCGTCCATAATGTTGTCCAAGTTCAGAAAGGTTATCCCAATACAAGAAGGTCATCCAACATAGAAGCACTTGGACTGTTAGGGTTTGTGCCCTAAATCCAATTTATTGGCATGTCATAAATAATTAAATTGTTTAATTATATGAGACTATCTATTTATGAACTAATGAGACATTATCTTAGTCCATAAGAAGCATAGTATGTGATTTATGTGAAAAATCACAGAAGATATAAATCACAAGTTCTTTGTAAACTCAGAATTTTTAGTTCGTAGTCGGTGATGAAATTGGACGTTTCATCTGCAAAGACTATAACATATCAACTAAGATGATTTGTCTTAATCATGGAAGTGAAGACTTCTAGTTGGTATGTTGATATGTTTTAAGAGTTAAGACATATTGAACTGGACCGCTGTGAGATTTATTATTCTCCTAACTACTGTCAATTGAATAATAAATTTCACGACTTCTATTTACATCAACTCTAAATCCTGAGAGAATAATAGACCTGATCATAAGATGTAAATCGCTTTGATATATCAAGAGTGAGATCTATAAGTAACGGTCAAAATCTCAGTATGTTGGGCAACCACATTTAGTGTTGATGGAACATATATTCTCAAGATGGAATTCATAATCTCTTAATGGAGATATAAAATATTCTCTTGAGTTAAGTTTAATGGGTTTGGTTATTCAAAGTGTTGGGCTTAGTTACTAAAGTATATATTTATGAAATTATTTCATAAATATATGATGAATAACATAAAGGATTAAACCAGGTACTCAAGGATTAAGATGTAATAATTTTCAAAGTGACAGTCAATATTCATGATTTTGTATTACTACAAATATTTTAATGAAGGGGTTGCATGTATAATAAAGTCTAGGGATATAATTTATTAATAAGACCTAGAGTGCAATTATATTCTTATAGTGGTATTGAATATAACTAATAGTAACTTTGGACTTGTCAAGAGTTGATAAAAAAGCCCAAGGCCCATTGGAGATAGAGTCTTATTTGTTCCATTTGATCACATCTCAAGCCACAAACTAAAACCCAATTGTGTAGGCCCAAAAGGCTAACCCAATTAGATAATCAGTTTTATTTAATAAGAGTTATTAAATAAAGGAACTACAATGGTAGTAATAACGTACGTATGATGAAAAGAAAAGAAATCAGTTTTTCTCCACAAGGAGAAAAAGAAGAATTTTCTTTGAGAATCTATGTACAAAAAGGACTGATTGAGAGACCACACATCTTGGGCACCATGTGGAATTGAAATGAAGATTAAAGGTATTCTCAAGTCACGGTTTTGAAATTCATTGCATCAAGGTACGCTTTCTATTATTTGTTCTAGAATTCAAGGTTACATGTTATCTTTCATGATTGAAGTAGATATGTGTTTGTTACTTCCGCTATGTGTTTTGTATGAGATAAAAAACCAGATTTTCCAACATGGACGACCTCCCAACACTTAGAAATTCTCAGAGAAAATCTCTATCCAAAAGCTTACGATTTAGACCACGTTCTATTATTTTGAAGTATGAGCAAAATCCTTATTCATCGCTCTAACTTTCCACTGAGTTCTTAACTTTTGATGGCAGTTGTGGAAGTTAAGTCTGAACCTTCTAACTTCCATCCATGTTGAGGAAAACTAACTTAAGCATTGAAGGGTTCTTGATCTTGTGTTTCTTTCTTTTCAGACCTTCCAAGTAACCACAAGTCCATTGAAGCCCAGAGCATTCAGCCTATTGATTTTCTATGCATCATCACCATGTATGTCATTATAAATATATTTAAATTATATTATTAATCTAATTTAATTTAATTGAAAATATTTTACCAAAACTTCAAGAATTTTAGAATAGTATCCCAATTAAAAACTAGATCTTGCATGATTTAAAATAATTTTATTATTCAATTTTGGTGATATTAGTAAAATATCTATTTAACTTATATATTTGTTTGGGATAATTACACTTTACCTACCTGTGATTTGCCTTTAATTTGACTTGCCTACCCGTGGTTTCAATTTTGACACTTTACCCACCTATGATTTCCTCCGTTACTGATTCGTAACCCACCTCTCCTTCAACCGTTACTCACATATAATATGTCAAAAACAAAAGCCCAAACAGATCAAAACACTTCTCACATGAAGAACATACAAACCATAGTGGAATGTTTTCAGAGCACAGTGACCAGCCTAAGCAAGTCAACAACAAAGCCATGTAACATTACTTAGGTGCTAAAATTCAAAAATCTACATGACAAAGAAATGGACAGTGACAGAGAGAGATTTACAAGTTACAACACACCCAATTGCTAAAAATCCAAAATTTGCAAACACTCGCACATTTTTTTTTTTTTTTTAAAGATTTGTAATATTTAGATCTTTTCATATACAAATGAGAGAAAATGGTAAAACCAACAATAAGAGAAAATCCCATGAAAATACTTACTTACAATCTTGAAAATTCAAAACAATTAGTAGCAAGTGCATGTAACAAAGAGCAAAACAATCACAATCAAACCTAGACATCCAAAACCGACAATACCCAGTTGAGAAGATCCCATAAAAATGTTAGAACAAGTTGCAAATGCATGTCAAAGAGAACATTACCATCAAACCCAGAAACCCAAAACCCACAAATCCCAACCGATAAACCCATTAACAAAAACCCAAAATTAAATCAATTCAAAGTAAAATACTTTGAAAAGAACAAAAGCACAATGTGGGATTTTCGAAAGAACCTGCAAGAGATTAGCAATGATTTCAACAGTGGCAGTTTTGTTAATCCCAACTTCATAGCATCTCACTATGAATCTCTCCTTATACGACAATCCATCCTCCATCAAGCTCCCAAATCTCAAACAGTTCGCCAGAGTCCCCAACCTTGACCCTGACCCGGATCTGATAACCCGATCAGACATCACAGTTGCTTTGCTCCATTTATTTGATTTAGGGATTGGGTTTCTTTTGGTTGTTGGGGTTTGAAAAAAGGGATTTGAGGCATGGTTACTAATGGATCCGTGGGTTTGAATGTGTGTGGGTGCACTGATGTTTGCATTTTGACTTGGGTTTTGGGGTTGTATTTTGATAGATCATAAGTTTATACTTTGATGGTATTGCTTGATTTGATTTGTATTAGTTTTCTGGGTGTATGTTCTTCATGTTTGTGTATGTTCTTCATGTGAGGAGTGTTTTGATCTGTTTGGACTTTTATTTTTAACATATTATGTGTTAGAGTAACGGCTAAAGGAGAGGTGGGTTACGGATCAGTAACGGAGGAAATCACAGGTAGGTAAAGTGTCAAAATTGAAACTATAGGTAGGCAAGTCAAATTAGAGGCAACCCGCGGTGTAATTATCCCTATTTGTTTAATAAAATATGTTCTTTATATGGCTATAGTACAAGTATAAAGGAAAAACAAAGAATTACAAACATGGTGGTGCCTTGTTAAAGGCTTAATAATTTAAAAAAAAATCAAAAATTACAAAAATGCCAATTAATTGAAAAAGGACTAGACCTGCATTCAATTGAATATGATCCGTTTTGATACAACTTATTTTGCTGAACGAACTGAAAATTGAAAATACTGTAGCAAAATAATTTTTAAATGTGTGAATAGTGACGTGAGACCTATTTTTAATGAAAAAAATGCTAAAAAGTGATATTTGTGGGTCCGTAAACAGTGCACGGATGCACTGTTCACTCTGGAAAAGTCAACATTTGCGGCTACTGTTCATGAACAGTAGACGTAAACAATAGCCGCAAACCTCTTAAAACGCGTGAAAAAAAAAAAAAAAAAAAAAAAAAAAAAAACAGAGATGCAAACGCAAACGTGGATCCGCACCCAGCCTAAGGAATCAAGCTTCCATGGCTGGTGGAGGGCAATCATCAGCTAGATTTCACTATTTATATTTACATAACGAAAAGAATCATGTGTTTCATAATTGTAACTTTATTCGGTAAGCAAAATACTCTTGATAATCAACTTTGATACAAGCACTATACCATAGCTAATTTTATATGTGCATTAGATGGGTATACACATAACAAGTTTTATAATTTTCTCACAATTTGTTAATATGACAAGATGTAATAAGTGGATAGTCATTTTCAAATAAACCTACTATGAATACAACTTTTATTTTTCATCGCTTATAACCTGTCATATCACTAAAATTGAAAAAAAAAAATGTTGTGAGAAAATGGGAGAGAGATTTGAATCGAGGTACTCTTTTAGGTAGAACTGGATAATCAATGACCAATTCATACCATTAAAATTAGAGACCTATATATATTGAGATGAATTTAAATTTAAAGCATGTGAGTCATAAATGTGGAATTGTGGATAATATAAGAAGTCATAAATAACAATTAAGGGAGGCTTCATTATTGATGGAATCTAAGTTTCATCAATTAAACGTTAAGCTCAATTGATGCGTTGATTTGAATTGGTAACAAGCCAATGGTATGCAATTGGAGGCTTGACCCGGATCAACTTGCAAGTAAGCAAATTAAAAACAGTGATATTTTTTTATGGCATTAAAAAACCTTTGAACTGATATATTAGATAACAAGAGAAAATCATCAATTGGATAGGTTGAGAAAAAAAGTTTGGTGACATTATACATAGCTTATTGTTGAGCTCCACTAAATATACACATATTTAAAGTTTTAAACACATACAAATTAGGGATTAGATTGGCTAAATCAATAAGGTGAATCAATTTTTTAACAAGGATTAAAATTTGATTTGAGAATTACAAAACAACTATTGTCTTATTGGGAGCACGCCCCATGTTATTGTTTTTGTTTTTGTTTTTGTTTTTTTTGTGTGATGAATGGAACTACTAGTGTGCACCCAATCTCTTTAGACGAGCGTGTTATTTGCACCTCAAGCTCCAGCTAAGCTACTCAGTCCCTGTTGGCAAAGGCAATGTTCCTGTGCTTCCTCACCACAATATTGCCTCAATTGCTGTTTAAACACGTACACTTAATCAATTTCACATCACCATCAATCCAATAATATTGTTCATTGTATTTGTATATACTCCTACTATAGTCTACATACATACCAGTACGAATCCTAGTCCCCCAATAACATCACCATCATCATCTCGTTCATTGTATGCCGGACAAAATGGGCTTTTGCCCTTTTCAACCAAATTAATTAGCCTTATGCCCTCATTTCCAAACTAAATAAGGAAATGTCCTTATTTTAAAACTCAATTTTCTCAAAATCGAGTTATAAAAAAAAAAAAAAAAATCTGGAGCCCTATAACGGCGTTTTTAAGGACTTATAGTGACATTTTCAAGACCTATAGTAACGTTTTTTAACTCGACTTCTATTAAATCGAGTTATAGGCAATTTTTTTAATTTTTTTTTATCTATAACTCGATTTCATATAAATCGAGTTACAAAACGCCATTATAGGTCTTGAAAACGTCACTATAGGTCCTTAAAAACACCGTTATAGGACCTAACTCGATTTATCAAAAATCGAGTTTTAAAAGATGGGCATTTTCCTAATTAGTTTGGGAAGGAGGGCATAAGACTAATTAATTTGGTTGAAAAGGGCAAAAACCTATTTTTTCCTTGTATACCCCATTTCTAACCACGGCTGTACTGTAAGTTAGAGACGTATCACATCTTTAACGTGTGGGGATATATTAATTGTGTCAACCAAATCAGAATCAGAAATGGGTTAGTGAAGTTCAAATGTTGTACTTGTAGCCTTTTGATTAGCCAAATAATAATATGGCATTAATGGTCTTTGGACCAAGCAATAATACATCCACCCCTAGACCCTAGTAATAGGGCACCTCTCCAAGAGTGGATCCTATTAAAAAAAAAAACCTTCCTTGGAAGAAGAAGAAAAAAAAACCAATGAGAATATGCTCAAAGAGAATAATGTAATGGACCCACAACCAAAACAAGAGAAGATGAACATGTAACACTGTATAATTTCCAGTTGTGGATATTAAAAAAATAATATAAAAATTAAAAAAATTGTCGTGGTTAATAATTAGTAGTAGTACTTTAGAAGGGGTGGAAGGGCACATTCGAAGGAATATGCTGATGAGAGAGGGAGAGGAAGATGGTGTCCTTTGTAGATTGTAGCATAGTGCTTTAGAAATCAAAATGCGAGGCCCGTGCGCCACGTACTTTTTTTCTCGTCCGTTTGTGCAAGTCCCACGCAACAGTTCACTAAAAAGTGTACCAACAAAGTCTCTCATCTTCTGTCTTTTACTCATTGCTGCTATGCACCTATGCTCCTGTCCTGTGGGTGCCTCTCTACTCTCTATAATCTATACACCATTTGGATTGCTGCTCAGTCACCTGCTCAGATCTAGCCTTGCATCTACTTGAAATACTCTTTCTTTTCATTTTCATACTTTTTTTTTCTCTCTTTCAATGTGAGTGATGGTTGGTTAATAGTATAAATGATATTTTACAGGATATATTTGTATACATCATAGGTTTAACTTGAATTTTTTAATTAAAAAAGGCATGGTTAGAATATTTAAATTTAACAAAAATTAGTAGCAACAAAAGCAATTTGCTACTCCAAATGATTGAATAAAAATGATTTATTCTACTTTTTTTTGTATTTCACTTTTTGTTTTATCAATTATATTATGTTATATGTTTGATTTTTTTTTCTATTTTATAAGAAAAGTAAAATGAATATATAACAAATTGTGATAGATGGAGTATAAAATATAACTCAAAATGTGGGATAGAAAATTTGTAATTTTGTATTCCCGAATATCATAATCAGAAGTTTCTATGATAGTATGTTTTATAGATTTTCATATATCAATGGGAAATAAATTTTTGGTTTAAAAAATAAATAACAATTAATTTAAATTAAAGAAAATTTCATCGAATTGATAATGTTTCCAAGTTTTGATTCAATAATTTTATTTTAATTACTAGAGTTAAAAAGTAAAGCAGTACCTTGTCGGCAATATTGTTAATTGTGTATACATTCAAAGTGGGGATGATTTATCTGTTCTAGAAGTAGAAATACTCAAACTTTCTTAACTTTTAAGAAGATAATAAATTTTATGCATATGTCAAAATTTGACATTCTACGGATCGACCACATTTAATTTCAATAAAGCAGTCACTAGAAAGGACATTATTAGTTGGCAAAATCTTCCCACTCTTCTTGGTGTTTGTAAGAGATGCACATTATGTGCACCATTTTATGCCCTAGTTTAAAAAGGTATATGCCAATCTTGCATTTAGATTTTTTATTTTTTTTATTTCTCCTTGATTTAGATTTTAAGATTTTTAGAAGCTCATTCATGCATAGCAAACCAGGGACTGAATCATGCTCTGCGGCAAACATTTTTTTTTATGTACATTTAGTCACATGACTCACATCCCACCAAATGAAGGCAGCGTTAGAAGAATCCAAAGTCCTCATGGGTTCCATTATTAAACTGCAAAACGCTTTAAAAAAAATTAGGATAAAAAGACAAAGTTGCTTAGTTAAGTTCTCAAAGTACATGACTATAATATGGGAATTGTATATTTCAAGATTATACAATATCCTGGTCAGTAACTCATTTAATGCTATTAACAAAATATTTAACTACTATTCTTCTTACCAAAATAGGTAGGGTGAAATCTGAAAAGTGCAAACAACTTGCATGTATTCAACT
The DNA here is from genome assembly GCA_023736055.1 of Quercus glauca. Lineage (NCBI taxonomy): Eukaryota > Viridiplantae > Streptophyta > Magnoliopsida > Fagales > Fagaceae > Quercus > Quercus glauca. Next base: position 36,487,342 of record CM043322.1, read on the forward strand.
TCTTTCGGCTCCACAAGCTCACATTACTGTCACATATAGATAAATATCATATGACATGTCCAATTCATATGGAATCTACCCAATAGTTTTATCAATCTCACATCATTTTCAAAGAAAGATGCGTGTTAAGTTTTCGTAACCATGAATTTGTCAACCTTTTGAATTTAAGAATAGCTCTTCTAATTAGGGTATCTTTAAGAGATAAGGGTCAAGTCATGGCATGGAAACTAGTATTTGTTATTACTTTTGTAAAGCAATATATGATTTTGCTATCATCGATCCTTGTCTGCATTATAGTATGTTGTAAGATCAGTTCTCATTGAATTCTTTATCCCAAGTGAGAATCATTTGTATATAGTTGCCATACCTGAAATGCAACTTCTATAAGTTATCAATCCAAGCTTTGTTTTTCCTTTTTTTTTTTTCCCTGGTTCATAAATTCCTTCATGCTGGTCCCCTCTTATATACGTTGCCCAATTTGGTTGGTTCATATTCAAATGCCGGCAAAGATCAAATTAGCGATGGGGTCAGTAATGGTACCATTTTATAAACTAACTTCTCTAATGTGATTTGGGCTTCTAATCTATCACTTTAATAAATGATGATTAATGCTGGTCCCCTTTTAAGGTATAATTCCCATAACAAATTTGTCCATAAATATCATTAATCATGACCTAATTTGATTTTGATGTCCACATGTGTATTCAATCAAAGCAATTTGTGCATCCATACAAGGCCAAATCTGTTGTATATATAGGTATATATAAGAATAGGTTGTAACAATGATGGTTGAGTTTGGAGAATATGGTTTTATAAAGTGAAAATTCAAGTTTTGGAATTTTCTAAGTGAAAATTTTAAATATGAATTTTTTAGAATTTTCTGGAATTTTCTAGAATTTTCTGGTGACTATTAAGAAAGATTGAAGAGGTTTAATCTTTGTTAACCGCTTTATGAAAAAGTAACTAACTCTCCACACGTGCCTTCTCATGAAACATAACGAGGTTTCAATCTTTATTAACTGTTTTATGAAAAAGTAACTAACTCTCCATACGTGCATTTTCATAAAACATAACAAGGTTTCATGAAATAACTAACTCTCCATATGTGTCTTTTCATGAAACATAATCCTATGGGTATAAATAGAGGCTTATGTTCTTTTGAAAAAATAATTTTTTCACAAAATCAAAAGTTGGAGAGAAACACAAGAAACACAAGAAATCCTATGGTCATTCTCTAGAATTGCTATTTGTAGAACCCAACATCTTGTTTGTATCCTGGAGACAAATTTGCGATAATCCTTTAGCAACAAAAGTGTAGGGGGCAAATATTGTCTAAGGAAAACGATATAGTGTCTCCAAGTTATCTACTTTCTTTTTGTCTTTTCTTTTAATCTTCTTCTTCCATTATTACTTTGTGTAATATTCCCAACAATCTTAGACAATATTTCCTATGATGGAAGGAGTAAGTGATGTTCCAGCGTTAAAGATGTTGAATCATGAGTTGGTGAAATTGGATCGCTTTGATGGAACCAATTTCTCTCGATGGAAAGACAAGATGAAATTCCTACTTACTGCACTAAAACTTTTCTATGTCTTGGACCCGAATTTGATGCCTTTTCCTCTTGCGAGTGATGAAGATACTGATGAGATTAAGGCACAAAGAAAGAAACGGAAGGAAGATGAATTGATATGTAGAGGGCACATTCTCAATAGTCTTTTGGATCGTCTCTATGATCTCTACACGTCAATGAAATTACCGAAGGAGATTTGGAATGCTTTGGAGGCAGAGTACAAAATTGAGAAAATAGGTACGAATAAGTTTATTATTCAAAAGTATTTTGATTATAAAATGCTTGATAATGTCTCAGTTTTAGATCAAGTGCATGAGTTACAGATTTTGGTCAATAAACTCCGTGATTTGTCAATCAATATTCCTAAATCATTCTAAGTGGGTGCAATCATTGCGAAACTCCCACCAAATTGGAATAATTTTAGGAAGAAGCTTCTGCATATGTCAGAAGATCTCACTTTAAAACAATTCGGACAGCATCTTCAAATTGAAGAGGAAAGTTGGGTTAGAAATGTGACTAACACCGATTCTAAAGTGAATGTGAACAATGTGAGCAATGTTCAAAGTAGGAGTTTGAGTAAGACCAATAAGCACTTGAAAGTGAACAAAAGTGGGAGTGGTTTCAAGAAGAACAACTCCAAGAATCCCAACAAGGACAAGAAGAATCGAGCATGTTTCCATTGTGGAAAAAAAAGGCCATTACATTCACAAATGTAAACTCTTAAAGAACAAGAAAAAGGATGAAGAAGACAATGCCATTGAAACGAATGTCATTGAGGACATTGTTGCTATGGTAAGTGACATACATATTGATATGATCACTGAAGTTCATATGGCTACGATTGCAAATCCTTTTGATTGGTGGTTCGATTCGGGTGCAACGGTGCATGTGTGCAACAACAAGGAGCAATACAAGACTTATGATGAGTCTTCCATAGAACAACAAGTGCTAATAGGCAACCATAATAAAGTAAAGGTTCTTGGAAAGGGCACCGTTGAAGTGAAGATGAGTTCTGGCAAGATGATGATCTTGACCAATGTTTTTCATGTACCTGATATCAAGAAGAATCTTGCGTCTGCCAATTTATTATGTAAGAGTGGTGTAAAAGCTGTACTTGAATCGGACAAGTTAATCTTGTCTAAGAATGGGATATTTGTAGGAAAGGGATATGCTACTGATGGCATGTACAAACTAAGTATTATTAATAAAGAAGTTTCTGGTTGTGCTTATATTGTTGATTTTTTATTTGTGGCATGCTAGATTGAGACTTTTAAATTTCAAATTCTTGAAATTTATGTCAAAGCATGATATAATTTACATAAGCATGATGATTTGAATTGAATGGTGTATTAACTAGAAATGATGAATAGTTCTAAATGTATATTATTCTTTGTGAGGAACATGTCATAATACACCAAAGTGGAGTCCCTTATACACCCTAATAAAATGGTTTGGTCAAAAGAGAGAACTCTATTTGGTATGGTAAATCCCATAAACTTGAGTGCAATGAGCTAAGTTCCCATCTGATCAATGGGAAGAAGTTTTGCTTAGTGTATGCTATGTGTATAATAGAGTTTCATCTCAAAAATATTTCATATATGTTATGAAATGAAAAAGTGACCAAATGTTTATCATTTTAAACTGTGTGGGTGTTTAATCTTTTGTAAATGATAGACCAAAAAGGACTAATTAGTCAAAGAGCTATATAAAGTGTGTACGTAGGTTTTGAGTAAATCCGAGGGTATGTAGTTTATTAGACTTAACGTCTAATATAAGAGTGAAATCAAAGGATATTGAATTTATTGAGTTTAAATTCAAAGATGATTTCAAAGATACCCCGATACCTACTTAAACACGAATAATTGACTCTAATGTTAAATATCACATTAAGTGATATTAAAAACTTAAATGTGGTTCACTAAGTGAACAAAGGTGGAGTCAAAGTTTGAGAAATAAAAAAGGATTTTAGTCCAAATTTTATTTCATGTGAAGCTCTCGTTTACCTTGTTAAAGGTAATAAAAGTGTAGTCCTAATTAAATATCCATGGTATTCTTAGAGGGAAGTGATCCTAAGGTTTTAGAAAATTTTGTGCTTCTGAAAAGATGTAGCTTTCTATTGTAAAAGCTATTAATGATGAGATAGACTTGATATTATTTAACAATAATTGGGTCTTAATGGATCTACCTCTAGTTTTAAAACCAATTGGTTGTAAGTGGGTATTTGAATAAGGTATAAAATCTTTTGGTCTAAGGTTAATAATAAAAGGTTTGAAACAAAGGGAAAAGATAGATTTTGATATCTATACACTAGTAACTATTTGTGTTATTAGTTTGATATCTTTAAAACCATTCATATAATTTTAAAGTTCACTATATTCTATTATTACATTTTGATATATGTAATTATAGTGTGTGTGTGTGTGTGTGTGTGTGTGTGTGTGTGTGTATGTGAATTTTGGAATGGTTGAGAACCCAAATTGTGGGGTTTAGAAACTCAAATTGTGGAATTTTGATATCCAAGAAAGTGTGGGGGTATAACCCTTAAACGAGTCATGGACTCATAAGAATGCTAATGTTTATTAAAGATGTTCTTGATAAAGGTATTGAGAATTAATATCGAGGGATGTTAAATTCATTGTGATTAAATTCTGCCATGCGTGGTAGATGTCTCGATTTTAAACAAGCACATATTGTGATCCTATTTTGAAAGTACCTCTTTGTGAAATAAAGAGAGTACAAGTAAATTCATTAATTGAACATTCAATGATCAATAATGTAATATTGGATTATGTCTCCAAATATAATTTGAGTATGCATCATATAGATGTGAGGTGACTTTCTTAAAAGTGATTTTGGTAAAGAAGTTTGCTTGAAAGACCTGTGGGTTTGTACTTCCTTAATTAATTAAATGAAAATCTTTTATGAATGAGAATCAAGTAAAAAAAAAATATAGTGGAGATGTGCACTATATTAATCTTATTTTGAGATTTATGTTATCTCATTTTGTTGAGATTTGAGTAATCTCATTGTTTTGAGATTAGTAATTTCTCATTTTTTTGGACATTGTGTTATCTCATTGTGTTGAGATTAGTGTTAAGAACTTACTTCTTAGATTTTAATATCTTTAAAGAGGCAAAGACACTTTGATTCCAATATTAAGATTACTGGAAAGGCGGATGCATAGCTCGAGTTTGCTAATGAATTAATTACATGTTGCGTATCATGTATGGAACTAAACTAGACATTGCCTTCACAGTATGTAGACTTTCAAAATTTCTAAAACTTGAGATTGATCACTAGAAAGTACATAATTGTGATGAATATCTATAATATAGAATATTCAAGTTTAATTCTATTATTGATGTGAGTGATAATACCTATGTCTAATTAGATAATCACTACATGTGGGGGTGCTATGTGTAAGCATTAAAGAAATAAGGTGTATTTCTTACTCTACTATAGAATTAAATTGAGAGCATTGATTACAATGGTAACAGACAAGGAAACCAATTGACTAAGGTTTTGATAAAGTGTCGTGGCAACGACCATAGTAAGCCATTCCTTGTATTGTAATTGTGAAACCACAATGCGTATAGTATATATGAGTTGTATACAATGTGAACTTAGACTTAAGTGTCTAAGACAAGAATACGTAAGGCAGGTCAAGTGTGGTTGGACTAGTCCATTGCCTACATAATTCTATATATAAAATAGGTCATTTACCGAAATGTGTCTCGAGACTTGGTAAGAATAACATCCATAGGAATGGAACTAAAACCCTTCTTAAGAGAATCACCAATAGCGAGAACCTAACCTCGAATTGATTTAATCTAAAGAGGTTTAAAGGGTAACAACAAGTTATTGATATGTGGTTAGTAAGAGCACTAATTTTGTGTCTTATTCAGGATGGATTAGTGCAGACTGGTACGATGTAATTGATGATGGGTTTTACACTCTTAATGAAGTTCATAAAGAATAAATGGCTGTGTAACATAGACATAAGAAGGAACTTCACCTTTGCGAACATAAGAGTGGTGCCACTTCTAGCAAGAGTAAAAGGATTTTCTCTTGTATATGTTCACTAAACTGGGAAGAGCACAAGGCCATAATAGTGCTAACAACAGTGGATTTCTAAATGTGTTGTGGATGTTCTCATGTGTGTGTTGTTTTCGATTTCAACACATAAGAGTTTCGGTTTAAGCATCAAGCTACCATTAACTCTGTTGATTTCTTGAGCAATTACACTAAAGGGAGGTTTAAGTTGAAAGACACCTTCCATTATGCATGATAGGATATCAATCAAGTGAGTAATATATTATTACAACTTAGTGGGGGATTGTTGTATATATAGGTATATACAAGGATAGGTTGTAATAATGATGGTTGAGTTTGGAGAATATGATTTCATAAAGTGAAAATTCAAATTTTGGAATTTTCTAAGTGAAAATTTTAAATCTGAATTTTCTGGAATTTTCTAGAATTTTCTGGTGACTATTAAGAAAGATTGAAGAGGTTTCAATCTTTGTTAACCGCTTTATGAAAAAGTAACTAACTCTCCACACGTGCCTTTTCATGAAACATAACGAGGTTTCAATTTTTATTAACTGTTTTATGAAAAAGTAACTAACTCTCCATAGGTGCATTTTCATGAAACATAACGAGGTTTCATGAAATAACTAACTCTTCATATGTGTCTTTTCATGAAACATAATCCTATGGGTATAAATAGAGGCTTATATTCTCTTAAAAAACTAATTTTTTCACAAATCAAAAGTTGGAGAGAAACACAAGAAATCTTGTGGTCATTCTCCAGAATTGCTATCTGTAGAACCCAACATCCTGGTTGTATCCTGGAGATAAATTTGTGATAACCCTTTAGTAACAAAAGTGTAGGGGGCAAGTATTGTCTAAGGAAAATGATATAGTGCCTCCAAGTTATCTACTTTCTTTTTGTCTTTTCTTTTAATCTTTTTCTTCCATTATTACTTTGTGTAATATTCCCAACAAAATCAGACAATATGTGGATTCCCTATGAAAACTTTAATTTTTTTCCTTTGAAATCTTCAGAGCTTAATAAATTCAACATGTAGCCAAATTTTTCCTCCCCATGCGTGCGTTAAGCTCATTTTAAACACTGTAGCAAAATAATTTTTAAATGTGTGAATAGTATCGTGGGTCCCATTTTAAATATTTTTTAATGTATGAACAGTATGTGAACAGTGCCACACTGTTCACGCACAGTAAATTTTGTCCTCAAAAGTCAACAAAAGCTGGCCAAAAAAAAAAAAAAAAAAAAAAAGAGAAAACGTGCAGGACAAAACGCACCTCAACTAACCACGCTATCCAAACCGGCACTTAAAGGCCAATATGTATAACCTACAATGGTTACGAAACACCAAAATGATGTGGCTAACCTACAATGTTAAAGCTCAAAACACCAAAATCAAAAGGAAAAGACCTAGCAAATTAACTAAAAAATCATTTATAACAAACAGTATCTTCACCAAAAAAATATCATTGATGATTTGCATCGAAGCCTGCGGCACGACTCTTTAAAGTCTTTCATGTTTGGTATCGTTCTGTTTAAACAAGACACGTAAAAGGACCAGAAGAATACTTTGTCAGTACTGGAACGTTTTCATAATTGTTTGGTTGAATTGGAGCATGTCGAAATTAATTCAGCATGCCAATCTTCAAATGATATAAAATTATATATATATATATATATATATATATATATATATATATATATAGCCGGTAATAACTTTGTTTGAAAGATTCATCAAGCTGGAATATTGTCTTGAACCAAATTCAGTTTCCATGTCAAAAGCTTTGAAATTTGAATAATTTGCATTTGCAAAGTACGTTGCTTGTCGGAACACTAACATGTTTTTCACCACGCAAAAGGCTTCTTATTGGTAAGGTAGTCCAAACTTAAAATTTAAAAAAAAAAAAAAAAAAAAAATTTAAAAAGGGTTCTTTTTGCCGGGAATATATGCCGGAAAAGTTGACCCTAGAAAAGTGCCTAGTGCCTAAATTTTCCAGTGGCGCAATGTCAAAGGCAACCCCAATAATTGGAGAGCGTGATGGGTTTCGTAAGAATCATGTTCTATTTCTATATGATTAAGAATCTACTTAGTTTACCGAACAATTTTGACTTGGTTATAGATAAGGAGCAAAAAAATAAACTATTATTTTGTATGTAAAACTAGTAATTCAAAGCCAACGCCACAGTTCTTTTGAGACGGAATGTGAGAATCTAACTTGTCTTATTTGATTGAATAACTAGCTCCTATAAATATGCATTTAATTAAGCAAAATAGAACTCTATTTGGCAAGCGTATCCATGTTGAAAAGAGTTGAACCCTACTTTTGAAAGTCGCTTATTTTCCAAGAAAGGGACCTAATCTCAGAGTCAAAATCCTCGAAGCGGTTTTATGTAATACCCAATGATCATCCCATTACTTTTGAATCCTGTTTGTACTTAGGTGTCTCGGCTTTTTCTTTACCTTTTTTGGCTAGTGTCTTAGCTAGCTTTCACTAAGTGGACAATCCTGTAAAATATGTGTCTGAAGGTAGTTTGATCGATTGGTTTTATAATAAAGTAGTGTTTAACGCGCACACACTTTCAATTAATTTTTTGCATGTGTATATAAAAGTGTATGCATTAACTTGTGTAACAACTAACAAGTTTTTGCTTTTATAATATATTGATATACATCCTAAAAGGATATATCATCAAGACACAATCAGCTAACTATGTTTTATGAAATGCATGGAGTAAGTAGATTGAATCTCTTCTCCTCTTTCCTTTCCTTGAGTCAAACCATTCATATTAAATAAAACAAAAAACCAAAAAAAGAGAAGACGAAAGAATGAAAGATTGCAAAATATCAACAACTTTCAACATTTTTATTGAAACTGTCCATGGGTCAAGTCGAGTTCCAAAATTTAATTTTATTGACATAAAAAAATTGAGGGTGTTGCCAAATTTTTTTTTGAAAGGTAGACAAATAGAAAATTTTAAATTATTATATATATATATATATATATATATATATATATATATATATATAAATCAAGTCAGGGTGGTCCCAGGACCACCCTGGCCTTAATGGCGCCACCCCTACATAATAAGTATATTTTAGATAAAATTTGCAAACTCTCATATTTATGTGCATGTGTGGGAGTAAACACAAAAGGGATGTAATAATGCCTACAAAATTAATATAATATTGTACTTTTAAGAAATTATCAAGTGCTCACAACTTTACACATTATTATTCTAATATTATTTTAATTAATTATCAATTAAATTATATATTTAAACCCTCCATTAAAATCTTGAGTCATTTTCTTCAAATAAGATCGAAGTTCAAATCTTCAAGATGGGGTTTCAAACACATATACAATTAGATTAAATTCGGGTTAAAATTCTATCTCAAATTAAAAAAAAAAATTTTTTGAATAGTTCCATAAACAACACAATCATAATAAATGTCTACTATTAATTACCACCATTGTCATATTTTATATATTGAAAAAATAAATAAACAAGAAAATGAATAATATTTTGTTAAACTTGTACCTGCATTGGCCCAAACCAATAGTTTTGCGTTTTGTTGTTTCTAAGCTCAATTTGGCCCAAACCAACGTGCAGGTTGCCAGGTTGGAACCGGGCAGGGCCATACAATAGAATGAAGAGCAAACGCCCAATGGAGAGTGGAAAATTATTAGGTACTCCCGGAGTACCATAAATGCGTGCTCCCTCCTCTCACATGAATAGTGGGTCCCACCATGAATTTAATTAGTGGGACCCACCATTCATGTGAGAGGAGGGAGCACGCATTTATAGTACTCCGGGAGTACACAATAATTTTCCATGGAGAGTTGCTTTCCTATATTTTTAATCCTCCTCCAAATTCCATTTTTATGGGTTTTTTTTGGCTGAATCCCATTTTTATGGGGTTTGTCTTTATGATTTTTCTACCATTAATCGGCTTTAAGTAGATTAATTGATTCAATCCAACACGGCTATACTAGTCAAATAAATGGTTTTGAGGTTTTTTTCCAAACATATGGGCATTTCGACCCAACAAAGGCCACAGAATGCTTTAAGAAGGACCTATGACCCAATCTAATTCGGAAATTTGAGCCCATTTATAACCAATTGATCAGATTAACTTAACCCTAACTAGTTAAGGCTTACACGGAGATTTTAGATCTCCCTTATTAAAAGCTCGGTTATGTATTTATTTTTTTATTTTTTAAAGGTAAGAGAGGTAATCAGAGTGACTTTCTTATCTGGACTGGACGTCACTAAATTACTTTAGCAACATCTTATTCGTTGGATATGGGAAGAGGTGGCAAAATCAACCCAAACCCACCCAATTATTAATTGGGTTAAATGGGTATTAATTTAATTAAACCCAATTATCATTAATGTTTATTAGGTTTTTACTAGATACTCAATTAGACCTAATTATGATCCAAGTATCATTTCTACTAGGGGTGTCAATTCGGGTTAGCGAGTCGGGTTCGTGTCGTGTCGAGGTAGGGGTATTCGACTAAATGGCTCAACCCTAACCCGACCCATTTAATAATCGTGTCAGAATCCTTCAACCCTAACCCGACCTGTTAATTAGGCGGGTTGACCTGACCCAACCCATTTGACACGCTTAATAAATGAGTCGTGTTGGGTTGACACGAATATAACACAACCCATTTCAACCTGCATAATATTAAATATAATATCCATCTAGAAATAATTTTTTTTACATCCCAAAAAGTAGTGCATACACTTCAAGTCTTCAACCCACATTCAAAATAATATAGTTCAACAAAAATATAACATTCATCTAGAAATAAGTTCTTTACACTCCAAAAGAAGTGCAACACTTCAACCCCAATTCAAAATAACATAGTTTAACAAAAATAAAATAACATAGTTCAACAAAAATATAATATCCTTGGAACTTGCCAAATGCTAAGTATCAATATTGAAAAAATTTGAGCAAACTTCAAAGTTTATTGTACAAAAGCTGAAAAGCATTATGCAAAAGAAAAAAAAAACACATTAGAGAGAGAGAGATAATCGGCTTGAGAGTTTACACTTGAGTTTGAGAATTGGCGTGAGAAGAATAGTACGACTGAAATAATAATAAAAATTAGATATTTATAAGAAGGTTTAGAAGTTTAGGGTTTGTAGGGTTTAGAGATTTAGGGTTTGTAAAGTTTCAATTTTCAATTATATCCCTTGTAAATTTTTGTAATTACTCACTTTTCTTTTTAAATTTAAAATATATGTTGGATATAAAAGGTATTTGACAAATTTAAAATAAAATAAATATTTATTTGTTATACGAGTTAAACGGGTTGTGTTAAACGGGTCATTTCGGGTTTGACCAAATAAATTGGCGTGTCAAACGTGTCTATTGCGGGTTATGCGGGTTGACCCACTTATGACACGTTTCTTATCGTGTCGCTTTCGGGTCGACCCGTTTATGACCCAAACCCATTAAGGCCCAACCCTAACCCGAAAAAACCCGTGTCGGGTTCGTGTCGTGTTCACGGGTTGGGTCGAACATTGACACCCCTAATTTCTACAAATTACCCAACTCTAAAATACCCCAAAACCACTAAAAATTACCAAAATACCCCCTAAACCTAAAAAATGACCGAAATATCCCCTAAACTTAAAAATGACCAAAATACCCTCTGAAACCTTAAAAAAGACTAAAATACCTTTTAAACCTAAAAAATGACCAAAATACCCCCCTCAAACCTAAAAATTACCAAAATACCCTTGAAACCTAAAAAATGAGTGAAATGCCCTCAAAACCTAAAAAATGACCAAAATACCCCTGAAACTTAAAAATTGACCAAAATACCCCATAAACCTAAAAAATGACTGAAATACCACCTAAACCTAAAAAAAATGACTGAAATACCACCTAAACCTAAAAAAAATGACTGAAATACCCCCAAAACCTAAAAATGATCAAAATAACCCCGAAATCTAAAAATTGACCAAAATACCTCTTAAACCTAAAAATTGACCAAAATACCCTCAAAACATGAAAATTACCAAAATACCCCCCTAACCTAAAAAATGACCAAATTACCCCCTAAACCTAAAAAATGATTGAAAGACCCTCAAAACCTAAAAATTAACCAAAATACCCCCGAAACCTAAAAAATGACTAAATACCCCCAAAAACCTAAAAATGACCAAAATAGCCCCTAAACCTAAAAAATGACCAAAATATTCCCTTAAAACCAAAAAAATGACCACACATAAAAATAAAAATAAAAAAGGACCAAACCCCCCCCCCCCCCCCAAACCAAAAAAATGACTAAAACACCCCCGAAATATCCCCAAAACCTAAAAAAAGACTAAAAGACCTCCAAAACCTAGAAAATTACCAAAATAGCCCCAAAATCTAAAAATTAATGAAACACCCCTAAAACCTAAAAAATTAGTAACATTCCCTCAAAACCAAAAAAATGACTAAAGTACTCTTAGAACCTTTAATTTAACGAAAATACCCTCGAAACATCCAAAATACCCCAAACCTCTATTTTGGTAATTTATAGGCTTCGAGTGTATTTTGTTCATCTTATAGGATTAGTGGTATTTTGGTCATTTTAGATATTTTGAGGGGTGTTTTGGTTGTTTTAGAGGTTTAGAGCTATTTTGGTCGTTTTAGAGGTTTCAAGGTATTCTCAGTAATTTTAGAGGTTGCAGTTTATTTGTGGTCATTTTAGAGGTTTTGGGTGTATTTGGTTCATTTTAAAGGTTTAGAGGTATTTCTGTCTTTTTATAGGTTTTAAGCACCGTTTTAAAAATCAAACCGGACCAGTCTGTCCGACCGGTTCAACCGGGAACCGGGAGGCAGTCCGGTCCGGTTAAAACCTCCAAAACCGGTCAACAACCGGTCAAAAACTGGAAAACCGGTCAAAACCGGGTAAAAACCGGGGTTGAACCGAATATTTTCAAAAAAACAGTTTGATGTCCGGTTCGGTTTTTAAAACCATGGTTTTAAGGTATATTGGTCATTTTTTAGGTTTTAGTGGTATTTTGGTCATTTTTTAGGTTTAGGGAGGGTATTTTGGTCATTTTATAGTTTTAGGGGGTATTTTGGTTATTTTTAGGTTTCAAAAGTATTTTGGTCATTTTTTAGGTTTAGGTGGTATTTCGGTTAATTTTTAGGTTTCGGGGATATTTCGGTCATTTTTTAGGTTTAGGGGGTATTTTGGTCATTTTTAGGTTTCAGGAGTATTTTGGTCATTTTTTAGATTTCCTAGATATTTCGGTCATTTTTTTAGGTTTTAGGGGTATTTTGGTCAGTTTTTAGGTTTATGAGGGGTTATTTTGGTTATTTTCAAGTTTAGGAGGTATTTTGGTCATTTTTTAGGTTTTGGGGTATCGATCTTTTTTAGGTTTCAGAAATATTTTGGTAATTTTTTTTAGGTTTAGGGAGTATATTTGTCATTTTTAGGTTTAAGGGGTATTTTGTTCAATTTTTAGGTTTCGGGTGTATTTTGGTCATATTTTAGGTTTAGGGTGTATTTCGGTCATTTTTTAAGTTTATGGGGTATTTTAGTAATTTTTAGGTTTGAGGAGTATTTCGGTCATTTTTTAGGTTTTGGGGGTATTTTGGTCATTTTTTAGGTTTATGGGGGTATTTCGGTCATTTTTTAGGTTTTGAGGGTATTTTGGACATTTTTTGGTTTCGAAGATATGTTGGTCATTTTTTAGGTTTATGGAGTATTTTGTTCAATTTTTAGGTTTTAGGAGTATTTTGGTCATTTTTTAGATTTTTGGGGGTATTTTAGTAATTTTTAGTGGTTTTTTTTATAATCATATTTAGTCTTTTTTTTAGGTTTAGGCGGTATTTTGGTAATTTTAAAACATTTTAAGAGTACTTTGGTCATTTTCAAGTTTTAGGGGCATTTTGGTCATTTTGATTATTGGGTGGGTTGGGATTTATCCATAATAATTAGGTTGGGTTGGGTTTGGGTTAGAAGTAATTAATTAAATGAGCAATAAAGAGTAAATGGATTTTATGTATCCAACCCAATTATGTCCACCCCAAACCCACCCATTTGACACCCCAAGGTATGGGCTTGCAAGTTGCAAATGGGGGAATTGATGAGCCATAGCTATTGTCTTTGTGAATGCGCTAATGAATATTGAGCTAGGGACACTGGATTTTTCCCAAATGCAGTTATGTAACTTATGTTAATTATATGACTTAATCAAATAATCAATGACTCTAATCTCACAATCTGTAGACATCATTCTTCAAATTTGTTTGTTCGTGTTTTATAAATGTAATTTCACACTCTTTACTCTTTCATAAATGTCATTTCATTCTAAAAACCAAATCTATTTTACAGAAAAAATTGCTCTATAGGCTATAGGCCACATCTCAATGTTAAAATTAAGTTCCCTAAACCTTTACATTTGAAGCCACTTGGACAACTGATAGTTCTAGGAGGCATTTGCCAGTTGAGCAAGCTTGGAAGTTTAGTCTCAAGGTGCACCAACCTTCTATGGCAATTGAATCATGATCGAGTAAACAGCTTAACAACGGAACCAAGTTTTATATCTGTTAAGGTACAATTTTTTCATTCATGCCACATGCCACAATCTTATTTAATTACATTTATTTACTCACCAAAATATCACCCATAAATTATTTAGGGCCTCCATGAATATTTCTCATCCCATTGGTCCACAAATAGTTCCTATCTCATTATCGAAATTGGGCCATGATGTAAACAATCACAAAAGCCCAAAAACTCATATCTTATCTAATTTTATTATCAGTATTTAGCTAAGCCCAAAACCGGCCCTACGAGACCAATGCACACATCACATTCTTTTTAAAGCCCAAGGCTACTAATGCTTGTCAATATTTCAAAAACTCAATTCTCATTGGCAATATCAAAAGCCCAATTTACGTTGGCACTATTTAGTAAAAGGATAAAACTTAGGTACAATACCTTAATTGCTGTTCCTTATGTTCCCCTCTTAAGATTCAGTTATGTAACTACTTAACTAAAAAATGTACTTCCTTCCCATGAGAAAAAATCCACATAGCAAAATTTTAAAATGAGAACTTAAGGAACAGCACCTAAGTACTATACCTAAGTCTTACTCTTAGTAAAAAGCCCAAGGTTATCAATACTTGGCAAAATACTATATCATAAGTATTTTACTTAAAGTCCACTGATGAACAATGTTTTAGTTCTTGAACATATTGCTATAATATTACAAGCTCATGGAATCTATCTTATAAAACTCATGGTAACTATTTATGTTACGTAACACTATTCATTTTTCCAAAACACATGACAAACATATATCAAGCCCATTAAGAATTATGAATTTGTATTGATGATATAAAAGCCCATGGAAAGTTATGATTATTTATCTTAAACTCATGACATTTATTTATTTCGTACCATATTATAAACCCGTGGTAACTATTTATGTTACATAACACTATTCATTTTTCCAGAACCCATGGAGAATTATGAATTTGTGTTACTAATATAAAAGCCCATGGAAAGTTATGATTATTTATCTCAGACCTATGACAATTATTTATTTCATATCATATTATAAACTCATGAAATTTATATAATAAGAACTCATGGTCGCTATTTGTATCACAACATTCATAATATTTATTTTCAAAACTCATGGTAATTATTCACCTTATAAGCCAATTATGATTATCTATAGAAAAATGCATGAGAATATCACATTATTCCACTATAATGTTTGTTACCATATTTTATTTGAAACCCATAAATATTTCCTCTATTAAAACCCATGGTGCATATTATTCACAAGAAACATTAAATGTTAATATTTAAAAGTCTCAAAGAAAATATCATTTACAAAATAATCCATGGCAAAAATTATGAGAAACTATACAAATTGTTATTTAAAGCCAAATGGAAATTAATACCCTAAATCTATCATAAATATTTATTAAAACTTATGAATACATTTCATTTTTACTAACAACTAAAGCCCACGTGGAATAAAAATCCATGGCAATATATAGTAGTTTTGTCTATTTTGTAAGGCTCACAATGAGAAAGCAAAATGATAGGCCCAAGTGGAGAGAACCGCCAAGTCATAGGCCCATCGAAATACTCAGGCCTCATGGCCAAGCCCAACATGAAATCTCAGCCAAAACAGCCCATGTGTGCAAATTGACCCCGCTAAAGAACTCCCTTTGATCCTACCTTCCTTTGGAGAGCATCTCAAGAAGCAACCAAGCTCCCAAACCAAATTAGGAGCTAGCCCCTTATCCCAGCAGCCTCTCCGCCATTGCCAACTCTGATGTGAATAGCACCAAAGGCTGGGCTGACACCTAAAAGATAATGGGCAACAAATACGCTTCTTCACCAAGTTTTGGTCACAACTCAAAGAAGCCATAAGGCCCATAACCAAGACCTCCAAGCTCATGAAATGCTCAACTAAATAGTTTATTTTATTATTAAAAATGTATGTAATTGATTCATAAACCAAGCCCATGAATCCCAAAAGGGGAAAATTAGGGAAAAGTGATTTGAAAGGCAAAAGGGGGTGTCCAGCAAAAGCTTCTAGCTAAGGCATCAATGGTTGACACTTGGCTTGAAGTGTCAACCAACCCTCTTGAGCTCTGATCCTAGTTGCAGCAAGCAAGATCCCTAATCCTCATACTTGCTCTAATCCTATTGGACGAAATTAATCTCTAAATCCCAGTATTTAATGCCTAGACTAGGAGCATCTCAGCCTCTAGCTGCATTACCCAAATAAGCAAAACACTCTAAAAGCAAGTCTCCCCATTTTGAGCTAAATTTCAAAGGAGGTATTCTAAGATTTTACTGCTATCATACCTAGTCTCTTCTAAATTTTTCTAATCAATCCTTCAAGCTTCACTATAAAAGGAACTACCATCAACTTATCAAAGAAACACCCATCTTATCATAAAATTCCTCACCCATCATACTATTTTCAGCTTATAAATCAGTCCTTTAGTTCATAAATCAGCTTTTGATCCATAAATACCCATGTACACTTACTCATAAACATCTCATTCCATCTCCTCAGAAATCCCAACACCTTAAAATAGTAATAAACAACCCATTTTTACACCATACCTGAAAATGGTTAAACACCACTTCATCTCTCTTCCATGTTCCATATATTCACTCATACTTTCCATAAAGTCATTCCTATCACTTACTACACTCATATATTCATCATTATGGGCATGATATGGCACATAGAGATCTTATTTAACCATTTGTTGCACTAGATGGACACTCTTTCTCTCCCTTCATTCCATCCTATTTTTTCCTCTTTTACTTGTAATTATGAAGCTTTTGAGCCATAAATACCTATGTACATTTACCTATAAACATCCCATTCCATCTCCTCAGAAAATCCTAGCACCTTAAAGTAGTCATAAACAACCCCTTTTTACACCACACTTGAAAATGGTTAAATACCACTTCATCTCTCTTCCATATTCCATATATTCACTCATACTTTCCATAAAGCCATTCTCATCACTTACTACACACATATATTCATCATTATGGACATGATATGGCACATAGAGATCTTATTTAAACATTTGCTAGACTAGATGGACACTCTTTCTCTCTCTTCATTCTATCCTATGTAATTATGAAGTTTTTAATCCTTGTTTGTTACTATTATAATGAAGGCCATAATGTCTTGGATATTATGGAAGTTTTCATTCATGTTGACTTAATAATAATGATGTAAATATATGATTTTTATTATGTAAACACATTTATTGACTAATCAAACATTACCACTTGAGATCTGTCATATTCACTGCTGAACCATTTTCCTCTTGTGTACTTGTTATAAAGGACCCATTTTTATATTAACCGATTATGGAGGAAATGTATAATTTTTACTATACAAATATATTTATTAATTTTCCAAACATGTACCATTGGACGTTTCTCCTATTTACCGCTGGACTATTATTTAAGCACTTAATGCGGTGGGCCATACTTTGTGCTAGCTTATCTTTGAGGAGGTATTTTTGGAGCTTAATTATAATCTTTGTTGGATGCAACCCTGACTTTGAGCAAAAATGGGTATTTCACACTTCACCAATAACCTTTAGGCCATATTCTAAGTCCAAAGTCAAGTCTTGGTCTTGACTTCCCAAATATCATATTGGCGACGAAAAAAAATGCCCCCGACAATATCAAAAGGTGGAATCATGTCCAATCCAAAATTTCTTTTCTTAAGAATCAATTACATGATATCCTCCTGCCAATTGATTTGTATATTAGGAAGTTGTATACTAAATTTTTGGTCATACTATTTCACTTCATGCATGTCGACCCAATAGATTAATAATGTGATGAATTGAAGCTGAATCTCCTAAGTTTCATCTTCACCAATTTCCCTACCTTGCGGAGGTTTTTTTCATATTGGATTTGACTTGCCTCTAGTAATTTTTTAACTGGAATCTCCTTTTATTTTAATAAAAAACTGTCACATCACCTACTAACTAAATAAAATGTGGATATTAAAATCCACTACCACTTGTCATTATGTATTTAAAAAAGGCGTAAATGCACTTTTGGTCCCTACATATTGCACTTTTTCCATTTTGGTCCCTACATTTTGTTTTTACCACTTTTAGTTCCTAAACCAATTAATGCGTGACATTTAAGTCCTTACCGTCAACCAACTAATGGGGAAAGCTGAGGTGGCTGACGGAGAGAATTAAAAATCATTTAAAAACATTAAAATAATAATAAAAAGTTTTATTTTGGTATTAAAAAAATGCCACATCAGCATATAAATTTAAAAACAGAATTAAAACCCAAAAATCACAAAAATTAAGATCTAAAAAGTATCTTGAACAAAGTTAAAAAACAAAATATTCGGAAAATTTTCTTTTTCATAAGAATATTCGGAAAAACATGTTTTTTTCCCCAATTTGGTTGGAAACATGTTCAGACCATCTCTTTCTTCCAATTCCATTTCCAATTACAATTCCTAACTAAAGCCAAACAAATCCTTATAAACCAATTTCTCTTCTCCACTTAAAAAAAAAAAAAAAATTCTCTTCTCCTCTCTCTGAGCTATTCCATAGTCACCATCAAATCTCTCTAAACCTCTATCTCTACCTCTCGATCTCACTCTCTTGGCAAGGGTGATGACAACCTTGAGCTTCTCCATGACAAGACCGTTCTCAAGTCGACGCTATAGCTTGAGGGGTTCAAGTGGAAAGAAAATTTCTGGGTTTGTGTTTAAGTTTATTGGTTGGGTTTGTGTTTATGTTTGTTGGCTGGGTTTGATCGGTGGAGGTGGTGGCTGGATTTTTCTGTGTTTGGGTAGAGAGAAAATTCCTAGGTTTTGGTTCGGGTGAAAAGAAAATTTTTGGGTTTGTGTTTAAGTTTGTTGACTGGGTTTGTGTTTATGTTTGTTTGTTAAATGTGAGTTATTTTAGTGTTTAGTTTGAAAGAAAATCTTGATTTTCTGGGGAAAATGTTGATGATTGTTCAAGAAAAATTTATGAGTTTGGTTGGGTTTGTTGTTATTGTGAGCTGAATTGGCTGGGTTTGTGTGCGTGTGTTGTTTTATAAGAAAATTTGTGGTTTTGGGTGGAAAGAAAATGTTATGATGCATCGGCTTTTTAGATGGGAATTTTTTTAGTGTTTGGTTTAAAAGAAATTTTCTGGGAAAGAGTTCTTTGATCTGGGTTCAAGTTCTTTGGTTACGTGTTTATGGGTCTATTTCTTGGATTTATGGGTTTGATTTACTAGAGGTTTCAATGTTGAATGTGTTAGAATTTTATGTGTTAAGATTAATTATGAATGTTGGCCGATTGGGTTTGTCTTGATTTGGTGAAGAACATGAAGTTCATGTTCTGAAGAAGAAGAAGAACATGAAGATTATTAACAATCATGTTCTTCCCAAAACTAATGAGTTTTTTTAATAATTTTTTTATTTATTTTAATATTTGTTTTTAATTTAATTAATTTTTTTTTAGAATACTAAGTATTTTTTAACACACACATACGGGAAGAAGGGAGAAGGTTTTTTAAAGAAACTTACAGTAGTGCATATCCAAAAAGGCCTTAATTTAATTAATTAATGTGTGTGATTATATTTTTTTTTTATTCCATCATCAGTCGGGTGACAAAAATGACCTAAATGTCAGACAAAACAATTAGTTTAGAGACTAAAAGTGGTAAAAACAAAATGTATGGACCAAAATAAAAAAAATAAAAAATATAAGAATTAAAAGTACATTTATACCTTTAAAATAAAATAAAATATTCCATTAAAAAATACTAAAAGTAAACTAAACTCTTTTAAGTTAACGATGCTCTGATTTTTTATTACTAAAATGAGCCCATATATAATTAATGGACCAAGTTCAGTGCCCACGACCGTGCATGCGAGAGTAAGAGTGTGAATGTGAATGTGTGATGGATAAGTGGACACCAACCGTGCATGTGAGAGTAAGAGCGTGAATGTGAATGTGAATGTGTGATGGATAAGTGGACCCCAACAACAACAACAACAATAATGGGATTGACAAAGCATTACGGAGCAGTTTCATGATGATGGCTTCACGAGGGTTAGAATCAGATAATAAAGTTGGTCAGTCGGTGCACTCAAGTATTATTATGGAATTAAAATCTTTACGCAGATTTCGCAGCATTCATCCCGATCGAAAATGGCCAAATATTAGCCAGAAACTTTGCCAGACAAACATTCACATTCACTGGACCAAAGGTAAACTTTGCCAAATCAATCAGTTTGTATATTGCAACTAGATTAAGTATTATTTTTGTTTTAACAGATATTCATGTTTATAAAATATTCTTTTTCAAAAGATTAATTAAATTTATTGGTTCATGGAGTCAATTAAACAGCCATCATATGTTTTATCCATTACTCATTATAAAATCAATCTAAGGAATTGGTCTACTAGTTTTCAATAACTCACAAGATCTTGAATTCAAAATTTTTAATTCCTTAATAAATTCTTCCATTTAATTATTTGAAATATGTGAAATTGGGGGACTATACACACCCAAAAAATAATAAGTTGTTCAAAGATTTCAAGAGACCTACCTTGAAAAAAAAATCAGTAGAAAATCTTCACCCTGTTTCTTAAAAAAAAAAATGCCAACCAATATATATTTTTTTTGGATGTCGTAGAAAAAACTAATTGTCAACCTTCCATAAGAGAAAATTTTTTTAGAAAACAATTACATTTTTTAGTATATATTACTTTGGATCAGAAATAAAATGCCTTCGCAAATTTGCTCTTTTTTTTTTTTTTAAGGTCCGACCCGTGTGAATTTGTTAGATAGGGCATTTCAATTTCAAAGGGCCAATTATAGGAGCCTCATCTGAGAATGAGATTGACGTTGACCTCACAATGCAGGCCCCAATTCTGAGACTGCAATGCATATATAATTATTACTTACATAAGACATGGGAATTAGGTTTTGTTTTGTATGATTTTGGGAGGTGGTGGTGGATAAAAGGCACAGTCCATAAATAGGGCTCGTGGGAGAGACCCATTTGTAGCTAAGTTCCTAGGGTTCTGTTGCTGTGCTTTCTCTTTCCTACTGTGTTAGCAGGAGAAAGTGAAAGAGAGAGAGAGAGAATATGTGAATGGTTTTGGATTGGTAAGCTAAGCAGCATGTGCAGAACTTTGCTTCATCAGGATTCATTCAGGAATAAACAAATTTCAACGGTCAAACTTCATAGGCCATAGTGTCAAATTACAAGTAAGAATGCTCCAGTGTCATTTTTATTATTATTATTTTTTTTTTTTTGTCTCTAAAGTCTAAATAAAAATTCGAACTATTTCAAAGTTAAGCGGCTATATTTTTATTAGTTAAAATGTTGAAATTTGTATCCACTACAACTGTAAGCCTTGCTTAAGCCTTCAAGATTTAAGTATTATAAGTCTTTAGGTTTGTTTGGTTTGCGCGTAAGCGTTTTAGGCTTTTTTATTTTTTATTTTTTTTTAACCAGCGCTTATTGCACTGTTCATGAGACATGAACAGCAAATAAGCATGTAAACAGTAATTTTAAAAGTGAACAGTATCAAAAAATGATTTTTTATTGTTTTCAGTAAAATAAACGGTAACCAAATGCACACTTTATAACCAAAAAAAAATGACTGTAATTCAACTAGTGGTGAGTTAATCTA
The DNA here is from genome assembly GCA_023736055.1 of Quercus glauca. NCBI lineage: Eukaryota > Viridiplantae > Streptophyta > Magnoliopsida > Fagales > Fagaceae > Quercus > Quercus glauca. The sequence continues at coordinate 36,509,159 of CM043322.1, forward strand.
GGGGTCCCCCTGTGGGGCTCTTGTTCCACATTGTTTAGTTTCAGTTGTGTGTGAGTTTAAATGTCTTACTTAAGCCTTCAAGAGTTAGGCCCTTTTGAAGGTTTAAGTATTATAAGTCTTTATAATAAACAAACAAATAAATAAATAAAAAAAGAAAGAAAGAAAGAAAGAAAGAAGTAATGTTGGAATTAATTGAAAATTTTCTGGTTTATTAAGAGCATGACAAATGGCGTAGTAAGGAGCATACAATTGGAAATATGAAACTTTTTTTTTTTTTTTTTTTGAGAAACATTGGAAATCTGAAACTGGTGTGGCAATCTTTGTGATAGTTTTCAAAGTAAAAAATAATGTCTGCGATGATGACAGGTAGGATTTTTACAAGAAAATTCGAAACAGATACCCAAAGTTACAAACACCTGTTATTAATCCAACAAGTGTCTTCTATTCCATAAAAAATAAACAAGTGTCTTCTAAGCCTGAGAAGAAAGCAACATGTGAACATCCTACATCCTAGAGTCTAATATCACAATAACCGTTGAAGTCTCAAAAGTATAAATAAGAGGCCTAAATTTTTTAAAGAAAATTACACTAAACACCCTGGAGTACATACTTATTGAGATCATAGCAATTTAGTTAATTAGGAGATCTTCTTGTAGTTCATAGGGCTTAATGAATAATTTATACTTGTAAGTGTTTCCATATAATTTTCTGATCCATTTTAATTAAATATGATTCAAGTATTTAGTTGTTAGTCTCATGCTTTCTGAAATATGTTTGTTTCGAATTAATTTGATATTAGTTTGATGTTTAGGGCCTTTAGGCTTTGAATCCGTTTACATTGAACCTTCGAATTAGTTTACTTTTAATAAATTAGGCTTCGAATTGATCTCTTTACTATCTGATTTAACTTTTTAAGGGAAAATTATTAGGTACTCCCGGAGTACCATAAATGCGTGCTCCCTCCTCTCACATGAATGGTGGGTCCCACCATGAATTTAATTAGTGGGACCCACCATTCATGTGAGAGGAGGGAGCACGCATTTATGGTACTCCGGGAGTACACAATAATTTTCCCTTTTTAAGATATTGGCACTAGAAATACCTTAAAATTGAATCTTGGTATAGTACCTATGAATTTCAATCGGCTTATTTTTATTTTTCCTTGTTACTAGCATTTTCTAACCAAAAACAATTCCTCATAGTGAGGTATTTTCGAACCCCCATCCTTAATCCATGAAATCAAATTCCACCTTGAACCACTTGCAATCAATATAAGTAGCTACCACACTTTAAAAAAAAAAAAAAAAAAGTGATTTATGCTCAAACAAGTAATAATATTGATCTTCAACAAAGTTTTTTATGGTTAGCTATGGCTAATGAATGAAATTTACAATTTCATATTGAATCGTTGTTGATTCAATTTGGTCCAAAAGAGTGATTTTTCTTTTTCTTTTTTTTCTTTTTTCTTTTTTTGAAAGAATTGATTATGCTTAATATCATACTAAAATCATGAGTAATTTTAAAATGGAAAATACTAAAACAAATTCATATTCTATTACAAAAACTTTAAAAAACTAACGTGCCAACATTTAAACACAACACAAAAAAGTGAATAAATAATTTAATATTCATGTTGTTTATGTGGTATCAATCATATTTTTTTGTAGTAAAAAAGGAAAAAATTGGATTTGTCTTTAACATTTTGTTTTTAAAAATTACTATTGTATTCAAGTTTCTGAGTTGTTCATATATTTAAATTAAATTTTCGGGCTAAATATAATAAGACAAAACGAAGGGGTTTTAGAAAACTATGCCTACATCCAAGTTTGGGGGGATTTAGCCCCAAATAGAACTTCATTCTAATAAAGCATATCATACTGTATAATTCTTATTTAAATCAGTTTGTTTCAACATAAAACATTTTTTGGAAAATGTTTACCTAATTTTTTGGGTTGACTAAAAAATTTGGTCGAACTGAAATCATTTAGAAAAAAACATCCTCTTTGGGGCTGAAAAGTTTTTACGGTTTTTAAGGGCGTAAAAACCGTAAAACATTTTGAGACGCAAGAGAACAAAAACACTAAAAATGATTGAAATATTCCAAGATTTTCAAAATGACAAAAATACACTCTAAAACTCTAAAACACCATTAAAGCCTTCATAATTACAAAAATGTCCTAAAAAATATCCTGATTCCAATCTAGTGGCCAAAATATCTTAACAACCTCTAAAATGACAGAAATATTTCTTAAATTTTCAAAATAAACAAAATACATTCAAAATCTCCAAAATACCTCTAAAACCTTTCAAGTTATCAAATTACTCAAAATCTCTAAGATGATAAAAATACCCTATACCAATTTCTAAAATGATTATTAAAATACTTCAAAACCTACAAAATAACCTTGAAACCTCCCAAATGACGAAAATGACTCCAAAATCTCTAAGATTATTGAAATACTCGTTAAAACCACCAAAATGAAAAATATACCTCAAAAATCATCAAAATGATGAAAATACCTGAAACCTCTAAAATGAGAATGATTTGCCTCAAAAATTTTGAAAGTCGCACAAAAACAACTTTCAAATGTCATTTAGAGGTTTCAAGTGTTTGTAACTTTGAATATGGGTGTGTAATTTTAATTGATAGTTTTTATTAATTGGTTTATTTATGCTATTGCATTATTATTTTCATTATACTAATTAGTGTGATTTTCAATAATTTTATTGCCATATTGTCATCACCTGATTTTGATCCCTCGGGATTTTTAAAATATTTTTTTGTAAAAATTGAAATGCCCAAAAACACATTTTCCAAAATCAATTAGTACTCAAAATTTGTTGAATTTCAAAATTGCAAGACTCATTTGTAGGGATGACAAAATCCAACACAAACCGCGAAACACAACACGAAGTTAGATGATTATGAGTGAAGGCTTAACAAGTTTGTGTTATATTCAAATTGACATGACTAACCTATTTAATAAACATGCTATGTTCATCTCCAACCTACGGAATCCATTTGATCTGTATGACCCGTTTAACTAAATATCATTTTTCCAATATACCTTTCAAAACCCTAAATATATAAACTCATTAGTTGTTTTGGTTTATTTTGTTAGACATATTGTTTGTGATTGATTATTTGTGATATTGAGATATGATTTAGTTTTGAATAATTATGTTTGGCTTTTCATAATTCAGATCACTTGGGTTAATACTAAAAAAAACAAATTCGCTTTGATAATATCTAATAAGTGGGTGGGTCATGTTAGAATTGAGAAATTCTAACTTATTTAATAAACGTGTCTAGTTAGTATTAAACCATATAGTCGAATACTCATGAGTCAACTTGACACGCAAACACGAATTACCACCCCTATCCATTTGTGATGATTGAACTAAAGAGTAACTCAAAGTCAAACTTATGATCAAACACGGAAAATCAAGAATTTTGATCGGGTTTGAGTGAGGTCAATCAGGTTTTTTTTTTTTTTTTTTTGTGAAAAATGTTTCAAAATGACTTCTTCAATTAATTCATGGTTTAACTCCTAGAGTAGTTGATCGAGTTTGAACAACTTTGATGAAAATGTAATTGAAAATTTGACTATCCGTTTAAGACAAATTTATAGCCATCTTAAAAAACACGGAAAAAACCTTCCAACCGATTGCTCATGGGTTGAAGTTGAACCTGAGACTAGCAAGATATTGCAAGACCAACAGGAATAAAACAGGTCAAACAATGGGCAAATTTTGCTAAGTTTTATATAGATTGGATTTGTTAAATATTATGTCGTTCAGCTTTGTCAGTCTATATCTATGGAGGAAATCCTTAAAGGTTACATATTTATTTTGTAAGAATGTATTACAAAACTTGTGTTACAATGAACTATAACATGAGTATATAATTATATATAAGAGACTAAATCCAAGACCACTAGTACAATTAGGAGACTTGTCTTACATACATAGTAAGTATGGGCTTGAACCAATTACATTGAATTAACATGTCTAATATATCTCTAACATGATTATAAGTTTCTTCATTGTGAAATGATATAGGATTGATGCAAGTCCTCCACTTTAGGAAAGATTACAAAAAATTCTTTAAAATGACGGGTCTCAAGTACAGAAATTCCTAACAATCCAATTGAAAAAATAATTATTATAACAATTAAAAATTCGTACTTGCTTAACACAAGAAAATATTTTCCAAAGCATTTTAGGAACACAACTAAATATCAAATAATAAACAGTTTCTCCTATTAAAAAAAAATCAAGGTAAACTAGTTTCCCAAAAAAAATAACGCCAAAACAAATGAAAACGCTTGCGATTGCATTGTTTGTAGATATTAGAAGAAATAGACAAGCAAAAATATTCTCACTCTCTAGTTTGTAGTTAGGTACCAGAGAAGCATCTTCTTTCCTTTTTTCTTTTTTCTTTTTTTTTTTATGAGAGAAATATAAAATGGGTACAATTTAGATTCTAATACCTTAGGTTCCTTAATTAAAATTTAGTCATATGGCTCTTTGACAAAATTAGTAAATAATGTTAAAACAAGAATTTTTTTGTGAGAAAACCCGTTAAATTAGTGTTGAACTCAAACACTTTCTCTCTCTATTTTGTCCCCTCTTCTCTAGTGGAAATCCAATCAAAATTAAAATGTAGAAAGTAACCACATGATTGAATTTTAACAAGTAAATTTAAGGTGCAGAACATGAAAGTATTGTATCTAAATTCTTTCCTTAAAAAATAAAAGAAATTACACTTTACCACCTTAAACTAACTTCAAATTACACTTTGCTCTTTAAGTTTTTCGAATGAATATTTTGTACCCTAAACTATAACTTTTGTTACACTTTGCATCCCCAGGTTAAGTTTTGATGTAGAACAGACAGCACTTGCCTTCCTAGAGCAGCAGGGGCGTAGGAAGTCACAATGCAGGATAAAAGGGGGGTGCCAGTAAGGGGCTGTCGGGGTAACAGTGTCGGAATTGCATGAAATTTGGCAGGTTGAAGGGAAACGGCGTTCTGATCCAGATTCATGACAATGAACGTCGCCAAAATTTAGGCGAATTCCTTCATTAAGGCCCCGAAAACAATGTTTTTGCTATTTATAGTATTATTCGTTTTTCCTTAATAACTTTTAGTTTAAAAGTCAGAATAAGGTCCCGTCTGTTTTGGGACGACCCTTAAGGTCAGTAGGTTGTGATTTTTCATTTAACTCAATTTTGCTATTTTTGGTAAAATTCGGTAATTTTGTCCCCTAATCGCGTAATTAGTGCGAATTAGGGTTTTAGACGTTTTCCTTAGTATTTATATGTTTTGTAGCCGTCAGAGGCAAGGGAGTTGATTATTAATAAAATTTCAGACAATTGTCAAAATTTTCTTCTGGTGGATTCCAGTTTTATCTCCTTGTGGATTCAGGGAAACCCCTCGTGGATTCGAGGTTTACTACCAGAAACTAACAGTTTAGTTTCTGTTCCATCAAGAGAGCATCGTGTGTGCTTTTCTTCAGGCTTCCGCGACATCAAGTTTGCTGTTAACTTGGATGAAAATCTAATGTTTAGGATGTAAAGTGTGATCAAAAGTATAGTTTAGGGTGGTAAAATATAATTTTTCATTTGTTTTTAAAGATTGAGAATATGGATAATTAGGTCTTTTATATTATGTCATACTTTTTCATCTAAGTTAATCACAAACTTAATATTGGAGTGCAAAATGTAAGAAGGATCATAGTTTAAGATATAAAACATACATTCAAAAAACTGATATGGTAAAGTACAATTTGAAGAGGGTAAATAATAACTTCCCTTAAAAAAAACTTCCCTTAAAAAAAATATCAGTTACAACTTAAAATAAATACAAAAAAATTATTATTATTATTTTTAAAAGTCGGAATAGAGGGTTTGAATTTGATTCTGATCTGAATCCCAAGAAAACAAACTCTCATTATCCCTCCTGTGTGACCTGTCCCTTCCTCAAAATGATACATCAACCCCATTTTCAATTAAAATTTAAACAGCCAATGATACCCTCAGCATTTATTTCAGACTGAGAGCCTGAGAACAGTCTTCAATATATGTGTATATATATTCCCTTACCTGCACCCCCTTCCCCTCTCATGGCACTTTTCAAACTGTATTCTAGTCCAAGAGCTATCTTCACCACACTTTGGGTCCTAACCATGGTTCAGTTGGTGGATGAACCCATGGTGGCTTTGTTCATGGCCCATCTGGGTCAGGATTATAGCATGATAAAACAAACAATAATGTCATAGATGTCATGGCGCTATCTCTCCTGAGCTTTTTCTTCTTATATTTCTTCCTTCCTTTTTTGAACTCCATGAAGGCTGTTCGAGTTTTCTTGACCTTGCAAGCCCGGGAAACTAATGATTTAGGTCAAGGTAACTCTTTTCATCCTTCAAAAAGCTCAACATGCAAAAATTTTAAGTTGAGTTCATGGAAGTTCTTGTCCCCTTCTATCCCTTCTGAGCTTGCTTTAGCATGATTTTAGTAGTGTCTTTTATGCATGAATATGTCACTGTATTATTGAGGTATGAAATGATGATGTTTCTTGTAAGATATGTACAGTTGGTTTAAATATCAACAATATGAAAAAGCAGTTCGTTTTGTTTATGTTTCGCCTTCATCCGTGCCATAAAAAAAATGTCAAGACGATGTCTTACTAGTTAGAATTAAGCCCCTCTATTTCATGCACTAAGGGGCTTTTTCTTTTACTTTTTGTGGTAAATGGAATTCTACGTGTGACGAAAATACAAGCGGTTAAACTTTCTTATACCTTTGCTTGGGATTAGAAACCAGGCAAGGAAAGCAACCACCAAGCAATACAAAGAGTGGTGATTCTGTTACCATCATCATCGTCCTCATCATCATCATCTTCTTCTTCTTCTTCTTCTCTTTTATTATTATTTTTCAACTCTTGTACTTTACATGTTTAAGCCAGAAGAAATATTTGGTCTCGTTCTTATCTTTCTATTTTGCCTTGCTATTGAGTGGTCCAAAATCCGAATATGTTTGCTTGATTCAACCGTGAGTATTTGTGTATAAAATTATGACCATCAGATTATAAAATGTATATTTAGATGAGGTTCATTCAAGTACGACAGCCTTTTCCGCTAGGTTAGGTTCAACATCGTGGGATGAATACAAATAATGCGATGGACAAGACCGCGCGGTATGAGTACAAAATAATAATGCAATAGACAGAGGTAAGCTTTCATATCACACTTCCAATAACACAATCGGACTTTGCCGTTAAACTGTGTTTACCCTAAAAACTAACCAAAATAACGCGTGATTTTAAGTCACGATTTTAGTTATTTTAAAAATTATGTATAATACAATTTATATGTTAGTGTAAAATACTATTCATTTTATTAAAATCATATAAGTCAAGATTTTAGTTGCTTTGAACAATGTGTGTAAAACTGTGTTAGTGCAAAACGCTACTCCTTTTTTTTTTTCTTTTTTCTTTTTTTAAGTCATGTAATTCAACAGTTCAAAAAATGAGCGTGGACAGTTTTTATCCTTTTATCACATTTGCCACAGTAATGAATAACCGCAGAACTTGTGGTCTACAAAGTCTGCACAATTCAATGCTTCGTTTTTTCCTTGACAAAATGACATGTCCACTCACAATTTACGATCAGCTAGCTAGTTTCGTAATTCGTACAAAAAGTAGCATCTATAAGTAGGTAAAATGTCAATGTAAGAGGAAAAGGTTTACGTACGTATACACTTTTAACTCACGATTTTTTATTTTTTATTTGGGCCAAACATAAAGTCTACTCACATTTTGCTTTTTCATTTTGTTTTGGATGTGTACACTAGCATATGCTCAGGATTATACATGAGACATTCAAGATTTGGTTTTGAAGCCTACAGATCCAACTCACAGAAATGCAAGCTTTCTAGAGTTTTAGTTTATTCTAAGCATTTCAGATTCTGGATGAGCGTTGATAACGAAACCTAAAAATGGCCTAAATAACTTTGCAAGCCTATCCCACGTTATACAAACTTGACCCACATTATTCACTAAGATCCCAAATAAAAAAAACTTCAATCCACCTTACTTGCTAAGAAATAATTGACCTACATTCTACGGTCGTTCTTCATTTTCTGTATAAATTTAATCAGGTTCAAGAGAGAGAAAGAGAGAGATCAATGGCTTGGGCAAATATAATTTCAGCTGCACTACCTTTGACCTATAAATAATAAATTTTACACAACCATGGCCTCTAAAACCTACTAATTTAAACATTTAAATGACATATACATTTAGCCCAAAAAAATGACATACAAATAAAGAAATTACATTCAGATGTAAAACAGATAATTTCAGCTTAATTTCACCGCTGCTCTCATATTATTCTGATCTTTTCCTCTAACTTCTCAAGCCACAAGAACTAACACCTTAATCGTGCCCTGACTATTAGCAGTTAGCATGGTAGGGCTATCGCTCTTCCAGCATACAGCACTAATAAAATAAGATGCCATATCATCATCTGCATCATCCAAATCAGGAGAACCAAATCTATGCCGAGTCACAGGCCTGGAGATTTCCTGCGGAGTGAACACCAAAACTTAGCTTTGTTTCAAGGTTACATGTTGGAAGACTGCTGCTTCGGATATTACTAACCTTATGGTAGACAAATACTTCATTTGTCTCACTGCCACATGCAATGTATTCGCTATTTACTGTAAGGCCAACAAAGTTTTTCTCATTTGTGTGTCCTCTAAAGGTACGAACCTGCAAACATCATTCCAAAGAGGAAATTTGAAGTCTTTGTCAAGGTATTAATTTAACACTAATATCACAGCAGTATAATAATAACAACAATAAATTAATTTTAAAATAAAATAAAAACACCACTGCCTTCTGCCTCCCACAACCGAAAATTCAGAACCGCCATTGGTTTGCTGAATTCCATTTCCATTGAAGTGGGAAAAAGGTGAGGAGTCATGCATTTTCCTTCCAATTAGTATTTAATAATTCATATATTGTAAGAAACTCATCAACTAGAGTCCATACGGATGAATAGAATTTTAGAAAGGAAGACCAAAAGTTTAATCTTCTGGCTATCGATGGCTACAAAATTGTCTAAAAGCCTTTGTTTTACTGACAATTAATTTGTCTAAAAGCCTTCAATGGAGCATAAAGTTACTGACAATTTTTGGTGCACACTGCAACTGCCGTCTTCCAATAAGCTCTAGGTCAAATAACACCTTCTCAAGGGAGGGGGGATTTGAACCTGGATGTCTTGGAAACAATAGGAGATGCCAACTAGTTGAGGTGCATGGTTCTCGGCTATGTACCATACACATCTAATCTTAACTGTTAACATAAGATATTACCTTATTTAATATATATTTTATAATAATTGATGAACTGTTAAGATTGGGTAAGTACGGTACTTTAAAAAGTGTGTATATACAGATAGACAGATAGATAGCTACATATGTATGCATGTAGTACTTACTGGCAAATTTTCCTTCACATCCCATAACCGTAATGTGCTGTCTGTAGAAGCAGAAGCAAGCTCATTGTTTGATAAGAATTTCACATATGAAACAGCTTTCCTGTGCCCGCTGAACACATGGACTGGATGACTGATGTTTCTTAAATCATAATAGTGGATTTGATGATCTGCTGAACCAACCTGAAGGGAAATAAAAAACAGAATGTTTTAGAGGCTAGATTCCAAAGGAGATCAAATATTAAGAAAACATGTCCATGCCATTGGATAAGGCTATGTATGACTGATTTTAATTATAAAAAGTAGAATGTGAAATTCTTGTATATGGGATTCAAAATTTGGAAAATAGTTATCAACAGATTACCCATGACTTTAAAATGCAATTACAACATAATCCTTTGATGCACAATAGGCTTATCCCCATAACACCAAATCCACCCAAAAATAGTCAAATAGCAGATCTTGTTTATGCATGAGCATGCACACAACTTTACATGTGGATCAAACCAAAGAATAGCACTATTACACTGATCAATGTCTCTCTTCTTCTTCTTCTTCTTCTTCTTTTTTTTTGGGGGGAGGGGACGGGGTATGTAATGCACTACACATTGTCAGCAGTGCTGACCAGAGCTCTAGTTCAGCTCCACATTGATTTGTTGTGAAAATCAACAAGAATCCAATGTATAATGACTTAGCACCATACATTTGTCTTCAAAAATGTAAATGAAAGGCACATACCGCAATGTAATTGCTAGATCCAGGATTATATTTGACACAGCATATATTTGCTTTCATATCAATATTAAGAACGCTAGCTTCATGCTTTGTGCACCAAACTTTGACCTGTTTGTCATACACAGAAAAGATGCAGCATATGGTTAATTTAGAGAGGGTCCACAACTGCTTAAATATCACATGTTGAAAAGGACATAAACCATGAAGTATTCAAAATTTTGACATTTAATCCAGAATCTAGATGTACAGACAAAAGATAAAATTTAACCAGGTCATTTGTATTTGCTTGATCAATTATTACCTACTATTTTTTTTTTGATAGGTAATAACAGCTTTATTGATAATAAAAGCACAATGAATTTACAATAGTAAACTCATTGCACTGAAAAGAGTACAAACCAATCAAAAAGAAAGACTAACAGAATTAAGGAAGTCAAACAAAGAATGACAATGCGTAAACCCCCAAATCCGGGACCACTCAAACAAAGTCCTAAGTAACAAAGACTTCACATAGTCTACAAGTCTCTCAGTTTCCTCAAAAGTACGGGCATTGCGCTCCTTCCAAATTAACCACATAAGACATGCTGGAACCATATTCCACACTTTTGAAGTGTGACTCCCCAACCAATTCCACCATGTAGTAAGAAGAGAAACAACATTCTTCGGCATCACCCACTGAACCCCAAACACACGAAGGACTTCACTCCACAAGGTATACGCATACTTACAATGGATCAATAAATGATCCACAATTTCCTCTTCACATCAACAAAGGTAGCACCAATTCACAAGAGGTAACTTCTTCTTAACAAGGTTGTCTATAGTAAGAAGCCCACCCCTAGCAGCTGTCCATAAGAAGAAGGCCACCATTTTAGGTACCTTAACACACCAAATGCTCTTCCAAGGAAAAGACACCAACCTGCTAGCAATGAAGTATAAAAAGAGCGCACATTAAAAACACCACTACGATTCAATTGCCATATCATGGTATCATCACCCCCCCTAGGTAACTTGGAGGAGATATACACAAAGAAAACATAAAAGATCTCTGTCTCCCAGTCTTGAAATGCACGACGGAAACGAAAGTTCCAACTTCTACCACCCCCATTTGGAGCATAATCAACCATTTCAGAAACCATAGCTTCCTTGTTCACAGCAATAGCAAACAATGCCGGATATAAAACTTTCAAGGCAAAAGGGCTACTCCAAGGGTCATGCCCGAATCTGATACGAAAACCCTCACCCGCCGCATACAACACATGACCAAAAAAACTCTCAACCCCCTTCCTAATGTTCTTCCACATACTACATCCATGTGTCCCTCTAACAACTCTAGTACACCATCCCCCACTGTCCTCCCTGTATTTGGAAGCTATGACCTGCCTCCATAAACGAGTGACCTCATTCCCAAATCGCCAGAGCCATTCCCAAGCAAAGCTTGGTTAAACAGCCCAATTTTCCAGATCCCCAAGCCACCAGACTCCACTGGCCACACAACTTTCTCCCAAGCAACAAGTGAGAATTTAAAGACATCATTAGATCTCCCCCAAAGGAAATTCCTCTGAATTTTCTCTTATCTATCCACCACATGTTGTGGAATAATGAACAAAGATAAATAATAAGTAGGGAGACTTGATAAAGTGCTCTTCAATAGAGTAAGTCTACCTCCTTTAGACAAATATAACTACTTCCAACTCCATGTTTTGTTTCCTTCTTTCAATGATAGGGTTCCAAATTGAGGAATCCTTAAAGTGGGCCCCCAAGGGCATCCCCAAATAAGACATAGGTAAATAGCCTACCTTACAACATAAAATTCGAGCCAAGGCATCCAAGGTCCCAACCTCACCAACCGGTACAATCTCACTCTTACCAACATTTACTTTCAATCCTGTGATAACTTCAAAGAAAATTAGAACCATATGAATATGTAATAATTGTTCCTTGGATGCATCACAAAAGAGAATAGTATCATCAGCAAACAAAAGATAAGAGATATGCAAACCTCCACATGTATTGGGATTTGCTCGAAATCCACTGAGAAAGCCTCCATCTTTTGTCCTTTTCAACAACCTACTCAATACCTCTATTACCAATAAGAATAGGAGCGGAGATAAGGGATCTCCTTGGCAAAGACCACGAGAGCTGCCAAAGAAACCAACTGGAGACCCATTAATAAGCACTGAAAAACGAGCAGTACAAATACACATCTTCATCCAACTCACCCACTTCTCCCCAAAACCCATCCTCTCCATGAGGTAAAATAAGGCACTCCAACTCACATGATCATAAATCTTCTCAATATCCAATTTAATAATCACACCTGGAATACCACTCTTCAATTTACTATCCAAGCATTCATTTGCAATAAGAACATAGTCAAGTATCTGTCTTCCCCCAACAAAAGAATTTTGGGAGTTGGAAATAAGTTTATCCAAAACACAACGAAGTCTATGTGCCAAAACCTTTGAAAGTAGCTTGTACAAACAACCTACCAGGCTGATTGGGCGAAAATCTCTAATATTGACTGCACTAAGCTTCTTGGGAATCAAACACAAAAAGGTGGCATTGAGTGATTTTTCAAAAATACATTCTTTGTGGAAGTCTGCAAAAAAAGCCAAGATCTCCTTCTCAAGAACACACCAGCATTTTTGAAACAACGCCATAGTAAAGCCATCTAGACCGGGAGCCTTATTGCCCTTAGCCTCCCGTAGGGCTGCAATGATCTCCTCCTTCTCAAACTCCCTTTCTAAAGCAGTCTGATCGGTTTCATCCAGATTTGCAAACTCTAACCCATCAATAGTGGGCCTCCAAGATTCGGTCTCCTGATACAAGGACTTATAAAAACCCACCACTTGATCCTGAATTGCAGACTCATCCTCGTACAAAATGCCCTTAACCTCCACGCCTCCCATAGTATTTGTACGTCTATAAGAATTAGCAAGCCTATGGAAAAATCCAGTATTATTATCCCCTTCTTTTAAGTACAAAGCCTTCGATTTCTGCCTCCAAGAAATCTCCTCCAAAGAAGCTAAATACTCAATATCAGCCTTTATCTCAGCCCTTCTTGCAGTATCTACCGGTGACAAAGTTTGCATCCCTTCTCTCAAATCTAGGTCCAGAAGCTCAGACAACAAGTATTTTTTCTTAAAAGCCACATCCCCAAAAACATGTTTATTCCAATACTCACCCTTAAGAGCCTTCAATTTACAAGCTAGAACATAACTAGGAGACCCCAGAAGCTAGAACATAACTAGGAGCCTACTAACTTTCTCCTCACACAATGAGCAAAGTTTTACATTTTACCTCTGGCTATGATTTTGCTAATGTTGATATGATGGATTGACGATAAGCCTAGGAATCAAACTAGACTTAACTAGACTTATGCTTAGTTCATGTGAGGCAACTTTCTTCATGCCTTCCAATTAACCATAAGGAAGTACAAGTACACATAAAGGAAATAAAGCAGTCCAAATGCTTAAATGGCACATTTATACCAACTGGAGGAAAATAGGAGTCACGTAATTAGTGTGGACTATCAGTGAAGCTCACACATGGAAGAGAGCACATCAAACACGCAAAACCAAAAACCAGATGCATATTGCACTTAGTTTCATTACAGTACTTTACCGCAATGTCCAAAATTGGTGTATTGGATCATTGATACAATACACTCATGTCCACCAATTTCACACTATGGAAATTTTTATTTTTTATTTTGATAAGTAAGAATAATTTTATTAAAGAAAAGACTAAAAATAAAGATTTATGTAGAAAAAGACAGCGACTTTAAAAACATTGAAATGGAGTCACTATTCATAAGACCCCATTCACAAGATCAGTCAAGTAAGATACAAGTAAAAGTTACCAGCAACTGAGTCCTCACATTCAATTTTGATTATGAAGAAGTGTAAAAATGCATTTAAACAAACTATTAGTGGAGAGGCCTACTAGAACAAATACCCAATCAAGTCTGAAGCCCAACTGATGTGGGATTTCCTAACACATTCAATGCATTAATTTCACATGCAAACAGAGCATATTATCTCCTCAACTTGTCATCTCAGAATGCTATCAAATGCTACTTGATAGATAACTAAAGCAGCAGACTTGGTTAAGATAGAAAGGTATGTTGCATAATACCTTATAATCATCACTACCAGATACAAGCATTGATGGTTCTGTACGTGAAAAATCAACACTCCATGCACGTTTTTCATGCTCTTCATACTCCATCACACTCTGGAAAAAGGTACATGTTACTGAGATAAGAATCTTAGAGGAATAAAAGCAGACTATATGAGTAATAGAACAAGATTAGCCATGATGCTTCTAATAATTACCTGCCGAGTATTTACATCCCAAACAGTCACAATTCCCTCATAATCGCTACTAGCAATGTAGTTCTTATCAAAGTTGTTCCAACTCAAGCAACTTAGTTTTGAACGCGTTGACATCTCCACAACAGGATAGTGCATATTAGCAGGTTCATTCACAACCTAGAAAGCAATAGCTAGAGAACATTCACCAACCCAACTCAAGAGAAATATATAGTAAATAGTGCATTTTATCAAACTGAAACATCCGCACTAGAGCCCTGAAGTAGAATCTGTTGCCATTAAATGAACGACTTAATCAAACACAATATAGGCCTCCGTCAGTGGAGATTCACCAATAGTTGAGGCAAAACAATCAAAACTTCCATTTGCAGAAAGCAATATGAAAATTTATTGGAAGACAGAAATGACCACCAAAACTAGGGAATATCCTTCTTCAAGTGATCAATTTACATAATGATTACTTCAGCTAGTTTCAAATATAGTAGGTATTTAACAAGGATTATGTAATGAAGTCAAAGAACTTTGAGAAGTGTTAGCCAACCAGCCCATCATTGTCTCTTGTATGTCCTGTGCATCCAGTCTAAGCCAACTTTCTATCCCACTTATGCTCAGCAATTACGGGTAGAACCAAAAAGCGAAAGTAAAAAAGTACTTTAAACCAAAACCTTACCGTGGAGAAGTCAAAAACTTTTATGCACCGAGAAACTCCAGCGGTAGCAAACAACTCATCATCACGGTCAAATTCAATGCTGCAATAAAACATGGTCAATTCTAAAGTCCAGCAGATTGTAATAATCATGAAAAAGCTATACAACACACACACACACACAGAGAAGCTACATCAAAAAAAAAAAAATTTTGATAGATAGAAGCTACATCAAAAATTTAAGAAGCAACATCCACAAAGTCTCATATTGACAGCATTGCATGCCTACACGGATCATTTTTGTCATATTGCTCTATCCTCCATTCAATTACAGACCATCATTACTCGCAACAAACTTTCATTCCAACTTTATCTGGTCCTTGTAACAGAACAACTCTTTTCTCCATTAACTATAAGTAATAATTTTCCAACTACCAGGGTAGACTGTAAATGTCCAACAAAACTATTTTGTCATGTTAAAGATTAAACAAAGAGCTGAGATTTTATATTGATTTTTTAAGTTATAAAATTATATTCAACTGAGAGGACACAATAGTACAACAAGAGCAGGGATTTGCTTTCTTAGTCATTCGTGACATGCCGATACACTGTTTCTCACATGTATGTGCGTGTCTCACACTAGAACTAATATTTGGGGAGCAAAAATGCACTAACGCTCTGTTTGTTTCAGCAATAATGTTTTCTAGAAAATGAGTCATTTTTCAAAAGGTATTATCTATAAAACCATCTCATTTTTCTATGTTTGGTAGCAACCTTAAATGAGTTGAAAAATAATCTCCTAACTTCCCTTATTTAGTTTGCTGTGAGATAGAGTTGTTTTCCAAAAAAATTTAGTGGAAAACAATCTCTAAAAATAAGCCTTACTTTTTCTGTTGACCAAAGATAGTTTTCCTTTGACTAATTTTTTTCTGATGCTACCAAATACTGGAAAACACAGAAAACTATCTTTACACAAGGTATTCTATCGAAACAAACGGAGTAAGAATAAATATTGTTGAGTTATTGCATTGCCTTCTAAGTTACCAAACTGTCAATGCATTGATAGAACAGGTTTTTAAGTGAAAGTAATCTTAAAGTTTAGTACTTTACTTCAATTACCATTAAATACATACAGTTACACGAATTAATGTATAAATTATTTTCTGAATAATTTCAAATGGCCAAACCAAACAAGTTTATCAACCCAAACATTCAAATCCAAAGGGCCAATCATGATGTGCAAAACAATTAACTCACCTTGATACTATATTGGCTGAGTGGAATAGATCCCCATTCCTAAGTTCAGCTATGACCCTCAATCGACTGTTTCAAAAGATCAAAAGAAAATTGCAGATGAACAACTCGTAGGTGAAAATAAAACACAATAATATAGCTAACTCTAAAAAGGAAATTGAAGATTGAAAACGTACCTGTACTGAGTGAAGGTAGACAACACCGATTGGAAATCTGCAAGGCCAGCGTTATAACCTTCTCTCGGTATAATACTTTTATCCTTTTCTTGCTGGTTATGTGGTTTGTTTGCCAATTGACGTCGCTTTTGTAGGTAACACTCTTGTAGGTCATTGAACTGTAGCCAAAGAAGAAAATATGAACGATTCTCAATAGAAGAAAAATATGAAGATTTAGGGTTAAGTGAGAATAATTAGGAAGAGAATAATGAAGAGAGACAGAGAGAAAGGAAAGAAAGAAAGCCCATACCTTAGCATATATTTAAATTAGGGTTAATATCATGATGACAAAATTACCCTTATTAACACGCTAATATGAAAAAATAACTAGAACTAACTCTTAACATGGGACATACATTGTTTTCCTTCCTGGTAGTTTCAACTATACAATTCTTGCAATAATAATCAATGTGATGCAGAACACTGCAACCATGAAATTGAAGAGCATGAAAATAAAGGATAGAACCCTATGAGTCAACACCTAGGCTTGCTTGGAGTCAGCACCAAGCAAATGAAAACCTCCAAAAGTCAGCACGTTGTGTCAACACGATACCATGGAGACAATCTCAATAGAAATTTTATTTATCAAAATAATCCCCCTTCATAGGAGTAAAGTACTTTGCTTATATAGGCTACTAAAGCCCAATTCTAACTGGCATAGAAAACCCTGATTGACTAATCATAAAAATACCCTTGAATTTAAATTAAAATACTATTAAACCAAAAAAGATACTACAGCCTTAAATCAAATACAGTTGACCCCAAAAGTAAATTAAAATAAATCTTTCCTTGTGCTTCCCACAACATATTGCAAATATGCACTAAACCTAATCACCCTAGAAATACTTGTTTTACAATAAAGTCCAAACTAGCATATACCAAGAACAGTTTCTGAATATACATCCTGAACATTTGCAGGCAGAATCAGACTGTACCTGAACCTCGGTATTTATTTTTTTAGTTTGGTTTGGCAAGAAATTTTTTTTTTTTTTTTAATAAGTAATAAAGATTCATTGATATCAAAAAGAGAGAAACACCCAAGTACACAAGGAGTATACAGGGGTGAACATATCAAAAACGAACATTACAAAAATCAAGTAAATCCAAAATAGAAGAAAAAGGTTGGTTTCTCCACACAGAGAACCAGTCCAATAAAGTTCTGAAAAATAGAAGCTTGAGATCAGGCATGGAATGCTCATTCTTGCTGAAAGATAGTTCGGCAAGAATTTTATTGCTTCTATATAACTATTAGATTAAAAAGATGCCCATGCCACGCACAAGGGGACTCCAACAAAGCACAAGTATACAAGAGAGGAGATCCCATGCACAACAACATTAAGATTTCGGATAGCATTTAATATGAAAACCAACATACAAGGTGATATAGTAGGTTTTTGACGTTTTTCACTTTTCAGTGTCTACCCACTAGCAATAGCTAACATTGAAGTTCACAGATTAAAGATGGTTGCCAGGCACAATAACTATTCAACAAAGAAAACAACTAGGATAATATTTCTATAGATGAAACCAAATAAGATAACAAACCTGTGCATGGACCCGCTTTTTTCTTGCTACAGATGAACTGGATTGGTTGATGAACTGTGAGTCTGATCCACTTAAAGCATCCTTTCTCTGAAGTCCGTGAGAGATTACTTGAGACTTTCCGTCTATTTTCTTATTTTGAAGATTCCATGTAGCCAACCCCTTACGTGCATTTAGTGAACCAGAGCTAAGCTCACTGGTGTTCTTATCTATTGATGATGGCCATGGTTTTCTCACACTAGAATCATCTCCAAGCATACGCAGTTTCACAGAATACCTGTCCCTTGCACGATACAACTCCATTCTATGTCTCTCTACAGCAGTTACATCTTCTTTAATAAACTGGAGATCAGTTTGTACCTACAAAAGGAAAAGGAATTCTTTTTTTTTGATAGATAATAAGAGTTTTATTGATGAAAAGAACAATAAGTTTACGATTGTAAACTTACAGCCCTTGAAACAAATACAGACAAATTATAAGGAAAGACTAATAGAGATAAGGAAATCAGACAAGGAACTACAATGCGTAAGCCCCCAAATACGAGACCACTCAAATAAGGTCCTAGCAAACAAGGTCTTCAACCTATCTATAGAACTCTCAACGTCCTCAAAAGTTCGGGCATTGCGTTCCTTCCAAACTAACCACATAAGGCATGCTGGAACCAAATTCCAAACCTGAGAAGAATAAGTTCCCAACCAATTTCTCCAAGCAAAAAGAAGAGAAACAATAGTATCCGGCATCACCCACTGAACCCCAAACAAATTAAGGACTTCAGTCCACATAGCAGATGCAAACCGACAATGGAGCAGAAGATGATCCACAGTCTCCTCATCACACCTACATAAACAACACCAGTTAACAAGGGGCAGTTTCTTCTTCTTAACAAGGTTGTCTATTGTGAGAATCCCACCCCTAGCAGCAGTCCATAAAAAGAAAGATACCCTTTTAGGTACCTTTACACACCAAATGCTCTGCCAAGGGAAAGAAACAAAAGGGGCTTTCAATAGAGCAATATAAAAGGATCGCACATCAAAGACACCATTGCGATTCAGCTGCCAAATCAAGATATCCTCACCCTCCCCACTAGGAATCCTGGCAGAGACATGCTCATAAAAAGAATAAAATCTCCTCAACTCCCATTCATTAAAATAGCGTCGGAAATGGAAGTTCCAACTCCTACCTCCCCCATCTGGTGCAGAAATAATCATGTCAGACATCAGAGCTTCCTGAACCACAGCACATGCATACAATTCCGGGTATAATTCCTTCAAAGGAGTAGGACCACTCCAAGGGTCGTGCCAAAACCGAATACGATTGCCCTGTCCCGCTGCATACACCACATGCCTGAAAAAATTGTCTGCACCTTTCCTAATATTCTTCCATAACCCACAACCATGAGTCCCTCTCACAACTCTAGTACACCAACCTCCACTATCCTCTCCATATTTGGAGGCTATTACCTGACGCCATAAATGGGTAGCTTCCTTCCCAAATCGCCAAAGCCACTTCCCAAGTAGAGCTTGGTTAAAAATCCCAATCTTCCGAATCCCCAAACCCCCTATCTCCACCGGCCATACAACCTTTTCCCAAGCAACAAGCGGATATCTGAAAACATCATTAGAACTCCCCCACAGGAAATTCCTCTGAATCCTCTCTAGTCTGTCAGCTATGTGTTGCGGAATCGTAAACAATGATAGATAATAAGTTGGGAGACTCGACAAAGTACTCTTCAATAAAAGGAAAAGGAATTCTTATGACCTAAATATCAATTAATGTTATTGTTTCAGTGAAGATTGACCAAAAGCTGGTTAACCTAAAGTAAAAAAACACATAGGCAGGAGTGAGGGCACCTAATTTGATGAGTCCACCTGATATCTCTAAAAGACATCAATAAGTAACCATCAGCTTATGGCGGAAAATGCCACCTTTTATGGCCAACAATGCAATAGGTCCCCAAACATAATACAAGTTTATGAAGACACCAAAGAAAGAGGGAAAGCAGGTAGCAAAAATTACTTGCCCAAATCAACATGACTAAGCTGTAAAAACTAAAAAAAGAGGGCCCAAACTGAAGGCAACAAACCTCATTCAGCTCATCAACTTTTTGCTTCCTTAAACAGTGCAAGAAGGTCATCAGTATTTGCATATTTCTCTCGGCTTCTTCTTGTTCCATTTTCCTCTTCTTCTCTGTAAGGAGCAATAAGAGGGTGTCTAGCTCCTTAATCGATACTTCACAACCCTGCCACATTTTCATTAAAAAGATAATTCATAAAGTTTCTATTTTTTTAATAGGTAAGAATTTTTATTAAAACAAAATGGGCAAAGCCTAGTATGCAACATGAGGAGTATACAAGGGACCCATCAAAGTATGTGTCTAAAATTACAAATATCTAGAAAAAAATAAAATAAAATACAATATAAAAGTACAAGCATGAATATGCAAGATTTTATGAATTCTTTTCTTTTTTCTTTTTTCTTTTTTGATAAGTAAGATTTTATGAATTCATTTTAAGCTTATGAACTTAGGATGTTTCACAAACACAATTTAAATACATAAAAGTGCTGCTGTAGAAAAAGGTCATCGCCCTCTGTTTGTCCTATCAAAGTAATGCACTCTAGGAAATTTATCATTAATTAAATAGAAACAAGAAAGAACTACATAGGCCCTAGGAAGTACGGACACGGATAAAATTATAACATAAAATGGTCAGTACAACACCAATATGACACGGGTACGGCACCCTAAATGAACTGTCCATGCTTCCAAGCATATGCCCAATCAATCCAAGAATAAAACTAATTAACCATATAGAATGATACTAAAAGAAAATAGACTGGACCCTTAGGATCACAATATTCACAACATAGAATAAATGGTCCCATAAGACGATCTTGATATGCAAACTGGAGCAGGATAAGAAAATGTAATCATAAAAGTACATATTAGTCCCTTGAAAACTGACCTGTTGTAATGAATGACGAAGATGTTCCACAGGAGAAGCAGTTTTTGATATTTGTTGAGCAGAAGCCTTCTTCAGTAGCTACAAATGTGGTACAGAGAAACCTTATAACAATAAGCTGCATTTTGAAGTAGTTAATTTCAAGAAACAAATAATGCAAAGCATTATACGTGTTCAAACTACACATATAATCCAAAATAATGATGCTGGTTTGTTCTTTTTTTTTTCTTTTTCTTTTTTTTGACAAGTAACGATGTTGTTAGCTATAGTGATTTCACAAAAGCAACTAAACACGAAAAGGAAGTTACATAAACTAAGCCATTAGGTTCAAATTTGGGGTGTCCGCACATTTAGCTTATACTACATAGAAACCTTAATAAGTAATTCCTTCTTTTGCAAAATTTACTGAAGAACTTTCACAATTTTGAGCTCACTTACATCTAACATTATTTTATGGTAAAAAAAAAAAGTTAGGACTTAGCCCGACCAAATGAATCACAATCGGCCAATCCAAGCCACATTACAAAGACAACTGACAGTGGTTTTTCAACATTAATCATTCGCTAGTGAATGATTTGGATTTCAATTTTTAGTTTTAAATGACTTGAATGAAGGATAAAAAAGTACAAGTTCATTGTATTTAATCCTGACTAATAATACAAAATTGAAATGACTAGTGAATTTGAAATAAACTCTCTCTCTCTCTCTCTCTCTCTCTCTCTCTCTCTCTCTTCTCTTATAACTGGTAAATTTCATATTAAGCAAAGCTAATTCTTGAATAACAACTTAAGCGGCTAATTCAAAGTATCAGGCATAGTCAATGGTAATTCGAAACTGTTTTCCTCACTTACCTGTGAAATTTATTTGATATAGAGAAGAGAAAGGAGATTATAGCAAAGCACTTGAATCCAATTCAATTCAATTATTAATTAGCTATAAATTAAGCAAAATTGGCCACATTACAAGGCAATTGGAACTCGTTTTGAAGCATCAATCATAAACTAAATTAATCCAAACCATTATTAGGACTAAATTCCGAGATAATTAGGATTTAGTGGAGAAGGAACCTTGTCTAGCAAGAAGTTGGGGAACAAGTTGTGGATGGTGAGGGGCTGTGAACAGCAAGGGCAATCGCTCTTGTGGCGAAGATGGGTGACGATGCACATGTAGCAGAAACTGTGCCCGCAAGCTGTGAGAAACGCGTCTTTGATCATCTGCATGCATATCGGACACAGAAAATCCTTGTCCAGCTCGTCCCACCGTTCAACGCCGGCTTCTTTTTCAGCTCGAGTTAATGCCGCCGCCGTGGCTGGGGATGGCGATCGCTTCCGTGTCTCCAGAGATGGCTTCACCACCGCGGGGACTACAGCCCCCGTTGAAACTTCCTCCATATCTCTCTATGTGGGTAGAAATTCTCTCTCTCTCTCTCTCTCTCTCTCTCTCTCTCTCTATATATATATATATATGACTATATCTCTCACTGTGTCTGTGTGGAAATCATCAGCTTGTTTGGAATTGAAATGTGAGAGCGGAAGAGAGAGAAGAAGAAGGAGAAGAAGAAGAGTGGGAGTGGGGCCCATAGTTTGGGTTGTGAGGGTGAGAACCGCCCACGTGATCAGGCTCAGCGCTTGCTAAAACTGAGTGAGGCCTCACACTCACATGGGTGGCCTTTTCTTTATTTTACTAACCCTTTTCTTTTTCTTATTATTAAGTTCCTAAATTTTGTTTTATTTTGGCTTTTAAAATTCTCACTTTGCTTCTATATATTTAATTTCAATATTATATTTCAGATAAGTGGAAAAACATTGGTGTCTGTTTAAGAACAGTATATCTAGCTTTTTATTGAAAATGTATAGTTTAAAATGTACATTGAAAATTTTTGAAAAAGTGATAAAAAGCGGGAAAAAATTATGTTTTAAAAAACTGTATACAAAAACTAAAATCTAAAACTTAAAGTTAATACCAAACACACTCTATCACCGAATTAAATGTTAAGAGCATATGCATTATCTTGTACAAAAATTTCGGTCTATTTTAACATAAACTTTTTTTTTAATACTTACTTTTCAAAACATTTTACTTCAAATTATCTTTTTTTACATTACATTTATTAAAATATCAATTTTTCTTGATTTTTTAAAATTATTTTTCTTTCTTTATACGCAACCACCATCTACTCTTTTCCTTCATCCTTAAAAAAAAAAAAATTTAAAAAGACTAAGGCTATTTTTGTTTTGGGTGTAAAAGAAATATGGAAAATATTTTACACTATTGGTTGTATTTGGGTTGGCCAAAAAACTCAGTCAAATTGAAAAGGAATTTCAGTTGACTATAAAATTTCACGCCCTTCATTGTAAAACCATTTATACTTGTATATTTCAGCTTCTACTCAAAGAGAGAGAGAGAGAGCCACCACCCCTCTCTGATTCCACTGCCATCTCTCATCGCTGATCAAGGTAAACTTTTCCTCCATCTTCATCTCTCTTCCTCCCTCTACCTCCATCTTTCTTTCTCTTCCTCCAACTTTCTCTTTCTCTTCCTCCCTCTACCACCATGTCACATTCTAACCTCGCTTTCTATCCCTCTCTCACAATCAGTGTCTAATTTAAGAAAGATTGAATTCTTTTTGTTTTGTTTTTGTTTCTTTTGTTTATATATTAACATTTTCTATTATTATATCTGTTTGGAAGATGAGAAAATATGAGAAATCAGTAGAAAATGTGTTTCTTAAAGGATTTTTAGGAACACAACCAAACACCTTAAAATATTTTCCAAATCATTTTTTGGGATGAAACCAAATACCTGAAAATATTTTCACTTGAAAACATTTTACATTGAGCCAAACACAGCCTAAATACAAAATAAATAGTATTAGTGTAAATTTACACAATTATTGTAGCAAGCTATTGTAAATTTACATAATTATATAATGAGTAAAACTGTGTAAATATAACACCTATGATAATACCAATGGAAAAAACAAAATCAAACATTAAAGGTACAAAAGTATGCTTTAATATCGTTTTTTTTTTTTTTTGAGGAAACATTCTTTCTTGTTTCTCTCTTACTCCATTTGCCGTAATTATTTCCTGACAAGGATGCTTCATTTACAATATTTTTTTTTTCACAAAAGTTGCATTAAAATGTTTGTGTTAGTTTTCTCACACACCATTAACATCACTTTGTTTTCTTCCAATACTAATAATTTATCAGCTAATGGTGATCAGGTAATTGCGCTACCACGCTAGAAGGAGCCAGGTTAATTAAATGGAGTACTTGTTAAGGCAAGTACAACTGTACAACTAAACCAAGTTGGGCAGATGTTGTGGATTAACTTTTAATTTAGTTTATATAATTTATTTGTTTATGTATTCTATTTATTTATTTTTAATAAATAGCCAAAATAAAATTTCAGTGAAAGTAAATCCAACAGGACCAACACACACACTAAACAATAAACAGACTATTTTCACTTGTAATGTAATCATTTCTATATATCCTTCTTATCATATTCTTACTCAATCTAAATTTGATTTTCTTTTTTGATGGAAATGCATTAATACATTTTTATTTTCAAAATTGATGATTCGGATACATTGTAGATATCTTGTGAAAGAAACAGAATTGTAGTTGCATTTCAGTGTATCATACATCTCCACCCCTATAAAGTTTAAACTGTTACAGATAAACGTGGATGGCTTAAAGCTGAAAGGAGTGGGTTTTAAATTAGGGCATCGGGGTGTTGGTACCGTAAGTGATTATCATTATCAATGGAGCTGTATTAACTGTGCCCTATGCGAAAGAACTCATGTAGGTGTGGGCACTGAGGTTTGAGCTTTGAGGAACGAGGAATCAAAGGCAGTTGTTGTGGTGAGAGCTAAGTTTAGTTATTGGCTTATTATTGCTAAGGAATTTCGACCTTGCATTCATAGATGCTCCAATGTGGATCATTTCATTGAGGATGCAATTAAAATAGCAGTACTGTAGTTAGAAATATTTTTCCATATCTGGGGCAAATCTAAATTTATCAATAATTTTAAAGTCTATGCTCTATATAATAACACACGTGTGTGTGTATATATAGAAGATTTGTAGTTTAAGCATGTCATTAACAGAATTTATTATTTAGAGTAAATTGTAATTTATACCGTAAAGTTTAGAGTCATTTTGATTTTTCCTCTAAGTCTAATGTAACCTTATTAACGATTTGAATAAAAACACTTATATCCATATTTGGTGCGGATGTGTTTGTACAGTGTAAAAAAAACCTACAATCTTAATAATCACTAGTCCAATCAAACATGACATATCATTCAAAAATATAATCCTTAAAATCTATTTCTCTCAATCACTTCCCTTTCCAACCTCCCACCCCCATCATTCGTATCTCTTCAAATCGGAAAGCCCAAAGATATATCTTGTCATTGGTTGTTTTTAAAACTTAAAACTAAATTGCTCCTTGGGGTTATAAGATTAAGGAATGTGGATTTCACGATGGGTTTGATATCTAATTGCTGAGTATGGCAGTCGTGAAGGTTTTTTTTTTTTTTTTTTGGGTAGAGTTTACATTATGTTTTGTTGGGGGTAAAAATGAGAGAAAGTAAAATGAAATTAATGGAGTTTTCCACTTGAGCCCACCATTTTTTTTCCCCTCTCAAATTGGGGATAAAAAAGGAGAGAAAATGTTAATGATAACGAAAGTCCAAAATTGTCCCTAATTTGCCATCTTTCTACTTTTAATAGTTGAGGTAAGGGGAGATTGAACCTTAGACATCTCCGTTGAAAAGATCATAAAATACTAATTAGACAAAAAAATTAAGAAGTTTTAAGGGTCAGTTTGGATACAGCTGAAAACTGAAAAACACTGTAGTAAAATAATTTTTAAATGTGTAAATAGTACCGTAAAACCCTTTTTTAATAAAAAAAGTTGCTGAAAAGTGAAATTTGTGGGTCCGTAAACAGTGCACGGTGTGCACTGTTCACAAGAAAAGTCAAACATTTCGGCTCAAAAAGAAAAGAAGAAAAAAAAAATGCTGAAACGCAAAATGTGCGTCTGGAAAGCGCAAACGCGCTTCCCACGCGCACACTAAGTTTTAACACGTTAAAACTACGTTGTTTTTTAGCTAAGGTGGCACTTAACGTCCACCTTAGCATCAAACATGGATGTAAATATTTTTTTCAAAATGTTACAAAGTGTTTGGGGTTCAAATCTAAATTTTTAAATATTAAAGGGCAAAATCAAAATGACCCAAAACTGTAAGGTTGCAAATTGCAATTTATATTATTGTATATAAGAAATCAAGTTAGTTTTATAAAATTCAAGATGAATATTTTTTTTCTCTATGTCATGTGTAATTATCCTTTAAATTATATTAATCATAATTAATATTATTTAAAATAATTATGTGTAATTATCTGTGGGGGTCAAAAACACAAAGCACACTGGGGTTGCTAAGAATTTAGGATCAACACAACTAATTTCTTAATAAAAAAGGAGGAAACTCCATAATGGAAAGATCAGATAGATGATTAGAGATGGGTATAACTAAATTGAGATCTTATATTGATGAATATCGATTTCCCAAGGCACACTCAGAAGAAAAAAAGGAAGGAAATATAAGTTTGGACTCTTCTCTCTTTCTCTCTCTTGTTCTTCCTTAGGATTTTTTATAGATTCTCCCTCCTATTGTCCTCCCCTTCCTTTTATAGCTATCTCTCCTCTACAAGTTGTCCTGCTCTTAGCTGGATTTAGGGGGATACTTGTCCTATTAGCACCTCCTCCTGCCATTTATTGATCATAAAGATAAAATTTTGGGGTGTTTTTACTATTTAGGCCAGTCATTCAGTATTTAATATGGCTGACATTAAGTAGGAAGAGCTCATAAATGCATAGGTGATTGTGATATTGGGCTTTGCATCTCCTTCGTATCTTTCAGAGATGACAAGTGTAGTGGTGTCCTCGATAAAGCATCTGGCAGTTCCTCAGGTGGATTATGTCTCCTCTGGAAGGATGATCCCTTGGATCACCTCGGTAACGAGTCCAGACAGTCCCCCCCCCCCCCCCCCACGAGGCCCCGACTGTCTGATACGTACAAATAGGCCAAGCTTATGCCACAGGTAGGGCTTTCGTGAACATTCTCTTCGAATCAGGCTCTTTGGAGTAAATTCAGCCCAGTCTCCCACATTATCCTTTAAATTATATAAATCATAATTAATATTATTTAAATATTTTAAATCAAAGTTTTTTTTTTTTTTGTTATATAAATTAAAGGGGGCTACACATTAGAGTGTAAAAACTGTTTTGAATAATATATAATATAGACAAAGTAATTAATTTCTTATAGTTTCATGTAAATTGAATAAAAAATACTAGTAACCACTTTTATATACCTTAACATGTACAATATAATATAAGAGAGATATGAAAATAACAAAACTGAAGTGACAATTTTTATCTTCTTTCATAGTTGACAAAGTAAAATATGTTTCAAAATTTTAACGATGAAAATCATGACATCTGTTCTTTATGAGATATATAATAAGACCCTAAGCATATGACCCTTCAGTTATCAATACTAGGAGGATAAAAAAAATGACAAGGCAAGACCCTAACCATCTACCCCTTGGCTAATCAACAGAAGGAGTTTATAACTTGGGGATGGAAAATTATTAAGTACTCTCAGAGTACTATAAATGCGTAGTCCTCTCTCGTAATTAATGAGAACTACTATTCATATGAGAGGAGAGAGTACGCATTTATGATACTCCGGGAGTACACAATAATTTCCCCTTGAGATGGAGATGAGAATAGCCCAGATATGTTACAAGAAATTTGAGTCCATTCAGCTAGTTGCTTTGGCTATTAGGAGTTTATTTCATTTAATTTTTTTCTAATCACATATAAATGGATAGAAAAAAATATCCCTTGATTATTGGAGTGGACAATAATAATTGAATTAGTCAAACCCATTTCCCATAAAAAAAATAATAATTGAATTAGTCAGTAAATATTACATACCAAATGCATGTAAACTCCAGCAAAATGATAGGTTCATAGGAAATTTAAAAAAAAAAAAAATGATAGGAGTATTTTGTTACGAAGATTTTTAACTTTTTTTTTTTTTAAGAATCATTTTAACTTCTTTAACATTTCATCGCTTGCATGCAAGTCTTCTTAGAAAATGCTTGTCAGGTTGTCATCTCTTATCTCTCTTTCTCAAAAAAAAAAAAAAAAAGTTGTCATCTCTTCTCAATAAAAGACTTCCCTTTTCCCACGGTACACACAATGCAAACAATTGGTTTCCTAGTATCTTATAGTATCAGCATTAGTAGTGTCAAAAATTTTAGCAATTTAACATCACAAAATACTATTTTATTTATTTTACCACCTCAAATAATATAAACAACACAATAAAATAATATATTTACTACAATAAATAACAAACATCACCACCAACATAATAAAATAATATATCTTTTAATAAAATATTATTTTTTCTTTTACCAAAATATTTGGCTTTGCCTCCACTAATGCAGCCCACTTTTGCTATATTTTGATGGTAAATATAGCATTTTAACAAAATCCCTACACCAATACTAGTGCTCTTATAGTACTATCTCATCCAAATTTGCAATTCGCTGGTAGTTCTATTTTCAAGCATCCACAACAGAGAGTAGAAACACCAAATAATCAAATAATAATAATAATAATAACAATAATAGTATGATTATGATGTAGAAAATACTCAAATATTACCAAGAAATCTTTTTTCCCCAAAATTACCAAGAAATATTTTTTTCCCCCAAAATTACCAAGAAACATTTAGAACATAGTTAATTATAGAGTCTACTTAAACCAAATAAACATTTAGCTTTTATGTAAAATTTTTAAAATCTTACTTTTTATCATTTTTCCAAAATACAAGTTAGACAATGCAAAGGCAACCCCAAACCCCCCACCCACCGCCACATACAAACACAAAAGTAGGGGTGGCAAATGGGCGGGTTGGATCATAAATGAGTTGAATGTGAAATTATCAATTTATCCATTTGTGACCCATTTATGTATAAACTAATTATCTATTACCCACCCAACCCATTTAATTAGTAACCCGTCCATTTAACCCAATATGACCCAAATAAATAAATAACTGAGATTTTACTAAAACCTTTAATTAATTGGATCTCACTTAACTAATCAACTTAATTTTGAGATAGAAACAACTAAACAAGCATAAGATCCAACTTCCCGTACAATTTGTCATCTCACTCACCAAATAAAACTATAATAAACATGAAATGAACTAATCCTAACAACCTTTGTTTCCCTAGAAAAAGATTCTCTACCTTTCTTGCATTTTCCCACCGGCCAAACAGAACAAACAATTGAAGAAACCAGCAAAAAGAATCATAGAAAACCAAACCAACACGAAAAAAAAAAAAGTATAAATCTCTTTCGTTTTCCTCCATTTTCTCAGCTCCCAAACGCAGGAAAATGACCCAAAAAAAAAAAAGTTAGCTTTTCCCTCCTTGGGAATCATGGCTGACACCAAATCCCACAGTAACTTTGTTATCTCTGACAAGAAAAAACGAACTGGGTCCGATGATTTCGACGATAGCAACAACTTCATGACCATAAAGAAACAAATGCTATTCCCATCCTCTACGCATGACGACCCCGCAGCGTCTCTAGCGGCGGCGCGCCACGAGTTCGGCGAGCACGGCGGAGTGAACATGTCAATTGAAGCCTCAGCCACCTTCACAGTGATAGAGCCAGAAACCATGCGCAGAATGTTCTCCGGTGAGCTCGGCCTAGACCGTGACTTCTTCATCTACAGCCACCAGAAACGAAAGAGATTTATATTTCTAGTAAGAAGTATAAATCTCTTTCGTTTAGCTTCTCATCCTCGATTCACGATCCAAAGCTAGCTTTTCCTATTTACCAAAAAAAAACGAAGCTCTACTCTTTGTAACAACAACATCTTTTACGCTAGGTTTGGGATTTCTTTTTTGCTTAAGTGTTGGGAAAAGTGTTTGGCTACTGAGAAAATCTGAGAGAGATTGAGACTGAGGGCAGAATGTTAGGGCTTAGAAATTAATTTTAGATTCTATAAAAGTTTAGTGTATATTAGTGGGTTTATTTAATTTTAAATTTTAGATGGGTTTAGTGGGTGTTAATAGATTTATCTATTTAGATCAATCTAATTAAATAATTAAATGAGTCTTTATTCATTTAATCTAAATACTTAAATGAATTGGGTTAAGATTTATCCAATTAAAATGAATAATAGACAAATTTATAGATATGGATAAAAATTGTTACCCTTACACAAAAGTCACCGTAGCACAGATAGCTAAAGTTGCTATGAATAAACCAAAACAAGAACTGTCAAAAAAAAAAAAAAAAAAAAAAAGAATAAACCAAAACAAGAACTGTCAAAAAAAAAAAAAAGAATAAACCAAAGAAAGAACTGTGTCAAACTGTCAATTAATGAATGGGTGTAGTGGTGATCAAATTTGGTACAATTCTCTTGCCTTAAAGGCTGCAGGCCTGAGGCTATCTGAGTGACAACTCAATGGTCAGTTCCTTATTTTGTCCATAATTCAGTTCCTTGCCATGCCAATGCCACACCCTGCCTTTTCCTTCTTCTTTTTTTTTTTTTTTTCAAAATCCGAGGCTTCATTCCATGCCAAATGCAATACAAAATATGCAATATTGCAATGGTTCCATACCATATATTACCATAAGAACTTAGAAGAGAGATGCACTGTAACTGCGTGAGCCTCATCACAAGGAAAAACAGAAACTTCACATTCGGGTCATCACTCTCTATTCTTTACCTGTCTTGCCTGTTTGTTATATAACTAATCCACAGCAAATTGTCCGCAGCAAAAAGGAACAATTTGCTGTGGTATTTTTTTATGACTAAAACAACCTTATCAATTTTTCATAATGACGTATAAGTCCCTATCCGGTATAGATGAGATGGCTAGGAATAGGACCATAATCACATTGGCACCGCTACAAAATCATGACCCTTTATTTTTCCTTTACCAATCCAGAATTCAGATCTGATCTCCATCGTTCCACACATATGCTTGCAACCCTTTTTTTTTTTTTTTTTTTTTTTTTTTTTTTGAGAGGAATATCCTTGCAACTCTTTTTTTTTTTTTTTTTTTTTTGAGAAGAATATCCTTGCAACTTTAATTTACATAATGATAAGTTCTGGACCGTTGCTACGCAAGCGCAACAGCTATGAATGGGCATTTCTAATCTATATTGTTCATTTCGAATTAAATATCAATTTGTATAAAACACTAGAGAGTTGCTTACCCCAAAATCAAAAAAGAAAATAAACACTAGATAGATGTCTCCTCTATCTACATCATTACTATCTCCTAAAAATAAAATGAATTTGATTCTAAAATAAATTCTTTTTGGGGTGTCATTTATTTCTAACTCCAAGAAAGAAATCCAAACAAAAAATATTATTCAAAATCTAATGATTAATGTTTGAGCTTGAAAACAGATTTTACTTTTTTACTTATTAATAACAATTTGTTATCTCGACAATTTTTTGTGACTATAGACTTATTTTAATAAGACTTCTAAAAACTATTCACTTGAGAAGCCTTCACCACGAAGAAATAAACACAACAATAAAGAGGTTAGAGGGATCGTCCTTGGATTGTTTAAAAATGAACAACCAATGCTGATGTGAGCAAATTTGGAAGAGAGAGGCTACTTGCTTTGCTCGGTTCCTATGAATAGGAGACAACAAATCCAACGATAAATTAGCACAACTCTTGCTCAAAGTAACATGAAACTCGAGCGCCATTTTCAAATTACAGTAGGCTATTTTTTACACGATTCATTGTTTTGTTGCAATAGCTTTGGAGGTTTCTGCCATAGGGAGGCAAGAAAGAGAGAATATAAAGAATAAATGAGGCAGAAAGTGCGAGGGGGAGAAGGAATCTGATATATGATTGGTAGAGCTAAAAAAGGGGAGGTGAGGTGTTACTTGGTGCCACATGCCCACCCAATTTTTATTTTTTATTTTTTATACATGATAAAAATTTTACTTGTAGAATGACCATCATGTCAAGGAGTCCAAATCTTCTGTCACATTTTTTCTGCTCCACTCTATAATCTACCAATAAAAACTTGTCACGTGTTCACTTAATTAATTAAATACTACTATTAATTAATAACAGTAGCATTAATAAATCAATAATGATAATATTTAATTAATTAGGTAAACACGTGGCAAGTTTTTATTGGTGGAGTATAGAATGGAGCAGAAAAAGTGGGACAAAAGATTTGGACTCCATGTCAGGGGTGTGCTGTGATAAATCTCATTTTTTTTAAGAAATTAAAAAAAAAAATGGCCCTCGTTAGATGATTTAATATTAAAAATGAGTAGTGCTTTGGTACTACAAATTTTATTACTTTAAACTACAAATTTTTTTGAGAATAACATTAAGCTACAAACTGACGTGTAACCAATCATAAATATACAATTAAATATTCATTTATGAGGTAGTTAAAGTCTACCAATCACATTTGTTATCACATTAGTTTGTAAGTATTATATAGTGAAACATATAGTACATTTAGCACTTTCCATTAAACATATGCCACTTTATTTGATCAGTAGAGTCAAAGTTGACAAAATGACATAAATTAATAAATTATATAATGGCAAAGATAATCAAAAAGGCTTTAGAAGATAGAAAATATTTCTCTCTAAATAAGTTTGGAAAAAAAAAATCATTTAAACTCCTCTTATATTTTTTTTATTAGATGTAAATTTTTAAAATATAGTCATTGGATTGCATGTTAATAATTATTATATTTTCCATACTTGCAAAATTTCAAGAAAATCAAAGATCAATAACTGTGTCATCAATCAAGTATTTAAATTTCAAATTTTTGTAGTATAAAATTATGCATAAAAAAATAAGTTTATTGATCAAATAGTAAATAAAATCCAATTTGAACGAAATTTTACATGAAAATAAAGAACATGTAATCTAGCTGTTAGATTTTTAAAATTCAACCAGAAAACATCAAATTAATATAAAGCACATTAGACCAAAGACCTTGTAGTTGAATTAGCATCTCTCAATGCATAAAGTGCTTGGGAGTTGAGGGGAAAAGGGTTTGAGCTGCGGGGTTAGCAGCATGTTGTAATTATTTTTCAAAAAATATATATATATATTGTGGGAGGGTTTCATAGTCTCAGCCTCCAATTAGCAGGTATTGTCCTCTTCGGCTTTACGCCTCAAGGTTTTGCTCAATCCCACATCGGGAGAGAGATGCCTCTCACATGTGCCTTATAAGTTAGGCCTTTGAGACACATGTGTACCACTACTACATGTGGGAGGCGTCTCTCCCCGACGTGGGATTAAGCAAAACCTTGAGGCGCAAAGCCGAAGAGGACAATACCTGCTAATTGGGGGCTGAGACTATGAAACCCTCCCACACACACACACACACACACACACATATATAAAGCACATTAGATTCATAATGGGAGGCAATTGATAAGGATAGAAATGAGACAGGATTAACTCGGGATCTCTACTTTGAATACGTTGACTCAACTTAATTAGATAAATAATTTTTTTTTAAGAAGATAAATAAGTATTGAACACATATCTTGGACAACTCTTGATCCCAATCAAGGTAAATAGTGAAGGCAATAATTGTGTACTTGAAGGTTAAAAATCAACTAACAATCTCAAGACATTGTTACACCACAAGGACTCATTGTTTTATAGCGTTTTTAAGTCCAAAATTTCCCCAGATTGCTTTCTCATGGAGGCCTCATAAAATAGCTCGGGTTCACATGCTTGGAATAGCATCTTGAAAGGAAGGGATGTTTTTTTGAAAGGTGGTAGGTGGAGAGTTGGTTATGGGGAATCCTGTTAGAGATATATTAGACATATTAGCTCAATGTAATAGGCACAATCCCACTCCTGCTTGTACTATTAGTCTAGAGTTAAGTCACCTATATATACTCATATTAGGGTTCATTGTAACACAGGTTTTGTATTACACTCTTACATAATAAATATGTAGCCCTTAAGAGATTCCTCCATGGATGTTGGCTGACAAGGCTGAACCACGTAACCCCGGTGTTCCAATTCTATGCTTCCCCTTCTGCATCCATTCTAGCATATACAACATGGTATAACACATTGTTAATAATATATTTAACATGGTATCAGAGCCAAATTTCGTTTTTGGCATCAAACAAACATCTCTAGCATGCAAAGAAGATTCTCACGTGCACACCACCATCAGAAGTCACACTTGCTTGTCTGCTGAATCTAGACTCCACGGCATCTTGCAGCTGCTATGGCTCACTACTGTGTCTAGATCCTCAAACCCAAGCAATCCATGCTTCTCCCTATCAGATCTGTGCACATCAAGCCTTCGCCAGATGAAACCAACAAGACAGAAGTGCTCCACGGGATATCGCGACCAAAACCCAGGAACCTGGAATGCAACGACCGCCACACGCGCTGATAAAGCCTTCAGTTACTCCTCCCACGCGCCACCGAAGTTCTCAAATTCCAGACTGGATTATGGCACATGCGTCGCTCTGTTTACCTCATAGCCCTCCAATCTACAAAACCCGAGAAGCTCGGCAGTCAAAATCAAGACACGGGCCCACACGCGCCGCTTGGGATTCTGGCATCTCCTGCATGCGCCAGTGGAGATCTCATGTGCCATCCACACTCCGAAGAACTACGTTAGCTAAATATGACGTCATCCATAACGTCATTTCAGCAAAAAGCCATGTCAGTCCTAGACACATCATTAGCCACGTCAGTAATGTCACCTCGTCAGCACCACATCACCTAACTGACTGTTAACCTGGACTGACCCGACCCGGACCACCCGGATTTGACCCGTGAGCACTGACCGTTGACTTTGACCAAGATCCGTTGACTTTCGTTGACCTTTGACCAAAGTTAAAATTTTTGAAAGGGCCTATCTTGCTCAGTTTTTCGCATTGATTCCAATTTTGGAATCTGTTTCTTCATTTGAAACTTCAAAATTGGTCAATTGGCATATTCTTCATTGTGGTTTCTTCAAAGGCATTCTTCAAGGCATCTCCAAGGGATCTTCTCATGCTTATCCAATCTCAAGCCTTCATTGAGTTTCCGCCTTGAGTTTGAGGGAGGGTGTTAGAGATATATTAGACATATTAGCCCAATGTAATAGGCCCAAGCCTAAGCCCACTTCTGCTTATACTAGTAGTCTAGGGTTTAATCGCTTATATATACTCATGTTAGGGTTCATTGTAACATAGGTTTTGTATTATACTCTTACATAATAAATATGTAGCCTTTAAGGGATTCCTCCATGGATGTAGGCTGACAAGGCTGAACTACGGAACCCTCATGTTCTCAGTGTTCCAATTCTATGCTTCCCTTTCCGCATCCACTCTAGCATATATAACATGGTATAACACATTGCTAATAATATATTTAACAAATTCATAAATGTTTGGTCCGAATCATGGCTTCCATTTAATGACCATCCACGGGTTCAATCTCCCATTGTTGCTGGTTTTGAAGACTTGAAGGTTGTGGACCTCATTGATCCAGTTTCAGGGATATGGGATTCTAATCTGATACATGGTTTATTTATTCCGTAGGAAGCTAATATGATCATAAGTATCTCATTATGCCAATCCTTTGCTGAAGATAAATTAATCTGGCCTTTCTCTCATTTAGGTATCTACATTGTGAAATTGGGCTCAAAGTTTCTGGCAAACGAAAATGAGCTCAATTCTGCCCTTGGGGATTCATCTCAAAGCACTCGGGTTTGGAAAATTATTTGGGAGCTTTCAATGCCTAACAAAGTCAGGAATTTTATGCGGTGCTCTTGTAGAGATGCAATTCCAGTTAAGAAAAACTTAATGAGGAGGAAAATTCTATTTGAAGATAACTATGAGTAGTACAAATGAGCCTCGGAAAATGTCCTACATGCACTTTGGGAGTGCTCAAAACTTTCAGGCTTATGAAACTCTGACCCAACATTTTTATTTCATTAAACACAGTCTTTTCTTCTCTTTGTGACTTAGTTTTCTATGTTCATGAGAAAGAAAAAAATCTGGAATTGTTGGCAATGATCATGTGGACAATATGGCATTGGCAAAATCAGATCAGAACTAGTTGTAAGGTGTAGGGACTCAAATTGTTTTGGACCCAAACAATAACATTTGTAGAGCATGGGTAGAAGGGCTAAGCACCAGCAAAACGAGTTATGGTTGACGTGAGATTCATAGGAGTAACAACAAAGGAATTTGATTAAGTGTTTAGGAGGATAATAACATTGATTTTTGCTAAGTGTTTATGAAGAAAGTTCGTTCTCGACTCAGTCCGAGGATTAATTTTCTTTAGAATTGACAAAGACAAAGGATATTCTCGGACTTCCTGAAAACCATTTCTCTCTTTCTATTCAAGACTACCCCCCTCCTTTTTGGCGTTGGAGGTTCTATTTATTATATAGTCTCATTTAGTTGATCTCTGCCGTCCACTTGTCGGTCATCTGAACTTATATCTGAGGGCTTGTCCCATTAGTCACCTCTGCAGGCTTTCTATTAGTTGGAGTAACCAAGGCTACACTGTTCACTGGCCACTTCACTATTAATGCGGCCAGAGTGTTGGTGGCATGCATTTAATGAACGAGTGACAGCTTCCATCAATCAACATCGGCTTGTCGAGGACGTGGGCATCCTCGGCGAGGTCCCCTAACCATTTGGGCCTTGTCCGCTTATCCTCGGGCTCTGCCTCTCCTCGGCGCGGACCTTGGGCCCAATGTGGAATGGGCTGGGGTTGTTAAATATTTGAGGCCCCACAATAGCCCCTCAAAATTCTACTGTCCGACCTCTTGGGCGGGGAGGAGGATTTTGACGTTCTCAAGCCTATTATCCTGGCCTGTCGAACCTTGCCTTTCTGCCAGTGTCACCATCCTTTCAACCGCCCCTACAACATTTTTTAGCACAAAGGGCCCGACTAAGGAGTTTTTCCTTGTTAGTTCTTCTAGGATAGGTAGGTTTAAGTCGTTGTGCTTTAGTGCTCAGTTTTTCTTGGTTTTCGTCCCTAGCAGGGCTCATTACTTAGTATCAAAGGGGTTAGCTTCGCCGTAGGTTTGGGCCCATGGTAAGTACAAAACCCTAGTTCTGCCCAGTGCTTATATCGTCCTATAGTGACTAGTTTCCTAGTAAGTTTGAGTCCGAAGACCATGCAAGACCTTGGCTTTTCCTAGCACTTAGTATTTCATGAAGAAATGGTCTTTCTGTTGGCCTGAGTCCTTGGACCATTCAATGCCTAAGTTCTGTCTAACACCTAATTTTTTGTCTCAAGTAGCTGGTTTCCCCAGATGCTTGAGTCCGAGGACCATGCAAGGCCTAGGTTCTGTCCAGTACTTAGTTTTCTGATTTTAAGTAGTTAGTTTCCCTAGAAGCTTGAGGCCGAGGACCATGCAATGCCTAGGTTCTGTCTAACCCTTAATTTTTTGTCTGAAGTAGCTGGTTTCCCCAAAGGTTTGAGTCCGAGGACCATGCAAGGCCTAGGTTCTGTCCAGTACTTAGTTTTCTGATTTTAAATAGTTAGTTTCCCCAGAGGCTTGAGTTCGAGGACCATGCAATGCCTAGGTTCTGTCTAACCCTTAATTTTTTG
Source organism: Quercus glauca (assembly GCA_023736055.1). Classification (NCBI taxonomy): domain Eukaryota; kingdom Viridiplantae; phylum Streptophyta; class Magnoliopsida; order Fagales; family Fagaceae; genus Quercus; species Quercus glauca. The sequence goes on from CM043322.1 coordinate 36,547,049, forward strand.
TCTGAAGTAGCTGGTTTCCCCAGAGGCTTGAGTCCGAGGACCATGTAAGGCCTAGGTTCTGTCCAGTACTTAGTTTTCTGATTTTAAGTAGTTAGTTTCACCAGAGGCTTGATTCCGAGGACCATGCAATGCCTAGGTTCTATCTAACCCTTAATTTTTTGTCTGAAGTAACTGGTTTCCCCAGAGGCTTGAGTTCGAGGACCATGCAAGGCCTAGGTTTTGTCCAGTACTTAGTTTTTTGATTTTAAGTAGTTAGTTTCCCTAGAGGCTTGAGTCCGAGGACCATGCAATGCCTAGGTTCTGTCTAACCCTTAATTTTTTGTCTGAAGTAGCTGGTTTCCCCAGAGGCTTGAGTCTGAGGACCATGCAAGGCCTAGGTTCTGTCCAGTATTTAGTTTTCTGATTTTAAGTAGTTAGTTTCACCAGAGGCTTGAGTTTGAGGACCATGCAATGCCTAGGTTCTGTCTAATCCTTACTTTTTTGTCTGAAGTAGCTGGTTTCCTCAGAGGCTTGAGTCCGAGGACCATGCAAGGCCTAGGTTCTGTCCAGTACTTAGTTTTCTGATTTTAAGTAGTTAGTTTCCCCAGAAGCTTGAGTCCGAGGACCATGTAATGCCTAGGTTCTGTCTAACCCTTACTTTTTTGTCTGAAGTACTCCGTCGAGGAGGGGACCCTGCTCTGTTCTAGCCTCTTCGTTTGGCGTGTCTCTTCTGATTACGAGGCGTCTCTTGCGTGTCTCTTTTGACGCATTAATGTCCTTGCGGATTTATGAGGATCTAGCGGCAGATAAGCCCCTTGGAAATTGGGCGGAGTTATTGCCTCCGGTAATCTCTCCCTAGGATTTAATGCGGGTTGGCTCTCACCAATTTCTCGCTTTCTATATAAGGCGTTTCTGGGACAACCTTTTTCTTCAAACTCCATAAACGTTCGAATTCAAATTTCACAAACACACTGTTCAGGGGTTCTGCAAAAGTAGCAATCTAAGCCCCACAAAATGAATTGGCCCTTAGAAAGGGCGGTTTCGAGGAAGCCTAGCCCCTTTCAGGAGCCGAGAATGGCATCCCGACTCTGGACGTCATGCTGGGGTTGGGGTAGGAGGAAGCCGAAGATTCTTCTTCTTTTCAACCTAACCAGAGGTGGACCCCTCCTTGTTGTTTGGAGGGGGATCCAGACAGAATGTAACCTCCCTCTCTTGGATTTGGGTTTGTGAACCCTCCAAACTGGCAGTGATGGGGTTGGAAGGGAAACCAGGCGGAACTGAGAGGTGGAATCGTCCGGTGCCGTGGCCTCTTCTTCCCTCAACGTTGCCTTCCTTCCTTCCTTTCCTCTTCTCTTACTCCTCAACTAGCCTCGTTAGGCGTCTTTCTTTGTAGTTAGCTTTAGAACAAGCCCCACGAGCATCAATTGTAAGATGTAACTTTTTCTTCATATATTAATAAAGAAGTAGACCCATTTCATCTCTTTTATTTTTCGCATATTCTTGTTTCTTGTGATTGTTGCCTTCTGAGTGAATGTTGTTGCTGCACACTGTATTGTTTTTGTGTTTTTTTTTTTTTAGAAGTGTTGCTCTTAATCTTTTCACACCAACCATCGCACTTGCTAGTGCACAAGTCCTTCCCACAGACGGCGCCAATTGTAGGGACTCAAATTATTTTGGACCTAAATAATAACATTTGTAGAGCATGGGTAGAAGGGTTAAGCACCAGCAAAACGAGTTATGGTTGACGTGAGATTCATAGGAGTAACAACAAAGGAATTTGATTAAGTGTTTGGGAGGATAATAACATTGATTTTTGCTAAGTGTTTATGAAGAAAATTCGTTCTCGACTCAATCCGAGGATCAATTTTCTTTAGAATTGACAAAGACAAAGGTTGTCCTCGGACTCCTTGAAAACCATTTCTCTCTTTTTATTCAAGACCACCCCCCCTCCTTTTTGGCGTTGGAGGTTCTATTTATTATTTAGTCTCATTTAGTTTATCTCTGCCGTCCACTTGTCGGTCATCATAACTTATATCTGAGGGCTTGTCCCATTAGTCACCTCTGCAGGCTTTTTATTAGTTGGAGTAACCAAGGCTATACTGTTCACTGGTCACTTCACCATTAATGCGGCCAGAGTGTTGGTGGCATGCATTTAATGAACGAGTGACAGCTTCCATCAATCAACATCGGCTTGTCGAGGACGTGGGCATCCTTGGCGAGGTCTCCTAGCCACTTGGGCCTCGTCCGCTTATCCTCAGGCTCTGCCTCTCCTCGGCGCGGACCTTGGACCCAATGTGGAATGGGCCGGGGTTGTTAAATATTTGAGGCCCCACATAAGGATTATCCACTTTCACAGGGGATCCATACAGCTACTCAGGCTTTGTCAGATTTTCAATGAGCTAATCTGTCTCCCCCACTTCTGTCTTTGATCCTGTGAGAGTGCCTTTTTTTTTTTAGCAATGTGGCCCAGGAACTCTGGGCCGTGTGAGATGTTCTTGGTGGACTAGGATTGATTTTCCGCAGCTAAAGGAGCTATTTTAAGAATCAATTAGTGCACAAAACATACTTTCCATAACACAAATAGCTAATAAAAGGAAGCATGGATATTGAACGACGTTTATGCAGTAAAGGATTAATGCAAATGACAAAAAAAATGGAAAACATAACATAAGAACAAGCTGGGGATCCTCTAATTAAGTGCGGTATATTTCATTGATTTTATTAAGCTATGACTACAATGCTTACTAAGACGTGATGCAAGGTTCAACTAAGCTCATAAGTTACAGACTTTGATAACTATTCAAGCTTCAAAGACTTGCAAAGTTTGAACTTGTTGAATCCGAGCATGTTCAATAGTGGCTGTGCTGGGATACCGGGGGTGGTTCCCCTGTTTTTCTCTCAAATTACAGAGTATTCTCTGTAACTCTCTAGGACTTCAGGAAAGCAATGGTTAATGCTCTAGATGGTCCGATCGTTCTGAAAATTCGTGAATGCCCTGTAGCGTGGATTCCTTCCTCCTTTTATAGCACAACTTCGGCCTCCCTGGTGAACTAGTGATTTCCCTGTTTTACCCTTTGGAACCTGTACCGTGCCTGGTTGCCTCAGGATCGTGTCGTTTCCCCTTTCTTCATAGCTCCTTGCTTTTTGTTCCGACCAGATAAAAGTCCCTCGGCTCCTTTCCATTTCCAGATTTTCCCGTTGGCTGGCTTGAGGCCCCTTCTGGCTTTTTCTCCTCAGCGTCCCAGCCTTTCCCAGTTGTACTCTTCCTTGTCTTTATCTCCAAACGGTTGAAACAGTGTTTCTGCGTTTTTTGCTTTGTACCTCCTCTGCGTGTCTGGGTCACAAGGTCCGCGTGCCCTTTGTCTCTTGCCTTTCTTTAATTTTTCTGTTATGATCCTCCTGTGCGCCCAAGGATCCTCTATCTCTGGGAGGCTCTCTGGGATTCCGGCCTAGCTTCTTCTCTTCTCAGTTTGGTCTGGTTCGCTGGTTGGGCCTCTTCCCTGGATCCCAGCCCTTTGGGCTTTTTTTCTTTCTTTCTTTCTTTCTGTGACAGCCCACCATTTATTCATTTTTCTCTCCTTTTTTGTGTGAAATGGGCCCAATACCTTTTCTATCTCTGTGGGCCTATGGGTGGGCTGTCTAATTTCTTTTTGAACCTCAACAGACCCTAGCTGCAGCTCCTCAGGTCCGTTGGAATCCTCCTCTCGATGGCTACCTCAAGATCAGCTTCAATGGGGCAACTTTCAAAGACATTGGGAAGGCAGGTTTGGGGGTAGTAATACGCAATAATCATGGTCAAGCCATTGCATCCCTCTCAGAACAAGCCTCACAGCCTTAGGGTTCGTTTGGTTGGAGGGGTGGAAAAGTGGGAGGATAAAAAATGGTGGGAGGATAGAAAAGATTTTATTTTTTCTCCTTTTTGTTTGGTTGGGAGTGGAAAAGTGGAGGGATGGAAAAAATGAGTTTGAATAAATTTACTCATATACCCTTGTTAAAGAATGATGCCAAATTAAAAGAAAAAAAAAGTGACAAATAACCACACAAAAAAGAGCAATCACCCAAAATTTTTTATAAAAATAAAGAACATGTTCCAAAAAAAATCATATCTAGTAAAAATAAAAATAAACTATCACGCCCAAGCCCTAAAAAATCAAAAAAAAAAAAAAAAAGAGGCAATTTTAATGCCCAAGCAAAAAAAAAAAAGTGGCAACTGGCAACATGATTGCCTAGAAAAAGAAAGAAAGAAAAAAAAGCAAAAAAAAAGGGCAACGTTACTGGCAACGTTGTTGCCCAAAAAAGAAAAAGAAAAAAAAAGGGCAACATTGCTGCCAAGGGAAGAGAGAAGAAAGAAAAAAAATGCAACTTAAAGTGAGGGTATTTGTGTAAATTATATCATTCAGCACTTTTCCTCCTCATTTTAAAAAATGTGGGCCCGGATGGATTATTTTCTTCCCTATTTTCTGTCTCTCTTATTTTCTTTCCTGAACCAAACAGTGAAAAATGCCATTTTTTACCCTATTTTCACCCCAACCAAACATACCCTTACTCATCTGATATTGTTGAGGCAATGGCAGCAGCAAGAGCCATTTCCTTTGCTCATGAACTCGGCTTCACATCTTACATCATCGAAGGTGACTCTGAAACTGTGATCAAAGCTCTCTAAGCTAAGAATGATTCTCTTTCTCCCTTTGGTCATATCTAGCTGGGCCAAATCCACAATAGATGCCAACGATAATATTTCTTACTCTCATGTTCGTAGACTTGGTAATTCTGTTACTCACAACCTAACTAAACATGCTAGACATCTTAAAGTTTTCTCGATATGGATGGAGGATGTTCCTCCACACTTATTTTCTATTCTTTTTGCTGATCACAGCTGATTTTCCTTCATGAAATTCAAAGTCCTGTTTCTTAAAAAAAAAAAAAAAAACAATCTCAGGTAATATGCCACGATTATATTCAATAAACGGGATGTCATGGCAAGGTAACACGTTGAACACTAGTAAATGGCTAAATGCTCCAAGTTAATTTCCAAAAAAAATGGTAATCTCTGACTTAGGCAACAGGGACATTTATAGGCTACCAAAACACCAGTGTGCTTCCTATTGTTGTTCTCATTATAGGTGTTCATTGCTCAAGTCAAAATTGCACCATAATTTGCATCATCAACTACCATGAGATAGTTGCGTCAATAATCTTGCACACACGTCGAATAATTAATTCAGATATGAAAGATATAGTGATCGAAAAATCCAATTTGAAATGCCAATGATCTTAAATTGGTCACTTAGATGTCAAAATGCCAAACCTAGCTACCAATGTGATCCTACTGGCTACTGGTCTCTCAACGCATATTTTAAAAAAAACTTTTTTTTTTTGAGAAAGATATTTAAACAAAAACTGAGTGTCTTAATTTGAAAGATAAAATAATAATATGAATTAATAGCTCCAAATGTTCGAAATAGAAAATTGTCCTAACTAGATTTTGAGATTAATAGTTAATGATCATAAGTTAGGAATTTTTGTTTGGATACAGATTTAATTTATGAAGTATTAAAATCTACATAAAAAATGAACTAATGAAGGACATGAGCCTAAGCATCTCCCCTATTGACTAATCGATGCTAGGAGGATGGAGTTTAGAACAGCGTACTCCGTACACATTTTACAAGCATAAGCCCTTCCCCTCCCTAGATAGACAAAGAATTATTCCAAAACCCTGAGCCGATTCAGCTAGCTGCTTTATCATGTCAGGTTTTAATATAGTTGTGCATGCATATTCGTCTGTTTACTTTGTTAATCACATAAAATGAATTATTGTCTCAAATTTAAAAACTAAAGTCCAAAGAACAAGAGATATTTCTTCTATTTCGGAATGGGTAATAATAATAGTCAGTAAATATTATCTAGCTACCAATGCATGTATGTAAACTCCAGCAAGATGATAGGAGTACTTGCTATTGCTAAGTTGCTAAAGGAGATTGGTTCACCAGTACTTGCCGGCTTGTCGCTGCCTTTCCCATACAGTACAAAGTACACACACAATGCAAAGAATTTCCTATCAAATAATAATAATAATAATAATAATAATAATAAGAAGAAGAAGGAGGATCTTAACCAATACCGCTTGGTGTTGTTAAGCGAAGAAAAGACAAAAAAAATTTGTCAAAAAAAGTAAAAAAAATATGAAATTGTACCTACAAAATTGAAAAAGTGACATAAATTGAAAAAAAAAAAAATGTGTCAGAAAAATGTGTACTTAACGGGTGCTCGGTAACACAACCCTAATAACTAGTCGCAAACCCGTGCGATGCACGGGAAAATTTTGAATGTATTATTTTACTAATTTCTTCCCAATGCATTATTGAAATAAAGTTGCAACATTTTCACAGTGATCAAAACATCTTCTTTTTTATTTCAGCACTTTTGTTGTATCCAAATAGAGAATAACACTAAAAAATAATTAAACCATCCCAAAGCCTATAATTCTCAAAGTTAAAACACTATATATCAACTAAAACAAACCCAGAATTAAAATCAAATAGAAGAATCCCAAGAAACCAAAAATCCAATAAAAATTGCATAAAAAAAAAAAGGAAAAGAGAAAATCTAATAACAAAAATTTCATGATTCTTCTTTGCCACAGATTTGACAACAAAGGAAGAAGAAGAAAGCGTGGAAATCTTCAAAGAAAAAAAAAAAAAAAAAACTTAAATCCAGAGCAACCCACAACCACAAACCAACAAAATTCCATGAAAACAAAAACAAAAAAACTTAAATTCAAAGCAATATATAGAAATTAAGGAGAGTAAAAAAACATGTTTTAATTACCTCAAAATAATTTGCCGACATAGAATATGATAGGTTGGATTGAGTGACAATGGAGAGACAAAGAGAAATTGATGCAGTGGCGGTGATCCATGGTGGCGGCAACGGGGAGGATATGGCTTTTGGGGTGCCAACGTATATTAGAAAACAGAGAGGTTTGGGGTTTAGCACTTTGACCTTGACGTGAAGGATGAATAGGGAGTTGTATAGTTGTATTAGGGTTTAAAATTGATAATAAAACGTTTAAAAAAAAAAAAAAAAAAGGTGACATGAAGGCTGGGAAAGTTGTATACTTTGGGGTGGAAAATTAAAAAAAGATGACGTGGAAAATTGTGGTTTGTGGAGCTAGCAGAGGCTTCAGTTTATATATATATATATATATATATAGATGATAATAATAATAATAATAATAATAATAAATATAGATGATGATTTTTGTGATAAGTTGATGTAGGAGAGAATTTACAATTTAATTTTTGTAATTATTTAATTTTGGTATTTTTGTGCAAAAAACGTTATTTTAGGTCTAGGTGATTTATTTCCTTATTTTTAGGTTCTTTTAATGTTTTTTAAGTGAAATTGGTTCCTATTATGGTTAGGTATCAATTAGGGCTTATTTTAGAATATATTTTCTTGTCCATCAAGTTTTATGGAGCCCATAAATAGGCCTCCAAGTTTGTATACGTTTTTCAATATTATTGATATTAATAAAAATTCAAACTTTTGTCTATTATTTTTCTGGTGGATTCTAGATAAGATATAAAACCTAAAATAAAAAGAATCTAAAATAAAAAGAAAAAGAAAATAGTGATGATGTGGAAAATTGTGAGAACTTCAAAAGTTTCGGTTTTATATATATATATATAGATAATAAATACAAAGAATTGGTTGCGTCATATCTTACTATCTTATACAAAATTTGCAAATCGCTTCACTTGGTAACACTTTAGTTCTATCTATCTGTCCTCTTCATCTTCTCTCTTTTTTCTTTTTCTTTTTTGGAGAGAGAGAAGAAACACCAAGATAATCATCTGATCTTGATGTTGAAACTGCTTACCAAGAATTACGGCATTACCAAAAAATTAACAAAAAAGAAGAAGATGATTTAGAACCGTTTTCTTCTGAGTCCACCTAAACCTTTAGAGTTTAGAGTCTAGACGCATAAATTAACCTAATCATTATTCTTAAAAAATAAAAAAATATAAAAAAATATTGACCATTATTATATTAAAGAGTATGTATACAAGACAAGTACAACTTTACAAGTAGGAACAAAGTGACATACTATACTACTCTGAAATCAACCAATTGTGTCAAGGGTGTTGTGGTGTAGTGGCGCTCCTTATTTGGTACAATTTTCTTGGCTTGATTCTTGAGGCCTGAGGCTATCCCCACCCCACCTACTGACAATTCTGTGTCGACCCTGTTCCTCATTTTGTCCACAATTCTATGCCACGCCAATTGTCCATAATAATTCTTTGGTACACCACATCGTGCCTTAAGAAAAGTGCGTCATTGCCAAATGTATGATGCCATACGGCCCATACCATAGTAGTATACTAATAGTCGTCTTCTTCTTTTTTTAATAGTAATTATTTATTTGATATAATAGTATACTAACCACTCAAATTGCTAAAACAAAATTACTACTGGGGTAGATTAGTAGATACTCAGCAAAGAAAACAATATTGCTGCTAGAGAGATGCTTGGGATCTACAGTGAGGGTCACCACAGAGGGGGAAAAAAAAAAAAAAAAAAAAAACTTCACAAATCCAGATCATCACTGTCACTCTCACTCTCATGACTCATCACATAAACTGTGATGGCTGGCTGTTTGTTAACCAAGCAAAATCATTAGAGTATTAGCATCAGGAAATGCTACTTTATTCTATTTTACCATCCCAAAAAGCTATTTTATCAATTATACCATCACATTATACAATACTTCTAGCATCCCAAACTTTTATTTTCCTATTCTACTTATTAAAATAATATATCTACACAATAAAATAATATTTTTTCCAATCACCATCATTTATTCTTTCTTTCTCCCAATCACCATCACAATAAAATATTACTTTTTTTTTAGAATTGTGCTACAGTGCAATTCTATCTTTAGAATTGCACTGTAACACTATTGCAAATTTTTTTGCAATAGTTGATATTTACAATTTAGGATGTAGGAGATTTTTGAGAAAAAAATACTAAATGAAGTTTAGATATGACATTTGCAATTTCAGATGTGAACGTTCTTACACAGCCGATATTTCAGCAGCGAGCGGAGCCAGACTGTTGAAATTTGAAAGCAACAAACTACGGACTCACTGAGCTATTTTTTATTATAATTTTTATGACCAAAATAGCCCTGTATTATTTTCATAATGACTTCTAAGCCCCCCTAATCCTGAAACCGGTATACATGGCTACTGGCTAGGATCGCGACCGGCGTTTACTTCTTCAGCCCATTAAACCCTCGTTAAACCCTTTCGAATTCACACTCTTCACGCGCTGAGCTTGCACGTGCATTTCACGCTCAAAGAGTTTGAAACCTTTGGTATTCTGTAGAGCTAGAATATCCTGCATCGCGGAGCATTATCACACTGCACCACTACAACTTACAATCTCTCCCACATAACACCTATAATGTTAAGATCTGGACCGTTGATGAATCACCCATTCCGATCAATATCATTGATTTGTTAAGTAAAATTACTCTTCCCGATAAACTGAATTATTTTGATGGGTCCCACCTAGTGATTTCAATTTTCACCTTCAGAAAAAGAAAAGGAACTACTACAACTGGTCCAAATGATGGCGCTGATCAAAGAAGTAAACGGTGGTGATTGAGTGAAAACCGAGTGAGCAGTGAGCACATCTTGACGAAAAGATATTATAGCATTGGGGATGATTTTGTTTTGTTTTGTTTTATAGTGAAATTCAAATTTATAAATAGCAAGAAAAGTGGTAGTCATTATAATATTTCCCAAACAAGTGGCTCTTTCCCTCCAGGGCCTCTCACATTGAGTCTCCATAGGAGGCTACTGCATAGTGACCCTCTGGTTTTCGTTTCTTTCCATAAATCGCTTCAATTCTCTCCCGCAAAAACCCTAGAACTCTGATTTTGCGTTTCCGAACACCTCTTTTACGGTACGATTCTTCGCTCTATGGTGTTTGTTTTTGTACTCGGCTACTTACAAGTCGGCTTAATATTTCCTCGGAGCATTTGACTTGCTTCTATGGTGTTTGTTTTGGCCTTGAATCTGCTTCAATGAGTGTTATACAGTGATTTTTGTTTCTGCTATTTCTCTGTTTTTTGCTGCATTTGTCTTTGTTGCTCTGCATTGTTGCTCTCATTTTTTTTGTGTAACGTGATTGTTCTATAATACTGATTATTTGAATCTTTTGTTTTTGGTTTTGGTTTTTTTTGGGTGCTCCCTACTACTTTTTGGGATAAATTGTAATTTGTTTCGTTGTTTTTCTAATTTTAGAGGTCTCCAATATGGCTCATTTTCTGTCCTACTGCTATTCATATCTCTCTCTAGACTTTTTTTTTTTTTTTTATTATAAAAAAATAAAAAATTTCAAGTGTTGTATAGTTTTATCTTTTCTATTTTGAAATTCAAGTTATGGGTAAGACTTTGAAATTTATGAATATCTCTTTCGATTTGAAAATTACGGCTCTTCTTTTGTTTTTAAGTTGTTTAAGGGAGACTTAAATCACGAGTGGATTTTTTGTGTACTTTAGTGCATTGTTATTCTAAGAAAAATTTATTATGATATTCTACACCTTATTCTCATGATCCAACTTATTGATTATCTTTAAAAAAAAAATAATAATAATAATGTAGCATATTTCTTAGGTAGTCTGTTTGTTTTCTCTGTAGTACTGGAAAATATTTTTCTTGTTTCTATTGTTGTTGTTGTTGTTTTTCATGTGGTTGGCCAAAACTAAATATTCTGTTATTTCTTCTTTGTTCTTTTGAATGTAGCGTATGTGTTATATATTATTTATTTAATAAAATAAATTGTATTTAATAAACCTGTTGACTCTGCGTAAAGCATTTGACATAAAAAAAAAAAAATCTTAAACCCCTTTAGTTGCTCTCTCTCTCTCCCTCTCTCTTTTTTTGTTTTTGTTTTAAATGAATATTGTCTAATGTTGATTCATGTCTGTGGATTTAGCTCACTAGCCTCTTCTTAAAACTATTTGGTACTTTATTCATAGTTTCATACGTTGTACTAGATATAAGCTTATGTGATAATCTCATAATTTTTATGCTTCAGAATTAAACTATGGTGTTTGAAAATGAAAATGATAGCCCTCCACATTAAGAACTTATTAATGTTGAAAAAGAAAAAAGAAAAAATCTATAGAAATTGTTTCATGTGTATGTGGGGTTTTGATTTTACAATGCCATCAGGTAAAGGATCATATGCTTGATTGTTGTGCTGTTTGTTATGGTCAACCGGCCTTGGAAAAAGGAAAAGATATGGTTAATATTAGGAAGTGTGAATAAATCTGTGGAAATTTGTTATTCTGAAAACTTATGCCTTTTCATTTCTTCTTTATCGTGGTCTTTGTTCAACTAATTATTGTATTAGGCTGATTGTTTGAAAGAACAGGGAATTTTCTGGTTATTGATGTTTTGAGTATTTGCTTGATTTTTCTGCAATGGTTTGTTTGACTTTAATTGATGTGTGAACTTCTTAGCTTGCTTTATTCTAGTGCTGTGATTTGGATTTTGTAAGTACTTTCATTGTTCACGGGAGCCAAAATCGGATTTGGCACAAGCCAGAAAAGTACTTCAAAAATCCTAGCCAAAATAACACATAATTTAGCATAAAATAGCTTTCTTAATGATTCTTCTTTAGGTGCTATTTTCTTGTTTTGCTTTAGTGCTCTAGCTTCTAACTGGAGGCAGCTTTTGGCATCTACAATTAAGGGAATTTTGACCATTTACTCAAATTCTTATTATTGGCGTAACATATTTGCATTCTTTTTCCTGATTATTATTTTCTTGCAAATTTGGCATGCAGGACCCTAGCCTAGATGGAGAAATCAGGTGGTTCTGAGGAAGCTGGTGGGCCGCCACCACCTTTGCCCCCGCCGCCTCCAACCATACCTCCCAATGTTAAGCCAGAACGAGTGACCACTACTAAGTATACTATTACCAGCAGGCGTGGAGTTGGGACTACTGGTCGGCCCATACAGTTGCTCTCTAACCACTTCAAAGTTCATGTTGATAATCCAGATGCAGTGTTTTACCAGTATAGTGTATGTTTGTCTTGTTTTTCTTTTCAGTTTACTTGAAAGTATAGCTTATTACATTTCAGTGTTAAATTTTATATGCCATACTTTTTGTAGGTATCTATTACTGGGGAAGAAAAGAGAGTTGTTGAAGGCAGAGGCATTGGGAGAAAAGTAATTGATAGGGTTTACCAAACCTATGCTTCTGAACTTGCTGGTAAAAGGTTTGGTTATGACGGGGAGAAAAGTCTGTACACTGTAGGTCCTCTGCCACAGAACAAGTTTGAGTTCCAAGTGGTGCTTGATGAGGTTGCAAAACGGTATATATCTTTGCCATTGTTTCATCCAATATTTGGAATTGGAATTATTTTGTTACAAAACTTACATTGCTGTTCCTTGATATGTGGTAGCGATATTGGGAGTCCTGGTGGTAGTGGGAGCCCCAGTGGGCCAAGTAAGCGGTCTAAACGGACGTTTCAGTCTAAGACTTTCAACGTAGACATTAGTTATTCTGCAAAAATACCATTGAAGTCAGTTGCTCTTGCTCTCAGAGGAGCTGATGTTGATGTTAATGCTCAGGATGCCTTGAGAGTCCTTGATATTGTACTGAGGCAGCAAGCTGCTAACAGGTACCTCTGTCTATTTATTTGTGGTATATATTTTCGTTTTATATTGTTTTGAAGCATATTCTTATGCTATTCTGTTAATTTTCTCTGCCAATAGCCTTTGGGGGCTCAAAAATGACTATTGTTATTACTATTTTTCCCTTTTCACTTGAATGTTATGTTGTTTGTTATGGTCAACCGGCCTTGGAAAAATGAAGAGATATGGTTAATATTAAGAGAAGTAGTGACTAAAAACTTTCGAAATGTGTTATACTGAAGACTTTTGTCTTTTCATTTCCTCATTATCACTGTCTTTGTTCGGCTAATTATTGTATGGTTGATTGTTTGAAAGAACGGGGAATTTTTATAACTGTGATTGATTTTTTGAACTTTTTCTGTTGAATGTACAGGGGCTGTCTTTTGGTGAGGCAGTCCTTCTTTCATGACGACACACGGAACTTCACAAGTGTTGGAGGAGGTGTTACTGGTGTTCGGGGCTTCCATTCCAGCTTCCGTCCGACACAGGGTGGCTTGTCTCTTAATATGGGTATAACTTTTTTTTTCTTCTTGGTTATTGTAAGCTTCAAGTTCATATTATTTAGATATCTTGAGTTGTTAACATTTCTTCCTTTATTTCAATCTGCAGATGTGTCTACGACAATGATCCTAACACCTGGACCTCTGATTGACTTTCTATTAGCTAACCAGAATGTACGGGAAGCTCGCTATATTGACTGGGTAAAGGTAAGGATCAGCTAATTGTTGTGAAAAATATTCTGGCTTTAGTGTTGGCTTTAATCCAAAATTTCAATCTTTTGTTCATGTACAGGCTAAGAGAATGCTGAAAAATGTTAGGATTAAGACAATGCACCGAAACATGGAATTCAAAATAATTGGCCTGAGTGAGAAACCATGCAATCAGCAATAGTATGTGCTTTGTAATGAAAATATTTCCCCAATCTAAAGTCCTTATTCTTTTAGTCTGAAATGCTTACTCTAGTCCTGCTTTTCTCCAAGCTTTTCTATGAGAGTGAAAAATGGGGACGGTGCAAGTGAAGGGCAGACTGTGGATATCACTGTCTATGATTATTTCGCTAGACACTGTGGTATAGAACTTAAATATTCTGCATACCTGCCATGTGTTGATGTCGGCAAGCCAAAAAGGCCCAACTATCTGCCACTGGAGGTCTGCAAGTATTTTGCATGATATACGTATACACACTATTGGTGTTATCTTTATGTTAGTTCAACTCTCTAAGATCTTTTGTCTTTTTTATTTGGTTGTTTTAGCTCTGTACACTAATTTCCCTTCAACGCTATACGAAAGCATTATCTTCGACGCAGAGGGCTTCATTAGTTGAAAAATCAAGGCAGAAGCCTCAGGAGAGAATTAGAACTCTGACTGATGTAAGTTTGCTTTAAGACCTGAAAGCCTATTTTGATTGTCTTGGATGATACAATGCATGTGTTCACTTATCTTGCAGGCTATGACAAACTACAAATATGACGATGATCCTGTGCTTGCTGAGTGTGGTATTTCTATAGATAAACAATTGACTCAGGTTGAGGGTCGCATCCTTGAGACTCCAAAGGTATAAATTTCTTGGTGTGTGTGTGAGAGAGAGAGAGAAACAGAAAGACAGAGAGAGAGAGAGAGAAGAGACAATGCAAAGGAGTGTCTTTTCTTCACTTAGCTATCAGTATCCTCTCTGATGGACTTGTCTTTGTGATTCACAGTTGAAGGTTGGTAACAGCGATGACTGCATCCCTCGTAACGGGCGATGGAATTTCAATAACAAGGTATTGCTTTGATGTCCGTGGCATTTGAAATTGAAAATTATTAAATTGCATTGTCTAATAAGAGAAAGAGCCTATTTTATACTTCACTGTGCATAATTTTAAATTTGATTTGCTAATTTAGTACTTGATGATACTCTTTTTCTCCTGGCTGTGCAGAAACTTTTAAACCCTACTCAAATTGACCGCTGGGTAGTTGTCAATTTCTCTGCACGCTGTGATACTAGTCATATTTCACGGGAGCTTATCAACTGCGGAAGGAATAAGGGCATTGTAGGCTACACCACATGATTGTTTTTTACTGCATATGTTTATCAACCTTTCTCTTATTTAATCATCTCTTTATTCAACACAGATTATTCAACGACCATATACACTAATTGAGGAAGATTCACAATTTAGAAGGGCCAGCCCTGTTGTCAGAGTTGAAAAGATGTTTGAACAGATACAAGCAAAGCTTCCTGGCGCACCTGAATTCATCCTTTGTGTATTGCCAGAGAGGAAAAACTCTGAAATTTATGGTATTACTTCGTTCTCTGTCCCCATTTCCTTTGAGGATCCCCTTCCTTTAATCTTACAGTCAATCTATTTTGTTTACGTTAAGGGCCTTGGAAGAAGAGAAGTCTGAGCGACTTTGGTATAGTCACACAATGTATTTCCCCTGCTAAGGTTAACGATCAGTACCTTACTAATCTGCTTCTTAAGATCAATTCTAAGGTAAACATGGAAACTGTGATATTATACATCATTGATTCCTTGTGTTTTTTATTTGCGTAGCTTGTTGGAATAAATTTTTTGTATGCAATAGAGCACTCCTCACGCATTATTCTAATAAATGTATTCCTTGTGTGTGTGTGTTTTTTTTAACATAGCTTGGAGGAATAAATTCTTTGTTGGCAATAGAGCACTCCTCACGTGTTCCTCTGATAAATGATACTCCTACATTGATTTTGGGGATGGATGTCTCGCATGGGTCTCCTGGGCGATCAGATGTCCCATCTGTTGCTGCGGTAATTTTTCGTATATTTTTCTTTTAAGATATTACCTTGTCTGTTAGATTATTGCTTATCATGTTTTTTCTGTTTCACTTTGTTGGAACTTTAAGGTTGTTGGCTCTCGAAGTTGGCCGCTGATTTCAAGGTATAGAGCATCCGTAAGAACGCAGTCACCTAAAGTGGAGATGATTGATGCTTTATACAAGCCTTTAGAGGACGGTAGTGATGATGGTATCATCAGGTATGTCAAGTTATTGCTTAATTTATCTCGGTAGTAATGATGGTATCATCATGTAGTGATGATGGATGCTTGTAATATATGTATTTGATTATTTTGATCTCCTGCTGTATACTTCTTGTATACTTGGGTGACTCATAATTAAGTATTTGAATAAAATTCCCTTTACTTATCAAAAAAAAAAAAATGTTATTGCTTAATTTATGTTCAAAGTGTTTTATTAAAAAAATTGTTAATATTGAGATCAAGATAAAAAAAATATATATTTTTATGCTTATTACTCATCTTAATTTCCTACACCAATAGTTTTATTTTATATATTCTTAGATAAATAAACATTGATGCCCATTTGGTAAATTAGCGTTGCCATCGTACTGTTGTCATGCCTAAATGATGTTATATTTCTGTTTTACTTTCAGATTACTTGCTGTCCACCAAATATTAGATGCCTGCTTTATTGCATTGCATTTGATTTGCTTTGAATCTTCTACGTGATCATTTCTCTCTTTTGAAATTTTTAAGTCCTTATTTGTAAATCTCATGTGTATTCAGTAAAAGATTGACAAAGACATCTGATCTTCATATATTTGGATATGTTAATTCCACTGTACTGCTTAAAACAGAAATGTTCCTTGCATTGCAGGGAACTGCTTGTGGACTTCTTTCAAACAAGCAAGGGGCGGAAACCAACTCAGATTATTGTGTTCAGGTATTACAGATTGCTAGTGATTTGGTTTGTTAATCCATTGGAAACATTTCTAATGTTTAATACTGAATTATTATCGACTAATTGTCAAATTACAGAATCACATTAAAAATATCAGATATATTGAACATTTGAAGTGTTTAAAGTCAGGTTTAAATCTATCAGAATATTTTCCTGGAAATTTTTTTTTTCTACATCTGACTTGTTTTGTTGAGCCTCATCTATTTATTCTTCAGTTTTTTTTTTTTTTTTTTTTTTTTGGGGGGTGGGGGGGATGGGTGATGGTGCAGATTTTGGGAACACAGTTTTATTTATGCCTCATTCATTTTAGTTTCAGAATGAAATAGAGGAGCAACTGTGATTTATGTTTGTTTTTAATGTTAGGATGCATAAGTTCAATAGTGAAGATGTAAATTTCTTGTGGCTTAGCTTTGTACCCAATGCAAGACAAGTTTAAATTGCTTTTGGTACTGTTATTTACTTCTTCCTTTCTTGATATATCTTGTTGCTGAAGACATCTTTTTTTTTTTTTCTTCTTTAGGGACGGAGTGAGTGAATCACAATTTAACCAGGTTTTGAACATTGAGCTGGATCAAATCATAAAGGTTCTTTGACAACTATGAGCTATTCTTTTCTTTTACATGAATTTTCATATTTAATATTTCCTAGTGCAAATAGATGTGCTTCTTGTGGATTCTTATATTAAGATGATTAGTTCAATATTTTCGCATCATATTGTCACGCAGATTGTTACCATGTTATAACATAAATTGTTAGGGGGGCTTATGATGGATAACAATTACCTTAGAAGGACTAATTGATTGTCTGGAGTTTGAATGTCCAGATGCTTATCATAAATTAATCATTTTGAAGTTCAAAAGAACTTTAATGGTTTGTGCTTCAATTCCTGCATGCGCTCATGAAGGGATTATGGATATTAGGTTGTCTTAGTGTCCTACTGATTATGGTATATGAGTTTCGTTCTTGATCTTCAACTTTAGCATAGTTATCTTCTTTAATTACAGGCATACCAGCATCTTGGGGAGGAAAACATTCCCAAGTTCACAGTGATTGTGGCTCAGAAGAATCATCATACAAAGCTATTTCAAGCTAGTTCCCCTGATAATGTTCCACCTGGTCTGTTAATTTCTATATTTTTTTATGTACTTATGATCTACTTACCTCTAGCTGCCTTGACAGTCTCTCTCCTTTTCTTTCTAGGGACTGTTGTGGACACAAAAATTGTGCACCCAAGGAATTATGATTTCTACATGTGTGCTCATGCAGGGATGATTGTAAGTTGTTTTTTGCTTTGATAAGAGCAATTAGTATGTGTCAGCAACTTTCTTCTGTTTGAGGGAATCATTAAACACAGAATGCAGCAGATCATAAAAGAAATTTTAGTGTCTTACCTCAACCTTTTATCGTTTTTTTTTTGGTCTATGATAAATGTTTGGTGTCCCATGTTGAGATCTTTTAAAGAAATTGATATTTGATGGGACACGTAGGCATGATAGTGGGAAGTATAGTTTTAATGCTAATTGTTAAAAGGTATACATGATCCGTTTTTTCTCCTTCCTACATGAGTCACATATTCTTATTCAAGCATCCATCCACTCTCTCCATATTTTTTTGTCAATATCAGGGAACTTCTAGGCCAGCACACTATCATGTCTTGGTTGATGAGATTGGTTTCTCTCCTGATCAATTGCAAAATCTGATCCATTCATTATCATATGTGTAAGCTTTCAAGTTTCAAGCTCCAATTGCTTTTAATATGAGTCAATTTCAATAGCCTATCAATAGTAGTTGAACACACTTTACTTATTTCAGGTACCAAAGGAGTACAACTGCAATTTCAATTGGTAATTTCATCAATTTATGCTTTTCAATTGGTTTAGTGGCTGCTTTTCTTTTATTTCTCCATCTCACTGTCATTTTCTTTTTTCAGTGGCACCAATATGTTATGCCCACCTTGCTGCACAACAGATGGGTCAGTTCATTAAGTTTGAAGACATTCCAGAAGCCTCCTCCTCTCCAAGAAGTGGAAGTGTCACTAATGTAGGGGGTGTACCTGTCCAAGAGCTCCCTAGGTTGCATGAGAATGTCCAGGGTTCCATGTTCTTCTGTTGAGGCAGTGCTAAGTTGCTAACAGCATTTTGTAGATACTGCTAATCTCATATGGTTTTTGTTACTGTACATACTTGGGCGGCATAGGGGTATACGCGTAGACAGGAAACCCTAATTCAGGTGGAGTGCAGAGATGATAGATAATCGAGCTCAGAAGCAAACCTTTTGTTTAAGTTAATGGATATGTTTAGATGTTTTTTTTATCCTGCATTACAATGGTACTAGACTACTAGTGCTTGCCAAGACATTTGTGTTTTCACCAAGACCATAGTCTTGTTTTGTTTCACTATTCCGTCTGGGATTAGATGTCTGAACTCTGGAAATGCTTAGCCGCTACGCTTTTGGAAATCTGTAATTATCTGGTTCTCGTGATCTTCATTACTTTAACTTTCCAAACTCAATATTACTGGTATATTCTCTCTTGTTCTTGCTTAAGGGGGGTGTGTTTGGTTTGCCGTGATGTGATGCACATTACTTTAATGTCACATTAGGTGTTTGGTTCATTTAATTTTTTCTAATATTATCGTAATTTAAGATTACAAAATATAACACATCACTTTAATCACATCATCTTAAATGGAGGTGATCTTACATTACTTATGACAAATACCTTAATGTGACATTATGGTAATGTACATCACATCATGTGCACGGCGAGCCAAACGCCTTCGAATATCTTATACCATGGCTTTTGAAGTATGGTTCTTGTGGCTCTTTGTGGTTACTGTTATAGCTATGGTGTTGACTGTAGACTAGGTGAAAATTGACAGTGGTAAATATTATTGTTTTTTTAATATTATGTGTCAATAAGCTATAATATGTAGGACCCCATAATATTAAAGTGTCATTTCAAATTGGATTATCCCCACATTCGACCCGCTATATGTTGAAATTTTAACTACATTCTACTTTCCTTCCGTACAAGAGATTTGGAGTAGGAGCGTGCATGAATTGGTTTGGATTGGCTTTGGTGTATTTTTCAATCAAACTCATCTTTTTTGGCAGAGAAATCTCCAACATTATCCAACTTGTGGGATTGGGTCAGGTTTTGAGTTGGACTCAATTTGTTAGGTCTAATAAAAAAAATTGTAAACTAACAAATTTTAAATGCATATATTTTAAACTATTATTTACATAGATTGCATTAGTTTTGATTGGATTTGTAAGTTTGCAACCTAAACCTAATCCATTCCAACACCCACACCACCCCCCCCCCCCCCCCCAAAAAAAAAAAAACATAATTTGAATGCACATATGGCCAAATTGGTCATTCACTGTTGAATTGAACTTGTTAAAGCATCATATGTGGAAACCCTTTAAATATGGTAATTTTTCCCTTCGTTATTGACCTATGTTAATAGTTATTTTTTTTTTGGTGAATATGTTAATAGTTATTGTTCCTACTATATGTGGCCTAAACTTGTAAGTTCTAAACAACATTAAGAATGTGTTTGTTTGGAGTGATTTTAGGGGACAATGGTAAATTTATGAGAGAAAGTGGAGAGATAACATTTTAAGTAGTTTGGTTGAGAGGGAGGAGGAAAAATAGTGGTGGGGCCGAGGTATTTTCTCCCTAGACCCAACAAAAAGTTATTTTTTTTTTCCTTAAAATAAGGAGAAAACTAGAGGAGAAAAAATTTCAATTTGAGCCAACCAAAATGCCCATGGGAACATGCACATGGGCGTTGTTCTTGACAATTTGCCTCTTTTTTTTTTTTTCCTTCTTCTGGGCGTGTTGTTACTTTTTGCCATTCTTTTTTTTCTTCTTTTTTTGGTCGTGTTGCCAATTGCAACCCCCCCCCCCCCCCCCCCCCTTTTTTTTTTGCTTTTCTTGTAGTTCTTAGCTTTCAGTACTTTTTTTTTTGGGTGCTCATATTGAAGAGTCCATAGATAATTTCTCTAATAAAAAATGTGTTACTTTTTTGTTTTATTTAATATTTAATAGGGACATAATTATAAATTTATACTAACTTTATTTTCCATCCTCTCATTCTATTTTTCTCAATTAAACAAATAAGTTTTCTATCTCTTTACTTTTCCATCATCTCAACCAAATACAAATGAGAGAAAACTAAATCTTTTTTATCCTCCCACTTTTCTATCCTCTCACTTTTTCACTCCTCCAACCAAAAGGGCTCGTTTTGGAACAACTTATTTTGCTGAAACTAAAAACTTTTTGTTGAAATTATTATATATAAAGGTAAAAGTTAATTGAAATAGTATAATGAGACTCATGAATAGTATCAAAAAAATGCAATAGGATCCATAAATAATAACAAAAATAAGCTAAAGAGTAAAAAAATAAAACCTTCCCCGTATAAGTTTATCCCAATCTTATCCCAATCGCAACCTAAGTAAAGTACAAAAAAATCTAGTGTGAAGGAGACATTAAGATCTTGTTGGTATTGTCTTCTCAAAAAAAAAAACTACTGCTGCTACACTTAACCTCTGGGTCCAATAATTGAGCTTTTAATTTACTTTACCAACATCCAACTGCCCTCTTTAGGATGGATGAGGATCTGGAAAGAATGCGGCAAGAATTCTCTCTCACAGAGGAAGAATAATTTTATTTTAAAAAAAAAATACAAGTGTTTTTATATTACTGTAACAGGACCACTAATCTTTTAATTAACTATCATGAAGTGTTTTATTGGGCCTTAATGTTGTTCTTGCTAAGGTGCAGTCTTTATTTCTTACTTGGATAGGATTACCACTACACCGAAAGCCTTTGGGTATCGTCTTAGAGCCCAACGTTGAGTTTTGGCTTGGCTTTCCCATTTTTTGTTTTAGGACATCAATTCCCCCCCCCCCCCCCCCCCCCTAAAGAACTACAAAGGACTTGTACTAGTCTGAAGCTTGGCTTTGGGTCCGATTTGTCCATTTGAACTGAATATTTCTGTATTAGTTAATTCCTGCATACTGTTTTTGGGGTTACACTAATTTTGTGATACACAAATGAATGAGTGTAAGCTTTGTTGCTTGTTGAGTCTATTGACCACACTAAATTATAAATTCAAAATAATCAAACTAAATAATATAAATTTTAAGTCTTAACATCATCGTAACATCACATAACAAGAAGTTTATAATATCTCATTAAATATCAACACATCTAGGGGTTTGAGAGGTGGAGGTCATAGGTTTGAATCCCATAATGGGAAGCATTTGGGAAAAAAATTCATACTCTTGACTCATGCTCACTAGCATTTTCGATGGGAATGGGTGCACAATTATACATCATCCGGATTCCCTGCTCCCGTAGACCCAAGCCTAATCGGATAGGGCTCATCTGGATCCCCTGCTCTTGTAGACCTGGGCTCAGCATTTAGGGCGCCACTATAGTCATGCTTAGGTAGAAAATGCCAACTCAAGTTGCCCCTTATCCATTTTTTAGTTAAAAAAAAAAAAAAGTAGTATCTGCATCACATAATAAGCCAACAATCTCTATAATTAAGATATTGAATCTTATTGCATAACATTACTTATCACCAATGAAACAATAAGGATCGAATCAAGACAACATAGTTTTTTAGGTCTTCAAAAAAAAAAAAGAAGAAGAAGAAGAGCAAACTCATATTGGCTAGATTTTGAATACCAAAAATAATTGGCTAAATGAACAAATTGACCTGAAATGGAACAAGAATTTTGCTGATAATGAATGAGGGGCTTTCTTGTTTAGATTTTCTTACTAGTATATTTTTAATCGAAACAGAACAAAATTGACAATTGGCTTAAACAAGAAACCAATAGGTCCTGTTGGAAGAAATGATTAAGAGAATGTCAATGCTAGATTTCAATCCCAACCCTCCTTTGAGCGTTCTGGCAACATGAGTCTCTTTGTTTTTCTTTTCTCAAGTATTTGTTTAGTATAGATATAGGGGTTTTGATTGATAGATTATGGTAAATGCTTGTTTAGGAGAGTCACTACCGATTATTGAAATTCTAAGGTGTTACTTGTCATATAAATCTATTTGACTTTATTACCAAATCCAAGTTAAAAGGAAATTTCAACTTATTAATAATGTCTCGAACAAGAAACATGAGTATGAAAGTTCTATTACAAGTGGGGAAGTGTTAAGTATTTTATGGTGCATGTTTTACGACGATGCCCCATATTGAGTTATTTCTATGTTCTTCTTATTGATAAATAAATTGGTAATTCACAAGGAAAAAGGCTTTCAAGTTTTGAAAATCATAGATAGATAAATTGGGCTATCATCAGTCAATAGTGCAATTTAGTAGTATGATTTATGTATACTTGCGTTAAGCAAGGCCAAACATCGCTTCACAATATGTAGACTTTTGAGATATTGATAATTCTGAATTAGATCACTATAATGTTTTTTTTTTTTTTTTTTTGAGAAGGCACTATAATGTGGTTGAAAGGATTATTGAATTTCTAAAGAAAATGTATTCAAATGCTAGTTGAATTACTAGTGCGAGTGATAACAAGTCCATATCTAGTTGGATATTCATTATTGGCAGAGGTGTCATTTGTGGTCATTAAAGAAAAAAAAAGTGTATTTTCTTACTCCATTATAGAGTTAGAATTTATATCTTTGATAGTAGAAAGCAAGGAAGATAAATGACTGAGAATTGTGATATTGAATGTAGAGTTGTGTCCACAACTAATGCAAGACATTTGGGGTATGCTTTTTATGTTGTAAAAGCTCCTATAATGGAATAGTCATTCATGTGTAATAGCAATTCGGTCATTTGGTTGCATCTTTATTACATGGATTGGTTATTACATTGGAATAACTATTCTTTAAATTGAAGAATTGCTATTCCTCTTTAAAATAGATATAATAGTTATTTCTTAGTACGTATAATAGGTTTTAAAATTAATATATTTTCAAAAATATAAAATTTCCTTATACATAATCTTTTATAAGCTTTCCATATATAACAACCAAACTTATAGTAATAGTTATTTCATTAGAATGTCTTTTATTCCTAGTAATGAAGATTATTATTCCTAATGTAGTCTACGTTTAGTGTACTAAACATACCTTTACTTGTGCCGTAATAGTGAAGCCACCGTATCTAAAGCATGCAACAATGTTTACGGCCAAAATTCTAGACATATAAGTTCAAAACATGAGCATGTAAAACATGTGATAGTTGATAGGCTATACCCATTGTCAATGTAAAGTTTAGTAATACCTTTACATGCAATTTTCCAAAGGTTTATCTTGAGAATCGGTAAAGATAATATCCATTGGAATGAGACTAATATTGTTTGAATATAATCATCAATAGTGGGACCCAGTCTTGAATAGATCCAATCTTAAGAAGTTTGAAGGGTGTTAGGGTACATTTTATTTTACATCTAATATTATTTAAAAAACACCTATTTATTTTTGAATATCACCAACAAATTATTGGACTTCTCTAAATATTTTTTCCTATTATCATACTAGCCCACAATTATTCTTCTTTCCACCACAAATTTGGGCTACAAATATAAAACGTTATAAAACCCAGTATTTTTTGCAAAGCCAATAATTTAGAATCACCCTCAAATTATTTAGTTTATTGGGCAAGTTAAAATCTCATTCTTTTTTAAAAGCCCAAGAATGTTCATACTTAGCGATATTTGAAAAGACCACGATTCAAATACATAGCAAAACAATTTTATCAATGGAATTCAAATTCATGACCAAAGCCCGTGATTTAAACCAATGGCAATTTTATCAATGGAATTCAAATCCATGATCAAAGCTCATGATTTAAACCCATGACAATTTATTTATCAAGAAGCCTAATTCTCATTGGTAGTATTTAAAGCCCAGTTCTCACTGTTAATATCAAAAAGCCCAATTTTCATTGGCAACATCAAAAACCCAGTTCTTGCTGATAATATTTAAATCCCAATTTTCATTGACAATATCAAAAGCCCAATTTACGTTGAGTATTTCATTTAAAGTCCAATGATAAGCAATGTTTGAAGTCCTTAAACCTATTACTATAATATCACAAGCCCATGAAATTTATGGCAATCATCTATTTCCAAAACTCATGGCAATCATCTTATAAAAGTTTATGGAAAGTTATGATTATTTATCTTAGAACCATGATATCTACTTATTTTATACCATATTATGAGCTCATGGAATTTATATAAGAACACATGTTCACTATCTATCTTACATCACAACATTCATAATATTTATTTTCAAAACTCACGATAATTATTCAAGTTCATCATTTAAATTATAATGTGATTATTATACATAAACATTACTGTTGAGGACTCCTTTTTTGCCCCACGTGACACTACTTCATTGGCAACCCATGTTACATCAACATATTATTGATTTTTTGGGTAAATCTATTTAAAACCCAAAATAAGTTCATATTTCATTCAACTACATGGATCGGGCTCACATGACCCGTGAGATCCTTACTTTAAGAGGCGGATCCATGGTCCACATTTCCTTTTCATCAATTGGGATCATAACCCATGATATTATCAACATCAAAATATGGATTGGGCTCACACAATGAATCAAAACTCACGGCCCATATTACCTCTCTCATATTCATGGAAAGCGGCATCTTCAACAAAAACCCATATTTACATAAAACGACAACAAAATCCAAAGTATGTCATTTTATTTTCAGCTTATGATCCAAGCTCATGAGTCTCTTTGGGGAAACTTTAGGAGTTGTGGTTTGGAGGGCCAAGAGCTATGTTCAGTAAAGCTCCAGCAGTTTAAAGTTGATAAAAGAGACATGTTGATTGGCGTGTCTTCTCCAACTCCCTGAACTCTGATGAGTCTGTGTGTAGCGGGTAACATATGGTAAGAATCTCTTATCACATAGCACTTTAGATGATAAAATTCCCCATTACTCTTTTCTTAAAACTTAATATTTATCATATGACAAATACTTAATATCTCCAGGCATCTGATTGCTGAGAAAATAATTGTTTATTCAATCCCCAGCTGTTGCTATACAAATTTAGAAATTTCATTATATTATTCTACATAAATCTTATTACTACTTTCAACTAAAATCCAACTTAAACAAATGGCCTAATCTGATTGGTTATCTTTAACCTCCAAATATATAGAATATTCATGATATCTCTCATGCCCAGCTGCTATCTGCTACAATCAGACCAAATATTTCTCTGCCAGCTGCAAGAGCAGAGCATTGATGCTCTTCTTGCTCACCAAGATTATGTCACAACACAATGAGACCTTAACTAGATCTCTAAAACTTCATTGACTATCAACCAATCCTTCTATTACTTACTAAAAATGTGTTGTAATAGAACCTTGGACCAAAAATACAAACACCCAAAAAATGAAATATTTCTAGCAGAACCCCAGCATTGTGTTTAGCACTTAACACCTGGCTGAAATTGATATCACCAGCCATTTAATGCTGAAATCCCAGCAACCAGTCGCTATACCCAAAATAGCAAGATATCCTTAAAAGAGATCTTACAATTTTTCAGTCAAATCCATAAAATGACCTCTCCAGCAGTCTGAAATCACCCATCTGACCTCATTTGCTTTTGCCCCAAGTAACAGCCGACTTATGACAGATGTGACAGCCTTTCAGAACAGATGTGACAGCTGACTTAGCAACCTTAACATTACTGATTTTTCGTCATTTGGCTAAAAACCAAAACCAACTAAGTAACTATCTCTTTCTTGCTAAAATACTTTCATTTTCTACTTCTCTTTCCCCAGCAGCTATTACCTGAAACAGCGAGAACACTTTAAAACTAAACATACCATTCTTGGCCAAATCCTAGGCTAGATTTCTTGAAGATTCATTGCTATTTGGGACATATTTTGGCTGAGATTATTTGCAAAATACCCCCTTAAACTCAACTCTAAATAGAACCCCTCATCAACACCTCAAAGGGGGGACACTAATAGGAGAGAACAACTCTCTCATAAAACCTCTCTATTCTCT
Source organism: Quercus glauca (assembly GCA_023736055.1). NCBI lineage: Eukaryota > Viridiplantae > Streptophyta > Magnoliopsida > Fagales > Fagaceae > Quercus > Quercus glauca. The sequence continues at coordinate 36,573,510 of CM043322.1, forward strand.
CTCCCTCTAATAATCTTCTTAAGCTCTTAATGAAATTCTAAGCTTCTGAGTTTTGTTTAGTTTCTAAATGAGGAACTAAACTCTTCAGCCTTTAGCTTATAAATGCTCTTCATAAGCCTTCATCCATCCTCCAACAGAAAATCCCAGCAGTAACTCCTAGCAACATTGCTAAACACACTACAACACTATTACCCCTCTTATACTCATTCTCTCACTCTCCATATTCAGAAAATACACATATCTTATTGCTCCTATTTCCAAATATCTAAACACATCTCTATGCTCTTCTCTTACAAAATCTTTCCTCTTGGAAAGCAATCTCTACAACTTCTCCAGCAGTTATAATCTCATATTTTTACTATATTTAACCTTCATGTCTCTCATACTTCCATATATTATACATATTACAAATACTATATCCCGCAAAATATCTATATCTTTTACCATCTTCACACTTCTCAAGAGATATCAAACACTCACACTAAAAGCCCATCTCATGGAAGGTATAAACTTCTAATGCTAAAACCTTTCTCCAAGAAGGCACCAATATCTCATATCAAAGCCCTTCTTATGGAAGGCACAAATCCATCTTACATAAAGCCCTTCTCTTAGAGGGCACAAATACTCCATACAAAAGCCCTTCTCATGGAAGGTAACACTATTTCTAACTTCACAACAACTAAAAGAGCATTGTCAAGGGGAAGACTCATTTAAGTGCATGATAAGAGGGGCAAGCTTAACCAGCCTCTACACACAGCTGTATATACTCTCTCGCCCTCTAGTTACACCCATTTTTCTCCCTCAATCTTGAAATTATCATGGCAAATTGTCTCTCTACCGCTAGGGTCACTGTGCTGGGATATTATCAACTCACAGAAGCTGTACAGCTGGGGCTATAAACCATACAAAGATAAGTGACTTTGCTTCCATATCTTTAAATATACATCATTGAGTACATCATTATTTCACATTTAAATACATATTACTTTATTCCAACTACTATTACAACTATTAATCAACGCTATTATATCAAACATATGTTACATATTTATTCAACCATTATCGTGATTCTTAAACTTTGGTTTTAATGGGTTTATAGGCTTAAAAGTACGCCAGTAGCCGTTGGACCACGTGGCCCAATGTTGAGTTCCAGACACAACTCCCCAAATGAATTCGGGTCTAGTAAGGTCACCCCTCCAAAGGACCACACGTGGTCGAGCAACTGAAAAAGGCCCCCAAACAATTACTTATGCTATGGAATCCATCATTTCAAAATATCAAATAACTAAGTATTTTAAAGGCTCATGCTATTATTTTGAATAATACAAAATCATTGCTCAAAAACCCATTACAAATATTTATCAAAACCCAAACTATGTTAAATATCAACTAACAATGAGAGTCCATGAGCAATGAAAACTCGTGGCAATGTGTCATTGATGTCTATTTTGTAGGCCCAAATATATGACAAAGGAAGAACAAGCTCAAGTGGTGTGCTGTCGCAGGCAACCAAAAATAAAACCTATACTCCTAAAAATATATGTAGTAGTGCGAGTAAGGATCGTTCCCACGGAGAGTATCTAGCCTAGTTTTATGCTACGTGAACAATGATTAGGGGGGGTGTTTGAGTATAATGAAAACAATTTTAAGAAAAACAACTAAGGAACAATTCAAATTAAAATATCGAAATCAATCAAGAGAACAAACCTTGGTCCAAGTCAACATCCACCATCGGAATTTTATAACTGATCATCGATGCAAGTATATATCAATTCATACTTTAAATATTCACTGTTGGAACTATTTTCCTATCTTTCCTTAGTCGCAGTTAATTAGAAAACAAACGATCTAATTAACCCTAACTACTAAACAACCCAAGACAAGTATTAAAGGTTTAATCTAGTAGCAGCCTTAAGAACTAGAGAGATTGATGAAGCTAAACAATACAAACACAAGCGGTTGCATTTAATTTAGTCGAGCGTTCTTCCTAAGATCTAATAATTTTTGACGCAGCAAATCATTAAATCTTGGTTGCTTCACAAATTAGAGAGATCAAACAATTACGGATTTGATATCTAACCTAACAGTTGATTGCAACAAATAATAAACTAGTAGGCCTCCTAGTAATTAAACGAGACAATCATGAAAATAGGCACAGAAAAACATCCGATATTCTAAGCATAAATTGAACAATAAAAACAAATTAGATCTCACAGTTTTATTGATTCTGAGGCTTCAATTTCCTTCGACCAAGTATAAAAGTTTTAACTACAAGGGCCATGATAGAAAACTCGAAGAAGAAAATTAGGGAAGAGGGGAGAGAGAGGCGTGTGTCTCCAATTCTAATTTCTCCTCCCCCTTTTACACGTTAATTCCCCATTTTCCAAGCCTACAAAATCTCCTAAAAATATTCTCAATTATAATATCCAAATCTAACTAATTAAGGAAAAATATTAAAAATAAAACAAAGTCCTAATATAACTAGGAAAGTGGTGTTTTTCAGCTGGAAATTTCGTGCATCAGATCTAGAAGCTTCCAAAAATAAACCGCATCAGATCTGCGTATTAGAATTGCGGGCAAAGGAACATTCCAGAATGTCAACAGTGCAGGTGCAGCAAATTCAAGCCCGATTTTGACCTTGATGCGTCCTGTATCTCTCAAAACTCAAAACATGAAAGTTGTAGAGCTTTGTCTTGGAGTTCCACAGCATCTTGAATAATCTCAATCGGAGCTCAGATGAGAGAGTTATGCCCAGATTATGAAGCGATGTCAAAGCTGTCCAGAATCACCTAATTAACTACGTTTTGCACTTAATGCCTCCATTTGCATCATAAATCAAAATATAAGAATAATGAGTACATTTAGGCACCTAATAAGTATAAAAGACTAAACATTAAGGGAGAAAAAATATGACATTTTGCATTCTCATCATCAAGTAAAAAGGGACATGACTACAGCCCAGCCAAAGGGCCTAGCATATGTGAATAGGCCTAGACCAAAGAGGGTAGAGAACTGAACCAGTCAGCCAGCTCCCTTCTTGTTTATCTCTGACCAAGGTTTTGCTGGAGACAACCAAATCCCTAAGAATGAACTAAAGGGTGTTCCATTAGCTTTCTGCCACTGCCCCCATCACGTGCATGATGTTCAAAGGTTGTATTAGCAGCTAAAGTCTAATGGGTAATGAGATTTCATCATCTTCCTCAAGGCTCCATCTCTAGCGGAAGGGTGCCATAGCCAAGTTGCTTAGATTTCAATAAATCAAGCCAATAAATTCCAAAAACGTTCAAGAACTGGTTCATGTGCCAAGCCCATGAATCCTAAAAGGAAAAATTTGGGAACATGTGGTTTGGATGGCAAAAATGGATCTCCAACAAAACCCTCTGAGGTGGACTTAAACTTTGATACCTAGCTTTGGGTGTTGAATCCTACTTCCTAGGGACAAATCTCAGTTGCAGTACTAGCATCCTTTCTTAATGCCTGTCTTAACCTCATTGGCTGAATATAACCTCTGAGATCCAAGCATTTAATGCAAGATTATGCTGATTTTACCCATGTGTGACATTGCCCAAAAAGGCAAGACAGCCCAAAAGAGAATCCATCATTTATAGCCAAATCCTAGGATAATCAAGTCTGTAATTCTCCCTTCTAATCAGTCCTACGTTTTTGGACTTTTGCTAATTAATACCTCCCTAAACTCCACTATAAAAGGATAAGCACATCAGCCCATAAAACACACGCAAAAACCCTCTGAAAACCTCTTTTATTCTTGTTATTCTGTCAAATTTCAGCTTGTAGTTAGCCCGAGTAACTCACAAATAAGCCAATTTGTTCATACCCATTTAGCTTCAGACATTCCCTTCCCTTTTTCTACATATTTTAAGTTTATAAATGCTTCCTAATCAGCCATAAACAACCTTCTTCCCCATTAAAGACTTAGTTTTAGCATTTCCCATTATAAGCCTACACACTCACTCACTCAGAGCAGCCCTTACTACCTTATTCATGCCCCACATATATATTCCCCAAGAATCTTAATTCAATATCTGTTGCACTAAGTTGAAATCTCTCTCTCCCTTCACTCCATGCCGAATAACCCTTTCCTTTTCACCATAGAACCATTAGTTTTTACCTTTTGTTTGACTATTGAAGGATATAATGTATTTGTAACAATAGAATTCTTCTCTCATATTGATGTAATGATAGCTGAAAGTACAATAGACCCCCCTTGACCAAGACACACAAGGACTTCTAGAAGTGAACGCTTTTTTAAATCTGTTTTATAATTGACTGTTGGACTTTAAGTTTAATTTCACCATACAACTAGAGAATCTATTTTTCTTGTATTGTTGAAACAAGACCACTAATCTACTAATTAACTATTGTGAAGTGTTTTATTGGGCTTTGTTGTTGTTTTGTCAAGGTGCAGCCTTTATTTCTTGGTTGGATAGGCTTATCACTACACCGAAAGCCCTTGGACACCATTTCAAGAGTCCATTGTTGAGTTTAGGCTTGGCTTCCCCACATTATACTTGGGAACATCAGCTTTTTCCCCAACAAAGGGTATCAACAAGTTGTTGATAAGTGGCTAATTTAGCACTAAATTTTTTTTAAGTGATTTTGTTTTGTTTTTTTTTTTCTTTTTTTTTTTTCTTTTTTTTTTTGGATAACCTACAATTCATTAGAGAAAAAAGGACATATGGGTAATCAACCTTACAGATTGCTGACAAGGTAGGGAAACAATATTGTTCATTATGCTTGTAGAGAATGAGTTTTTACTCTCAATTAAGTTCAATTTATAGTGAAATGTCCATGTAACAAGAATATAAACTTCACTTATCTATACTATCTATAACAAGATTCCCCTCTTTGAATTAAATTTTTATGTGGTTAAAAAATACCCCTAGACCATACGTTTACCAAGGACAAAACTTGAAGACAATTTGGTAAAAATATATTTCCAACTCCACTTAAAATGCCTACAAAATAGGATACTCTCATACTAATCCATATTTTCAAAAAAAAATTTATCCAAAATAAAAAATTCTCAGTCCACTTTGTATATTTCCCTCAAGAGTCAAGACCATGTTCTAACATTTTTTTTTACTTTATCAAGACTTTCTGGTTTTTTTTTTTTTTGTTTTTTTTTTTGTTTTGGAATTTCCAGTTTTCTTAATCCCTAAATCACCTTTTTGTTTTTGCTTTACCTTCTCGTATCTCCTTTTCTTTATTTTGAATTTGAAAAAAAAAAAAAAAAATCCTACTATAGCACCATTACTATAACTTCTCATCTATATGCCTTAAATTTATTCACTACCATATATGCTCATTGAAACACCCCATGTTTTAATTGAAATTCAAATAAAAACAGTTTCAACAATTTAGAACTACACTAATATATGTATACTAGCCTCGTCGCACGCGCTCCATGCATGCATGAGGCTTTTTTTTTTTTTTGTTTTTTGGTTTAATGTTATATATTTTCTATTTATCTCCATTTGAAGTTTACATGTTTGTCCATTAACATTACATATTTGTGAACGGTTGATACAACTATAAGTGTCATGAGGCTAGCTACAAAAAATCAACACCAAATTTGCATTGAAATCAAATGTTTGTGCGTGAATGTGTTTATTTTTGTGGCTAACCTCATGATACTTTTGGTTGTATCAATCGTTCGCAAATGTATAATATTAATAGACAAACGTATAAACTTCAAATGGAGATGATTAGAAAATTATAACATTAAACCCAAAAAATAAAAAAGCACCTCATGCACGCGTGCGATGAGGCTAGTATAAGCATAAAGGTAATGCCGCTTTTAAACAGGAGTTGGGCTTTTCACTTGTAAATGCTCATTAATTTAAAGAGTAGCATAATGCCATAATAGTGCAAACAAGTTGTGAATTTATGATGTAAATGATGATTTGTGCGTGTGTGTTTGTGTTTTTTTTGGCTCCAAGACATGCAGTTTGGTTTAAGCTTAGCCACCATTAATTTCGTGAAGTTTTGATTTTGGGATGACTACACTAAGGGTCTGTTTGGGATCTGCTTATTTTGCTGAAAGTAATGTAGATAAAGGTAAAAGTTAGCTGAAATAATACAGTGAGACTCATGAATAGTACCAAAAAGTGCAGTGAGGCCTATGAATAATAACAAAAATAAATTGAATAGTAGTAAAAATAAGTTGAATAGTAAAATAAGTTGACAAAAAATAAGCTATACAAACACAACTTAAAAGGGGGTTTAAGTTGAATGACATCTTCTTTTAAGCATGACAAAGTATCAACATAAATTAAATATGGATATTACAATCTAGTAGATGGTTGTTATATAGAGAAGTATATATACGTTGGTTGTAATATGTGAGTAGATTCTACTATTAATAGTTGAAGAATGAAAACTGATTAAGGATCTAAGAAGAAATGAAATTCGCTCAAGTAAGTTACAATTAAGTTAAACCTAAACTCTCCAATTGATTTTTTGAACAAGTACTGAAAAGTTCATGTAAGGACCCGATTTGAACTCCTAACCCAAAAAGTGTATGGACTCAAGCCCAAAAAGCCCAAAATAATAAATTTGTAGAGAATGTGTTGGAAAACTGGGCTTTAGTGAATTAAGCAACAAGTCAATGAATTTTGATGACAAAGGAAGAAAGATTATAGACATTCTCTAAAGAAAATCGTCCTCGGCCAAGTCCGAGGAGACTGATTCTTCTATATTGCTTTTGAAGCGTTATTACAAGTTTGGTTCTAGATTGCTACAATGTTTCTTTCTTAATTTTCCAATCTCCATTCCTTTATGGGTCTCTTACATTATATATCTCCCTTTTTGTGATCTTGGTCTTCCATTTGTTGATCAGCCAAGCCACCACTTGAGTGCTCGTCCCATCAGACACTCCTTCTGGTTTTCTGTGAGTTATGGTAGCCAAGACAGCACTGTTCAGGGGTCTTCTCCACATCAAGGTTTTCAGACCCGGACCGTTCATTGAACCGTAAAAGGGAGAGGTTCAAGGTTTTTGAGGTCGAACCGAGGTCGAACCGGGGTCGAACCGTGATGACGTCATAATTAATTTAATAATTAATTAAAGCCTAAATATAGATATTAAATTTATAAAACTAGCAAAATTGACTAATATATTTATATGTGTAAGGGAAATTTAATGATTTTCAAGCATATAATTAATAATTAAATAAGAAAGTTAACAAAATAAAATAATAACTATAAAAACATTAAAATTTATGATTAATTTTTGAAGTAATGTTAAATATCTTTGAAGGATTTTAATTATAATTTTTTTTTTATTCCTTGTAAGAGATGGATAATTTATTTAAGTAGAATAAAATTATATTAAATTGTTTTTATAAAAAAAAAAAAAAAAATTGCTAAGGGGTTGGACCTCACGGTTCTCACCGGTTCGTGCGGTCCAACCCCGGTTTTGGCGGTTCACGGAATTAACAAAAAATCCGGTTCTTTAGGCTTAAAAAACTGGTTTTCATTACGGTTCCCGGTTCTCACGGTCCGACCTCCCGGTCCGGTCCGGTTCTGAGAACCATGCTCCACATAAATGCGGCCAGAAAAGTAGCTGCAGTGCATTAAATGCTATGGTAGCAGCTTTCCCTTAGATTCCTCAGAGCTCCCATCCCTTTTGTATGTTCATATCTCCCGTCTCCATCAGTAGATCGTCCTGTAAGGTTACTTTGAGTGTTAAGGCATGTACTCGATCCGTGCTCTGCTGATTCGAGGAGATAATCCTCATCGGACCAACTTTTTCAGCCTTTCTGCTTGTTCTTTACTTGTGGGATTTTGAGCTTGACATCCTCACTACGGTTTATCCGTCCTCGGAAAAACCGAGATCCTCAGCTAAGGCTCAAGGCCCAATATATGAATTTAGACCATTATCCCTACAGTTCACTTGAGCAAAGGCATTTAAATGAGATGCATTTTACTTGATCGAAATTGTGACAGATTGACAGTTTATGTACGCAAATTTGAAGAAAAGATTATTACTATGTATTTGAAATAATAAAACAATTTTAGCAAAAACATAAAAATAAAAAGTAAAACAATTGGCTTTTAAAATTGGGTTTTATTATTGTGTGCCTCTAGGGCATATATTAATAAATTATTTTAAGAAATTTTTTATTAAAAAAAAAAAATTAATAACTGTTTTCATAATTTTTTTAATTTTTTATAAAAACTTTTCCAAAATAAATTAGGCATAAATATTCCTCCAAAAGCCTCATGAGATATGGACACTCACGCTATTACTATTATAATTATTTAAAGCTTTCTAAATCAGTGGAGGACTGGTTTGTTCAATAAGTCACGAATTCTTCAAAAAAAAATTGTTTATTGCTGAAGTCATGAATTCTTAAAAAAAAAAATTGTTTATTGCTGAAGTCATGAATTCTTCAATGGGTCGGTAGTAGTGGCTTGGCACATAAAAAGAAGAAGTCTATGTTTGTTGAATGAAGACTCAAGCATAAATAAGTGGTCAAATTGCCAGAATTCTGACCAGAAAATACGTTGACGTGTTTGTTTACCCTGCGTCATTGTGTGCTCAGCACGCCCAATTACTAAAATTCACCTGCTTTTAACCTTATTGTTTCAGCCAATAAGAGCTCATTTCTTGTGCACAAAGAAGTTCCCCATAACTATGACGATATGTGGCAGATTTTGATTGGATTACTTCACCTACTTTTGCTACTCTTTCACCGTAGAAATTGGCTTCCCAGTGTGAACATGAAGGGTGAGACAAAGAAAAATGCTGGCCTTTTGTACCCTACCCTATTGGCTGACACTTTGATAATCACTTTTCTGGGACCCACTTTAATTTCCTTCATGAACTCGGCAGAGAGCAAGAAATTTCTTCTGGCAAAATTATCCTGATTGGACGAGTTTAGCCTTTTGATTTTTTGTAATTATAAAATTTAATAAATAGATTTCTTGACCTAAATTCATGTATTATACAATTTTGCTCTTTTGTTGGAGCTGGCCCATACATCAAAATTTTCTTTTACACTAATTTTAATTTTAGTACCATATAAAATATCACAAATTTTAATATAATTATCCTACATGTGAAAGGCATGACTAATTTTCTGTTATTTTTACATAGATTAGTTTTTTTTTTATCACTCACAGTCTGCTATATAGACAATTATAACAAAAATTATAATTTTTTATATAGTCTTAGAATTTTTTCCTTCACCTTGTTACTGAATACATTTTGTGGATTAGTCGGTTATGCTTTTGCTATTTGGAGTTGTGACAATTATGCTGAGAAGCCAATTACTGCACCAATTTCCTGATGAAATTGGGTTGTAATCAACTGTAACCTTTTTGGTTCATGATGTAATGTTGACCCTTGGTCCACTTTCTTTTTTTTCTTTTTTTTTTTGCCAGCCCTTGGTCCACTTTCTTTCGATTGATCAGTTGAGTATTGTAATTCTCAACTGACCATCTCTTAAAAAAAAAAAAAAAAAAAAGAAGTACTTGAAATTCTCAAATTGTTTTTAGTTAAGTTTTACTAACTTCTTAATTCTTATTACCAAAGAGAAATATGATGATCTTATTTTAAATTTATATAAAAAAATGGTCTTTTTTTGAAACTTGGTTTTTCAAGAGGCAAGATTGATGACTTGATGTGATTTTAAAAAATAATAATAATCCACTTGGATATTGATTTTTAAAAAGTCGAGTTTTAAATGAATCTCAACTCTTGAAAAGACGAAATTTGGTGATTGTTGTTGTTAATGTGGGTAATTTAAAGTCATTGCAAACTTCATTGGTGTGGTTTTTAAACAAAATGGATTTTGAGAGAGAGAGAGAGAGAGAGAGAGAAGATTCAAAACGTGATTTGTGATTCTTGGAGATTTAGTAAGATCGAATGGAATTGGAGTCAATGAATTTTTTTTTTCCTTTTGTTAAAATGCCAATTCAACCGCAACCACGTCAATTGATGGAGGAATGAAACCTGCATCTTGAAGAATAAAGTTTTAAGTAGAAACCAACTTTTTAAGAGTCAAGTTTCAAAAAGTATTATTTTCTCATATATTTTTGAAATATAGCTATTTACGCTTTGTTTATTTTTACATTAGCATTTTCTATAAAGTGAATCATTCTCTAAAAACCATTTTCTAGAAAAATTGCCTTATTTTCCTATATTTGGTAGTGACTTTAAAATAAGTTGGAAAACTATTTCTGACTTCCCTTGTTTAGCTTCTTATGAGATAAAGTTATTTTCTTATTTAGTTTCACGTGAGATAGAATTGTTTTCCATAAAATTTTAGTAGAAAACAACTTCTTTATCTCATGTCAAGCTAAATAAGGGAATTTAAGAGATAATTTTCACTTGATCCACTTTTTTTACACTACCTAGCACAAGAAAATGCGGAAAACTATCTTCATATAAGGTTTTCTATTGAAACAAAGGAAGAGTTAGTCAAATAGTTTTCCAAACAATATTATTGAGCAAAAAGGGTCCTCATTTCCCAATATTCTCAAAGTAAGTGTTTTTCATTTTCTTATAAAATATCTTAAGAGAAGAGAATTTATTTATTTATTATTTATTAAAAATTTGACTAAATAGTAAAATCGAGCTCAACTTATAAAGAGACTGGTGGGTTATTTTTTTTTAGTTAATTTTCTTCAAAGGATTAAAAAATAAAAAAGTATATTACAAAAGGGTTTTTGTTTTTGATTTTTCAAACTTTGTTTTTGGTGGCTATGAAGGGCAAAGGGAAAGAGGGTAATACTAACACACAAGAGACTGTAAACTTAGTGCTACTAAACCAAAAGACACTTTCTATAAATAGGAAAAAATTTACTTACGTATTTTATTCTTATCACTTAAGAACACACATCCTTTTTATAATCAATTATAATATTTATATATTTAGTAATGGATTAGACAAACTATTTACAAGATATCTAATTTAGAATCCAATGAATAATAGTATTTATTTTCCTTTAAGGAATGAATATTTGAATTAAACTTTTTATAGACACATAATTTGTAAAACTAACCATATTTCCAAAAAAAAGGAAGCGTTTTCCTCCAAGATTATAACTATGGCAATTAAGGTATCCGTAAGTTTTAGTTAGTTTAACTGATAAAATGTTTTATTGTCGAATAAGATATTTGATAATAAAAAAAAAATATTCATCAAGAGCAGAAGCTATAAGTTAAAATTACTTATAAAAAATAATAATAAAAAGTATTCAATAGAATGCGTCACCAATCATAAAGTCATTAAAACAATAATTTATTTTCTTGTTGAAATGGTCAATCTCATTCATTATTAGTTTGTAAGGGGTTTTTTTAGTGAAATTTGTAATAACTTTAACATTTTTCTAAATTATTAATGAAATAGAGGTTTTTTTTTTTTTTTTTTTTTTTAAAGAGATAATTATAATATGCTGCTAATCTCGCAACTTGAACCTTTTCCTCACTAGACTCCCAAACACTTTGTACATGGAGATACAGCCATACAGGTATGCAGCCAGCCAACCAACCAACCCGCCAAAACCGACTTGCCCTAATCTAAACCGCCGGGTTGGGTCAGTTTTTAGGGGTTGGTAGGTTGGGTTGAGTTATGCAAATTTTTTTGGTAGTAGGTCGGGTTAGATTTGGGTCATAACAATCACAAACCTACCTAATCCGACCTAACCCACATATATATTTAAATTTTAAATTTTAAATATTTAATATATATTTAAAAATATATTATATAGTTAATAATTTTTAATTTAATTTTTTATCCTATTCGACTCTTCCTATATAAAACTCAATTAACTTACAAATCCTAAAAATCTTATTTCTCTCTTTGCCGCCTCTCACTTCCACTCTCTCACTCCGCTCCTATTTGTTTATAACTAAAATTAGGATACTAGTTCATGTATAATTTGTTTATCAACTCAATTGGATATATTTTGTTTATAATTGAGTTAGAATTTTAGTTCGTGTATATTTTATTTATCAACTTAGATAACAAGTGGGTTCTATTTTTTTCTTGCTCAATTTAATAATTATAGTAATAAAATAAATAAAAAAAACTGTCAAACCCAACCCAATCCAACTTGATCCATGTGAGTTGCGTTGAGTTGAAAAATCCCCTCAACCTGACCCATGCACACCCCTATATAGAGATGTGACAATTCAATTACAAAACCGTTAATAATTAATGAAATAGAGTCAATTAGCCCATTTGTGCTTAGAATTTGAGGGAGTGTTTGGTAGAGTAGTTTGAATAATGTTATTTGTAATTTTTTGAAATACGTGTGAGTAAAAAAGTATATGAAAATGTGTGTAATGTTGTTTAAAATGTGAAAATGTGAGTTTGAAATGACTTATTAATTTTGGGAAGGAAAAGCTAGAAGGAGATTTTTGTAATAAATAATACTACAAAAAAAAAAAAAAAAGTTCAAGACAATTAATTTAACAAGTTTTTCCCGATTCCTGGCTGTGCTTAGTGCTTACCATCAACATTCATTTTTACCTGTCACTGACTCTTTCTTAATTCTTACGTACTTATCAAAAAAAAAAAAAAATCTTATGTAAATAGATGCATAAACGTAGTCGTTTCATGTCCTAGAGAGTACCTTTGTCTTGGTGTGGGTCCCAGTAGCGCAGCGAGGGAGTCCGAGACAGCTTAGTTTTCTTCACTGTGGGTCCCACACACTCCAGAAAATAAATTCACATCCAATGGTCCAAATGTCACCACCACCTCTCCATTCACATGCCAAAGCCACTTTCGCGCGCTTTGACGGCGACGATTTTTCACATTTCTCTCCATTTTAAAACGCATCCAAGAGATATACTATATACTTGTATATTTTTTGTTAAAAAAAAAGTCGACAAGACATAAATGCCCTTCACAACTCATATAGCGTAAAGATAGTTTATCATAAGGATTTGTATCGTCAATATAGACAAAAAAACTTTATGTGGGTCCACTATGAATTCATGTCTAAACCCCCAAAGTCTCACCACCGACCTTCACCTTCACGCACTTTGACGGTCATTATTAGAATAGTATCTTTTTGTTTCTTTGTTATTTTGTTTTTATTTATTTATTTATTTATTTTATATAGTTTTTGTTTTTATTTTTAACTTTGAAAATTGAAATGATACTTTAGAGTAATACCTTTTTTCTAAAAAAAAAAGAAAAGAATAATACCTCAAACCTTTAAAAAAAAATCCGAATATATAAAACTATATAATTTTTATTTATTTATTTTTGTGTCTAATGATTGCTAATTTGCTATGCAAATAATTTTATAATAATATTTCTATGAAGTGACTTACAAATATATCCAAGCCAACAAAAGTAACTGTAGAAGTCCAGATATATATATATATTTTTTTTGAGAAGCAAAAGTCCAAATATGTATTAGAACAAAATGAATGGTAGAAGCATCCAACTATATATTAAAACAAAATCAACGGCCAAATATTGACGTGCTTTTTTGCAATTCATTAAAGTCAACACATGAAAACTTTTTCTCCAAAAAAAAAAAAAAAAAACCAGACTTTGTGCGCATGCTCTTTATTTTAAAATATTTTATTAGTTGATTTAATAGGTTTAATCTTTTATCAATTATCATGGATTTTAATATTAAGGTTGTGTTTGACATTGATTGAAAAAGCAGTTTTTTATACAATTAAGCTTATTTTTACTACTATTTCTAAATTTCATTGCATGTTTTGGTGTTATTTATGGATTTCATTGTACTATTTCAACTAATTTTTAGTTTTATCTACAGTACTTTCAATAAAAAAAATTTCAGTTTCAGCTAAACAAGTTGTTTCCAAATAAACTTTAAGTGTTTGTTTAGGAACAACTTATTTAGCTGAAACTGAAAATTTTAAGATCACTTACATTAGGGAGAATAATTTAAAGAGTGCAAAAAGTTTTTATTTTATTGGTAGTAGAGATTGAAAGAAGTTATCTCCCAAGTATGGTCAATAAATTTATATATATATATATATATATATATATATATATATATTCATTTTATCATATTTATAAACTACCATTTTTATATCGTAATTTTATTTTATTTTATAATTTAATAATTTGTTTTTGAGAAACCAGACTAGCAGAGCCTGACACTTTATTCATAAAGAAATAAACGAAACTTCAGTGAACATCAAAACCAGCGAGGGAGGCTATGTCCACAATTAAAAGACCAAACCAAAAAATACCAAAAATAGTTGAGATGAGAGATTTGAATTCTGAATATCTAGAATTAAAAGACCAAAAAATACCAATTAGTTGAGTTACAACTCTTAACTTATGCCATAATTTTATATTGGTTTGAATTATGTAACAAAAATAAAGTAACCCAATAAAAGCAATCATCCAAGCATGAAACATTCCACCCAACCTCGAAACAAAGATAAAGTTAAAGAATTTTCACCATATTCTTTTTTGCTTTTAACTGATATACTGCAAACAAAAAAAGAAAAATAGAATTACATAAAAAGGTCTAAATTTAATACAATATGTTACATTAAGTCCCATAATTTTACTTCCTCAAAAAAAAAGTCCCATAATTTTATTTTATCAATTAAAGTTTCAAAAATATAAAATCATTTCAATTTGAAGTATATGTCTATCTCCATTATTAAATTTATAATCCCGATAATAAGAGAGCAAGAGAAGCCCAAAGTTTATTAATTAAAGCTGCATTTCTCTTATGATTTGTTTATAAATGAATTTCGCAGCAACTAAATAGAAATAGTATAGAGAGAAAACTCAAAATAAAGAAAGTTTCACTTAGATTAAGAGAGTGAGTATTAGAAAATTGAAAAAAAAAAAATTATAAAAATTGAAATTAGTTGCCTAGGTAAAATATATAATTTATTAACAGTTTTAAAATTTTTTTTTTTTTCTGTTTCATTATTGCCCAAAAGAATGTAATTATGAAAATGAATAGCGGAAAGGACAGTTTATAATAAGTTTAAAACCTTAATGGACAAAATTAAAAATTACTACATTAAATTAAGAGGTCGATTAAAGACATAATGACCACGTTTACAAACCGGCAGGACTCTGAAGTGGGCAAAATAGTAATTTCACCACCACAAATGAAATTTATTTTATGTATTTTTTGATAACACAAATGAAATTTATTATTCGTACACGAGCGCAAACTTACTTTAATATATTAAAAAAATATATTTATATTTTTCCAATTTTGGTTTTACGGGTTTCACATTCAAAGATCCAAGAAATTTCCAAACTGTAAAAGGAAAAGGAAAAATAGAAAATAAAAGAGAATTGGAATATAGTTCTCACATTTCTCACATTGATTCGTCACTGTGATTCTCTGTGCTTTTTTTATTTTTATTTTTAACACTACTCTCATATAATTTTCAACAACTTATTTTTTTTGGGTATCTTTTATTCCTTTCAATTTTCACAGCGTTTGGTCACCAATATACTCTTAAATTCACAACCTTTATGTGATTTCCATTTTTTTTTTTTTTTTGGGTTTTCTTTTATCTGAGTGATTTGAGGGTCTGATTTATGTGAAAGATTGAAGATTTTTTCTGGGTTTGATTGGAAAAGAAGTCTGGAAAGTGGGGTTCATACAACTTCTGTGCTACCGATGCCAGATAACCGGCAGGTTCAGAAGAATGCTATGCCTAATCAATCCGCAAACAACATTGAAGGTAGGACTGAATTTTCGTGCACCCTTTGAGGTGTACGGAGATCTGATTATAGTTTTGTTTCAAGGAATATGTTTTGTGGTTTTTGGTGTTTGGTTTTGATCATGGTGGTTTTGTTTTAACTGTTGTCAACTTTTCTTTTTTGTATTTATGGTTTTAAGTTTGAGATGGTTGTGTGTTTTGTATTAAGTGGAGGGGTTTTTGTTTTGATGAAGTTTGATCCATGGTACAATGCGTATTGAGGTTTGGAAGATTCTAGTTTTTGTTTTTGCTTATAATGAATTAAGTGGTATTTTGCCTTGTTTAACGGGTTGTGGGTTTTGAGTTTGATGAACATATGTGGTTGAAATGAATGTTGAGGCTATGGAAGTATCTTGTTTTTGTTGTGATCAATGGTTAAATATATGTATTTTGAAGTTTGAAGTCTATGGAGATTGTTTGAAATTAGTTCGCTGGCCTTATCCTTCTATGACTGATGATGTCATGTCGGTTTGTGGTTTTGAGGAAGTTTAATAGCTGATGCAATACAAATTGCAATGTGAATTTTTTGAATGATTTTATTTTTGTTGTTACTGTCGTATTTATAAGTTGAAAAGTTTCCTGAACTTTATTGGGGTGGCCTTTTTTTTGTCCAAAAATGTTTGTTGACATGTGTGTTTTGTTTTTGGGGAGAGTTAGTGGTTGAGGAAATGCAGATTGAGGCTTTGAAGGATATAATCTTGACTATGATTTTTGGTATGATTTTAGAAGCATTCTGGCGGTTGAAACTTAATGATAATCAGGAGGGTGGTGGTGCTGCCCAATCGGCTGCATATCCAGATCGACCTGGTGAACCCAACTGCTTATATTATTTGAGGACTGGGTTGTGTGGTTATGGAAGTAATTGTCGTTATAATCATCCTTCTTATGCTTCGCAGGTAATAGAACATTTATTATTTTCAGTTCAGATGTAGTAAGTTTAGTTTTATTTGATTCTTGTAGAAATTAAATGGTTTTGGTTGTGCCTTTCACACTAGGATCATCTTTGATTTTTTTTTTCCCCCTGATTTTTTTAGTTTTCCAGCATGATTTTTAAATGGTAATTTTAACTGATCCTATCTCTCTATCACATTATTGTGTAGGGTGCTCTGTACAGTGGAGAACTCCCAGAAAGAGTTGGACAGCCTGACTGTGGGGTATGGTTTTAATCTGTTTATTTTCTGATAAATATGCTTTTGATTCAATCTAAATCGAGTCATTTATGTAGAGGACATTATTTAATTTAAATATTGTATATGCAAGATTAACGAATGAATTATTCTAAGTGCAGACAGTTTTGGGAAACACAATGTTGTGAGAATCTCTACTAAATATAAAGGAAAGCACCATGCTTTCTGACAGCAACCTCTTGATGAGGTTTCTCTACAAGAATTCTGATTATTGCGTGGTGTTCTCCCATCATTTTATCTATAATGGGCAGTTGCAATTGCTTTTGTGTTTATAGGTTTTTCACTACTAGTAGACATGTTTCCTTCTCTCAATTATTTCAGAACGGAAACACTCATTCTGTTATTGAAATTTCCTTTCACTTAACATATTTATCTGTACAGTGTGGAATATTTATCCTTACGTTGTCACATATGTCCTTTTTGGTGGATACTTTCTGAATGATGTTCAATTTGTCAGCAAAACCAAGTATAGTAATACTAATATGCAAACAAAGATGATGTGATTTTGACTATTAAAGGTGATGCTCTATGTGGCTGGAAGTTCTTCGTAGTTTGAAATTCTTTAAGATATGGAGAATGAAGTCTACCTGTGATCTAGCATTTCCAATTTGTAAATATGATTAGGATTCCCCTGTATTGATCATGCTAATTTTTTGGGATTTGTGTTGGAAGTCATGCTTTATTTTTAACATTGGTATTTTATGATTGCTCATTTCTGGGCATGCGTTGCAGTATTTTCTGAAGACAGGGACCTGCAAATATGGATCAACATGTAAATATCATCATCCAAGGGACAGGCGTGGTGCTGGACCAGTCTCATTCAACATTTTAGGTCTCCCCATGCGTCAGGTCCTTACTTACCCTGTGATTTTACTGAAATTTTCAGGCATTTTTTTTGGCGATAAATGTAAAGAATAGGCTACAAGCCTGCAAGCTTTATCTTTCATCTTCTTTTATTTTTATTTTTTTCCAGGAAGAAAAATCATGTCCTTTTTACATGCGAACTGGATCATGTAAGTTTGGAGTTGCATGCAAGTTTCATCATCCGCAACCCGCATCGCTTGGCCCTGTTCTACCAGTACCTGGACATGTTGCTTTTGGATCTATGGCCCCGACAGTTGTGCCTTCATCAGGTCTACCTTATGTAGGTGGATTTCCTGCATGGTCATTACCAAGAATGCCATATGTATCTAGCCCACGTTGGCAGGATCCGCAGTCTTACCCATCTGTTCCTTTTTCCCCTTCACAAGGCATCGTATCTGCACAAGGCTGGAACACTTATAACACTTACATGGTCAGTACTAATCTCTTAAATTGAACAAATCAATTTTTTTTTTTGGGTTCTAAAAAACCCCTGCATTGTTAAAGTTTTATTTGTTTAGTATGCAATCAAGGATCCTGGTTGTATTGGAATTGGCCATTTTTATCATCATTTTTAACCTCTGCATATAGTTCTTCTAGTGATTTTGGAACAATAGTGCTGTGATTTTAGCTTACTGCCCTTTTAGAGCAGTGCTGCAAGGATAGTTTCAAATCATCAGCAAGCATAATTGACACCAGTGCAAGGATAGTCTTTTGTCATTAGAATGTGGAGACTGGATCTATGATTTTTCCTGTTGTGGTTGCCAATGAGAAATGGCTCAAGGTGGGGGGTGAGTTTGTTTGTGGGTTCAATACTCACTAGGCGCATGTGTAATTGCCAAATGTGGTGGCTGACTCGTGACCCCCGCTCTATGCGATTATGTGTTATATAGTGTTATCTATTTTCTGCTTTTAGGGGTTAGCTAAATTGTGGTGTTGTTGAAAGTTGAAACTGAAAAGGTGTTCTTTATGGATAAAGGATAACAAATGCTTATTGTTTTTTTTATTTGTAAAGTTATTGTGAGGTAACCAAAAAGTATAAAGAAAGTTGTAAGTTGACATTGTCATATCCTACATTAAGGTGCCATAGCAAAAACAAAAAAAAAAGAAAAAGAAAAAGAAAATCATGACTTAAATAACACCTATACATGTACAAACACAAACTCCTTTAAGTTGAGCATTTTTTATGTTCTTAGATGGTCCTATCTCATATTGCCTCTTTTGATGGCGTCTAGATGGGATGGAGAAGGTTTTGAGTTGAATTGAAATTCTCTATTTGTTTTTATTTTTGATCATTCTTTCATTATTATTACTCAGGGAAACATAAGCCCTCTGTCTCCTACCAGTTCTGCTAGTGTTCTTGGTTCCAGCTTTGTATACAACTCCAAAAATCTTGGCGAGTCGGGTTCCAGCGGGCAGGTGCATTTGTCATCGACACCTGCTCTGATTCTCCCTGAGAGGCCTGACCAACCGGAGTGCCGATATTTTATGAACAATGGGACTTGCAAATATGGATCTGGTTGCAAGTTCCATCACCCAAAGGAAAGAGTTGCACAATCAATTGCTACCCAGCCTGGCCTTCCCTTGAGACCTGTAAGTTTTCATCTACTTAGTACAAGGTGACATGCATATTGGTCTGTGTAACAGTCTTTGTTGGGTTAATTGGGAATATCATGAATTAGAAAGAGTTTCACTATATTTTTGTAACTCGTTTACTGTTACTCTAATTATTCAAATAATTCAATTGTTTTTCAAATAAATTAGTAAATGTTGCTTCTATCAATTCTTTATTTTTCTATTGTTCCCCCCATCAGTGGCTGACTCCTGGTTCTGCTGTTTGCAGGGGCAGGCTGTATGTTCATACTATAGTATGTATGGACTCTGCAAGTATGGCCCAACTTGCAAATTTGATCACCCAGTTGTAGCACCTCCTTATAATTATACTTTGAGCCTCCCGACTCTTTCTATGCTTGATTCACCTCTCTTTAATTATCCGAGAAGCTTGTCAACGGCCCACTCATCTGAGACTTCCCCTTCTAAATCATCAAAATTTCCTGATTGGGTCGAGAAACATGATGCTACAAACAATGAACATGAGAATTCAGATACAAAGACTCCAGAGGATTCACCTGAACAGGCTGCTTCTTCACCACGCCCAATTCCAACTTCAACAGAGCCATTACATGATCAATCTGGTTGAAGTGACTCCTATTTTGTTCTCTTGTCACATCCCATTTTGATGCTTATGTTAAGGAGATATTTATTATATGTACCTCCTGCCCCCCTTTTTGCCTGCGGTTCTTTGGAGTGGGATAGGTTGTTTGGACATCAACACGATGACTAGAAGCTGGGGGGCATGGAAGGCATTTTTTTTGGTGGTGAATAAAGTGCAGGTGAAAGTTTGTATTTTTATTTTTTATAAAAAAAACCCTCCCCCAATGTGGGTTTTTTTTTTTTTTTTGGGGTGGATGATGTTCATCTGAGTTGATGAGAGTTTGCGGATTGCTTTGATTGTTGTTGTATGAATGTTATTGAGCCCTGCAACCCCATTACACGAGAAATAGCCGTTTTGCTTGTGATGTGAATGAATTAAATAAATAGGTTAAAATGCTAAACCTACGATTTATGTTTCACCAAAATTCATTTCAGTTTTTCTAACTTTCAAGTTTATTCAATTAAGGTTTTTTTTTTTATCAACTTTTGTTATAAAATGTGGTTAATTTTTCAATTTTTAAAAATTTTTCTTCAAAATTTTTTAATTAAAAGAAAATTCAATTAATGATTGAAAAGTATTTATCAGATTTTTTTTTTCTCCAAAAAGTTTTAACAAAAGTTGATAGAAAGACCTTAATTAAATAAATATAGGCCTTAATTGAATAAATATGAAACTTAGAGGAAATGAACGAAAGCAAAGTTAAGTTAGATGACTGAAATGAACTTTGAAGAAATTTAGAGGGAAAGTTTTACATTTTAGCCAAATAAATATTAAGAAAGCCAGGAGGCATGAGTTGATAACCACTCATTGAAATGAAACATGTATGAACTGAGGAAGTGTGCATGTACAAAAACTAAGAAAAGCTGATGTTTAATAATTTGCTTCGACATATTCATGAATGAATTTACTAGTTGTGCTGAGAGTCTTATAACTCAATTGTCATTTTTTAATATTTTCAATAAAAGAGATTTAGAACTCAAATCTTTTCCATTTTATTATAACTATTGAATTATCCAAAAAAAAAGAAAAGAAGAAGAAGATAAAACACCTACTAGACGCAGTGTACTCGTAGTACGTAAGTTTGGTCTTGAGGTCTAACGACTCCAGCGGTTATGTGTTGATTTCCCAGTAAAAACCTCAAAATAAGGGGCATCTTTTTAATCTTTACGTTTAGAATTATCATGCCATGGTCTCTCATTAACTAATCAACATGTTTCTTTGTGGTTGAACGCTGTTGCTTGGTGGAATTGGGCATGAGAGGACTCAAGTCAATGCTTGGTGTTTGTGATGCCAGTACAGTAGATTCAGTGAGTGAAAGAACACCACTTGATAACGCCAGTAGAGAGTAAAGACTATGCCATGACTGTTGCCCGTAAATTTTTTTGTTTTGTACAAATAACAAGGGTCATTTTGATTTTAAAGCAAAGATAGTTTTACTTTTTGAACATAAACGATATGCTAACGTACGCTAATGTGGGGAGCACTAAGGTGTTTCATAACTAGGTAATGGGCCATGAAGGCAAATTCTCTGAGCTGAATGGTGATTTGGTTTGGTCAGTGATCTACATCCTTCCTTTTTGGTTTGGTTATTCACGTCTACCCAAAGTGTCAACTTAAAAAAAAAAAAAAAAAAAAAAATTAATAATAAAAGTGTTATTTTTATTTTTTAGTACTATCACTTGAAAAGAAAAATGAAAATTCTTAGTCAACAAATTTAGTGGTCTACATTAAATAGCAATTTGTGTTTGGACTTTGAATTAGGTATGTCCAATTAGGCCAGCAAATTGATCGGCCCGACGGTCAGTGGCGAGTCTCTACCTCTAGCAACCGAGACCGGCGAGTTGGTTGGCGGGTCTTCTCATAAAAACTTGATTCTAATCGACCCAACCAATTTATATACCAAAATCTCGTTGTTCTTTGCCAATATGAGCGGTTCTTTGGTCATTTTTTGTCAAATTTATCGAGATTCGATGAGATCTCGCTAGATTTGGCAGAATTTTGGCTAGCACAGCTCCAATTGAGGATCGACCACTACTCGAGGAGGCCCAACCCACTCGAAACAACTCCTCTTACCAGTTAGTGGCGAGTCTAGATCTTGTAGCCCAAAATGATCAGGTTGGTTTTGAGTTGGGCACAAACACAACCATATTTTTATTGGCTTCTTGAGTTTTTTAGTTATCTTAATTATTGTTAAGGGTCATTTTCGTAAAATCAGCCCAACCCAGCATAACAGACACTAATAGCGGCAGGAACAGAATAAAGCTATTAGGCCTGAGCGGCAGGAATAACAAAACACAGGCCCATAACATGAGCAAATGGGTCTTGAGGAAGCAAATGGGCCCAAAGGGCCCGGAAAGAGAGAAATGGCACCCATGGGCAATGTATGGTATGAAAAAGTGAGAATGGGCCGCGGCAGGCCCGAAGCGATGTAAAGAAAGTAGGGGTTAGTGGCAAGCCCATGAACCCCAAGGATGAGAATGAGGAGATTGGGCCAAGGAAGCCCAATCAAGTTAGTAAATAAAGGCCCATGGGAATACAAAGCCAGTAAATGGGCCGAGGAAGCCCAAGGGCCGCAGGCCCAAAGAAAGGGACAATAGAGCCCATAAAGTGAGAACACCAGCAGGCCTTCTCAAGGTCACTGGGGGAAGCAGTGAAACGACAGGCTTGAAAAAGGGCCTAGCAGGAACATGTTGCTATGGTAGGAAAGACCAAGCAATGGAACAAGACATACAATGTAAAACAAAGAAATGGGCCGAGGGGGGTACTAAGAAAGGCCCAAGTCCAAAGGGAGATAGTGGCAGTGCAAACAGTCCGCATGAAAATCAAGGCTAGCGGCAGACGAGTACGAACAAGGCATCATGGGCCGCAGGCCGGCTTCGCAACACACATGATAGGGAGCATGCGCAAAGCCCAGGTGCCACCAGCCTGTACCCAGCCAATATGGGTCGTGGTGGGGCCATGGGTCCGTGGTAAGAGGTAAAGGGGGGTGTGGTTTGGTGGTGGGGAGGGGGGAAAGGATTTATTTCGCGTTCCCTGTCCAAACCCTTTTGGGAGGTACGTCCTGCTGGGATGACAGACCGCCCAAAAGGGGTAAGATTGGAGAAGGAACGCTGAGTGCATGCCATAGGAAGAGAGAGAGAGCATTTAAAGCCGCGGCAGGACAATGCCACGGCGGACAGGGACAAAAACAACGAACCTGTCTTTGTCTGGCGAGGGCAAGCTATGCGCAGAGGATGGTCGGCAAGCATGCCCAGACCAGACAAAGGCCGTTAGAGGGTAAATTGGTAAAAGGATGCTTACGGCAGACTCTATAAAAGGAGCCTCGCCGTGCCCTGTAAAAGGGACCGAAAAACAGAGGAAGAAAAACACTTAGAAAGAAAAACTAAAGAAAGAAGAAAAAGAAAGGAAAAAGATGAAAAATCACTGGGGAGGATAGTAGGCATGCACCAATAAATCTTTTCTTTTCCTCTCCCCCTCAAAATCCCACTCTCTAAGGGATAAGAAAGCGGTAAAAATAACAAGAACTCTCTTCGCACCTCAACCATTTAGGTCCGGTTCCCTCAAAGTTATTAATCCCCACGGCAGGATATTCACCTGGGAGGTTGATTTCATTGAGAGGAGGCGTTCTTCCTCTTTGGACGGTCACCATTACAGATTGGATTTTGGCTTGAGTTTTAGCTTTGATTAAACCTTCATTGTTTAATTCATTGTTTTCTTTTCTTTTAAAAGCCATTATTATTGTTATCGCTATTGCCACTGTGTCATTCGGCCAATCATTATTATTGAAAACTATAACATTCTGTTTGTTCATTTTGTTATCATTGTATCTGCCTGCTATGATCTAGTCATAACAAGCTCTGCTTGCCGTAAAGGGTGTTCCTGGCAGACGAGGTTAAGTTTGTGCCAAGCCAGCCCAAAGTGAGTTGCAGTTGGGCTGGTCTCGACTTCCCTACTCAGAAAACAAATCAGGGCCCATCACTTGCAAAGGGCGGCCCGGCCCAAAACATAAAAAAGGCCCCTACAATTATTTTCTTTAAAAAATAATTTGGGCAAAAATGAATTGTATAAAATTAGGCTTCAGAAACCTGAGTAGGGGTGTGCATGGGTCAGGTTGGGTCGGGTTGAGGAGATTTTTTGACCCAACCCACCATGGTGGGTCAAAAAAAATTCAACTCAACCCAACCCAACCCAACCCAACCCACATGGGTCGGGTTGAACCCATGAGTTTGATAAATTATTATTATTATTATTAAATTTATTAAATATATTATTATTAGTATATATTATATATATATATATATATAAAATATATTATATATAAGCACTTATAGTATATAATATTATTATTAGTATATATTAAATATATTATTATTAGTATATATTAAATTTACAGCTGATTTAAAAAAAATTATTAAATATATAATATATTTTAAATATATATTAAATATGAGTGGGTCGAGTCGAGTTTGGCGGGTTTGTAATTTTATGACCCATACCTAGCCCAATCCGCTATAAAAAAAATTTTGTAACCTAACCCAACCCACCAAGCCTTAAAAATTAACCCAACTCAACGGGTCGGTGGGTTTTCTGCACACACCTAAACCTGAGTATAAGTTGGCTCATTTACTTTGAGATTTTCTTTGGACATTTTCATGGGTAAGAAGTTCTCTAATACTAGTATTTGTTTAAGGGGCTACGGTGAGTTAGAGAAAATAATCAACATGTACGAATGTCAGACAAGGCTGGCGCATCCCGTACTACTACTTACCTATAGTCAACTTCTTTCTTCAAGTTTTACTTTTACCATCAAAATTCTAACTTCTCCTCAATCGGGAATACAACTTTGGCGCCAAAAAACTTTTCCTTTCTTTTTGTGTCTCAGTGCTAAAATTTGGAGCTCATGATAACACGAGCTCATGCTGGCTTTTACCTATTTACGATATCTATACAAATGGTATTTACCCTTGGATTATGGGAAGTTTTTCTGTTCTTTTTATCTTTATTTGGAACAAA
Organism: Quercus glauca; assembly: GCA_023736055.1. Lineage (NCBI taxonomy): Eukaryota > Viridiplantae > Streptophyta > Magnoliopsida > Fagales > Fagaceae > Quercus > Quercus glauca. The sequence continues at coordinate 36,598,486 of CM043322.1, forward strand.
ATGTTCCTATTTTCTATTGCGACATAAATTATCACAAAAAACACCTTGAATGTGATTATGAATTCTCTTATATTTTGAAAATCATTTGGTTGATTGAATCTCATCCAAGACATGGCATTAGCAGCCGGTATTTACAAGAAATCTCATTTTACTATATCAAAAGCTGTTTTATTTATTATATTATACTGTTTTACAATACACACAACGTATCTTTTCTTAATTATCTAATCTATTCATTAAAATATTATTTTCACCAACTCTTTCTCTCTCTTCCTCTCCATAAAAAATAGTTAAAATAATGAAAAGGAAGTGAGGACAAGACAGATAGGAGAGAGGGTCAGAATAAAATAATGATATTTAGTTTTGCAATTCGTCAATAGTAAAGTATAAGGCCGCATTCGGTAATATGTAAAATATTTTTCATGTGTAAAATATTTTCATCTGAAGGAAAATATTTTCAATTATTTGTTTGCGTTATGGAAAATATGCCGTAAAATTATTTTCAGTGTTTGGTTTTGCATGTAAAAACCTATTTCCATCAACCCAGCCACCACAAACCTAGCCACCACCACAAACCTAGCCACCACCAGCCACCATCAACCACCACATAACCAATTAACTTGAAAAAATCATAATCAAAATCAAAACTCATTAATCTCAAAATCAAAATCAAAACCCATCCATCTAACCCACAACCCACCACCCTTGAAACCCACAAATCACCCAAGCAACCAATCCACCAAAACCCACCCCCAATCAGCCACCATCAACGCTAGAACTCATCCCAACCCACCACAATTAAAACCCACAAATCACCCCAACCATCGATTCTCCAAAACCTAGAAACAAATATATTTACAATATATAAAAAAAAAATTCCCATAGCAATGAGGTCAATGAGAGCAGTTGGTGAGGGAGGAAGGGAGGACAGAAGGGTAGAGAAAGAGAAGTAAGATTGGTATGGGAGGAAGAGCGAGAAAGAAGGATGGAGAGAAAGGAAGAGGGCTTCGAATTTGACCTTGATCGACGGTGATAGCCACGGCCAAGGATGACAGTGGATAGGAGCTCGAGTTCAGGTGTCGGTGGTGCTCTCTCCCTTATTGACGGCCTTTGTCTTTGGTGGCTAGTGCTCTCTCTCTCTCTCTCGGTTCGGGGTAGACCATGGAAATGGTTTGAAGGTAAATTTGAAATGTCAACAATTTTACACTTTAGGCCTACCTATTTTACGGTCAAAGATCCTAATTTTCGGGTTAACTAAATTTTCAGTCCAAACCAATCACTAACCATCATGTAAAATGTTTCCCCAATTTTCATTACAGCCGAAACAAACTCAACCTAAATGTAGAAGTGTACTGTAGCACTATTGTAAAAAGTTTTGTAATGAAAAGACCGGGTAATGGGTTTGTGCTTTGATGCTAAAATCCTCAACATATTCCATTTGCAAGACCCAATGCTAATGCTTAAAAGGAAGAAAATGCAAAATTTTTTTTTAATTTTTTTTTTTTATGCATTGACAGTTAGTGGTAAAAGGGTTTAAATCCTAAATATTTTTGTTCAAAACACCATACAGTACAAGATCAATTAAGTTATAAAACTTTTAGCAAGAGAAAATGTTTGTTGGGTAGTCAATCTCTCCATTTTCACCCCTAAGAAGAAGAGGTTTGTTACATTCTCACATAAATAAATGAAAAAGGAATTCAAAAGTGAAGAAGTCATGTTAATTTGATTTTTTAGAGCTAAAATATTTGCAAGTTCAAAATGAAATCCATACATTTTTCTACTTCAAATATCTTTCACACACATAAATAAAACCCAAAAAAAATATAATATAGTAGAATTTAAAATCTAAATTGAAGTAAAGGTCTGCCTTAGGGGTGTTAATTCGGGTTAGCGTGTCGGGTTCGCGTGTCGAGGTAGGAGTATTGACTAAATGGCTCAACCCTAACCCGACCCATTTAATAATCGTGTCATGATCTTTCAACCATAACCCGATCTGTTAATAAGGCAGGTTGACTTAACTCAACCCATTTGACACGCATAATAAACAAGTCATGTTGGGTTGATACAAATGTAACATAACCCATTTCAACATGCATAATATTAAACATAACATCTATCTAGAAATAATTTTTTTTTACATCCCAAAAGACAGTGCATACACTTCAAGTCTTTAACCCACATTTAAAATAATATAGTTCAATAAAAATATAACATTCATCTATAAATAAGTTCTTTACACTCCAAAAGAAGTGCATACACTTCAACTCAAATTCAAAATAACAAAGTTTCACAAAAATAAAATAACATAGTTCAACAAAAATATAATATTCTTGGAACTTGCCAAATGCTAAGTATCAATATTAAAAGAATTTGAGCAAACAGTAGACTAATCCTGACTACGACCACGATTATCATCCATAGATTATTTGTTGATATCCAAATTCATAACATCTTCCACAAGCTCATCCAATTTCATTTGTGTAAGTTCTATGCCAAAAAAAAAAAGTATTAGTAGTTCTAAGGTCTGTAAAGTTTCAATTTCCAATTATATCCCTTGTAAATTTTTGTAATTACTCACTTTTCTTTTTAAATTTAAAATATATGTTGGATATAAAAGGTATTTGACAAATCTAATATAAAATAAATATTTATTTGTTATATGAGTTAAACGGGTTGTGTTAAGTGGGTTATTTCGGGTTGATACAAATAAATTGGCGTGTCAAATGTGTCTATTGCGGGTTACGCGAGTTGAACTGTTTATGACCCATTTTTTATCGTGTTGCTTTTGAGTCGACCCATTTATGACCCAAACCCATTAAGGCCCAACCCTAACCTGAAAAAACCCGTGTCGGGTTCGTGTTGTGTTCGTGGATTGGATCGAACATTGACACCCCTAGTCTGCCTTCTCTGCCACGTCATATGTGAGTGATACCTAGGGCCCCACTGCACTACTATAAAAATATGAGACCGCTCGTTCAGTCTCTCTCTTCATTTCAACCATTGGATTCGCCTGATTTAACAATGACAAAACAACCTTTCCCAAACAACGCATGTTACTAACCGGCACATCTTTTTGGGCCAAAAAAGAAAAGGAAAAAGAAAAAGAAAAATCTCTACCCACCAAATGTACCTTTTTTACAAAATTTCAATTACAACAGCAACTACCTAACTTTTCCTCCTCCCTTTTCCAACTTAAAATAAATCCCATAAATATGAAAATGAAAAAGTTATTTTAAATCGTAATAATTTTGTAATTAGCATTTTAAAATTATAAAACTTATAATAAAATTTTAGTTTGAAGATTAATTTTACAATGAGCTCCTCACTATCTAAATTATTAAGATAAGATATATTTATTGGGTAATTGTAATATAAATTTTAAAATTACAAAAAACTAAAATTATATCATTTTTTTTTTTATAGTTGTTGTTGTTGAGGAAAAACAGAATGCATTTCATTAGGAAAAATCAACAATGTCAACTTGGACAACAAAAAGAAAAGGTGGTGGAACATCCTCCATTCGCACTATGAAATTCGAGATACGTAAAACGTATATAGCTAGTGAGAGACCGCCGAAATTGGGGGTGCTCTTAAAAAAGAGATTTGGGTGCTTTTAAGGGCACCTCTCTTTTTGGGTAAGTGGTGTGGAGTTACTACTTATTTTTTATACAAAAAAAAAAAAAAGAAAAAAAATACAAAAAAATATATGATCAAAATACTTCATTGTCATTGATTGAATAATGATAAATACAATCTTGGTAAATTGAATCTTACAAGGCTTTGAGTCCTAGTTACATTCTATGCAAAAGAATACATAGCTTTGTCTTAGTTACAATCTACCCAAAAATAAAAAGAAAGACAAAGCACAGATCTACCTATCCAAAAGAACTAAGTTCGGAGGCTAGGTTACGGAATGAGAAAGTGTTAGGCATCTATTCCACCCAGACAAAGTTTGGTCTTCTAGACTCTAATGACCAATATACCCTTTTATGCATGATATTGAATGATATGTTGAACATACATGACAGACACTTGACCATAACTAACTCACATAAGTCTATCTTATGAATGTAACCTCTTTTTAGAAAAAATTTAGATCTTTTTTTGTAAATAAAGAAAATTGATTTGATTCATTAAAAAAGAAACTAGATCTGTTTTTGTGTAGATAAAAATTAGTTTTGTAAAGAAAATCAGACCTGTTTTTATATAAAGAGAGAACAAGGTTTTTACTAATAAATATCATATCTGTTTTGGAGCGAAGTTAAAAATGGTGATTTTCATTAAGAAAAATCATATCTGTTTTGTGAATAAGAAAATCTAGATTTGTAGAGAAAAAAAAATCAAATTTGTTTTTTATGAATAAAATAAGAAAAAGACCTTTTTTTTAGAAGAGGGACTACACTCATGAGATAAATCTATGTTACATGCATCAATCAAAAATCATCTCAACTTTTGACTTTTCTCTTAAATTTCAAAATCCGCTATTTTGTGACAAAGAAAATTTTCTTTAAAAAAAATCAGATATGTATTTAATGAAAATACAAATCAATTTTATGTGTTAAAAAAATCAGATCTGTATTTAATGGAAACACAAATCAGTTTTGTGTGTAAGAAAAATCAGATTTGCATTTAATGAAAATACATATCAGTTTTGTGGTTAAAAAAAATCAGATCTGAAAAATTCAGATAAGTTTTTAATTCAAAAAGATCTTTGATCAAGAGCAGATTTTGAGATTCAAGAGAGAAATCATAACAAATAATCATCTAAGAACAAATTTAAAAAAAAAATTGAACAAAACATGGCAATTATATCAAGAATCAGAAATAATAAAATATCCTAAACCTATTCATGCATCATCAATCAAAATTAATAAAGAAGACTAGAAAAAGAAAAAAAATTAACTACCTCTTGCATGCGTGCTCTTCTTAGTGAAAGGATATTTTAGGATTCAAAGAAATTTATTCAACTCTTTGAAGCCTAAAATATATTGCTTACAAAAAAGGAATTCCTAAGGCAAGAGCCTTCAGAACATCTTTAACATAAGAGAGAATTGAAAAGAAGAAAGGAGCCAGAAAAAAGGGGGGTGGGGAAGTCAGAAAGCGTGAAAAAGTGCGTTGAATTTTGAGAGGCATCCTTTATTTATAGATGTTGGAATGCTTCGAAAAATTAGCTAAATGATCAGAATACGAACTAGGATACGTTCTTATCTCTAAAAAATCGAAAAAGGTAAGGTTTATCTCAATTCAGAAGCCCTCGAGCTGTGCCTCACATTTGTGCCAATCAACACTTGAGAAGTGTTGATCGGCACTCCAAGAATGCCGAATGGCCCTCTTGGGTGCCGGACCTGCGTTTGAGTTTTGGTCCATTTTGGACTCCTGTTTTGAGGTTTTTTGAACCGAGACTTGCACTTAGACGCGTTTTTAATCCATATTCTAAAAATTAAACTCATTTTTTTATAATTCAAGTCTTTTCAGCAATGATTATCTTGTAGATAAATACTCCAAAAAGTTTTGATAATCCACAATTTTGTTGTTATCTGATTATCCTCTTTATTCCAATGCATGCAAGCCTATTTTTGATAATAACTAACAATCAATCACAAAATTATTTAATTAATTTTAATTGTCTAGCCAATTAGAATTAATTTAAATTAATCATGTGTGGTTGGTTCCACCTAGACAAAATGCATGTAGACCTGCAAACTTAATTATGCGATATCTTTCAATCCGATGGTCTGATTTGGAAATCGGGCATACCGTCGCGATCATTAGAATCTCAAGATCATTTTTATGACATGCAATGAACAAATTAATGCATGTAATGCAATCATGAATTTTGGGTATATGAATGGTCATTCTAGCCATCTTCCTTGATTAAATTATGGGTGCAAAATCGAGTGTCTATAGCTAGATAGTGAGCAACAATATTACCTTCTCTCTTAACATTAGAGTAACATAATCGAGTAAAAAGCTTAGTACCAAACCTTACATTGTTAATCAGCAAACCTTAGGAAGACAAGATTGCACTATCATTGATTAGAGTTGTCATCAGTACTTGAGAATCCCCCTCTAGGACCGCTTGGTTGATCCCCAAGTTCGAAGCAAATCGAAGAGCCGTAGATGCTGCTAGAGCTTCAATTTCCACAAAACTGCAAGCTTGGGATAGTTGCTGAGAGAGACAAGCCATAACTAAACCTTGATTGTTTCTAAACACCACTCTAATTCTTGAATTTTTCCCTCAGAAAAGATGGCCCTACCAAAGTTTATTTTATCAAACCAATAGGTGGAGGTCTCCATTGAGCCCGTATCATAGGATGTTGAGACCATGAAGGAGGTTGTACAGCCAAAAATTCTGCAAGTTGATCTTTTGCCACTGAGGCAATCTGATGGGGACTACAGCTGGGCTGGTGCAACCAAATTAAGTTCCATTGGTTCCAAATTGACCAAGCAATGATAGAAAAAAGTTCTAGGTGAAGCTGTTTTTTTATAAGCCATGATAACAATTCCTTGAAGTCCAAGAAGGTATTTGTTCTTTGCAATTCCCACAGCTCAGCATCTAACCACACAACATCAAGCTCCTGGCACGTCCATAAAGCATGCAGTGTTGTTTCTGGCACTTATTGGTAGCAGTCACAAATTGGGCTTTCGATGATAGTTTTGCACACCAAATTTGTCTTCGTAGGTGTTAACGTGTATAGTGTTGTGGGCTTTAGGCCCAACTAGATTAGATTACTTGTATAGCACACATTCTTGTACTACACTCATATGCCTCCTATATAAAGGTGTTCAAGTATATTCTTTCACTGAGAAATACAATATTATAGATTTCAGTATTTCTAACATGGTATCAGAGCCACTGCTCTGACCTTTCCCTTAGCAGTCCTGTCTCTCTTGGTGTTACTCCACTCTTGTCGCTTTCGCCATCACAACAGCTACTGTAGCCACTCACCGTTGAACCTTCGATGTCTTTTAGCCGTTGTCCTTGGGTTCCGATCCTGTAACCGTCGTCGTTGAGGAGTCCCGCACCACATAGACCATTGCATCACCGTCTTCGCCATGCATCTTGCTCTGATAAGTGATTTTCAGGTATCACAGTGATCAACTAGCCTCGATCTACTCAACCGTGGAAGTCTCGCACTCAACGAAGCCTGCATGCACCACCTAAAGAAGCAGCACCTCAGTCACATGCTGCCGTACACTTCCACGTGCTTGCATTGGCAGTCACGCCCCTTCATGCGCTTGGGCCGCACTTGTTGACATCATCGCTGACGTCATCTCCAGCTTGACTTTGACTTCAGGCAGTTGACTCTTTCAACTGTTGACTTTGACTTTGGCAGAGTTGATCATTGACTTTTTGGTAGAGTTGACTTTTTGAAATCCAGGTGCTACTTTCCTAGTTTTTCGCATAGATTTCATTTTTGTAGTCTGTTTATGTATATTTTGCTTCTAAATGAAGAATAAGGACATGTCTGCCTCTTATTGCAATAATCGTTGCCTCCAATCCATCAAAGGTTTTTGCAAATTTTGCAAACATTTTGGCCACAATATTGAGACTTTCTATCATCGCAACAAATCAGCTGTTTCAATTTCTGCTATTACTGTTGTTAACACTGAGTGTGTCCAACCAATGGCTCCTGTCTCTGCACAGTCTAAGTCTTCAGGACGCACTTTCACCATGTCCACAAATGACCTTATAAATATCATCGCCAATGTCATTCGTATGGTTGGTAATGCATCTTATTTCTCTTTTCTCTTAACTTTATCTGGTATGTCTCCTTCCTCTTGGCTTATGGATTCCTCTTGTTGTAATCACATGACACCTTATTCATCCTTATTTTCTGAACTTAAACCTGTACCACACCCTCTTAATATTCGCACAACAAATGGTTCCACAATGTCTAGTCATAATATAGGTTCTGTTTCAACCTCCAACCTCTCAGTTCTTGACCTTTCTTACAATTTATTTTCTATGGAACAATTAGCTGAGTTGGGTTATCGCATTTGATTTGATTATTCTAGGTGTATTTTGCGGGATTCGAGGACGGGATAGGAGCTTGGGACCAGTCCTAGAGTTGGGCGTATGTTTCCTGTAGACAACCTTCGTCTTCCACTTGTTGCTTCTATTTTTGTTGCTGTAGCTACTACAGTTTCTTCAATTCCTTCCATTGCACTTTGGCATGCTCAACTTGGTCATGCATATTCCTCTTGGGTATAACAATTGGATTCTAGAGGTTTGTTAGGTTCAGTGTCTACATAAAATTTTGATTGTGTTTCATGTCAGTTAGGAAAACAATTAGCTTTGTCTTTCAATACTAGTGAATTAATATCCACTGATATCTTTGACCTTATTCATTCTGATGTTTAAGGGCCTTCCTCTGTCTCTAGTATTGGTGGGTCTCGATATTTTGTTGTTTTTGTTGATGATTACTTTCGCTATAGTTGGATTTTTAATATGAAACATCGTTCTAAATTATTGCAAGTATATTCTAATTTTGCAAAAATGGTTGAAACTCAGTTTTCCAAATGCATCAAAATTTTTTGATCTTATAATACTCTTGAATACACCTAATATGCTTTCCAAGTTGTTTTACATTCCTATGGCACTGTTCATCAACTAACTTGTCTAGATACCTCTCAGAAAAATGGTGGAGCCGAACAAAAACTTCGTCATATTCTTGATACTATTTGTGCTCTCCTTCTCTCTGCCAAAGTTCCTGCTCCTTTTTGAGGCGAAGCTGCTCTTCATGCCGTTCATGCTATTAATCGCATTTCAAGTCCTGTTATCCAAAATCAAACTCCATATGAGCGCCTTTTTGGGTCACCTCTAGATTATCACCACCTTCGCTCATTCGGTTCTGCTTGTTTTGTTCTTCTTTAGCCATATGAGCATAATAAACTTGAGCCTCGGTTAAGGTTTTGTTGTTTTCTTGGCTATGGCGAAACTTAAAAGGGGTATCGGTGTTATGATCCTGTCTCTCATTGTCTTCGTATCTCCCGCAATGTTGTCTTTTGGGAACATCGCCTCTTTGTCGTGCTCTCTCACTTTCGTGCCTCCCTATCTTCTTCATTTGTTTTAGATCTTTTTCCAAATGAGGCACGTATTCCTTTTGTAACTGTTCCTGATCCTCCTGTAGTTGCTCTTGATTCTCCTATAGACTTCTCTTTCCAACCACTAGATATCATTGATCCCTTTCCTAGTTCACCCTTTAATAAACAGGTGGAAGATGAACCAGTCGAAGATGAGCTACCCAACCCAACCCTGAGCTTGGATCCCATGCTCCTACTCCGCCTGAAGATCTTGCACAAGACATTCCACCTCGTCACTCTACTCGGGTAAGATCCATTCCTGCACATCTACTTGACTATCATTGTTACACTGCCCTTGTTACACTACACGAGCCTCACACCTATCGTGAGGCTTCCACTGACCCTTTATGGCAGATTGCAATGAAAGAGGAACTTGATGCGTTATCTAAAAATCATACTTGGGATTTGGTGACACTTCTCCCTGGGAAATCTGTGGTTGGTTGTAAATAGATCTACAAGATTAAGACTCGCTCTGATGGGTCCATTGAGCGCTATAAAGCTCGTCTTGTTGTAAAAGATTTTACACAGGAGTATGGAATTGATTATGAAGAGACCTTTACTCTGGTTGCTTGTATCTCATCTGTTTGTGCCCTCTTAGCTGTTGCTACTGCCAGTAAATGAGACATTTTTCAGATGGATGTCAAAAATGCATTCCTTAATGGGGATTTAAGTGAAGAAGTTTATATGCAACGTCCTTCTAGTCTCTCTATTAACTTAAACAAGGTTTGTCACCTTTGACGTGCACTTTATGGCCTTAAACAAGCTCCACGAGTTTGGTTTGCCAAATTTAGCTCTACCATCTCTCGCTTGGGTTACATGGCCAGTCATTATGATTCTGCCTTATTTCTTCATCGCACTGACAAATGTACTATTTTACTTCTCCTGTATGTGGATGATATGATCATAACTGGTGATGACCTCAGTGGCATTCAAGAACTCAAGGATTTTCTTAGTCAGCAGTTTAAGATGAAAGATCTTGGACATCTTAGCTAGTTCTTGGGTCTTGAAATTACTCATTCTACAGATGGGCTTTATATTACTCAAGCCAAGTATGCTTCTGAACTCTTATCTCAAGCTAGACTCACTGATAGCAAGACTGTTGACACTCCAGTTGAGCTTAATGCGCATCTGACTCCCTCAGGGGGAAAACCATTGCCTAATCCATCTCTTTACAGATGCTTGGTTGGCAGCTTAGTTTATCTCACTGTCACTCGTCTAGACATTTCCTATGCTGTTCACTAGGTGAGCCAATATCTGTTTGCTCCATGATCGACTCACTATGCTACTGTTCTGCACATTCTTCGATACCTAAAGGGTATTATCTTCCATGGTCTTTTCTACTCTGCTCAGTCTCTTCTTATTTTTTGTGCTTTTTCTAATGTTGATTGGGCAGGAGATCCCACTGATCACAGGTCCATCGTTGGTTATTGCTTTCTTCTTGGTTCTTCTCTAATTTCTTGGCGAAGTAAGAAACAAACTCATGTGGCTCGCTCCAGTACTGAAGCAGAATATCGTGCCTTTGCTAATACCACATTTGAGCTCCTTTGGCTACGATGGCTTTTCAAAGACTTAGGTTTGTCTACATTCTCTGCTACTCCTCTTTATTGTGACAACTAGAGTGCCATTCATATTGCTCACAATGATGTCTTCCATGAATGGACTAAATACATCGAGATCGATTGTCATTTTATCCGTTATTATCTTGGCCGTGGTGCTTTCAAGCTGATCTCAGTCTCCTCTAAAGATCAACTTGCATATATCTTCACCAAGTCACATCTTAAGGGACGCCTTCGTATTTTCGTTGACAACCTCAAGTTAGTCTCACATCCATCTTGAGCTTGAAGGGGGCTATTAACGAGTATAGTGTTGTGGGTTTTAGGCCCAACTAGATTAGATTACTTGTATAGCACACATTCTTGTACTACACTCTTACTTGTACTGCACTCATATGCCTCCTATATAAAAACACTCATGTATATTCTTTCACTGAGAAATACAATATTACAGATTTCAATATTTCTAATAGTAGGCATTGACTTTCGGCGTTCTTTCCACATAATATTTTTTACTTTATTTGGTACATGTAATGACCTAACAGCTTTCCATAAGTCTCTGTCCTAATCCATTGGAACCCCACCTTGATCAAAATCAGCTTCTTCGTTTAGATAATGGAAACCGACTTGCATGTAACTCCCCTTTTGTGTTAAAGGCCAAAAGATAGTATCATTAACCTCCAACCTTGCAAGAGGCATTTTTTTGATTAACTCAGCTTCCTCGGGTATGAAAATTCTATCTATCAACTCATGATTCCACTTCCAAGTCGAAGCATCTATCAGGAGCTCTATTGTGGTGTCTACCATTAATTCAACCAAAGGTGAGATAACTTGAGGTAGGTGTTTACTTGGTAGCTAATAATTTTGCCAAATACTCATTGATCGAGTCCATGATAGAGCAATTAGGAAAGAACCTAGCATTGAACACCCTTTAAAATAGAGAATTTTCATTTTGCAATAGTTGCCAAGATTGTTTTGCCAATAATGAATCATTGAACATAGCCAAATCTCGAAAACCCATGCCATCCACCACTTTCAATTTTGTCATCTTATCCCATTTTAGCCAATGAATCTTCCTTCTATCTTCTCATTGACCCCACCAAAATTATATCCAACTTAAAATTAATTTATGCAATAGTTAAAATTTTTGGAATATAGGCAATAGATTGAAATTACAAACTTATCTTGAAAAAAAATTTCAATTACAAAATTATATACTTTATAATAGACATTTTAAATGTCTCATATAGTAAATAGCTATAATATTTCGCTATAAAAAAGTGGCCAAATATTCTAAAGCAAAAACCATCTTTTCTATATATATATATATATATATGATAAAATTTTAATATATTACATCAATCTATGATAACCATTTTTACTATACAGCTATAATTTTTAATATCTTTTGGAAAAAGTATATTTTAAACCTTTTAATTTATGTGTTTAACAAATTAAACCTTATAGTCTCAAGAATAAAAAATTAAATTATGATGTTTCAAAAAATAATAGATTCAATCCTAAAATTTCAAAACTAACAATGTAAAACATAATATTCCAAAAAAGTAATATAGTAAGTGTCGGATTTTAAAGCAGAATCACATTGTGTTTTGAGTTTAATTAACATAGATAGGGGATTTAGTTTACTTTTTGAAACCTAATGATTGAATTTTTTTTTGTTAGATTATAGAATTTAATTTATTACATTCTAAAACTTTAAATTTAATTTTTTTACTTAAGCAAATATATTTAATTTATTACAATCTCTAAATTGGAATTTGAGTGATAATTCAATAATATTAACTTCTTTTATGGTACTTGCATATTATTTAGGAAAAAAGAAAACCTAAATCCACAACTGTTGCCTCTTTGTTTTTTGTAAACAAATATGGCTTTTAAAAAAAAATTTATAATAGATATTAAAGAATTTAACCTATGACATCTGCTATTTGATGATTACTCTTTATCATCAGACAAAAAATCAATTAATTTTTTTTTAGATAGTTCTGACCTATGACGTCTGCTCTTAATGATAACTCTTTACCATCAAACCAAAACACCAATCAGTTTTTGGTGTAGACGGTAATTGAACCCCAGATTTCTTATTTAATCATCAGAAACTTTATTAGTTAAGCTAACTGGAACCAACTGGAAAAAAAAAAAAATTTAATTTGATGTGTAAATAAAGTTTGAATTTCAAATATAATGCAAATTTGATAGGGGTGTAGTGCAAAGCCTTACTACACCCTCAATTAGACATTGACACGTCAGATTTTTCACATAAAAACATAGTGCCTAATGAACACAATAACAACCCATTAAAAACTAGTATAATTCAATATTTACTACAAAAAACAAGCAAATAAAAAAGAAAACCAATTGTTGTGTGAAGTCTAAACACACTGCCTCGCTGAACTGAAGAAGTCGCCTAAAAACCTACTGTGACTGAATTTTATACGACAAAACTCAAACTTTTCTGTCCAAGACTTTGGAAGTCTTCTAAGTAATCTGTAATAAACAAATGAAATAAAAAGGAAAACTTAGATTAACAATACTCCAAATACAAAATTATACCCAATCACACTAAGATGCATTTAGATTTGATATTCATATCCATCACTCTAAATATGAATCTGAAATTCAAGCATTCTTCTTCTTCTTCTACTTTTTTTTTTTCTTTTTTTAATTTATTTATTTCAAAGGTTAGAACAATCACAATAAAGATTTAAGATTCACCACCGATCGTGGTGGTGGTGGTTACCGGCGAAGGAGTGAGGCAGTGGGAACAGAGAAAAGAGAGACTCTGTATGGACATGAGATTAACGGTGGTGACCTCTGGTGAGTGGCGAGCAAGGGCTGCTCAGCCATGGCCAATGGTTTTTGTGGTTGGAGAATGGGTCCGAGAGAGAGCTAACGAATGGGGGTTTAGGCTTTAATCAGATGTGTCAGTTGTTAGTGTTCTATTTTAAAAAGTCTGAGATTGCACTCATTTATTAAATAACGTAAATAAAGAGTTTTACACCGTATTTTTATAGAATTTAACCTCTTCTATATATCTTATTTGAGGAAAATAAACTTGACTGTATTGAGATGTACAGCCTCTTGTTTTATTTTGGTTAGCTGCGCTTTGGCAAAGCCGAAAAAGGGTAGCATTGCTGATGTGATGCGTGCACTACAGTCTATAGTACTACGCCTCAAGGCTTATGACAAAGTCAACGGTCCATGGTTGGATGGGTGTTCATTACGCTAAAGTTCATCGTACGAGTTGTCGTTCTTAAGACGTGCCACGTCGATGGGATGATCCTACATGGGCTCCACGTAGTTGCATGTCCAATTGTCCACACGGCATAAGTAACCTGCCGCTTGTGTGTGTGTTTTTCCCCCCTTTTGTTTCTTAGAGCATTAGCATTAGGAAATACTAATTCCGCTATATTTTACTATTTTAAAAAGCTATTTTGTCATTATACTATACCATTTTACAATACCTCCACATTTCAAAACTCTATTTTTATTAAAATACTTTTTTTTTAATAATTCTTTATTATTTCTTTCCAACCATCACATTTTTCTAGGCTTTTAAACAGTCAACTTTTTTTCCTCTCTCTCCCTCAACCTCTAGCACCGGTTGAACACACATAGCCAAACACACACACAGACCTATGATACACCGATCAACCTATCCAAACCCATCACCACACACACACACACAAACACAAATCATCAAACCATCAACAAAGCCACACACACACAAACACAAACCATCAGCAGAGCCACACACGCACAAACCATCAATGGTCACCACACCCACCACCCAAGCCACCAATCAGCAAACCCACACCACCGATTTGAAACCCAGGCCGTCAAAAATACCTAAAAATCATTACCGGAGCCACCATCGAAGCTACCGATGATCAACCCAAACAATCCACCCACCGATCAACAGATCCACTATTTCAAACCCACCGATCAACCGATCCAAACCCACCATCAACTGATCCCAGCCCAACGATCCAAACCCAGCTCGCCGATCCACGCTGATCCAACCTCTAACCTAAAAAATCCAAAACCCAGCACCAGTGCAATGAGAGATGAGAGAGAGGTCGTGTGAAGCTTCAGCTATGGAGATGGGTAAGGGTGAATCGGTTGAGCTACAGTGCGATGAGAGATGAGAGAGAGGCTGTGTGAGATGGGTGAGAAATTTCGGAGGTGGGTGAGAAATTTCAGCGATGAAGCTTCAGAGATGAGAGAGCAGATGGAGAAACAGAGAAGGAAGAGAGAGAAGAGAACAGAAAAAATTAGAGGGATGAGAGAGAAATTTCAGGGGAAAAAGGAGGAGTAAAATATTATATATTTTTTTGCAATATTGTGAACAGTGCAATTCTATGTTTAGAATTGTATTGTAGCAGTATTGCAAAAAAATTTGCAATACTGCTGTTTACAATTCCCTGATGCAAGAGTTTTTGGGGTTTAGAATGCCAAATTTCTCTTAGATTTGGCAACAGCATTCTCCAATGCTAATGCTCTTATAAGAGCATTCCCATCAAACATGTCAAAAAAAATATAACATTTAGCATCTCAAAATACTACTTTATCAATTTTAACACTTCACTTTGTAACACACCCAACATCAAAACTTTTATTTTTTTACCACTTCATTAAAATATTATTTATTTATTATTTATAATTTATTTTTATTCTCCATGAGACATATCTGTCTCTCTTTCTATGGCTTTCTTCTTCAAGAAAAAACAACCAACCCACCCTTCATGGCCACCACCAGACACCACTCACTCAATGTCACCACTCTCATTGACAACCACGGCCTCAACACCCAGCAATCCATGGCCACACGGCACAACCCATGGCCTCAACCCATGGCACAACCCATAACAAACCACTAGAACCAACCACTGAATCAATCCCCATACACAACCCAAAGCCACCCCAATCAACTCACAACTAGACCCAGCAAAACCACCTAAGGCTGCCGAAACCCACCCACATCCTCGACCCGTAACTATGACCCAGACCTGAACAACCCACACCCACAACCACAACCACAAAACCCACAAAACAAGCCACAACCTCCACCATAACCCAAAACCTCCACAATCCACAACCTCCACCATAACCCACAAAACCCACAACCTCCACCACAACTCACCATAACCCACAACCTTCACAATCCACAACCTCCACCACAACCCACAAAACCCACAAACCCACCTCACAAATCACATACCCACGGTGGCAGATTAGGAGAGATGAAAGATTTGGTGGAGAAAGAGAGAAATAAAATGACATTGCCTATTTCCATGTAGGCTCTGGTTCGGCGGTGCTCCGACGTTGCCCTTATTCTCCTCCGCCAGCACCATCGCTCCACCTGGTCTAAGTGGCATCGGAGGTTGCCACTTGTGATCGTCGTGCTTCACCGTATGCGAAATTTCTACATGGAGAACTAGATGGAGAGAGAGTTCGGTGAACCAAAGAAGAAAAGAGAGAAAATAGTGTGAGAGAGAGAAATGATATTTTAATTAAAAGGTTAATAAAATATTATTATTTTTTATAAGATTTGAGCTATAGTAGGCTGTTATCTTTGACAGTCTACTGTAGCGAAGTTTCTAAAAATTTTACAATTACCATTCTTGATGTAGCGTGTTTTTTGTGGTTTCACGTGCTAAAAATAGCATTTAGCACTAATACAACGTTTGATACGGATGCTCTAAGAGAATAAGTTGAATGGTTGCTGTGGGGCCCGAAGATTTGGCAACCCCAGCCCACTCCATATCAGGCCTAAGGCCCATGCCGAGGACAATGCAGTATCCGAGGATGAGCGAGGAAGGCCCAAATTGTCAAGGAGCATCACCGAGGATGACCATGTCCTCGGCCGGCCGATATCGAAGAGGGGAAGGTCGGTGCCCCACCAAAAGCACCCTCCCAGGGCATGCCAAAGAAAAAGACAAATACCCAGGGTCGGTCGGGGGAATATGGTGAAGGAGTAATCCGTAGGGGAGTTGTCATCCCCACATTAAAAGCACGCAACTGACACTCTAGCTGCATTAATGAAGAATTGACCGTTGAACAGCGATGCTTTGGTTACTTCAACTAACAGGAGGTTTGGCAAGGCAGCTGATGGGACAAGCCCTCAGACACAGGCTCAGATAATCAACAAGTGGAAGATAGAGATCAGCTGAACAGGACTATATAATAGAATGAACCCCTAAAGAAGAAGGGGTTCAGGGGAAACCCTTATTTTCATTAGCAATCAGGGAAGAGCTCCTCGGACTGGGCCGAGGACAAACTTCCCCTTAGAAAACCTAGTTAAATCTCATTTGATAATCTTGTAAACCCACATCAACCGTTGTATCATTCACTAATGTCTAGTCCTTCTACCCACTCTCTACAAATTTATTGTATGGGGTCAACTAGGCTTGAGTCCACTCATCCTCAGGAGGGAAGTGCCCGAACCCAGTCCCTACAATTGGCGCCGTCTGTGGGGAGGATTTGAGGATTAGCGAGTGCGACGGTTGGTGTGGAAGGATTGATAACAACACCTCTTCCAAGTTCAAAAAAAAAAAAAAAAAAAAAACACAAACAACGGCAACGTACTCATTCAGAAGGCAATCATCTTAAAGAAATGAAAGATTCAAGAGGTAAAGTAAACGAAATGTGGCTACTTCTTTATGAAGTAAAGAAAAGTTACATTGTGTAACAAATGCTTAGGCAGGCTTGTTCTAAAACTAACTACGAAGGTAAATGCTTAGGCAGGCTTGTTCTAAATCTAAAAAAAAAAGAAAAAAAAAAGAAAAAAAAAAGAAAAAAAAAAAAGAGGCCTAGGTAGGCTTGTTTTAAAGCCAAGCTAAGTATGGAGGGAGAGGCGGAGATAGGCCTGTTCTAAGATCGTCCACGGCCCCTGATCCAGTATGGGCGGCACTGGTGATGAGGAAGAAGAGGAAGCCGTGGTGACTGATGGTCCCACCTTAAGGTTTTCCCTTGATTCTCTCCTAGTCCCACGACGACCGGGTGCTGGCGAATCACTACCAGCTTGGAAGGCCGGCAAATCCACACGCGGAGGAGAGATGTTATGTTCCTTTCGGATTTCCCTCCTAACTGCAAGGGGGGTCCTCTCTCTTGCTAGGTTGAAAAGAAGGAGGGTATTTGGCCTCTGCTTATTTCGCCTCCATTGTGTTGTCCAGGATTGGGGTGGCATTCTCGGCTCCTGAAGGGGGCTTGGCTTCCTTGACCCTGCCCTTTTCCAGGGCTACTCCATCTCCTTAGGCACAAGTCACTATTTTGGTAAGGCCCTTAAAAATGCCCAGAAAACGGAGAGCCTTGAGTCCCTATTGAACCCAAGTTTTTGTGAAACTTGAGAAAAGTATTATCCCAAAATGCCTTACATAGAAGGCAAGAGCTGGTGAAAACCAGCCCGCGCAGAATCCTAAGGAAGAAATACTGGAGGTATTAACTTCGCCTAATTTTCAAAGAGCTTACCACCCGCTGGATCCTCGTAAATTCGCAAGGATATTAATAAGGATGTGCCTCACGCACTGAAGCGCCAAGCGCATTACTCGAATAGCCTAAAAAACGCCTCGTAATTGGAAGTGGCGTGCTGGGTAGGAGCTACTGCCGTATGTAGGGGTGGAGGACGAGCTCACCCATGTCCGGGTCAGCGCCAGGCTAAGGAGCTAAACCGAAGAAGGGTCCCCCCTCAGTGGAGCAAGTTCAAGGTTGTTATCACTTTAAGGGCAAGCTCCCTCAACACTGAGGATGAGCCCCCTCACTCCAAGCAGTAAAGAAAACTCTAAGTGCTAGACAGAACCAAGGTCTTGCATAGTCCTCGGACTCAAACCTATGGGGAAACTAGTTACTTCAGAAGAATTAAGTGTTAGACAGAACCAAGGCCTTGTATGGTCCTCGGACTCAAGCCTATGGGGAAACTAACTACTTCAAGAATCAAGTACTAGACAGAACCAAGGTCTTGCATAGTTCTCGGACTCAAACTTATGGAGAAATTAGTTACTTCGGAAGAATTAAGTGTTAGACAGAACCAAGGCCTTGTATGGTCTTCGGACTCAAGCCTATGGGGAAACTAACTACTTCAAGAATCAAGTGCTAGACAGAACCAAGGTCTTGCATGGTCCTCGGACTCAAACCTATGGGGAAACTAGTTACTCAAGAAGAATCAAGTGTTAGATAGAACTAAGGTCTTGCATGGTCCTCAAACTCAAGCCTATGGGAAAACTAACTACTTCAAGAATCAAGTGCTAGACAGAACCAAGGTCTTGCATGGTCCTCAGAGTTAAACCTATGGGGAAACTAGTTACTTTAGAAGAATCAAGTATTAAACAGAACCAAGGCCTTGCATGGTCCTTGGACTCAAGCCTATGGGGAAACTAACTACTTCAAGAATCAAGTGCTAGATAGAACCAAGGTCTTGCATGGTCCTTGGACTCAAACCTATGGGGAAACTAGTTACTTCAGAAGAATCAAGTGTTAGACAGAACCAAGGCCTTACATGGTCCTCGGACTCAAGCCCATGGGGAAACTAACTATTTCAAGAATCAAGTGCTAGACAGAACCAAGGTCTTGCATAGTCCTCGGAGTCAAACTTATGGGGAAACTAGTTACTTCAGAAGAATCAAGTGTTAGACAGAACCAAGGTCTTGCATGGTCCCCGGACTCAAGCCTATGGAGAAACTAACTACTTCAAGAATCAAGTGCTAGACAGAACCAAGGTCTTGCATGGTCCTCGGACTTAAACCTATGGGGAAACTAGTCACTTAAGAAGAATCAAGTGTTAGATAGAACCAAGGCCTTGCATGGTCCTTGGACTCAAACCTATGGGAAAACTAGTTACTTTAGAAGAATCAAGTGTTAGACAAAACCAAGACCTTGCATGGTTCTCAAACTCAAGCCTATGGGGAAACTAACTACTTCAAGAATCAAGTGCTAGATAGAACCAAGGTCTTGCATGGTCCTCGGACTCAAACCTATGGGGAAACTAGTTACTTCAGAAGAATCAAGTGTTAGACAGAATCAAGGCCTTGCATGGTCCTTAGGCTCAAGCTTATGGGGAAACTAACTACTTCAAGAATCAAGTGCTAGACAGAACCAAGGTCTTGCATGGTCCTCGGACTCAAACCTATAGGGAAACTAGTTACTTCAGAAGAATCAAGTGTTAGACAGAACCAAGGCCTTGCATGGTCCTCGAACTCAAGCCTATGGGGAAACTAACTACTTCAAGAATCAAGTGCTAGATAGAACCTAGGTCTTGCGTAGTCCTCAGACTCAAACCTATGGGGAAACTAGTTACTTCAGAAGAATCAAGTGTTGGACAAAACTAAGGCCTTGCATGGTCCTCGGGCTCAAGCCTATGGGGAAACTAACTACTTCAAGAATCAAGTGCTAGACAGAACCAAGGTCTTGCGTAGTCCTCAGACTCAAACCTATGGGGAAACTAGTTACTTCAGAAGAATCAAGTGTTGGACAGAACTAAGGCCTTGCATGGTCCTCGGGCTCAAACCTATGGGGAGACTATTCACTCACGAAAGACCAAGTGTTAGGCTGAGCCAAGGTCATGCATGGTCCTCAGTGTCAAACCTATGGGAAAACTAGTTGCTTCAAGGGAATCTAAGTACTAGATAGAACCAAGGTCTTGCATGGTCCATGGACTCAAATTTATAGGGAAACTAGTTACTTCTGGAGGATCTAAGCACTAGACAGAACCAAGGTTTTATATTGTCCGCGGACCCAAACCTGCGGCGAGGCTGACCACTTTGATTCTAGTAATGAGCACTGCAGAGGATGGTGATCTTTCCTACAATGGGATCTCAAGACCAAGCCCATGAACATCACTTAAAGCATTTTAGGGTTTGATAGACTTGGTCCTGATCCGACCCACATCTAGAGAGTTCCCCTATTTCCATAGCTTTAAACATTTACTAAATAATTGAAGGGTTTGGTGACCTCGACCTACCCCGGTTCTAAATTAAAGACCAGAGAGGGGTAGGTCTCCATTTGCATAAACCTCCATACGCTATTATAATCATCGATGTGGTCAGCTGAAGCGCAATTAAAACCAGGATTGTGCAAGTAAAAAAAAAAATAACAATACAAGCAGGATGAATAAGAGAAAATAAAGTATGCACTTCATTGAATCTTTAAGAGTTACGCAAGGCAAGAGTGCCATTACAATGCTTAAAAAAAAAAAAACAAACAAAGCAAAGGCATCGTGGAGGATCATTCCTTTAGCTTCATCTCAATTCCCCCCTTAGGGGGCTGGGCAAAAGAGGTCTCAGGGTCCTCGTTACCTTCGCTTAGGATTACAGCCTGGGGAAGGTCAGCTGAAAGAGATATCTCCTCAACATGAGGGGTTTGGACATCAGTTAAGGGGTCCGCAGCCTCCCAGGGTGCATCCACAGTGGGACTCTTGCTTGTCTCAACGGCCCAGGAGGAGTAGCTTCCTTTGCGGGCTTGTCCGAAGTGGTAGCAGTTGGGGCATCTTCATCAGGAACAGCCCTAACTCCCTCAAGAGTTACCTCGGCCTCGGAGCTGGGAGGAGCAACCTCACGAATGGCAGGAGGGTAGTATACACTCTCTACCTTCCACAGGTCAGATGAAGCCTCAACACTTGCTTGTTTCAAGACTTCATTCCATACCTGAGAACAGTAAAGTCTGCATACCCCAGGCACTTGAGCTTTAAGGCTGGCTTCTGTCTTAGCTACCCCTGACTCGTAGGCCTTCTGCTCGGCCTTACCTTTGGAGGCCTCAGCCTCTTCCTTAGCTTTTAAGGCCTCATCCCTGGTGAATTCCGCAACGCCTCTGGCCCCCTTTACCTCGAGTACCCTATTTTCAAGGGTCGCGACCTCCTCTTTGGCGACCCTCAGCTGATCCTCTGCCTTAAGCAGGCACTCCGTTTGATCTAGGGCCTGCTTTTGGGCACTAGTAAGGCCTGATTCGGCGATGCCTCGAGCCCTCTTCATTTCCTCCAACTCCTCCCTCACATTTGAAAGATCAGCCTTGAAGACTTTGAGGGTTCGCGCAGCGTCTAGCAGCTTGTCACGCTTCAAGTTCGCGACCCTGCTTTGGCTACTGGCTATACCCTTCAACCTAAAGGTAGCCTGCCAATTAAAACCAATGCGCAAGAGATAAGGAGCCAAAAGGCAGGAAGTCAAGAGAATCACAAGTGATTAGGAAACTTACCATGCCCAAATATTGTTTGAGGCCGTGGAAGACCTCCTTACTCCTTAGAACCTCCAACTGGGCCATATCCGCGAGGAGTAGCAAGGACCTCCCCAATGCGTTAGCCATATGTTCACCCTCGCCCCCTCGAGGGTCCCTGAGGGAGACATCGTCCATCAAGGGCTCCCTATGGAGCATGGGGGCAGGGAGCCAAGCTTGGGCCCCGGGCTGGATGGTGGTCTGTTTGTCCTGACCTCGGCGCCCTACTCTCAGCTGCTTCAATGGCCGCTGAGCGTCGTCATCATCCTGGGAAGGATCAGACTCTTCGTCCCCCCTAGGCCTCTTTCCTTTGTCCTTCTTCTGCTTAGGATTGGGGAGCTTGGACCTAGATGGCGAACTCTATTGGGGTGGGGGAGAAGGAAGTTTGGGAGGAGACTTTCCCGGCGCATCCTTACTCAGCTGCCCCTCAATCAGGGCCAGCAGGCTTGTCTGAGGTTGTTTCTTGAAGCTCATCTTCAACCGAGGAGAGGCTTCTTTGGATAAAAAGTCTACTTCAGCTAAGCTGGGGTCACCTAAATCGCCAAGAGGGTCCTCGGGCGAGTGGAATTGGTTGAACACGTCAAACTTGTCCTCGGACGGACCTGAGTCAGCCACTTCCTCTTCTCTTGGCTCTCCCCCTTCAGCCTCTGCAACTTGAGGTGATGAAGAGGTACCGGCCAACGGTATGCCTTCCAGAATGGGAGATCCTTCGGGGATCAAAAATCCGTGCTCGACTACGGTGATCTTATGCAGCCGAGGATCTTCAGCTCGGATCACGTACTTTGGAGCCAAGAATGATCTTTGAATCGGATCGTATCCTAGGATCTTTTGAGCGGCTCTAACTTGGTTGTCGGCTTCATTCACAAAAATCTTCGACCTCAGTACGGTTTGCAAATCCTCTTTGTTGACCAAGCCGAAGTGACGCTCAAAAGCGTGCAGATCTGTATAAAAAAAAAACAAGTTCCTGTTAACAACCAAACAAAGCAGAGCACCAAGGCACAAGAAATTAGACCCTTTCCTAGTCTAAATGCCCCACCTGATGTACCCTCCACTGTTGGACAATGAAAGCCATCGTGCCACTCTTCGGACACAATGAAGAAGTCTTTGTTCAAACCCTTGCTGGACTCAGGGAGGCACTGGATGAGCCGGACCCTATCGTCCATCGTCTTCATGTAATAAGACTTCCCTTTAAGGCACTGGAGGTTGTAGCATCAGTTTACGTCGTGGTGGGTTAACCCCAGCCCTATCTTCTCGTTTAGGGCATCCACACAACCTAAGATCCTGAACACATTGGTGGCACACTGGGTGGGAGTTAAGCCGAAGTGCCTAAGATAATCCCTTATCACTGGCCCCATGGGGATCCTCATACCACCCTCTAAAAAGGCGATTATAGGAATCGCCACCTCACATTCTTTTCTCTTAATGCATCATTCCCCTTCTCCACAGTACCTCAAACCCACTGTATCGAGGGATCTTATAGTTAGCAACGAATTTTTCCATCGCCTCCTCAGACTTAACTAACTTCTTAAACCTACCCATCCTAAAGAACTAATGAGGGGCTCAGGGAAAAACGAAGGAAAGAGAAAAAGGAATAAGAGGACAAGGAACTCAGGCGGGAAAGTACGAACCGGAAAGAGAAGAGAACTTACAGAAATGAGGAAAGGCTCCTCGGACAGGCCTTTTATGTTAAAAGGAGGTGTAAAGTCGGTCGAAGGCTTGACCAAGTTCGGTGTATGTGCGCAAGAGCTCTTGAATGCAAAAGTGAAGGGGCAAATCGGTTCGATTGGGTATTTATACCCCTAATTAAAAGTAACTGCACGGGCTTTCCCGCCCATTAAGTCAGAGGTATCCCTACTGTCAATTCATCATCACACTGTTGAACGTGGAAGACATAGAGCCGCCAAAATTTAATGAAGGCGCGCTCCAAGTACCAAAACGCCAAGAGCGTTCCCTGAGCAGTTGGAAGGATTTTGGTATTGACAGAAAAACAAGATTTGCCAGACCATGACAAGGACCCGAGGACATAAAAATCCTCATCCCCCCCCGAGGAGCCGGGCAGCAGAATTTTGAGGGGCTATTGTGGGGCCCGAAGATTTGGCAACCCCGGCCCACTCCATATCAGGCCCAAGGCCTATGCTGAGGACAATGCAATATCCGAGGATGAGCGGGGAATGCCCAAATTGTCAAGGAGCATCGCCGAGGACGACCATGTCCTCGGCTGGTCGATATCGAAGAGGGGAAGGTCGGCGCCCCACCAAAAGCACCCTTCCAAGGCATGCCAAAGAAAAAGACAAATACCCAAGGTCGGTTGGGGGAATATGGCGAAGGAGTAATCCATCGGGGAGCTGTCATCCCCACATTAAAAGCACGTAACTTACACTTTGGCTGCATTAATGAAGAATTGACTGTTGAACAGCGATGCTTTGGTTACTTCAACTAACAAGAGGTCTGGCAAGGCGGCTGATGGGACAAGCCCTCAGACATAGGCTTAGATGATCAACAAGTGGAAGGCAGAGATCAGCTGAAGATGACTATATAATAGAATGAACCCCCAGAGAAGTGGGGGTTCAGTGGCAACCCCTATTTGCATTAGTAATCAGGGAAGAGTTTCTTGGATTGGGCCGAGGACGAACTTCCCCTTAGAAAACCTAGTTAAATCTCATTTGATGATCTTGTAAACCCACATCAACCGTTTTATCATTCACTAATGCCTAGTTCTTCTACCCACTACCTTCCCTCTCCTTAGTCTGATCTTGACACTGATCTCGGAAGCTTGTTCTGATCTTCGTACTCTCTACAAATTTATTGTATAGGGTCAACTGGGCTTGGGTCCACTCATCCCCAGGAGGGAAGTGCCCGAACCCAGTCCCTACAGTTGCTTATGTTGAAATTAAGACTTAGGATGTTACACTTTGTCCACTTCTATTTTGAAATTTGAACCGTCCATATATATAATTTTACTTCAATTAGAACTTTTTTACAGAATTTTCAATAAATATTAAAGAAATAAATTATTTAATTTGCTTATTTTGATCATATATTATAATTATGTGTTTTAATATAGTAATTTTTTTTGAGAAGATAATATAATAAAAGATAGTCTTACACTTTCTATTTACATTAAGTAGTTTACTATAAGTGTTACAAATTATAAAATTGATGTGCTGTGGTATTGTGTCGCATTAATTATGAATATACTAATTTATTCTAGATGAAACTCTATTAAAGCTTTAAGTAACTTATTAATTATCAATAAAATTTTAATTATATTTATAAATTTTCTTTTATTTACGTATAATTTTTAATTAGTCCACGCATCACATATATATACTACTAATATATATAACCTTTCTTTCTTTATATACTTGGGAAGGAAAAATGAAGGAAATCAATAATAATATTATGTTAATGACTATTATACCCCTTGTAGCGGGCAAAAAGTGAGTAAGTATTATGACTGATACAAACTTGCTACTCTTACTCACACAATTAATTTTTAAGAGGTGGGATGCTCAATCAACCTTAAATGCCCTTAACAAGATGAAAAGACTAAAGTGGGAATAATTGAATTAATTCCAAGTGTAGATAGATGATATCGGATACGAAACAATCTTAAAATATTAGGGTCCTCAAGTTTAGTCCGAGATAGAGATTATAAGTAGTTTTTAAGTTTCAAGAAGTCCATCCCCCGCTCTAGGGGCTTTTTGGCTTTATATAATCAGCCAAGATGTATCTGAGCCCAACATTTGGAAGGCCAGGATAGGATTTCTTTGACACTTGTCCCATTAGGGCGTTACTAAAAGGTTTCTACACTAAGGTATGAGCTGGGTGGACATTGTTCATAGGTCATTTCCTTATTAATGCGACCAACTAAGTGGTTGCAGTGTATTAAATGCGGAAGTGACGGATGCTTTATCTATCCTCTTTCCTTTCTTCTCTGCTTGGCAACAAGTCTTTCTCTTCGCCCTCGGTTTGGACCCGACAACTGTTAGCCTTGGTTCTTGGTTTCCCAAGAGCATGTTGGCATCCTTAGAGTTCTTGTCCATTGTAGTCTTTTTGCACTTGCATGAGATCATTTGTATTTTTCTGAGGACATTCTGCTGGTGCCTTCTGAGGTTCGTTTCCTCGGCGTTGTCCTTAATCCCTTTGTTTGTATTCTCGGATCCTAGTCCCCCCCCCCCCCCCCCCCACACCCCTATTATAAAAGAAACCTTTTATTTATTTATTATTTTTCATATCATTTATTTAAAATTTAATTTCAACAATGTTAAAACTTAAAAATGAATATTAGGATTGATGCTCAAGCTTTGTCATGGGCTAACTATATACCTTTTCATTATACCTTTCTCGGCCTTTTAGCTAAGATCAAGTGTAATATACCTTTTCATTTATTTATTTATATTTTTAGAATCAAAATGCTAACAATGGACTTCTTGTTAAATATGCGCAGTAAAATAATAATTACATCAATTTGTTTATTGGGTAGGTTAATAGTTACATCATTTATTAAGAAGAGTACTGGTAGTCTGGTATTATATGTATAAATGGAGATTTCTTTTTTAATTTCATACTTTCCACAAAACCAAGGCATGTATATATATTCGATAAGTAACAAAAAGAAAAAGAAGCACTAGTAATCCCAAAGCGAAGCAACAATTTTTTTATTAAAAAAATGTATATTAAAAAAGCATATGGTAAATAGAGGGGTAAAAATGTAACTGTATACTCTTTCCCTATTTTCTTTTATCTTTTTCTCTCCGATTTGGGATTTAGTTTGTGGTTCTACAAGAAAATATGGAAAGAGTATACAATTACATTTACAATTACATCTACAACTACCATTGGAGAAATAACTCTTGGACAGTTTTTCTTAGGTAGCCAATTATCACCCCATACTTGCACAGAGTTACCCAAAAAAATATGCCAAAAAGCCCCACGCTTGATGACTTCCCTTTCCTTGATTATACTCTTCCAAGCATAGGATGCACCCACTGGATTTTTTGCTTCCATCACCAGGGAGTTAGGGAAGAACTTGGCTTTGAACACTCGATAAAAAAGAGATTGGGTATCATGAAGAAGAAGCCATGTTTGCTTCACTAAAAGTGCATCATTGAACAAAGCAAGGTCTTTGAATCCCATGCCTCCTTGATTCTTTGGTTTACATAGCTCTTGCCACTTCACCCAATGAATTTTTCTACTCTCACCTTTTTGGCCCCAAAAAAATCTGCAAATCAAAGACTCAATCTCATGACATAGAGTAGTTGGAAGCTTGAAACATGCCATAGTATAGGTGGGTAGGGCTTGGGCCATAGCTTTGATCAATATTTCCCATCCCACTTGAGATAAGAGCTTTGCTTCCCATTCTTGTAATTTTTTTTTTCAGATTTGCTATTTAATGAGAGTGAAACTCTCTTATTTTTGCCAACAAGAGAGGGGAGACCCAAGTATTTTTCAAAGTTTTCATATCCTCAATCGTTGACTTGCTGAAGAAGAGTGTAGTTTTTGCTCGATTAATTTGTTGCCCAGATGCTCTCTCATATGTAGCCAAAGTATCTAGCAAACTTTGGCATTCACTCTTTTTTGCGATGCAAAAAATCAAATTATCATTTGCAAAAAGGAGATGAGTTAGTTTAGGTCCATTCTGGCAAAGAGAAACTCCCCGGATATCACCTTTAGTGGCTGCCTTTCTTATCAAGCCATGTAACCCCTTAGTAAACATGAGAAACAAGTAGGGGGAGAGGGGGTCCCGTTGCGGAAGTCCCTTAATGGGGGAGATATCACCATGAGGCTCTCCATTGATCTGAATTGAATAAGATGCAGTGGTAATGCATAACATCATGACTTTCACCCACCTATCTTGGAAGCCCATCTTCACCAAAACTTTTTCCATGTAAGACCATTCTACTCTGTCATATGCCTTGTGTCAAGTTTCAAAGCCATAAAACTTGTTTTTCCCCTTATTGTGATTTCTCATATGATGTAAAGTTTTAAAAGCCACCAAAATATTGTCAAAAATCAAGCAATCATATAAAAAAGCACTCTGGTGTTCCAAAATAATATGAGGCACAATATCTTTCAGTCTATTAGCTAAGACATTTTAAAAAAAAATCTGATACAACACATTACTCAAGCTTATAGGTCTAAATTGTGTCACATTTTTCGGATTCTTTAGTTTGGGGATCAAGGTTATAAAAGTATGACAAAGGGATTGTGGCAGAGTACCTGTGTTTAGATAGTGTAAATGGCTTGAGAAACATCGGATACGATCAAAGCCCAATAACTTTGGTAAAACAATGGGGGCATAGCATCAGGACTTGGGGATTTCAAAGGTGCCATTTGTTTTAAGGCCGTTTCAACCTCTTCAATTGTGATATCTATGATCAGCTTCTCATTTATATCTTCAGTGACCACATGGGGAATAACCTCCAAAACCTCTGCCAAGCTATTCGGATTTGCAAATTTCAAAAGGTCTTAATAAAAGTTAAAAATAATCTTGTTAACCTGGGAGTGCCTTGTGCACCACCTACTTGTTTGGTCATGCAGCTTGGTGATATAGTTATGGCGCTATCGCTGAGATGCTTTGCTATGAAAAAATTTAGTGTTTCGATATCCATCCTTGAGCCATATAATTTTATATCATTGTGCCCACATCTTTGCCTCGTTTTCAAGAAGCATATTGATCTCTGACTCCAAAAACCTCATCTGTCGTGAATCACTTGTTCAAACTAAGGCTCTCTCGGTTTGTTGCAATTCTTTTCTTTTTTTATAAGTTTGCTTCTTACACTTCCAAAAGACTTCTTACTCCACCGTGATAATTTGATTCCACACTTATCAATTTTTTTAACACCCTTGTATCCCATGGGTTTGCCACTTTTTATGTCCATACTTTTTCTATTATGTCACTACAACCCTTATTCGCCATCCACACCTGCTCAAAGGATAATGGTTTTTGAAAACTAGAATCCATACTTTCCGGAGCTATCCATAGAGGTTAATGATCAGAAGTTGTTGTATCCAAGTGGTGAATTTTAGTTTCTAGAAACATTGTGAACCACTCATTTGTCGCCACTACTTTGTCTAATCTCTCGCATACAGTTAGCATAATGTTTATTCCAGTTAAAGGAGAAGCTCATAAACCCTAGGTCCATGAAGTCACATTCATCTAGAATATTCCTGAACAGTTGCATTTGAGTATGTGGTCTTGATCTTCCTCCTTGTTTTTCTGATTGCTGGGTGATTTTGTTGAAATCTCCAACACACAACCAAGTTGAAACTCCCCTCTTCTTCAACTGTCGCAACTTGGTCCAGGATTCATGTCTTTTTTGTGTACCTGGTTCACCATAAAAGCCCGTAAATCTCCATTCATCAGCTTGGTTCTAGTTAATTGTGGTATCAATATGATTGGGAGAAAAGGTTTCAATGTCTAACTTAAAATCTTCATTCCAAAAAAATACCAAATCCCCTGCCTTATTTCTCCTTGGAACTTTAAACATGTGCTTGAATTGAATTTTTCTTTGAACTATATCTAGCCTTGCTCTATCGGTCCATGTTTCAGTTATGAACACGACCGATGGATCTTTTGCCCACACCATGTCTGTGAGCTGATCTTTTGTACGTAGGTTCTCATGCCCACGACAGTTCCATACCAGTAGACTCATTGCTTTTGGCAGGCTGGAAACTAGCCTCCGCCAATATATGGATGTTTTCATTATCAATTTGAGTAACCATATATTTTTTATTAGGTAACTTAGATTGATGTGAGTGGTAGGATGCTACTTTTTTTTGTCCCAGAATTTCAACCTTGGTCGAATTTCTTTGCCCTTCAATCCTAGGGATTCTCTTCCACATGACTGGGGGGTGTGTATTTTTAGGGAGTTTATTCGGATTGGGAATATCAGAGGGATTTTTGGGATTTTCGGTAGGAGGTGGATTCTGGGGAGATATTTTTGTTTGGGTAGGCTTCAGAGAATTAAAATGAGCAAAATCTGGGATATGGGAGGATGTTTCGGGCTGAGGGGTTATCTGGGTGGTTAAAGGATTATTTTGGGAAAAGCTATTACCTGTCAATGTGTCATGAACGTGATTTTCTCCCCTAGTTAATTCAAATTTGTGTAAGTCACGATCTATTTCCTTAATACATTTCTCAAACATATCCACGCCTTTATGAGTATGCATCAAAGCCAGGATTGGTTGAGCAAGGTCAACTGTGTTATTCTCTATTAGGAAAGGATTTTTGAAATTTGAATTTGGAGCTTCCATGTTCACATCACTTACCTGTTTGGGATGGGAGGGTGTTTGGTCACTTGCTGGTACACCTGTCGCTAGCGGCCATTGGGGAAAGCCAGCGGAGGTGGTATCTTTCGAAGCTACATCTTTTTTCACATAGAATCCTAGGACCATAATTACTAACCTGTGTGAATCAGTAAATGGAGAAGCTCGTATCTAAGGACCATAGCATTTATCAGCTTCCTCCAAAGTTCCTTCACTATAAATCCACAAGTCACAATCTCGATCATTATGTATTAGGTACCCACACCAGTAGCAGAGGTTAGGAAGTCGCTCATATTTGAAGGACACCCATTGTTCCTTATTATCCTCAAAAGCAACCACCCTGCCTCGACATAAAGGTCGTGATATGTCGATAAGTACGCACACTCTCATAAAGCCACCCTTGTCTTCAATTGGTTATTTTGGTTGACATAGTACATGTCTCACGGTTTCGTGCAGCCCTGCTGCCACTTGTGGATTCATAAATCTTATTGGGATACCATGGACTTGTACCAAAAAATGAGTAGAGTTGAAGGGCATAATTGTTGGGATTTGTGCCATAAAATCCTATTGTATGATTCTATGTATTATATTATGTATGACATTATGTATGGCATGATGTATGACTTAATATTGTAATTAATAAAGTTGTTTTATTATTATCTGAAATAATAGTAATATGAATATTTGGACATTATCATATAGTCCATGAGATGCATAGTATGTGATTTATGTGATTTAGTCACAGAAGATATAAGTCACAAGTTCTTTGTAAACTCAGAATTTTAGTTTGTAGTTGGTGATGAAATTGGGCATTTCATCTGCGAAGACTATAACATATTAACTAAGATGATTTGTCTTGATCATGGAAGTTGTGACTTCTAGTTGATATGTTGATATGTTTTAAGAGTTAAGACATATTGAACCAGACCGCTGTGATATTTATTATTCTCCTAACGACTATCAATTAAATAATAAATCTTACGACTTCTATTTTCATGAACTTTAAATCCTAAGAGAATAATGGACCTGATCATAAAATGTAGGTTGCTTTGATATATTAGAAGTGAGATCTAAAGTAACGGTCACAATCTCAGTATGTTGGGCAGCCATATTTAGTGTTGATGGAACATATATTTTCAAGATGGAATTCATAGCCTCTTAATGGAGATACAAATTATTCCCTTGAGATAAGTTTAATGGGTTTGTTATTCAGAGAGTTAGGCCTAACCACTTTGGTAAGAAATTACTAAAGCATATATTTATAAAATTGGATTTCATAAATATATAACGAATAACTTAAAATGATTAAATCGGGTATTCAAAGATTAAGATGTAGTAATCTACAAAGTGGCAGTCTTCATTCATGACTTTGTATTAGTACGAATATATTATGAAGGAGTTGCATGTACAATAAAGTCTTGGGATATAATTTATTAATAAGGCCTAGAGTGCAATTATATTTATATAGTGTTATTAAATATAATTAATGGTAACTTTGGACTTGTCAAGAGTTGACAGAAAAAGCCCAAAACCCATTGGAGCTAGTGTCTTATTTGTTCCCTTTTGGTTCCACTCCAAGCCACATACTAAAACCCAATTAGAAAGACCCCAATTAGATAATCAGTTATTAGGAGAGAAACATACAAAATTTTGTAACAATCACAAGTGCATGAATTGGTATGTATGTGAGTGTTGGACACCCTCTCATTCTTTCTAGAACATACACATATAACTGATTGAGAGAACACACATCTTGGGCGTTAGTGGAATTGGAGTGAAGATTGAAAGTGTTCTCGAGAACTTCTGATCTTTGGTTTTGAAATTCACTGCACCAAGGTACACTCTCTTGTTCTATATTCTGAAACTTATATAGTGTATGTTATCAATTGTGAATGAAGTAGATCCATTAATTTTCCGCTGCGCACATTTATATTTCCAACAATAACCTCCCTGTCTGAATCCTTGTTATAGCATTGTAGCACCATAAGGTGTTTGTCGAAACTCCATGGTTCGTTTGCTATAATTGTTGAAAAGAATAAACATGATTACTGAGGTTTTTCACCTGGAAAAGCTAGTGTAATATGAGAAAATTGGAAAACTTTAACTTATGTAAAAGTTTTTTAATGAAAACTTTTAAGTTATAAGAAAATGGTGCAATCAGTAATTAAAAATATAATAAAATAGGTATTTAATTGTTTGGCTGCACTTTTGTTATAGGAAATGACTACTTTCATGAATATTCCTTCTTAATGGGAGGGAATCATGATTCTCTCTTTCTCTCTCCTGTGACTATTAGTTATATATATTTTAGGGTGGTCCATATCCACTAAGACCCGATGAACTCGTCCAACTCGGAACTACTTGAACTAAAACTATCCAATACAAGCAGAGAAACGGTTGGCGATAGGTCTAAAGTTCTATGATCGACGTTGGTGGGTCGAGTGACCAGTTTCATTCTCCAAAACTTGAGCCACCCAATCTGACTGACCAAACCTTTGAAAGAGGTTGGATCTACCCAATTTGTTCAGATCCAGCAAAAAAAAATACAGATTGCTGCCTAGCACAACCCAGCATCTTCATTGGCTTCGACTAACCTGACCATTGTCCAACTGAGTTCAATCCGATCAGACTCATGATTTTTCGCGGTTAGCAGTGGGTTTCAACTGGAAACCCTATGTCATTAGGTTGATAGCGAATTGAGCACAAACCTGACTTGTTGACACCTCTAAATTATATTTCATAGATTTTTGAGGACAAAATTAAAGTCAACATGGGATTATAAGTTATAAGATGTCCATGAAAAGAGTTTTTATTTTTATTTATAGGGATGTCCATTGAAAAGGTTGATTAGTAATTTTAAAAGATTAACACAAAACAATATGACAAAAATCATGGAAGTTAAATTCAATTTTTATCAAGTCCAGAGGATGTACTACTATTGGTCTATTACTATATATTTTCTTTATTTAGCTAATGAAGTCTGAACCAAAACATAAACGAGACACGTGCCTACATTGGGTCCCAGGCCTAGCAGGTAGAGCCCAAAGAAATGCGGCGCACGCTAATCTATTACGCCTTGGGAGGAAGGACACATCGACCAGTCAAAAAGGTTGTGTATTTTTTTTTTCTCTTTTGAATACTTGTAATAAATACTACTCAATGAGACCAATTTATGAATTCAGAAATTAGTGGACATGTGTGTGATATCTATTGGGGGTATAGCCGACCGAAGGCATCATGTGATGTACAGCTGTCGGTTAGCGTGATGGGGTGTGGGCCCCATTATACAAGTGCGGTCAGAGGAGCAGACTTGTTTTTTATTATTATTTTGAGCGTGGGGTATACACGAGGATCGCTGTTTTTGGTCTCAGCCAGCCGGTTGCTTTTACCGGGTAACGTGGTGGTCCTGGTTGGACTACGGGGTCTCGATACGTGATTTTTGTGATCTCAACGGGAAATTGGATTGGTATTAAGAGGGATGACATCTATAAATATAAGGACGTTTGGTATGTGTATTTAAATAATAATTTTTATTTAAAAAAATATTAATGAGTGTTTTTAGGGTAGTGGTTAATAATTTATTTAAAAAAAGTTTTTATGGAAAATGGAAAAAAAATAATTAATATTTTGACAGTTTTTTTCATTTCTTATAAAAGTGATATCAAAATTTTCTTAAAATGGATTATTAATGAGTGCCCTAAGGGCACTCGTTAGCGTGACCCTTTTAAAAATGCGTGTGGGTGAAAAAGTGTGTGAAAATGAATGTAATGTTGTTTAAAAACTAAAAATATGTGTTTAAACAAGTTTACCAAACAGCCCCATAATCATCCTATAACAAACAAAAATGATAAAACCCGATTTCGCTTTGTTAGTATGTTCCTCGTTAGTACGATAGACGATCTTGTGTAAGAGAAAACACTAAGTAAATAATGACACCGGTTTGGGGCTTGTTAATGACTCTCTGATGCTTAAATTAACTTAAACTCTTTAGAAATCTGTAATCTATCGAGCAATTTGTGTGTGTGTGTGTTCAATATGAATCATTTACCTATCTCTCTTGGCTTTATATAGCCTTAGATTGAGTAAATGCTCAATCTATTGGCCTTTCTAATGTTGTACTACAGTTGGAGGATTTATGGCCCAATAATGACCATTTAACCCCAGCTCTTTAACGTTTGAAACGGTCATTAAATGCACATAATTGGATGGCAGTAACGACTCCATGCTTATTTATCATTTGGTCATTAAATGCTATCTGAAACTAATGCGCTTACGCTCGTCCGTACTTTTATTCGTCATTGACATGGACGGTTACAAACGACCATTTTATAAAAACTATAAAGTTTTTATATAACTGACTTTGGATGAATGAGGATATTAGGATATTCCATTGTTCTTTCTGTTTGCTCTCTTCCCTTTCTAGTTAAAAGGATGCGCAGTTATTTGCTTCACGGTAGACGTAATATGGAAACGCCATTCGTGGCTTGTTCAACATTTCTCTACGGTAAAAACAATAACAGAATAACCCATAGACGAATTACTAAAGGAGGTTAGTTTGATATGACTAAGGTCAAATTAGATTTTGCAATTATATGGTTATAACCTAAGTCCAAAACTAAGGTAAGTCCATATTTGGCTGTG
This sequence comes from Quercus glauca, assembly GCA_023736055.1. Lineage (NCBI taxonomy): Eukaryota > Viridiplantae > Streptophyta > Magnoliopsida > Fagales > Fagaceae > Quercus > Quercus glauca. The sequence continues at coordinate 36,633,258 of CM043322.1, forward strand.
TTATTTGTAGTCGTACCATGTAAATAGAAAATTTTTTAAACCCTTTTGAGTCCCATATTAGCCCTCTAGCATCTACCTACCCCGGATTTCCTAAAAAAACTCCTATTAGTATTGAGTTTAATAAGAGGAGCTTGAGGGGACACCTATTAAAGGTTACCGTCAATACGGGGGTGTATTGAGATGTATCTGGAGGTAAAGAAAAAGTACCCATTGTCAATGTTTTAAATCAAATGGACACCCCCAGAAACTTTAATTTGAGCATGAGCCTATATTATGCCTCCATTCATAATGACTTCTAGAGAGGGTTTCGTTTTGCTATTTTTCTTCCACAAAGTTACAAACCCTCTCTCTTCTCTATAATAAGTTAATAACCTAAATCTTAGTTACATTTTTTAAATATTTATAAAAACAATTATTTTTAAAACATATAATTTATATAAGAAATTATAAGGTGTGAGAGACCATGCTCCTAGCTCAAACCTTTCAGAATTTGGTTTGGCATAACCCATACGAATGGGTGGAGTCATGTTGGTGCTTCTCAAGAGTGGAGATTCTACTAATGTTATTATCTCTCTTAGATCAAGTGTTTTATAATGGAGTTGCCATGTATTTAATTGGAAAAAAAATAAGAAAAATAAAAAATTGAAAAGGTACATCTTTATTGATGAATTGAATTGAAATTAAATCTCTTGAAAATAACTAGAAATTTACATGGTGTTGGTCCTAGCTACAATCTCAGCAAAATACATGGCTTTGATTTATAGTTACAATCAAATAAATAAATAAAAAATTATGTTAAGGACATATTTTATGTTTTTTTTTTTTGAGAAAGAAGGACATATTTTATGTAGTTGGCTAATCCTTTGACAAAACGCACTTTATTTGTAATTGGGTAGATCTAGGATGTGTTTAATACTTCAAGAAACATGTTGTTCAAGTCTAGTATTAAAACTATGAAGATTGGACTAAGAAATAAGTGAAGAAAAGGTGTTCATTAAAGCTGGACAGATAGCTCGACACCTATGGAAAGATAGCTTGACAGCTTCTCAACACCTTCTCGATAGCTGGCTATTTATCGAGCTCTTAAGGTGTTTTCTTATCGCAATCTCGACACCTTCTCAACAACTGGTGGATCGATCGAGAAATCTTCTGTCTCCTCGACACCTAGCTATCTATCAAGGTTTAAAACTCGACACCTCCCGATCGATCGAGGTATCTATCGAGGTTACGGGAATTCAGATTTTCAAATCTGATTTTTGGGCCAGGCTTATGCATTTGTGTAGGGTTTTTTTTCTCACAACCCTAGACCTATATAAGGCTTATTTTAGAGGCCGTCACATAAGAGAATACAAGGAGAACATATGCAAAAGGTGACCGATGCCTTATTCTCTTTGAAAGAAGCTACTGCGTCTTTTGCGCATTAGGGTTTTGTAACTAAGTGTTTCTTGATCTTCATTCTTGATGAAGTGAAGAACTTTGCAGTCAACATTTTCTTCTAATTGGTGATTAAGTCGCGTACTGAGATCCGCGTAATTGGTTAGTCACGTACTGGGATTCGTATATCAACAAAAAGGGTGGCGTTCATATATTGAAGAGTTCAGAGGTTCTGAAGCGGTAGAAGGTTTCTGCTGTGAGTTCATCTACGGGGATTATAGAGTCTAGGGACAAAGGTTTTGTACTAGATCTGAAACTTCTCTTTTCTATAGTGGATTGCTTTTTGGGAAGGTTTCCCCTTAGGTTTTTTTACTGTGAAACTGGTTGGTTTCATTAGTTTTTCTGGGACATCATATCTTGTCTTATTTACTTTCCTGCTGCATGATTTTGACATGATATTGATATTTATTTGTTTTAACAAGTTTTATTAATAATAAATCTAATTAACAACTTGGATTTAAAACTTGTTAATGCTATCAACTGGGGTCTAAATTTCCCAACAAGTGGTATCAGAGCGGGTTCACTCTGATTGGATTGATTTCCTGAGTGTGATCCATTGACCCCTGTTGTCATGGATTGAGGACAATCTTTTTTTATTCCTCCTTCATTTGATGGAACTAATTATGCGTACTGGATAGTTCGTATGAAAGTGTTTTTGTAAGCTTTAGGTGAACAGGTATGGCAAGCTGTTGAAGTTGGCTGGATTAAGCCAAAGGTAGTGCCGATGGATTGGGATGATGCAACAACCATAGCGGCAAATTTCAACAATAGGGCCTTGAATGATCTGTTTTGTGGAGTGACCAATGAGGAATTCAAGAAAATATCATCCACTGAAGTTGCCAATGAAGCATGGACCATTCTTGAGACCACCTACGAAGGTACCAAGGCAGTGAAGATTGTGAAGCTTCAACAACTCACTAGCAGTTTTGAAGAAATAAGGATGGAGAAAGATGAGACCTTTGATGAGTTCTATACCAAACTCAAGGATATTGTGAATTTTGCCTTCAACCTTGGAGAATCTATAACAGAATCCCAGATTGTTAGAAAAATCCTTAGGTCCTTACCTGAAAGATTCCATGCCATTAAAGAAGTAAAGGACATTGATCAAATTCCTTTGACTGAGCTTGTAGTGAACCTTCAAACCTATGAGATGGGATTAGGCTCAATGGGAAAAGGTGGAAAGAGTAGAAACTTGGCTCTTAAGGGTATAGAGGAAGAAATTGAGGACTCTGAAGATGAAGATGAAAGTGAAGATGAGGATGAGGATGAGGATGAGGATAAGGATGAGGATCTAACCTTCATTGTTAGGATTAGTGCCCTTAAATCCTATTGTATGATGCTATGTATGATATTAAGTGTGACATTGTGTGTGACATTATGTATGACTTAATATTATGTTTAATAAATTTGTTTTATTATTATCTGAAATAATGGTAACATGAATATTCGAACATTATCATATAGTCCATGAGATGCATAGTATGTGATTTATGTGAAAAGTCACAGAGTAAACTCAGAATTATAGTTCGTAGTCGGTGATGAAATTTGGCATTTCATCTGCGAAGACTATAACATATCAACTACGATGATTTGTCTTGATCATGGAAGTGGAGACTTCTAATTGATGTGTTGATATGTTTTAAGAGTTAAGACATATTGAACTGGACCGCTGTAAGATTTATTATTCTCCTAAAGACTGTCAAATGAATAATAAATCTCACGACTTACATTTGCATGAACTCTTAATCCTGAGAGAATAATTGACCTGATCATAAGGTGTAGGTTGCTTTGATATATCAGGAGTGAGATTTAAAGTAACTGTCAAAACCTCAGTATGTTGGGCAGCCACATTTAGTGTTGATGGAACATATATTCTCAAGATGGAATTCATAGTCTCTTAACGGAGATATAAAATATTCCCTTGAGATAAGTTTAATGGGTTTGTTATTCAGAGAGTTAGGCCTAACCACTTTAGTAAGTAGTTACTAAAGTATATATTTATGAAATTAGATTTCATAAATATATGATGAATAACTTAAAGGATTAAACCTAGTACTCAAAGATCAAGATGTAGTAATTTACAAAGTGGCAGTCTAAATTAATAATTTTGTATTACTACGAATATTTTATGAAGGGGTTGCGTGTATAATAAAGTTTTGGGATATAATTTATAGATAAGACCTATAATGCAACTATATTTATATAGTGGTATTAAATATAGTTAATGGTAACTTTAGACTTGTCAAGAGTTGACAGAAAAGCCTAAGGCCCATTGGAGCTAGTGTCTTATTGGTCCCTTTTGGTCCCACTCCAAGCCACACACTTAAGCCCAATTGGAAAGGCCTAAAAGGCCAGCCCAATTAAAAAATTGGTTAGATACAAAGGGAAAAATGTTCAGAATTTTAAGTGTAAGAAACATCTTTGTGAAATGGTGTGTAAGTGAGTGTTTGTCACTCTTTGTTTATCCATTTGTTACCAATTGAGAGACCACACATCTTGGGCGTTAGTGGAATTGGAGTAAAGATTAAAAGTATTCCCAAGTGCTTCGATCTTTGTTTTGAAATTCATTGCTTTAAGGTACGATCTCTTGTTCTCAAATTCTGAAATTTACTTAATGCATGTTATCAATATCGAATGAAATAGATCTGTTTTTAAACTTATTTTTCCGCTGCATTCATCTTTAATTCCATCATTCATAACTGATGAGATTATCAAGCTTCTTCAGTTTAGGAAAAAGGATAAGGGCAAATCTCTTAGGAAATTTAAATCCTCTAGGAATGGTAAGAATGAGAAACCCCTTATTCAATGCCATGAGTGCAAAGGTTTTGGTCATATGAGGATACAGTGTCCAAATTACCTTATGAAGGAAAAGACCGAGAAGCCAAAAGAGAAAGGGTTGATTGCTACTTGGAGTGATACTGAGGATGACTCTTCTGATGAGTATGTGGATGAATGTCGTCACGTTATGACCTTTGCTGCCTCAACTGATAAGGTGATTGTGGAGAGTGCTAGTGACAGTGAGGATTCTTCTGATGATGAAGTATCCAAGAAGATGACCCTTCAGGAAGCCTATGATAAGCTATGTACTGAATTCATAAAATCTGAAAAGACTTCTCATCTTTATAGAAAAGAGCTTAATGAGGTAAAAATTGAAAAAGCTGATTTGTTAGTCAAACTAGATGAGACTACAAGGTTAGTTGAGACTCTTGTTGTGGAAAACACCTCATTAGAAGAGAAGGTCAAGAATCTTGAGGTTGAGCTTAGTTAAGCTAGAACTCAAATAGAGAGAATGTCTAGTGCAAAGCTTGATGAGGTATTGAGTGCTCAAAAGCCTAGTTCTGATAAAACTGGCTTAGGATATGCTGTTTCCTCCGGCCCCTCCTCTTTCACAGCTTCTGGATCAAGGACTGTCTTTGTGCCACAATCTGAGAAAGGTAATAAAGGTATGAAATTCAAAACCGATTTGACTAATTCTAAATCCTTTGTTAAACCTTATGTTTATCACCATTGTGGTGTTTCTGGACACATTCGTCCTAATTGCTTTAAGTTGTATCCTCATAAACAATTGTCCAAACGGTTACAGGTTTCCTCTCAAGGACCTACACTTTTGTTTGGAGAGTTATTAAAAGTCTTGAACATTTTAACTCAATTTCAGGAGAATTCTAATTCTTCTACGTCCTTTAGTAGACATACTAGGACATGTGCATTTTCATCTTCACGGCCAAAGACTTGTGCTGTGTGGATGAAAAAGGAGCCTAAGACTTAATTGTCATTTCTGTGTGTCCTCTGCTTTAATTCTTTCTATCTAAAGTAGGACTTTCTTTGCTTGATTTCTTATCTGCTTTTGAAATCATGCTTTCATGCATCTGCATTTTTCTATCATGCTTTCATGCATATGCATCTTTCTTTCTGCTTCCATGTTGTTTGTTGGTTTTTGTTTGGTTGTTTAGTTTTTATTTTGTTTTGTTTTCAAAATAAAAATAAAAAGGAAAAATCAGAAAAATACAAAAACAGTATGTGTTTTGTGTACTTTGGTACTTGTGTACCTTGGATGGCCATTGAAACAAAATGTTTTGAACTTTGTATCACTTGTAGCTTAGATGAGAATCTCTATGCACAACTAGGCAAGTGAGCTTTGTGGCTCTTGTTTGTGATGAGTAAGATTAAGTTATCTCTTAAAACTTAACACTCATATTACTCTTTTTGACTAGCAGGACTAGAAAATCTTAAGAGAAAGGTATAAATAACCATCTCACCATTGTTGCCCGCCAATCATGAATGACACCCGTATGCTTCAGCATAGCAAAAGTGCAGTGTCAATGACATTTGTGTGCCTCGGCATAGGAAAATTGGAATGTCAAATATCAATGGGTATTTCTTTTCTCTCTCATATATGCCCATGCATGATATGCTTAAAAAGAATATACGCAAAGAAAATAAAAAGCAAAAAGATAAAAAATGCTTTAAATATGATTGCAAGCGTGTATTCTAGGAGATGTGGGAGTTATAGGATGTACCTCGAAGGTGATAGTCCCCATCAAACAATTATGATTGTGTGTGAGTTAAAGAGATTTTCTCATATCTCAAATCGTCATAACATGTATACACTAATGCAATCTTGCGATGTTTTTCACACACGACACGCAATATTCTTTGCTACTCATGATACATGTGTAGGTATAATGTGATTTGGCCGTTACTAGGTTTACATGTGTTAATGTATGCTCACTAAACTGTCTTGACTTGTTTTTGAAATATAAAATTGGTTAGACTTGTTTAGTATGTGTGTGTGTGTTTTGGGATTTATGTGCTTAACATTTTTTTTTTTGGTTGAGAGATTTGTCTTTCACATGTTTTGCATCTTTCTTTTATCTTGTCATCCATAACATCTTATTTCATTACATTCATGCATTTATATGGATTTCCTGTGCCCCCTTGATCATCTTTATATTTCTCGAGTGAAGCTTTCTAGCTTCTTGTACCCTTTGTCAATCATGACAAAAAGGGGGAGAAATTATGGAGACTTTGTGGTTTCTTTCTTTAAGATTCTACAAGTTAGGGGGAGAAATACATTCCTTTGTAAGGGGGAGATGTGTTTCATCTTGTTAGGGGGAGTGTTTACTTTCTTCTTCTTGTACCTTGGGTCTTGTGACCATTTTTACATATACTGAACTTATCTTCTTTATATGTTAATGTATGTTTCTTTCACCTACCTCTTACATGTGTTGTTTCTTTTCTATCTTTATACACATGTTTCTTATTATTTGTATGCAATCTATTATTTCTGTTTCACACAAAGATGCCTTGATGAGTTTTGTTTAAAGTGTTTCAGAAATACAGGTTGTCAAAGTCTACTTGCCATGAACTCTCTTCTTGCAAATTTTTTCAAGAGTTTGTGTTAGTATAGATTTTATTGTATGTAACAAGTGAGAAATTGTGGAGACTTTGTGGTTTCTTTCTTTAAGATTCTACAAGTTAGGGGAAGAAATACATTCCTTTGTAAGGGGGAGATGTGTTTCATCTTGTTAGGGGGAGTGTTTACTTCCTTCTTCTTGTACCTTGGGTCTTGTGACCATTTTTATATACATTGAACTTATCTTCTTTATATGTTGATGTATGTTTCTTTCACCTACTTCTTACATGTGTTGTTTCTTTTCTATCTTTATACACATGTTTCTTATTATTTGTATGCAATCTATTATTTTTGTTTCACACAAAGATGCCTTGATGAGTTTTGTTTAAAGTGTTTCAAAAATATAGGTTGTCAAAGTCTACTTGCCATGAACTCTCTTCTTGCAAAGTTTTTCAAGAGTTTGTGTTAGGATAGATTTTATTGTATGTAACAAGTGAATATGAGTTAAATGATTTATGACTTTTCTCATATGTTCATTTGTTTGTTGTGGTTTTGTCACAGATTGCCAAAGGGAGAGATTGTTAAGGACATATTTTATGTAGTTGGCTAATCCTTTGACAAAACGCACTTTACTTGTAATTGAGTAGATCTAGGATGTGCTTAATACTTCAAGAAACATGTTGTTCAAGTCTAGTATTAAAACCATGAAGATTGGACCAAGAAACAAGTGAAGAAAATGTGTTCATTAAAGCTGGACAGATAGCTCGACACCTGTGGACAGATAGCTCGACAGCTTTTCGACACCTTCTCGATAGCTGGCTATCATCAAGCTATTAAGGTGTTTTCTTATCGCAATCTCGACACCTTCTTGATAGCTGGTGGATCGATCGAGAAATCTTCTGTCTCCTCAACACCTAGCTATCTATCGAGGTTTAAATCTCGACACCTCTCGATCGATTGAGGTATCTATCGAGGTTACGGGAATTCAGATTTTCAGATCTGATTTTTAGGCCAGGCTTATATATTTGTGTAGGGTTTCTTTTCTCACAATCCTAGACCTATATAAGGCTTATTTTAGAGGCCGTCACATAAGAGAACACAAGGAGAACATATGCAAAAGGTGACCGATGCCTTATTCTCTCTGAAAGAAGCTACTGCGTCTTTTGCGCCTTAGGGTTTTGTAACCAAGTGCTTCTTGATCTTCATTCTTGACGAAGTGAAGAACTTTATAGCCAACATCTTCTTCTAGTTGGTGATTAAGTCGTGTACTGGGATCTGCGCAATTGGTTAGTCACGTACTGGGATTCGTGCATCAACAAAATGGGTGGCGTTCATATATTGAGGAGTTCAGAGGTTCTGAAGCGGTAGAAGGTTTCTGCTGTGAGTTCATCTACAGGGATTGTAGAGTCTAGGGACAAAGGTTTTGTACTAGATCTGAAACTTCTCTTTTCTATAGTGGATTGCTTTTTGGGAAGGTTTCCTCCCAGGTTTTTTACTGTGAAACTGGTTGGTTTCATTGGTTTTCTTGGGTCATCATATCTTGTCTTATTTACTTTTCCACTGCATGATTTTGACATGATATTGATGTTTATTTATTTTAACAAGTTTTATTGATAATAAATCTAATTAACAACTTGGATTTAAAACTTGTTAATTCTATCAACTAGGGTCTAAATTTCCCAAAAAATTACAAGGAAAAACATAATCTACTAACTATTAATCTAAGTTTGGAGATTAGGTTACAAGATGGGAAGATGTTAGACACCCATTTTGCCAGGTGAAATCGGTTTTCTAGACTTTGGTGGCCAACAATCATATTATATCATCCAAGCATGTGTGATTGTAAAGTGAAACAATAATTCAATAGCATTATAAAACCATATTCTAGGCATTCAAAGATAGAATAGAAGAATTGAATTTGAGAGACATGGTGAATATGAGTCTGATGTGTGAAAAACCCTAATCTAGCATATGAGCATGTTATTTGAATTGAAAAGCCTTAGAACATGCAAAGACTAAGAACAATATAGGTCTAGCATGCTGATCAATCAAGAACATGTGAAGAACTTAAAAAAAAAAAAAAAAAACACTTGAATCTAAATACCTAGTGCATAATTAAAAAAAGAAGGTTTAGAAACTTTACCTGCATGCACTAGCACTCTTGAGTGCCCTAAGCAAGAAAGGAGTGAGTTTTGTTAATAGGAAGTTGATAACTTGAGACCAAGAGGACCAAGCTACCCCTTCTAGTTAGTTGAGACCAAAATGACCAAAACACCAAAGGGACCTTCCTACTAATTCTAGAGAATAGGGACAGAGGGGGAGAGAGAAATTTCATGTTTTTCTTTGAAATTTAGGTGTACTTTGAATTGATACTGGAGATGGGTATTTACATTGGATGTTGGGGGTTTGGGATGAGTCTCTAGGTAATGTGGGACTAAGAAAAATTCAGATTTTCTAAAGAAAAAAATGTTGAGTGCAAGGTCAAACTAAATGGTGAGCAAGACAGGTTGAAAAATGAAGGAAAGCTGGAGATTCTGGTCTAAGTGCTGATTGACACTTGGTCCCAGAGCCTTTTGGACTCTTTCCTTTTCGATTTCATTTTTTCCGGTTTCAATTGTGATCTGGTTTCCTATGAATTTTGATTTCAAAATTCTTTAGTTCTCAAGCTCTGCAAATTTACCGATTTTGCCTTGAATCAATTAATACTTTGTCTCCATATTAAATGAGGTATATGCAACCTTACCATAAACTATATTCTTAACCAATAGTATTATGACACATCATTCACTTCAAATTGGGATAAAAATAGGCCAATTAAAATTAAGCATTCATAATCATGTGTGGTCAAGATCTAATTCACACAAGTGCATTTTACCATTAATTGTTTAATTGATATCTTTCAATCCGGCTGTTCGATTAAGGTCATGAACTGTCATTTTGAACATTATTATGTCAAGATTTATATTATGCAATGCAATTAGAAATCAAATTGTCAAAATTACAATTCGTCCCTGTGATATGACATGCAATGGGATGCAAAGTGCAATGCAAGTGATGTTAAATGAGAGTTGCAAAATTTTGTGTCTACATAAGTTTATTTTTATTTAAATAAAATCAAATTCTCATTAGTGATTTAGTTGTATATACCAATTACTTGAATTAATTGGACATTCATAAAATTATAAAGAACTCAGTTGTCCTAGCAATTATTTTAAGTAATAATTTGAAAATAAGGGTTTTGTTCGTACACTTTATTAGAGGATTGTTCACTTAGTCTAGTGGGAAAATTCCATAGGACTAAAAATATAAACTTTAGAGTTGCGAAAAACCTTCTTAGGTCCATATGGAAGATGGGGAAGGATATGACGATTACAGAGGTGAGGGATGGGATGTTCCAATTTAAATTCACAATGGAGAGCCAACTGAAGTGGGTATTGAATAACAGAGCATGGAGTTTCAAAAATCATATCCTACTATTGCGACGGTGGGAAAAAGGAATGACTGCTTTCTCGGTGAGTTTCAAAACAATTCCCATTTGGATGCAAGTATGGGGGTTACCTTTCGACCTGATCAATGAGGAGGCTGGGAGAGACATTGGAAGGGGAATTGGGAGGGTAATCGAGGTCGACTGTAAAGCCATAGCAGTAGACCACGCTAAATTCCTACGTGTCAGAGTCGACATGCCGTTGGACAACTCGATTAGCCGTGGGGCACCAGTCCTCAGCTTGGAGGGGGATACGGTGTGGGTGGCTTTCCAATACAAAAGGTTGCTAGGATTGTGTTTTAGGTGTGGACTGCTGGGGCATTAGGCAAAGGTGTGTTCAGGTCCGAGTGTTAGAGAAGGGGAAGAGCTTCCCTATGTCCTTGAAGTATTAAACACATCCTAGATCTACCCAATTACAAGTAAAGTCGTTTTGTCAAAGGATTAGCCAATTCTATATTGACATATGTTCCTAGCATGATTCACATATGTTCTAACAAAAGATATAAATAATCATTTCACCACTAAAACTCGTCAATCATACAACATCTGTGTGCAATTCATAAAAGCCGTGCTCGGTAAGGTGTAATACTTACATAGCAAAAACAAGATATTTGGCTTTCATAATTGGGTAATTCTTTTCTCTCTAATTTACCCATGCATGTTATGTCATTTTATGTTTTAAAAGAAAAATATGCAAAGAATATGTAAAGCAAAAAGAATCAAAATGCTTTCAAATATGGTTAAAAGCGTGTTTTTTAGGAGATGTGAGAGTTATATGGTGTACCTTGAAGGTGATGGTCCCTATCAAATAGTTATGATTGTGTGTGGATGTATTTGATCTTCTTATATCATTACTTTTCATATAATGATTTACTTACGCTCTCTTGCAAAAGTTTCACACACAACACGCATACTCTTTGCTACTTTTGATACTGTTGTACAGGTACAATGTGATTGGCCATCACAAGGAATACATATGGTAGTATATGCTCTCTAAATTGTCTAAACTTGTTTTTTAAATAAAATTGGCTAGACTTGTTTAGTGTGTTTTTGATTTAGGAATGCTTTGCATCTAGAGTTGATGATGTGTTTGAGTGCTTAACATGCTCCTTGGTTGCTTGTTTTGGTGTCTATCTTGATTGCATTCATCATGTGTTGTTTCTCATCCTTGAAAAACCTTGTTTTAGGCTTCTTAATAGATGCTCGATACCTCCTCGATTGAAGCTCTATAGCCCCTCGATACATGCCTCTTTTATTGAGATTTTTGGGTTTGTTCTTGATACCTCTCGATAGATAGCTCGATTCGAGCCAATTCTTTGCAGTCTCTGTCTGCTCGATAGATGCTCGATACCTCCTTGATCTATCGAGATCTTTTTGCCGACGATACCTTCTCGATACCTCTCGATCTATCGAGATTTTGTTCTTGATACCTTCTCGATCTATCAAGCTGTGTTTTCCTATAGAGGTTTGACCCGATTCATTTCAAATCCAATTATCTTAATACCTCTCTCTTCTCTCTCGATCCAAATCTTTCTTTTTCATCAAAATCCTTCTTCCAATCCCTTTTTCGTCCTCTATCAAGCTTCAATCCTTTGGTAAGTGGTCTAAATCCCTTCTTTCTCTCATTTCTCATCAATTCCATGCATTTAGACCTAGGTATTCAAGCTTTTGGAAAAATTTTATGTTTTTGAGTTTTTTTGTGAAATTTTTTGATTAGGTGTTAATGTTTTATTCTCACATACTCATGCATTGCATTCTCTAGCATTATAATCTTGTTTTCATGCATTCTAGGTTGTATGCTTGATTAACCACCAATGTGAGTGCTGTAATTTGTATTGGGTCTTTTTGCCCATGATGCAATTTCTTTTGCATGTAACATGCTCATGCATTATCATGCATTGCACTTCATTCTTTTCTTCTTTCCTGTGCCTTATCTTCTGCTGTTTTTCTCTATTTGTTTCCTTCTCTCTCGGTTTAGTTTCCTTCTTATGGCACCTAAAAAGTCCGTTCCTTCCAAGAACTCGATCAGACATCGTGGTTCTTCTTACTCTTCTTCTTCTTCTTCTTCTTCTTCTTCTTCTTCTATTCCTGACTCTGTGAGGTTCCATGATGAAAAGGTCAAAGAGGACTTCTATGAGAACTTCTCTGATTGGGTGATTCATTCGAAACGCCATGTCATTCTATCTGATTTTCTAGACACTCCTTTACCCGGTGTGTTTAGCTCTCAGGGTTGGGCTTCTTTATGGGAGATACCCAAGAGGTGTCCCGGTGTGTTAATTCAGGAGTTCTACTCTAATATGCACGCCATCGATACCTCTATGCCTAGGTTTACTACAGTATTCCGAGGTACACGTATCGTAGTCACCTCGGAGTTCATTTTCGAGGTATTACATGTTCCTAGGATTGATCGTCTTGATTACCCTAGTCATAGTTGTCTCAGTTCTGTCTCTCGAAATGAGATGTCATCACTCTTTTATAAGAAGGCCATGGTGTGGGGAGAAACTCTAAATTTGTCCACAACTGAGTTTGCTAAGGGTCCAAGGATCCTTGATATGGTGATGACCTTTGTTCTCACACCACGGTCTCACTATAACACTACCACTGAGCCTCATGCTCGTTTCCTTCTTTCTCTCTTGGAAGATCTTTCTATAGATTTTCCTTCACACATGATAGAATCTATGATAGATTTCTATCGAGACACTACTACACGTGATAAGCTCGTCTTTCCTTCAGCTATCACGTGCATCCTATCACACGTGCACGTCACCATTTCTCTCTCTTCTCCTTTCTATGCCATGGGTGCCATTAGCAAGGAATCTATTCGGAGGAGTGACGCATAGCTGGCTATAAAGTGGCCTCATGTGGAGTCTACTTCGATGGATGCTGCTCTTACCTATAGACCCTTTTCCTCATCTGCTAATCCCTTTTCTTTTGGAGCCAAAGTCTCTCTCGCCGCCATCATGGATCAGCTTTAGCTTATGCGTGCTAATTTTGGTAGTTGTCTTGACCATCTCTCTGATGAGATGTGTCAGATGAACACTAGGATTGGTCACATCACTCGCCGCCAGTCTTGCCTTGGTGGTTTTGCTCCTTCTCCCACACCTGAGCTTGCTGAGGAATCTTCTTTGGATGGTGGAGATGATGATGGTGATGATGCTTCTTGCTCTGAGACTGATGATGAGATGGCTGCCTCTCAGTGATTCACCCTTTGTCACTCGTGACAAAAAGGAGTAGTTTTGTATATGAGAGTAGTCTTGTTGTTAGGGGGAGAGCAAGCATATGGATAGACTAGTTAGGGGGAGAATGTTTTAAGAGATATAGTGAGGTTTTGATGTATCTTTCTCATTACAGGCACCATGGTCTTGTGACCACTTTTACATACATTGTATTCTTTTGATATATATATATATATATATGATGTATGTTTCTTCACCTTTGTCTTACATGTGTTGTTTCTTTTCTCTCTTTATACATATGTTTCTTCTTTTATACAACTTGTCTGTGCCTTGATGAACATTGTTGCTTTATACTTCTCTCATAATTATGCTTGTGGTTTTGTCACAGATTGCCAAAGGGGGATATTTTAAGGGTCATATTTTATATAATTGGCTAATCCTTTGGCAAATGTACTTTACTTTAATTGGGTAGATCTAAGACGAGTTTAATACATCAAGAAATATTTTGTTCAAGTATATCAAGTGTTCATATTGAAAGACATGAAGATTGGTCCAAGAAATAAATGAAGAAAAGATGTTCATTAAGTCCTGACAGATAACTCGATAGATGCTTGCTATCGAGATTGAATGTGAAGCTCGATAGATGGCTCGACAGCAGCTCAATCTATCGAGAATTATGTTTTTCAGTTTTTTAGATCTAAAATTCGGCCCAGGCTTATGTATTTGTTTAGGGTTTCTTTTCTCACAACCCTAGACATATATAAGGTTTATTTTAAGAGCCGTCATATACAGATACATAGACCTAGAGATTTATTTTCTCTGTGAGAAGCTACTGCATTTGTACGCCATAAGGTTTTGTAATTAAGTGCTTTCTAATCTTTATTGTTGTTGAAGTGAAGAACTTTGCAATCAACAGCATCGTTCAAAGTTGCTGGAGTTAGTCACGTACTGGGATCCATGCAAAGGGTTAGTCACAGATTGGAGATTTGTGCATCAAGAAAAAGAAGGCTACTACAAGATCAAGTTCAATTGGGTATTGAAGTGAAAGTTCAACTGTAGGTTGGTATTTTGGGATAGGCTAGGGTAGTGGTAAGATTTCTTATACTTGTAACCGCTTGATTGTTGATTAGTGGATTCTTGGGAGTGGTTACCTTAAAATCATCCGGTGTGGTTTTTGCCTTACGAGAGATTTTCCCCATTTGTCAACAAATAATCGTGTCAATTTAATTTCTGCTGTATTTAGTTTATTTGGTGATTTGTTGGTGCCTTCACGATTTTCATGCAATTGAACCTAATTAATTAACTTGGGTAATTGAATTAATTAACCGGGTCAAGTTATCTTAACCCAACAACATCTCCTCATACACAAAGTGCTTAGAAGTCTAAAGGGAAAATGATTCGAGGTGCAAGGGTTAGCAGCATATTGTAATTATCTCTCAAAGAAAAAATTTAAAATTTTTTAAAGGCATTACACGGTTCCTTTTCAAATTAAACAAGAGAATGAAATTGACTCATCAAAACATACTATTATATCTCTTTCTTTTGGGGGGGGGGGGGGGGGAAGGAACTTATGGGAGTACGTAAATTGCCTTAAGTAATGCGTTATACATATGTACGCACCCAGAATGTAGCCAATGGGTTGGACTACCGTTGGGCTTACAATCTATTTATATTATGGGTTTGAAGTTCTCCTACTATGGGTAGTTCAAAGTCCTGAAACTGTGTGTGCACTTTATCACTCTTTTTCTCTCTTTTCTCTGTCTTTTCTTCCAAACTTCCAACCCCCTTTCCTTCTGTTGTTCTCGTATTTATAGCTTCTCCATAATGGGGTGGTCATCATCACATTGTGGTAAGTGCGGTGAGAGGTCCAATATGATCAAAGGTAAGTGGGTGGTTTGGTGATGGTGGCCTTGGAACTTGGTTCTTCCCTGAACGAACGACACAGCAGCTTCGATCCTCGGGGAATTGCCGAGCAAGTGAAACACAGCCTTTGCTCATCCCAAATTTCATAATGCACGGGACTAATGCTCGGCACGACAGTCATTGGGATACCTGGACTAACGATATGCATGATCATGGGTCGGACCCTTCAGACTATTTGGGCCAGGGCCCAAATATTGCTCCCAGACACAGGGGCCCAAACAAGTACGCATGGGAGTTGGGTGCCGTACAATAGCCCCCCCTTGATTCATGTTCGGCGCTCGGCGTGAATCAAGGAACTTCCCGAGGTTGTAGACCGTGGATGCTCGGGGATTTGACGCTTGGGATCTCTCAGAGCGCCATTAATTCTGTTGCCTAAAAAGGTGTGTCAACGCTGGTTGTCTGGATAAACCGTCATTATTACCTGATGCTTCGTGAACCGAGGCGGCGCAGGCTTTAGGAGGCGCGGGAATCGGAACGATTGCTAATTAATCCTCTCAACGGCTAATTAATTGCTGCATTCCTCCCAGCGATAGCCTATATAAGGTTTGTTCTGCACCATTTTGTCACTTTTTGCTCTTGTTTTCCTGTGATTCCTTCTCTGCCGAGCATTCTTTCGAGCATTCATATTCCAGACCAGAATCTTCTTTCACCTTTAGAGCCCAAGTAAGTTCTTCACACCCCTCTCCCTTTTTTCCTTCAAATTTTCATTCGTCATCCACCTAGAGTTTTTAGGATGGGGTACTCGTATCTCTTAGACACTGCAGCGGCCCTGGCCACTTTCAGGCAAGCCTTTGATATTCCTGAGGATGTCGAGATAGCCTATTGCCATGAGAGCGAAATGGCTCTTCACAGAGGGGGAAACACTGTCTTTTTCCCCTTAATGGCCATTTTAGAGGGTGGGGTGAGGTTTCCCATTGACCCTCTTTTAGTCAACACACTTAGGTACTATGGGCTCTGCCCCGACCAGCTTCCTCCTAACTTTTATCGGGTGGTGAGTTGTGTGAGGCGTTTGAACCAACTTTTTGATTTGCAGTTAGACCACCACGATATAAACCACATGTATAGTTTATGTGGGGCAAAGAAAACCAACTATTATTTAAGAGTGAGGGATATGAGGGTACGGCTAATCTCCTGCCTACCTGACTCGAACAGAAATTCTGCCGGGGAATTTGTCAGGGTGCGCGGCAACTGGTTTGCCGGCGGTTTCCCTTGCCCCCTCACCAGGCGTGAAGTTGGTTCGTTCCGCTTATTTGACTTGTTTTCATTATGCTTTTCACTATGCTGTCCGTACAATTGTTTTTGTTTGTGAAACCCTTTTATTGATTCTAACAATTATTCGTGTTGATTCACGCAGACGGCAGAGTATTCGTCCCGGACCTCAGGGTTGTGCACGTGTGCGATTTAAACTTCGTGCTAAGGTCCGAGATTTTTGTGCACACTGACGGGCAACTCCGAGCGTCCCATTTGATTCTCGGCGTTCACCCAGTGTATACCACCTGGCAAGCCTTCGGCCAGGCTTTATTGGTAGATAGCCCCCTCTTGCCCTACATCGACGTTCGGCATCCGAGCTTTCTTCCTGCAAAATTTTCGGTAGGAGAAGCCCACGAGCTCGGCCCACGTTACATCTGCTTCGACGAACGCCAACCGTTACGTGACGAGTCTGCCGAGCGTGTGTCCCGGGCACGCCGAGAACGTGCACACGAGCAGATCGAACAAGAGGCTGCCGCTCAACCAGAAAACCAGATTGATCAAGGGGCTCCTCAACAAGACGTTGAAGAAGTTGTTGCAGAGCCCGAGCCAGTTCAAGTTGGGGAGATGGTGACTCGAAGGACAATGACCATCAACCGGTTCATCCCCGGGGCCGGACAGGCAATAGAGCAGCAACAGCCCCAAGGGAGCGGACGAACCCCTCCTCCTCCGCCGGTAGCACGACAAAGAAAAAGGCAGAAAACAACCGAGCAAACCGTAATCATTCCTCCCGCGGCAACAGCGAAGACTCCTCCCCGGCCATCCAGTGGCATAGTGATCCGAGAGCCCGCAACCCAGACGGGGGCAAATGTAGCATCCTCCTCCCGTGCTGCGCCCGCCTGGCAGCCCTCGTACATGCTGGACGGCAAGCTTCTTCCTTCGGACGCCAGCGTTCACGTTTGGGCGAAGGGGGCAGGCGGTCACGTCGTTCAGTCTTTGGCACGGGGCTTGCTACTTCCGGAGGATGTGCGGGCTTTCGAGGAGGGCACGGACGAGTCCATGGCACGGAGACTGCAGTGGCATACCATCGCGGTCAGTGAATTCAATCTGCGCTTCGTTTTTCTCTTCCTTACATTTTTTTGTTTTTAATTAACTGGGATAGGGCTTCCCGTTCATGTTTCATTACAGGCCGCGCAATTGGCGTGTATTTTGGACAGACGCGTCAGCGACCTCGCCGAGGATGCCGGCCGAGAAAGGGCTCTGAAGGATGTGGCCGATGCCAATGCTAAGGAGAAGGCCATAGCTGCTGCGGCGGCGGAGAAGAAGCCGGCAGCTGCCGAAAAAGAGAAGGCGGAGGCCCAGAATAAATATGTGGAGCTGCAAACGAGCATGGGGGACATCGAGTTGAGGCTAGCGGAAGCCGAGAGCCTAGGGACTGTTCGTGAGAAGGAACTGGCTGAAGTCCGAGCATCCCTTGAGGCGAGCGAGAGCAAATGGTATAATAAGGGTTTTGCCGATGCTGAAAACTCGGCGGAACCGGTCATAAGGGTGGCTCAGAAGCTCGGCTTCCAGGAGGGCTGGATGGCTGCCTTTCAGGCCATGGGAGTCCCCGAGGACTCCCCTTTGAGGAATGTTGCGCAAATCCCGTTTCCAGTTTCTTCCCCGGCACGAGAAGCTACCTTAGGACCCCTTGACGAGGAGGAGACGACCAGTCTGAGGGAACTAGTGGAGCATATTGACGCTCATGTGGAGCTGGAAGAAACCGAGGTGGCCAGCCAACTCCGTATTGGTGATCAGCTCGTCCAGGACCCCGTGCAGACTGAAGCCTCCGTGCAACCTGCTGATTCATCCGCCTGAGCAAGAAAAAGTATATGTTTCCTTTGTTTATTTCTCTGCTACTTTAGTACTTACTATTATTGTTATTTGAATGATTTGTCTATGTCACCGGGTTGTGGTGACTGAACAATGCTTTACTTTGTTTTATTTTACTTGTTATTGAACAGTGCTTCACTTCGTTTTATTTTCCTTGTTACTATTTTCTTGAAGTTGTGAATTGGCATAGCGCTTTACAGACGGGGAATTTTTGCTTTTGTACAATGCCTGCCGTGTGGCTAAAGTGCGTTGGTCGGTTGAATTTTGACTTGGGTTTCTTCCCTGGGTAGTTTTAGGATTTCTATTTGCATGGAGTCAACCAGCCTTTGTCCTTTAGGAAAAATTTTAAGGTTTTCACCTGCTCGGCAATAACGTATTGGCCCGGCAGTAGGCTTCTGTCCTTAGAAAGAATTTAAGGTTTTCACCTGCTCGGCAATAACGTATTAGCCCGGCAGCAGGCTTCTGTCCTTTAGAAGTAATCTAAGGTTTTCACCTGCTCGGCAGTAGCGTATTAGCCCGGCAGTAGGCTTCTGTCCTTAGAAAGAATTTAAGGTTTTCACCTGCTCGGCAATAACGTATTAGCCCGGCAGCAGGCTTCTGTCCTTTAGAAGTAATCTAAGGTTTTCACCTGCTCGGCAGTAATGTATTAACCCGGCAGCAGGCTTCTGTACTTAGAAAGAATTTAAGGTTTTCACCTGCTCGGCAATAATGTATTAACCCGGCAGCAGGCTTCTGTCCTTAGAAAGAATTTAAGGTTTTCACCTGCTCGGCAATAACGTATTAGCCCGGCAGCAGGCTTCTATCCTTTAGAAGTAATCTAATGTTTTCTCCTGCTCGGCAAAAGTGTTTCGGTTGACAGGGATAATTCTAGTTTGAGAATTCGATCATTGCTATACATATATATATGTACTATTATTTGCATCATCCGAATAAGTACAACAGTTCGCATTGCTTTAAAGCCTTGAAAACGACCAGTTAGTAGTAAAATTTCTTCAAGTTGTTGGCATTCCATGGTCGGGGCAGCGGCCTCTCGTCCAGTTCTTCCAAGTAATAGGCTCTCGGGCCGGCGACAGCTGTAACCCTGTACGGTCCTTCCCAAGTTTGTGCTAACTTCCCGGAATTTGTATCTCGCATGCTTCCTACTGCCTTTCTTAATACCAAATCCCCGGCATTAAATTCTCTCGCCCTTACGCCGCAATTATACCTTCGGGCAAGTTTTTGCTGATATTCGGCGAGCCGTATAGCTGAAGCTTCTCGGTATTCTTCTAACTTGTCCAAATGCTCGATTAGTAGGCCGTCGTTCACATAAGGATTGAACCCGAGCACTCGTCTGCTGCACAGACTTATCTCAGTTGGTATTACTGCTTCGGCCCCGTAAGTGAGGGAAAATGGTGTTTCCCCTGTTGATCTTCTGGGCGTCGTTCGGTAAGCCCACAGAACGCTCGGCAGCTCCTCGGCCCAATTCCCCTTCGCGCCTTAACGATTACCTTATTCAGACCATTAACGATTACCTTATTCACCGCCTCGGCCTGGCCATTGCTTTGAGGGTACGCAGGAGTGGAATACCGATTCCTGATGCCGAGGTCTCTGCAGAAGTCATGGAAAACCCTGCTGCAAAACTGCAGACCATTATCAGAGATGAGCGTGTTTGGTACACCGAATCTTGTAACTATATTCTTCCACACAAATTTCTTTATGTCCACGTCTCGGATATTAGCCGACGCCTCAGCTTCCGCCCATTTGGTGAAATAGTCCACGGCTACCACGACGAATCGCCGATTTTCGGTTGCTCGGGGGAAGGGCCCGAGTATGTCCAGCCCCCACTGTGCGAACGGCCATGGGCTACTGACCGGGTTGAGGTAGCCAGCTGGTTGGTGGATCAGAGGCGCGTGCTTCTGACATTGCTCGCATCTACGGGCATACTCGGCGGCGTCCCTCTGCATCTCGGGCCACCAAAACCCCTGAGTCATTGCCCGGTGTGCTAAAGATCTCCTGCCAACGTGGCTGCCGCACACCCCATCGTGAAGCTCGGCTAACAGTTCTTCTACCTTCGCCGGGTGTAGACATAAAAGATACGGCCCCCCATATGATCTTCTGTACAGCTTTTTCTTTGGCGACAGCCAATATCTCGAGGCTATTCTATGAATCTTAGCCGCCTCTTTTTCACCGGGCGGGAGCCTATCATCGGCTAGATATGCCACGATAGGGTCCATCCAACTTTGCCCGAGCATCGTAACCGATGCAACTACAGCCCCCGAGCTGCATGAGTTTTTGTTGGCCGAGATGCTCGGCTCTGGAACCAGTTCCACTCTTACCAGCCGAGGTATACCTTCCGTTATGGACGAGGCTAGGGTGGCGAGGGAATCGGCGTGCTTATTCTGGGTCCGAGCCACTTGTATCAACTTTACTGTGCCAATCTCTGACATAGCCTGCTTTCCCCGTTCCAAATATGCCTTCATACGGGGATCTCGTGCCTCAAACTTGCCTTGGACCTGATTAACTACCAGCCGTGAGTCTGTGTACACTTCTACATTCCGGGCACCGACTGCCGAGGCTACCCTCAGTCCGGCTAATAAGGCCTCATATTCGGCTTCATTGTTTGAGGCCTTAAATCCGAGTCTGAATGAATGCTCCAATTTTATTCCCTCGGGGCTGATCATGACCACACCTATGCCTGACCCCGAGGAGTTGGAAGCGCCGTCCACATATACCTTCCACGGACAACAATTCAGCTGGCAAATCATTTCTTGCGGGGCTCGGGGTGAAAACTCAGCGACAAAGTCCGCCAGGACTTGACCCTTGATCGCCTTCCTCGGTCTGTACCGTATATCGAAAGCCCCCAGCCGGGTTCCCCACTTAGCTATTCGTCCCGTGAAGTCTGATCTTTTCAGCAATGACTGTAATGGGTACTGTGTTAGCACATATATGGTATGTGCTTGGAAATACTGGGGCAATTTCCTTGTAGCATGCACAAGTGACAATACCAATTTCTCCAAGGGTAAGTACCTAGTCTCCGGTTCTGCTAGAGTTTTGCTGACGTAATACACAGGCCTTTGCGTACCCCTGTCGGTTAGCAACACGGCACTCACCGCATGTTCGGAAACCGAGAGGTACATATAAAGCTCTTCCCCGGGTTCTGGTGCCGCCAATCCTGGTGCCTGCGATAAATACTCTTTCAGTCCCTGGAAAGCTTCCTCGCACTCGCTAGTCCATTGGAACCCTTTCCACTTCTTTAAAAGCTGGTAGAATGGCCGGCACCTATCCGAGAACTTGGAGATGAAACGATTGAGGGCGGCCAGCATTCCTGTCAAGACTTGCACCTCTTTTGGATTGCTCGGAGATTTGAGCCGTTTCACAGCCTCTATCTGGTCCGGGTTAACCTCAATTCTTTGGCAGGAGATCAGATACCCCAGAAACTTCCCCGCTCCCACACCAAAAGCACATTTATCTGCGTTCAAGCGTAACTTATACTGCCGCAGCTGCTCAAATACTTCCCCGAGGTCCTCGACATGTTGCAATTTCTCCTTGCTCTTAACCACCATGTCATCGATATAGACCTCAACCGTTCGGCCAATCTTGTCTCGGAACATTCTCATCATCATCCGTTGGTATGATGCTCCAGCGTTCTTCAGCCTGAATGGCATCACGGTGTAGTGGTAATTGGCGTCGGGAGCTATAAATGCTGTCTTCTCCTGATCCTCGGCGGACAGGGCTATCTGGTGGTACCTTTGAAAGGCGTCCAAGAAGCTCATCCTCGGGTGCCCACAAGTGGCATCTACTAGTTGATCGATCTTCGGCATGGGGAACGAGTCTTTAGGACATGCTCGGTTTAAATCCGTGAAATCCACGCATACTCTCCACTTGCCATTCTTCTTTTTTACTACCACCGTATTCGCCAGCCACTCCGGAAAGAAGATCTCTTTCACCGCCCCTGCCTCCTTAAGCCTCTGGACTTCTACTTCCACGGCTTCTGCATGCTCCTTAGCAATCCTTCTCGGTCTTTGTTTCTTGGGGGTGATCGACGGGTCTACGTTAAGTTTGTGGGTGATAAACTCGGGGTCAACCCCGGGCACGTCATATGGACTCCATGCAAAAACGTCCATGTTCTGAATCAGACATAACAGCACTTCCACCCTCTCTTTGAGTGACATACTAGCCCCTATTTGAAAACGTTTATCGTCATCCGGCAAGATCTTCACCGTCACCAGTTCCTCGGCCCCCTCAGCCCCCACTTCCTCTCGGGGCTTCTGTAATTGCTTTAACAGGGGTTCCTCGGTGGCCTCCTTATGTTCGGCGCGCCGGGCTTGAAGATCCGTTGCCGCGATAAGGCATTGCCTTGCCGTCCTCTGACATCCCCGAACCACGGCGACGCCCTGCTCCGTGTGGAACTTGATCTTTACGTGCAAAGTGGAGGGGACGGCCCCCATGGCGTGAATCCACGGCCTTCCCAGTATTGCCGTGTACGGGGAGAAGGAATTGACTACTATAAACGATACTAGGACCTCTTTACCTTCCATACACACAAGTAGGGATATCTGTCCTTCGAGGACCACAATTCTTCCATCAAACGATACAAGCGGCGTAGTGTACTCTATTAGATCCTGATTTTTTAATCCGAGCCCCTTAAACAAGTCTGGATACATTACGTCGGCCCCACTACCTTGATCTATCATAATTCGCTTAACTAGAAAACCGCCTATCCGCGCCGTGACCACCAGTGCATCATCGTGTGGTTGTACCGTCCCCTCTAAGTCTTGCTCGTTAAAGGCAAGCATTTCTCGGAAATGTTTGGCCTTCTTCCTCGGGGGCTCTGTCTCTGGTTGGCTCGTTATTGGCACCACGGTCAACACCCCCGTTTTTGTCACCAAGGGGCCCCGCGTAGGGACAAGGATCATCTCAATCACTCCAATTGGTGGCGGAAGGGGGTTCCCCCTCTGTTGAGTGGTCGCGTTGGTTCCCCGGACGTTATCGTCGACCACAAACTCCTTTAGGTGCCCTGCCCTTGCTAACTGTGCCAGATGGTCTTTTAGTACCCGACACTGCTCAGTTGTGTGGCCCTTGTCTTTGTGATAGGTGCAGTACAGATTCTGGTTTCTCCGAGCGGGATCGCCCCCCATCTTGTTCGGCCACCTGAAGTAGGGCTTATTCTTGATTCGCTCCAGAATTCGGTGTACTGGCTCTTTGAATGTCAAACTAACTTCCCCAGTCTGCCAAAACGGTTCATGAATCTTTAAATCCTTCCGAGATCTCGGTTGGAATCCCCCCTGCCGAGAACGGTTCACCGCCGGGGCCTTTCCTTTGCTCTGCAACCGATCATCCTCCAGGCGCTTATACTCCTCAATGCGTCTCATGAGCTGTCTCATGTCCTCGGGAGGTTTCTTCGTCAGTGACTCACGCAGCTCGGAGTCCTCGGGAAGCCCCATTCTGAAGGTGCTTGCCACAATTTTCTCATTTCCCCCACCTATTTCATTATAAAGTTCCCAGTACCGACTGGCATAACTACGGAGGGTTTCCCCCACTTTCATCTTCATAGATAGTAAGGCGTCCACGGGTTGTGGTACTTGGCTGCACGTCACGAACCGTACACCAAATTCTTGGATTAGCTCGGCGAAACTGTGAATGGAACCTTTCTGCAATCCGTTGAACCACCGAAGAGCGGTCGGCCCCAGGCTGGAGGGGAATACCTTGCACATGAGCGCGTCGTTGTGTGAATGAAGGGACATCATGTGGATGTAATGACTAACGTGCTCTACCGGATCTGATCTTCCATCGTAGGTATTAAACGGCGGGCGGGTGAACCTGCTCGGCATTGCTGCTCTTTCAATGCTATCCGAGAACGGTGACCGTGCTGCCCTACGCAATGCGCGGCTCATCGCGTCCATTGCAGCATTGTAAGGTTTTTGCCTATCAGGCGAATCAGACCTTCGGTCCGCGTATCCCCATGACCGCGAACGGTCTCTTCGATGGTATGCTTCCCGCGAATGCGAATGGTCTCGGTTATCATGGTGCTCCTAGGAATGGGAACGCCCCCTGTGCTGGCGGGGCCCGAGTTGGTTGGACCCTGTATCGTTGCGATCTTCCCCCAATTCCGCCCTCCTGTTTCGGCGCCTGACCTCCGCCTCTAACTCCAATTCCCTCACTTGCCTGCGTAACCGTTCCAATTCCTCGTCTCGGCCGTTGCGCCGTCTCTGCCCTGATTCACTTGATACTTGTTGCTGTGTCTGGTATGACCCCTCCCCGAGGCCTGATCTCTCTTCCCGCTCGTCATTCCTATCTTCATGCCTCTTCTGCCTCCTCTCTCTCCAGGATGACCCCCGAGACTGCCCTGCCGAGCGACTTTCGGCCTCACTCTCCTGACTCCTCCTCGACATTACGCAGCACGTGAGTCCCAATTGAACTATGGCTATGCAGGGAATTCCCACAGACGGCGCCAATTGTACGCACCCAGAATGTAGCCAATGGGCTAGACTACCGTTGGGCTTACAATCTATTTATATTATGGGTTTGAAGTTCTCCTACTATGGGTAGTTCAAAGTCCTGAAACTGTGTGTGCACTCTATCACTCTTTTTCTCTCTTTTCTCTGTCTTTTCTTCCAAACTTCCAACCCCCTTTCCTTCTGTTGTTCTCGTATTTATAGCTTCTCCATAATGGGGTGGTCATCATCACATTGTGGTAAGTGCGGTGAGAGGTCCAATGTGATCAAAGGTAAGTGGGTGGTTTGGTGATGGTGGCCTTGGAACTTGGTTCTTCCCTGAACGAACGACACAGCAGCTTCGATCCTCGGGGAATTGCCGAGCAAGTGAAACACAGCTTCTGCTCATCCCAAATTTCATAATGCACGGGACTAATGCTCGGCATGACCCTCATTGGGATACCTGGACTAACGATATGCATGATCATGGGCCGGACCCTTCAGACTATTTGGGCCAGGGCCCAAATATTGCTCCCAGACACAGGGGCCCAAACAAGTACGCATGGGAGTTGGGTGCCGTACAACATATATAATATGAGATAAATATCATTTTTTGTATTGTATAGTCTATTTTTGTAGGATAAAAATAAGCTAGGTTTGACTAAACTACACCTTAAAACATTTTTCTTTTTTAGTTTCCCACGGTGTATTTTTAAAACTTTCAATCAGAGATTAATTACTGTTTGCGACGGGTGAACCCTAGTGGGGTAAATCGTTGGCCCAAAGGGTTTTTGCAAAGTATAGGTACCCGGACTCGAATCGGGGAGCACACCCAATCGAACCTGGGATAAGCACTTTGAAACTAAGTGCCCAAACACCTAAAAACAATTGATACTTTAAAAAGTTGTACCCAAGAAAATAAATTGATTTAATTTTATAAATTAAATTATACAAATGGAGATATATTAATATGGATATAATCAACACACGGTCCACGTATCTACTTAGGTCAAGTGGGCCACTCTAGACTCGGATCGTTTCTAGTATGCTTAAAAAATCGACCAAAATTTCGGCTCAACAATACTCAAGTCAAATTGAATGTGGGATTAATGGACAGGCTCCCAAAGATCCCTTGCCTAAAATTTCAACCTGCACCACCAATTACCATGACAACAAAAAGTTTAGAATGCAGTCAACCATAACTTTGAGAAATTATTTGGTACACCTGGTAGTCTACATCCACTAATTACATAATGGGTTTCACATGGAAACCCATATTTGAAGTCCATGATATGTGAGAATAGGACACACTCAATAATTTCACCATAAATTGTCCCCAAGAGTCAGTTCCGTGATCCGATATTCATTAATTATCAGAAATTTTTTAGCTTTCTTAATTCTTTGCGAGAGAGATCACTGCGCACCTTTGGTGCGGTAGTCACTTCACAAGTATAAGTGCTTGTGGGATGTGAGGGGTAAGGGCTGGAATTCAAGTTTCCAGGTGGGAGCATTACACACATATACACTTAGATTAAGTTAGAGTAAAAATTCTTTCTTGTAAAAAAAAAAAATTATTTGAGAGAGAGAGAGAGAGAGCAGGGATGGACCCACGTTGGGGCAGAGGGGGGCCATTGCCCCCTGTTGAGGCTCATTTTTTAAGACCCAGCAGGCCCAAGGCCCACAGAAGCAAATGGGCTTGAATAAGCCCGGAAAGAGAAAAAGAAAGCATAAGCATGATTTAAGGGTCCATGTAATGGGTCCAGAAGAAGCAAATGGGCTTGAATAAGCCCGGAAAGAGAAAAAGAAAGCATAAGCATGATTTAAGGGTCCATGTAATGGGTCCAGAAGAAGCAAATGGGCTTGAATAAGCCCGGAAAAGGAAAAAGAAAGCATAAGCATGATTTAAGGGTCCATGTAATGGGTCCAGAAGAAGCAAATGGGCTTGAATAAGCCCGGAAAGAGAAAAAGAAAGCATAAGCATGATTTAAGGGTCCATGTGATGGGTCCAGAAGAAGCAAATGGGCTTGAATAAGCCCGGTAAGAGAAAAAAAAGAAAGCGTGGGCCACAGCAAGCCCATTGCAATAAGAAAAAAAAAAGAAAAAGTATTAGGCAAATGGAGAATCCATGAGCCCAAAGGAAAAAGATTTGTAGAGAAAAATTGGGCCAAAGAAAGTCCAAAATGAGTTAGCAAAGAAACCCATATAAGAAGCAAAACCAAGATGGGCCAGGGATGCCCACAAGAGAGCATAAAAGGCATAGAAGCCAGCAAGAAATAAAGAGGAAGCCCAGTGAAGATACTGGGCTACGGAGAAGGAAAGTATACAAAAAAGCCCCGCAGGACTGGGTTTGGTAACAGAAGTAGCAAACTTAACATGGCAGGAGGTGTAAAGCCGCAAAAGCAAAAAACACCCAAAGGGAAAGTCCGCCACGGAGCCCGACCCTCCAGAGAAAGGGACAACACATGAACGTCGGTCTGCCGGGAAATGATCCACATCAGAAAATGCCAAAAAAGGCACGGCAGGATATGCATACCCATTTTCAGGCCTCGGCAAACGAACGAAACATCAATGAGGTAACGCATGCGGGCGACCCAGGCATCACCAGCCCATACCCAGCCACTATGGGAAAGAGTGATGTCATGGGAGAGGGCATGGTCTGGCGGTGGAGGGAGGAGCGGGAATCCATTTTTGGGATTCTTGCCCAGACTCTTTCGGTGGGCACAGTCCTGCTGGGATGACATGCCACACGGAAGAGGTAAGGTTGGGTAAGGACCGCTGGGTGCATGCCATGAGAGACCGAGAGAGAGAGAACACACCGGACGAAGCAGAAAAAGAAGTTTCATTGTCCGAAAGCCACAGGTCAATGGTGAATCAGAACCATTTTGACTTGGTAAGTGGATGGCAAAAGGCTACGATAACAGAATAGGGCCATAGAAAGGCTAGAACAGTAAAATCGGCCACGGCAGGCCCTATATAAGGGACTCGCGGCTGAAGAAAAAGAAAGGGGGGGGGGGGGGGAAAAACGAAAAAAAAGAAAAAGGAAAGACAAGAATTCTAAGAAAGAAAACAGAGAGAAAAGATAAAAAAAACAGAGAACGAAAAAAAAAAAGAAAGAAAGCAGAGTGTTTATGGCAGGCATGCACCCAAATGGGTTAACCCCCCTCTCTCCCTCAATAGCCTTGTCCTCAAAAGACAATACCAGATTTATACCATCTGGGGCTGTCCTCTCAAAGCAACTAATTTCACTAAAAATGAAGTTATTTGCGTTGAGGGAGTAGTTTTCCCTTTCATGGTTGAAGTCCTGCGGTAATACTGAAATAGCATACTCGTTATTCTACTCTGCTAAGCTCGCTTAACTATTTTGTTTAAGCACTTTCTTTTAAAACGCAAGGTCCTTAAGTTGTTTATTGTGCATTGTAAAAGAGAACAGTAGATGCTTTTTGCGTTTTTTTTTTCTATTTTTATGCCTGCTTGCCATAACTTGTTAACAATGACTCTGCTTGCTGTGAGCTCTTAAACGTGCTTTGGCAGACGCGGAAAAGATTGTGCACAAGCCGGGCCAAGGTGTGCTCCATTTGGGCCGGTTCCAACTCCTTACCCAGAAATTACCCGGGCCTAGTGCGGTAGGAGCTCGCCCGAGACTCCAAGCAGGCCCACCCCTTTACAATTGGTGACTCCGCTGGGGAGTTGGAAAAAAGTTAGGGACAAAATACAAAATCCCTCGCAACGTAATGCCACCAAAGTCCAGAGCAACGCGAAACATAAGCGCCGTTCCATCACAAGCAGAGTCCAGGCCAACCACACATAGCCAACAGCAGGTTAACCAAGCAGAAGGCGCTAATGGAACGGGGGCTGGTCCCCAGCCACCGCCAAGGAACCCCGCAGACAACACCAACACCTTCATTGAGATGTTACAATCATTACAACACTCTCAGCAACAAATGATGGAGGAGATCCGTCAGCTGAAGGCAGAAAAGACAAAAGAAAAGGGGAGTCAGCATGTCCCCGACCATGCAACAGATAAAGAGGAAACACCAGTCCCTCAGAATACAGAGCAACGCTTCATTACTATGGCAGAAGTAGCAACTCTCCTCGAGCAGGAGAGGGCTAGAGCGCCTAAAGAAAGGTTCTACGCACGCAGACCCCCTTATCCACTAAAGGTGCTCAGAAAGCCATACCCTGAAAGGTACGAGCCGCGGACTTTTGCCCAGTACGATGGCAGGAGAGGAAGTGCTATTGAGCATGTAAGCAAGTTCATAGATACTCTTGGCCCCTATGCGGCAGACGAGGACTTGTGCCTGCGGGAGTTTTCTAAATCATTGTGCGACCGAGCGTATACCTGGTACATTGGTCTAAAACCAGGATCCATTCCAACATGGGATGACATGGTGGATGTGTTTTGTACTAAGTACTTTCATGGAGAGGAAATAGTAACGCTTGCAACCCTGCAAGCAACCAAGCAAAGGAGCGGTGAAGATTTGATGGAATACATAAAAAGATTCAGGGACATAGCGCTTGACTGCTATGACCATTGTGAAGAAAGGACCTTGGTAGAAATGTGTATGACTAACATGATACGAGAATACAGAGCAGTCTTGGAGAACCTAGACATCTCGTAGTTCGCACAGTTGTTACAAAAGGCCAGAAGGACAGCTCAGTCAGTAAAGCCAACCGCTGACAAAAGAAATGCTCCACAAGCAATGACGGCGGCTACTGGCGAGCGAAGAAGGAAGACAGAAGGGAAGGAGTACGATATTCCCCCGCCCATACCATGCACTCCAAAAGAACTAGACGTGCTGCTGGACAAATGGATGACAGACGGGGTCTTTAAGCCCAATCGAGTCTCGACAGAACCCACTGAGGAGGAACGAAAGGACCCACGCTTCTGCCGCTTGCACAACTATATACAACATCCTACCGCAGAATGTTGGACACTTCGCAGACTCATACATCGCAGGATCAAAGAAGGGACCCTGGAGTTGTCCCAGTCAGAAGTTCAAACGAACCCACTCCCAAATCATAAAGGGAAAGGTGTGGCAGCAGTTGTAATCTGCACGGACCCAGGTGGGGATGAAGAGGAGAATCTAGCTCTGCCTGCCACGACTATCACCACCCTACAACAGAGTACCAGGTTCAAAAATTTGTTTGACCAATTGGGGTTCACTATGGGAGAACGAAAGGTAGCCATAGAGGCTTTGGTAAGTATCGCCTCCGGACCAGGGGTAGAGTGTTTAACTACAGAAAGCACAGTAGACAAGGCCCTCTTGCAGGAATCAAGCGAAATTACCTTCAGCAATGAAGATATGGAAGTGGAATATCCAGATCACAGAAGGCCACTCTACTTAGCGGCATCTATAAACCAAGTCCCCATAATGAGAGCCTTAGTGGACACAGGCGCCTCTGTGAATCTCATCCCGTTGAGCACCTTGCAAGCAACGGGAATTTCGGAAAGGAAAATCCAGGGGTGCCCAATGGAGGTAACGGGGTTTGGCGGAAGAGGAGAGTACACGGCAGGATACATTCAGCTGTGGTTGAAAGTAGGCCCTATAGCTTCCCTAGCTCGATTCCATGTGATAAAGACAGAGGTTTCGTACCATGTCCTGCTAGGGAGACCCTGGCTGCACAAGCACTGGTTAGTCCCGTCCACCTATCACCAGTGTGTAAAAGGAAGGCTAAATGGCAAGATGATACGCATAGCGGCAAACCAGTCACCGTTCGAGCAAGCGGAAGCCCATCTCGTAGAAGCTATGTTCTATGACCAATGGGCACCGTTTGGAGAAAACTCTTTAGCAAAGCCCCTCGGTACCTTTGTGCCTGGGTGGGAAGACATTCAGAATAATCCAGAGCCTGATTTAAGGGACTTGTTAACACAAAAGAAGAAAAGAAAAGCAACGCCTGCCGCAGAAACAGAAGGTGCGCCACAGTGCGTCAGAATCCGAGGTCCTGATGGCAGGATTATTTACAAGTTATGAAGATGCGCGGGGCCCACGAGTGAGAAACAAGCGGGCCCCAGGCAAAAGCGGCAACATGGGAATTTGGTGTGTTGCGCAGCTCAATATAGTTCAGAAGAAAAAGGTAGCGAAGAAAGTCATGAAGAAACTATGGCAGAAAAGGATCCTCAGGTTATGGCAGAAGAAGAATTAGAGGAGGTCAACCTGGAGCCTGACTCACAGGAACCAAGACCTATTTCAGTTAGTTCGAGATTGACAGAAAAGGAAAAATCAGAGTTGGTACAATTATTAAAAGAATTCAAGGATGTTTTCGCGTGGAACTACAGTGAAATGCCAGGACTGGATCCAGGGCTAGTAGTGCACACGTTGAATGTTGATCCAGCAGCCAAGCCGGTAACCCAGCTTGCTAGGGTATTCCACACGGAAATAGAAGAACAAATAGTCAAGGAGGTACGGAAGTTGTTAGCAGCAGGATTCATCAAACCCATCCAACACCCGCGATGGCTGTCCAATATAGTGCCAGTAAAGAAAAAGAACGGGCAGATAAGGTGCTGTGTGGACTTCAGAAGCCTCAACAAAGCCTGCCCAAAGGATGAGTTCCCATTGCCAAATATGGATTTATTGATAGACTCAGCGGCAGGAAGTGCCATGTTCTCATTCATGGATGGATTCAGCGGGTATAATCAAATCAGGATGGCACCGAGGGATGCAGAGAAAACTGCCTTCAGGACACCCATAGGCAATTTCTACTATACAGTAATGCCATTCGGATTGAAAAATGCGGGTGCAACTTACCAACGGACGATGACAGCCATATTTTATGACATGATGCACAAGGAATTGGAAGACTATGTGGATGACATAGTAGTGAAGTTAAAGAAAAGAGAGGAGCACTTTTATGCATTGAGGCAAGTGTTTGAAAGATGCAGAACCTTCAAGTTGAGAATGAATCCTCTCAAGTGTGCATTTGGGGTGTCCTCGGGAAAATTTTTGGGCTTCCTGGTCCATAGCAGGGGAATAAATGTGGATCCTGCCAAAGCCACAGCCATAGCGACTATGAAACCCCCAGCCACAGTGAAAGAATTGAAGAGTTTCTTAGGAAAAGTCTCCTATATCCGGAGATTTATCCCTGGATTAGCATCAATTACTTCCTCTTTCGCCAGACTGCTCAAGAAGGGAGCAAGCTTTGATTGGGGAGACACACAGCAGGCAGCTTTCAAAAGGCTACAGCAGGTCATGACAAACCTCCCCACGGTGCAAGCCCCAGTCCGCAAAAAGCCATTGCTGCTCTACCTAGCCACCAGCCCGCATGCTGTAGGAGCATTGATCGCTCAAGAAAATGAAATTAATGTAGAACAGCCAATATACTACATCAGCCGCGTTCTAAAAGATGCGGAAACTCGCTATCCAAGAGTAGAAAGGGCGTGTTTGGCCGTTGTATACGCCTCTCAGAGATTGCGCCACTACTTCTTAGCCTATGAGGTATGGTTGATGACCAAATCCCACGCTATCAAAGCCTTATTGCAACAACCCATCCTCTCCGGCAGGTTATCCCAATGGTTGTTGCAGTTATCACAGTACGATTTGAGAATGGGGACACCCAGGGCAGTCAGGAGCCAAGCAATAACGGATTTATTGGCACAATTTCCGGGAAAAGAAGAATTCCTGCTGGATGATGAAGTCCCAGGAGAAGTAGCCATGGCAGGAGAAGGGAGAGAGCAATGGATAATGAAATTTGATGGGTCCTCTACCACCCAGTCTGGAGGGGTGGGGGTGGTCTTGTACCATGAGGAAGACAAGGCGGTGGCACTGTCATTCAAACTAGAATTCCCTTGTTCAAACAATACAGCAGAATATGAGGCCTATCTAACTGGGCTAGCCACGGCTCCCGAAGTCGGAGTCAAACATTTGAAGGTACTAGGTGATTCGAACCTAGTGGTCTGCCAGGCCAAGGGAAGTTTCTCTCTGAAGGAACCCAACTTAGCTCCATATAGAGCGATGGCCCAGAAGATGGAGGAAAGGTTCTCTACCTTTGAAATAGAACATGCGCCAAGGAATGAAAATTGATTCGCAGATGCGTTAGCGGCGTTGGGTTCGCAGATAACCTTTGAAGGAAAAAGTGCCACGGTGGAAGTCAGTAAAAGGAGAGAGTCAATCATCGAAACCTTGAAGGAAAGGTTCCAGGAGAAACAGGACGAGAATGATTGGCGGTCCCCATAAGAGAAGCTCTGATGAAAGACAAAGACTCCGCAGAATTAAAAGTGTTAAAAGATTACGCTTTGGTAAAAGGAGAGCTATACCGCAGGATGCCAGGTGGGGTTTTGTCCAGGTGTGTGGGGCAAGAAGAGGCCTAGAGAAAGTTAAGAGAAGTACACGACAGGACCTGTGG
This sequence comes from Quercus glauca, assembly GCA_023736055.1. Classification (NCBI taxonomy): domain Eukaryota; kingdom Viridiplantae; phylum Streptophyta; class Magnoliopsida; order Fagales; family Fagaceae; genus Quercus; species Quercus glauca. Next base: position 36,666,441 of record CM043322.1, read on the forward strand.
ATCCTGCGGGGAAATTAGTCTCTACCGCAGGCTCTAGAGGACGGGCTTTTATTGGCCAAGCATGAGCAAAGATGCAGATCAGATCCAAACTCAATGTGGGACCTGTCAGCTAGCGGCAGACAGAGAAGAAAGCTATGCCGTGTTGACTAGTGAAGACTGGAGAAGCCCATTCAAACTATACCTGACAAAAGGCATCCTGCCACAAAAGCATTCGGAAAGTTATAAACTCAAGAGATTGGCAACACTTTATTTCTTGCATGAGGAAGTCCTTTTCAAAACAGGATTTGATGGGGACCCATTAAGGTGTCTGGGCCCCGAAGAAGCAAAGGAAATAACAAGAGAAGTGCACTCAGGGGAATGTGGGGAGCACCAAGGAAAGAAGAAGCTGTACAGATGCCTGCTACAAATGGGGTATTACTGGCCTACCATAAAGAAAGATGCAGCGGAATTTGTAAAGAGATGCCATAGCTGTCAGGTACAGGCTAATCTCATTCATACCCACCCACAAAGCTTGCACAGTATGGTTACTCCATGGCCCTTTCACACTTGGGGGCTGGACTTGGTAGGACCAATCAACCCTCCGTCTCGTGGATATATCTGGATTTTGGTAGCCACTGAGTACTTCACCAAATGGGCGGAGGCAATACCACTTCGCAAGGCCACAGGAGGAGCGGTGGCAAACTTTATAAAAGAAAATATAATTATAAGGTTTGGGGTGCCTCACAGAATCATCAGTGATAATGGTACGCCATTTGTCAATAGTGAAGTGAGGAAAATGTTGGCGTTTTACCAAATTAAACATTACCGTTCATCACCATATTACCCCCAAGGAAATGGGCAAGCAGAGGCGACTAACAAGGTACTCATAAAGATCATCAGTAAGATGAGTCAAGAGTATACTGGGGGATGGGCAATGCACTTGCCAGATGCTCTTTGGGCTTATCGAAAATCACCAAAGTCGGCCTCAGGATTCTCACCTTTCTCCCTAGTATACGGAACGGAAGTTGTAAGTCCTGCGGAGGTAATGATCCCATCACTGAGGGTCATGCAGATACAAAGGAAAGAAGAGGAGGAAATCTTTGTGGCAGAAAGATGTGAAGATCTGGAAGGGCTGGACGAAAAAAGGGAAGAAGCCCAGGAACATGGTCGCAGATACAGGCAAAAAATGGCAGAAGCCTATGGCAGGATTACTAAGGAAAGAATATTTGCAGAAGGACAGCTCGTGTTAAAAGTAGCGGACTATGTCAGAAGAGGTATGGCAGGACCATCCAAGTTTGCACCAAAATGGGAGGGACCCCTCGTGGTGAGAGAAGCCTACCTAAATGGGTACTACAGACTAACTCAAACGGATGGTAAAGACCTGATGGATCCCATCAACGGGAAATGGCTGAAGTGTTACTATGCTTAAGGTTGAGGCATCACCATCCTTCTAAGCTGTGTTTCACAAATGCTAAGATTAGTTTGTTCCTTCTTCTATTTTATTACTTGTTTCCCTCCAAGTGACCATGTCACAAGACAAGTCCACAGAATGTTTTTAGGAATTATGCAATGAAAAGAATATGCTAAGTATTAAAAAAAAAAAAAAAAAACTTTCCATAGCATAAGTAGTAGCAGAGGATGGTCAAGTATAGCACGTTAAGTTACAAACCCATATTATATGAAGTCTAAAAAAAAAAAGAAGAGAAGCCAAATAAGTTTCCTAGAAAACCATCATAAAATGTACTGGCAAAAAAAAAAAGAAAAAAGGGAAAAGTAACACATGATCAAAGGGGAGCCTGCCATCACCAATAAAGTCCTGAGAGCAAAGACTGGTCTCCAAAACGATCATGCCCACCAATGCTGGCAATCAAGCGCTCACGGCGGCCCTCCACATCTGCTATCTCTTTCTTCAAAGCTTCGATCCTTGCATCCAGGGCATCCACAGCAGGCCGAATCTTCCTCATAAAGAAGGCACGAGCAATCTCACGGAGATGGTCTAAAAGGAATTCCACAGCAAAACCTACACTAACTAGCTTCTGCACTGCAGCTCTCCACTGAAGAATCCTCTCAGAAGAAACAGAGTCAATAAAGTTGTGCTCGATATCGTTCAGTACGCTCCCCAGCATCTTCAGGAAATGTTCCCTGACAGAACGACCCAAACGGAACCCCTGCATAAAATCACCACGGCTGCTGTAGACTCCCTCTAGGTGAGAAACACACTCACTAGGAACTCGAAAGCCGTGAAAGTCCACATAAGGAAATCCTGCCCCCCAAAAATTTGCCGGATCAAGGTCATTCGTCTCAAGCTGATCAAAACGGATGAAGAAATTTGCGGCCTCGCTCACGGGGTCTGGAACTGCGGCAGAACTCCCTTCTGCCTCAAACTGGGGAAGGACGGTGGGGGGCAAGCCTAGTAAAAAAAGCAGGAAACACAATATGAGTATTCATGATGAGAAGTAATGAGTTTGAAAAAAAAAAGGGGGAAGCATTAAAGATGAGGAGGCTTACTAGAAACTGTGAAGATAGGAGCGGCAGGAGTTGTGACTGAAGTGGAAACAAGGATGGCAAAAATAGGCACGGTGGAAGCAGCAGGAGGAATGGGTGACTGTGGCTCCACAGTTACTGTGGCCTCTGTTTCTTCGAAAGCCTCTGTAATTAAGAATGTGAATGCACTAAATGAAGGAAAGCAGCAAAAAAAGAAGAAGTGTATATATATACATATAATAAAACTAAGAAGGAGGAAATAGGCACGTACCCGCTAACTCAGCCTCACTCTCCCCCTCGTCAAACTCCTCAGAAGATGAATCTGCAGCAGGCCCGTGGATGGCAGAATCAAGAATGGAGGAAGGAGTGACTACCAAGGAAGAGCCCTCCTGCGCAACTTGAGAAAGGGCTGCGAAAGGATCACTGATGGAAAGAACAATAGGAGCGGCAGGAGAGGCAATCTCAGTCTGGACAGCAGGAGGAGTGGCCCTTTCTGGAGAAATGGGTGTCTCAGCAGAAGTGGGGGTGACCTCCCTAATCCCCTCAGTATGAGTGCCTTCCATGGACACCAGCTCAGTGGAGAAAACTGGGGTCTCGATAGAAGTCCCTTCAACCATGGGATGGTATATGGAAAGGGGCTCAGGCTGCTCCTGCGGGAACAAAAAAAAAAAGAAGACAAAGTGAAGGTGAATAGGAAAATTGCAGTAACACAGAAGGAAGGAAAGAGCACGATTAAGGACACACAAAAAAAAAAGAGAGAGGGGGAGAATATATTTGTATATAGTACCTCAGGTTCTGGCTCGTCAAGAAGTATGGGATGGGCAGCAGATACATCCTCTCTGTGCTTAGACTGCAAGAGAGGTGAGGTCAATATGCACAAGTGTTAATTGCAAAAAAAAAAATCAGAAACAAGTGAAGAAAAAGTTAGAAAAAAAAAAATAGAGATAACATACTCTCCGTTCAGTGGCACGGGCAGAAGGGGGAGATGTCTTCCTTTTGCTACCTCGCGTCCTGCTAGAAGGAGGAGCATCTGTGGACGGCTGCGAAGTGGTTTGTTTTGACTTGCTGGCAGTAGAACGTGTAGCAGGAACAGTACGGGCTTTAGAAGGAGGAGAACCCTGAAGAACTATATGACCCATGGGAGGCAGATCACTCTCAGAAGACATTGCCTCATCCTTCTTCTTGGCTGACTTGGGTTTCACAGAACCTCCCTTAGCCGATGTAGGCGGGTTCAAGACCTTTACCTTCCTATCCCAACCAGGAGGGTAGTCACCCGCAAGCCAATTCCATCCTTTGGCCCCCTCATTCCATTCCAGAAGAGAAGATCGACCCTGTTTAGTAACATATGCTAACACAGATCTGGAAGGGAGCACTAGCCGAGGGTTGGCAGAAGCAACCATGCCAAGGCCGTCAGGAGGGATCAAGGAAAAGCCACGGCTGCCCATTAAAGCCTGTTCAAAAGATGTCATGACAGCCCGCCAATACTCGTGCATAGGAGGAGTGTAAACACCTTACCTTGAAGAACTAGGGACAGTGACTGCAGTGAAATGCTGCCTCCAGAAGTCAAAAGCAACAGGCCGCAGGAATGGCCTGACAGAAGTAGGGAACTCCGCAAGGAAAGAAAGGTCATCTGGAATATCTTGGTCCAACCCAAACTGCCTTCTTACTCGGTTGGCAGGATAGTACACAAATCGGACCCCCTCATCAGATAAATAAGGCAGCCACCCAGCATTAGTGGCTGCCAAGTAAGTGATTCCCCTCTCATCAAAACCAACCAAGGGGTGAGTCGTACCAACGGTGTCCGCAAACTGACCCATAACGGAATCCTCACAAGTGTAACCCGCACTCAAATGTCTATATGCTCGCCAAGAAAACCCAACATTCTTATCAAAGAACTCAACAGCAGGATGGTAAATAGGCTTCAAACCAGACCAACGGAAAGCCAAAGGAAACTCAGACTCAAATCTACCGCAGAAATCAGTAATCACCCTCGGGCAGGAAACATACTTCTCTTTTGCAAAACGAACCGGTCTGCACTTAGCCAAGTGTTTTGAGCAGCGCTCATACAATAGATGCTGCAGGATGGTGCTGTGAACCGAAGAAGTAACTATATGGCAGGACCTAGCCTGGTCCTCATCAGCCCACAAGATGTCCAGCTGTACATATAAGTGTCCCAAAAACATGGGGGCTAATGGCAAACTTATACCCGCGGCAATCTTAATAGCCAAACGAAAAAACAAAGGTTTAATTGCATAATAAGGGCGCGCACCAAACACAAACTTACAGAGCCAAAAGGAGATAAAAGCCGCACGGCGAGCGGCGCCAGAAAACTTAGAAGAGGAACTGACCCAATAAGATAGCTTGGCATTCTTAGCCATTCTCGTCCTCAACTCGGCCTCCACAGCCGCTTCCTCCGGAGAGAGTTCCAGGGTACTCGGATCAGCGTCACCTAGAATGGGCAAAAGAAGTTGGTTCGCCACGTCCTCTAATGTCACAGTAATCTCACCGCAAGAGAGAAAGAAGGTGTGGGTGGCAGTACACCATCGACGGACCAAGTGGCGAAGATTGAAAAGGTCTCTGTAGTTCGACAAACAGCGAGATGCAACAATGGCTTGCAACACACCAGCCTGCCGTAGCAAACCCATGAAATCCACAACCGACAATTCACGGTCCACCCACTCTTTCCAACCCAAGGCTTGGCCTGACCCATACTCAAAGTGAATGGGAACAGGGAGCGAAATACCCTGGCGAATAAGAATGTCAGGAATCGAAGAGGGTAACGGAGCCCAAGGAGCTTTAGTGCTGCGGCGGCAGAGAGCGAGCCACACCCGGCCCGGCGCCGGCGGAACATAATCACCAGGTACTTTTGGGAAGTGGGTATGGACGTCATACCACGGATCAATCAGCGGAACGACCTCGTCGTCAGAAGGGCGGCGTGCCTCTTCCTCGTCGAAGGAACCCGGTTCAGAATACTCAACTTCCTCGCCCTCATCGCGAGCGGAGGGAGGGTCAGAGGCAATCTCCTTTCCCTTGCGGCGAGAAGAAGCTTGGCTTTTCACCGGAGACATCACGAATCGTAGTAGGAAAAGAGAAGTGTTTGGAAGAAAAGAGTACGGCGAAAGAAAAGAGAAGAGAAAGAAAAAAGGAAGAGGTTTTTTGTATGGGAAATAGGAGAAGAAGTAGTTGAAAAAGAAAAGACTCCTTAAATGCCACCATCATCTAGATCGAAGTGAAGGGAGGTGATGGGTTAGCCGCCGGATGGAGAATGAAATTAATGAAGCAACGCTGCTCTTCAAAATAACTGCCAGACTTGGAAATTCGAAGAGACAACTCTGTTCGTGAAAAAAAAATATATACACGTGAAGTAAAAGTTACTGTTTGAAAAAAGCCCGTGAAAAAGAGAGAAGAAGACAAGAATAGCCTTTATTCGCATATAAACCGCAGGAGCATTTTATATGCTCAGGGGGCTAACTGTTGAGGCTCATTTTTTAAGACCCAGCAGGCCCAAGGCCCACAGAAGCAAATGGGCTTGAATAAGCCCGGAAAGAGAAAAAGAAAGCATAAGCATGATTTAAGGGTCCATGTAATGGGTCCAGAAGAAGCAAATGGGCTTGAATAAGCCCGGAAAGAGAAAAAGAAAGCATAAGCATGATTTAAGGGTCCATGTAATGGGTCCAGAAGAAGCAAATGGGCTTGAATAAGCCCGGAAAGGGAAAAAGAAAGCATAAGCATGATTTAAGGGTCCATGTAATGGGTCCAGAAGAAGCAAATGGGCTTGAATAAGCCCGGAAAGAGAAAAAGAAAGCATAAGCATGATTTAAGGGTCCATGTGATGGGTCCAGAAGAAGCAAATGGGCTTGAATAGGCCCGGTAAGAGAAAAAAAAGAAAGCGTGGGCCACAGCAAGCCCATTGCAATAAGAAAAAAAGAGAGAAAGTATTAGGCAAATGGAGAATCCATGAGCCCAAAGGAAAAAGATTTGTAGAGAAAAATTGGGCCAAAGAAAGTCCAAAATGAGTTAGCAAAGAAACCCATATAAGAAGCAAAACCAAGATGGGCCAGGGATGCCCACAAGAGAGCATAAAAGGCATAGAAGCCAGCAAGAAATAAAGAGGAAGCCCAGTGAAGATACAGGGCTACGGAGAAGGAAAGTATACAAAAAAGCCCCGCAGGACTGGGTTTGGTAACAGAAGTAGCAAACTTAACATGGCAGGAGGTGTAAAGCCGCAAAAGCAAAAAACACCCAAAGGGAAAGTCCGCCACGGAGCCCAACCCTTCAGAGAAAGGGACAACACATGAACGTCGGTCTGCCGGGAAATGATCCACATCAGAAAATGCCAAAAAAGGCACGGCAGGATATGCATACCCATTTTCAGGCCTCGGCAAACGAACGAAACATCAATGAGGTAACGCATGCAGGCGACCCAGGCATCACCAGCCCATACCCAGCCACTATGGGAAAGAGTGATGTCATGGGAGAGGGCATGGTCTGGCAGTGGGGGGAGGAGCGGGAATCCATTTTTGCGATTCTTGCCCAGACTCTTTCGGTGGGCACAGTCCTGCTGGGATGACGTGTCGCACGGAAGAGGTAAGGTTGGGTAAGGACCGCTGGGTGCATGCCATGAGAGACCGAGAGAGAGAGAACACACCGGACGAAGCAGAAAAAGAAGTTTCATTGTCTGAAAGCCACAGGTCAATAGTGAATCAGAACTATTTTGACTTGGTAAGTGGATGGCAAAAGGCTACGATAACAGAATAGGGCCATAGAAAGGCTAGAACAGTAAAATCAGCCACGGCAGGCCCTATATAAGGGACTCGCGGCTGAAGAAAAAGAAAGGGGGGGGGGAAAACGAAAAAAAAGAAAAAGGAAAGACAAGAATTCTAAGAAAGAAAACAGAGAGAAAAGATAAAAAAAAACAGAGAACGAAAAAAAAAAAGAAAGAAAGCAGAGTGTTTATGGCAGGCATGCACCCAAATGGGTTAACCCCCCTCTCTCCCTCAATAGCCTTGTCCTCAAAAGACAATACCAGATTTATACCATCTGGGGCTGTCCTCTCAAAGCAACTAATTTCACTAAAAATGAAGTTATTTGCGTTGAGGGAGTAGTTTTCCCTTTCATGGTTGAAGTCCTGCGGTAATACTGAAATAGCATACTCGTTATTCTACTCTGCTAAGCTCGCTTAACTATTTTGTTTAAGCACTTTCTTTTAAAACGCAAGGTCCTTAAGTTGTTTATTGTGCATTGTAAAAGAGAACAGTAGATGCTTTTTGCGTTTTTTTTTCTATTTTTATGCCTGCTTGCCATAACTTGTTAACAATGACTTTGCTTGCTGTGAGCTCTTAAACGTGCTTTGGCAGACGCGGCAAAGATTGTGCACAAGCCGGGCCAAGGTGTGCTCAATTTGGGCCGGTTCCAACTCCTTACCCAGAAATTACCCGGGCCTAGTGCGGCAGGAGCTCGCCCGAGACTCCAAGCAGGCCCACCCCTTTACACCCCCCCTCCCCCCCCCCCCCCCCCCCAAATTATTAAAAAAAAAAAAAACTAGTATAAAAAAATTAAGATTTGCCCTTATATATATATATATATATATATATATATATATATATATATTTGTCTCTCTTCTAAAATATTTAGATATTAATCTACAAGAAAATAAATAAAATCCATGCTCCTTTAACTATAAAAACAAAATAAAAAAATAAATATGGACTAAACAAAAATCGCGCACAAAATAAGAAGCAATTATTTTGTATGTTATACTTTGTTGATATGCTTTATAATATGAAAAGTTTAAGAAATACTTATTTTGTATGTAGTATTTTGTTGAATATAAAATAAATATTAGTTTTTATTTTCATAAATTTTTTTTTTTTTTTTTGGTTTTAAGCTTTGGCCCCCTCAGGTATAAATCCGGTTCCCTCCCTGAGAGGGAGAGAGAGTATTAGCTTAGACATATATAAGAGAAAGAAACCGTGCAGCCTACACCATTCTAGTATCTTTCCAACTTGTGTTTCAATAGATATCCATTATTAGCTTAGCTATACAATCAACTGCCTCGTCGGATTTGGTCTTATAGCTTTCATCTCATTTCCCTACATATGAGGAAAGGATTCCATAAATTGCTGTCTACTAGTACTTTGAGTTATAGCTTAGAGGTAGGGGAATGGGATGAAGTAAATTATTGTAGATGGAAACATGATTGGGTTTCATCTTTGGGTCAGGAGGTACACAGTACACTCCATAATGCCTGCACCGCACCGTCAAATTGAAGTGGTGGATTCAGTACCGAGGTACCTTGTAATAATACAGAGAAGAAGCAGTGTGTGTGTAATGTGAAATGTGTAGTGTAACGTGTAATGTAATAACACGTTACAATTACGGAGTCTTTGTGTGTCAGTGGGCTGGTCGAGAGAGTGGCTAACGTGATGGTCGGTGTGGGACCTGTTAATTACATTACATTACAGTGTGTGCCGAATGACAGTTTTGTCCTTGTCACTTCCGTTCCCATTTTCAATAATTTACCGTACCAAACAACTTAACATCCCTCCCTATGCTCCCATGTACTTCAATGAAATCTGAACCCCAGCTATGAAAGTAAAGGTCGACATTATCAACAAGAAAAAAAACAGAGAGACACAAAGAAAATGTGGACTAGTGATATCTAATGATAGTAGGTAATTATGTGTAACGCGTGTTGTACCATTTTTAATATTAAATAATTAAAATAAATAAATATAACAATATAAATATAAAAATATGAGAGTTAATACGAAAGATAATGAGTTAGTTAAATATTTAATCTCAATTGATTCTTATATTCATTTTTAATTTAAAAATACATTTTAAACTTTCTTTAAAAAAATGCAATCTAAACTTTTTTAATGATTAGAAAAAAAATGATAAGTCTCTTTATCTCTAATGCAAATTTCCCTTTCATAGATAGAAAAATGTATTTCTTGTGCCCGTTCTATAATGCAGGCGTATAAGATAATTTTTGCTCTTGAACCCTCTAAAATTGACAATGATAAGAAAAAGGACTTTGTCTCTAGCCTGGCTGTGAGTTCACCTCTGTTCGATGCTATTTTTTCTCTCGTTAGTTAGGTTTTCTTAAAGTTGGTTTGGAATTTCTATTTTTGTTTCTTCTCCTTCATTTGGTGGGATACATTTTGTCTTTTATCTAGAGTAGTCACTCCCTTATTGCCTTATTTCTTTGCTTGGAGGTTATTTACTTGTGTGAATTTTTCCATGGTCTGTGTAAGGACCAGATTTGAGTTTCTAGTCTAAAGGTTGATGGACTTAGGCCTAAAAAGCCTAAAACAATGAATTTGTAGAGAGTGGGTTAGAAAAACTAGTCCTTAATGAATCAGACAATCACTAAAATGAGTTCATATCACAAGAGAATAAAAATAAACGAGCTTATACTAAAGAAAATCGTCCTCGGCACAGTCCGAGGAGATTAGTTCTTATATATTTTTTTTCAAATTTGATTACAAAGTTAGTTCTGGATACTACAGTGTTTTTCCCTTAGTTTCTCGATCCCCTTCTCCCATTACTTCCTTCCTCTTTTGTACACTCTTCCCCTTTTATCTCTACCCTCCACGTGCTGGCCAGATGGTTGGTATTGATACTTGTTCCATCAGCACCTTCCTAAAGTCTTCATGTAGTAACTGTAAGGCTGAAAACCACTGTTCATGTATTACCTCCACATTAATGCGGCCAGAGAGTTAGCTGCAAAGCATTTAATGCGATGGTAGCAGCTTTCTCCTTAGATATTTTACGATTCCCTTCTGTCCTATGTATCTGCAATGCTTATTTGTACAAATAGAACTCCCTGGAAAGTTCCCCTGGATGGCAGACCACCTATTCGGATCTTGGCTTTGGTTAGCTGAGGTGACATTTGTCCTCGGCCTACCCTCTTGTGCCATCATGACCAAAATTGACTTCTTCATCTACTAACACGGACTCCTTGATAATGTTTACTCCTCCTCAGACGACCTTTAGTCATTGGCTTGGGCTTTAGGCCCAGTATATACACGGATAATGAGCTCCTGGGCCCAATACCCCTACAGTTTGTATTATTTCTTTTCCTTTTCTCTTCCTCCTCTTCTTCATCACCCTTATGATCCCTTACCTTTTTCAATTTTAGATTTTCTATCTTTCATTTACATAGTTGGTTCTTGCAAGCCACATTTTTGTTAATTAGTTTGTTTCCAAAGAAGGCAGGGGCATCTCTTATGTATTTTAACCCAACCTTACCTCTTTTCCTTCCTTTAAGCTATCAAAACATCTCCAAATTCAAATCACCCACAATAAAGCACCACCCACTTCATTCGCCAACCCTAATCACACACCTATCTCGCAAATCTAGTAAAGGTGGAAATGTTTGACACAATTTGTGAACTCAAGATAAGTTATTTTTTAATGACTTAGTGTTTAATTTAATTGATTTTATCCACCTTGTAGATATCGTATTTTGTCCGCCCTTGATTTGCATGTTGGATTTCGAAAATCTAAAAAATATTAACTTTCTTCCACGGGGTTGCGAAAACATTTAGATTGACGTGGCATGACCTGTTCGGGCATTGGAGCACTCAAAGCGCTATTTTAGGTCAAATTGACCAAAATGCCCCCAGTCAACCTTGGGTTGACTGAAATTCAAAGTTGGTCAAAATCATCCCAAAACAACGTTTTCCCTGTTTCTACATCTAACTCAAGCTACTTGGTGATTTTTGTCAACTATGATCAAGTTTGACCCGAGGTTGACTCTAAGGGGCCCCGAAAACCCTAATTTTGATTCAACCATCAAAATGGGTTGAGACCAATGTCATTGCAAAGATTATTGAATTCCTTTTCCAACGACTATTCATGGGTCGAAATCAGAGTTAAACGGTTGAGATATCCTAAAAACCATGCAAAGCACGCCAACTCTCTCCCAAACACATCAAAAACCTTTGATTCCTTTCTTCTCTCAACAATTAAGAGGTAGTGTTCTTGCACTCTTTCTCCCCTCCTTAGTTTTAGGACCTTGGATTTGAGACTTAAAGGGTATAGATGTAGCTTTTTAGCTACAATCTACACCCTTTGCTTTATCTTGCTTTATAATATGCTTTATTGCTTTTCTTAGCATGTTTTATAGCCTCTTTAGCATGTCTCCCTGCTTTTTATCTTGTTTTACCACTTTGATGTTGTTGGCCTAGCCTTCTTGGGCTAAGATATGCCTAAATTTTGCGTTTGTACTTAGATCCATGTGCCTAGGTGCCTTTTAGCATGCTTATGCTTAGATCTACTTGTTTATGTGCTCCTTGCCTTGTTCATGCTTAGATTTACTTGTTTATGTGCTCCTTGCCATGCTTATGCTTAGATCTATATCTTTGTGTGCTCCGTGCCTTATTCATGTGTTTAGATCTACGTATTGGTTGCTATGCCATGTGCTTCTAAAGCCTTTCTATCCCTTGTTATCCCCTTTATCTTGTGTTTTGGCCCTTTAGGTAAGGTGTAGATCTAGATCTTTTGGTCTAGACCTACACCGATACACAAGGCATATATCAAAGGGTTTGAATCATTTCCTTTATGCATATGTACGCTTTCTTGCTTCTATGCTTTATATCCATATTTGCCTGTCTAGATCTAGGCTTTTGCCATGCTTTGTGCCCTCCGTGGGTTTGTGCTTGTCAGTCTTTAGGGCCACTTGCTTGCATGGTTGCATCCACCCTTTCTTGTGGTGTGTTGGATGTAACCACTTGTGAGACACATCTTCGTGATGTTGGTGTGCTTGATACACACCTTTCTCCGCTCCGTGCGACGCTGTTATGCTTGCCTTACGTGCTTGGTGCTACCTGTTTGGCTTTCTTTACTTCTTTGCATCTTTGCACTCTTGCATGCATGTTCATGCATGAGTTTGTGCGTCGTTCGTACTCCAATCTCATTGAACTATGGACACCCGATTCAAACCTACATTTATCCTCCTAGGACACCCTTTTTGTTTGACAACATGCTTGTTTGCCCCCGTTTGGCATCTTTTACTAGCTTGTCTTTTAGCATGCTTTCCTCATATTTGTTTCTTTGCTTGTTTGTTGGCTTGTTTCTTTTGTCATTTCATGTACACGCATGGAGCATGGACACTTGGAGCAAGGGTGTGACCTCATAAGCGCAAGCAAAATATGGCAAGGATGCGAGTAAGAAGATGCAAGCCCACAAAGGGCAATGTTCAGTAGATTAGGGGTGTTTACCCTTAATCAACTTGAAATGACCCAATTTATTATTTGTGTTTAAATGAGTTAATCCATTTTGACACAAATTCATTTAACCAATATAGATACTTTATCAAACATGAAGTTTGAATTTTAAATATTGAATTGAGTAATTAGATGAACTTTCTTCTCAACAGAAAAAGAAAAAAGAAAAAAAGAAGATGAATTTTAATGACTATATTGATGAAGTCGTTTATAAAATCCTAGAGTCCCTAACCATTTTTACCTAGAACAAAGGGGAAAGATTTAAAAATAAATAAAAAATAAAACTCTCATTTACTTTTTTTTTTTTTTTTTGTAATATGGATTTTGAAATTTGGAAGAAACTTCATTAGGTAGAAATAAAAATTTTAGAATGTATGCAATTGGTACTTTCACTTATAATATTATGAAATTTATTTGCTTGAAAACGTGACTCTTTTTTAGGTGTTTAAAATTTGTTTATTTTACCTTATTTGACCCTATAATTTGAAAATTTTAAGACATATTTTGATTAATGTGTAAAGGTAGGATACCACAAAGTTGTGTTCCCTTAAAAATAGTATATATAATTCATGCACTTATAAAATTTAAAAATATAATAATTGTATTAATTTGTAAGTAATATTTATTAAACATGTTTTTTTTATCCACATTTATTAAACATGTTGAAATGGATCTTGTGGGTGAGAAAGCCCAACGCCATATGTTGGGCCTGAGGCCCAATTTAAATACGACTCTCTGTCCGAAGAGGATAAAAGTGTTGATGCTTTACCGTTTTTGGTGGTGCAATCCATGAGGGACAGACGCGCCGTCCGAAGACAACCTAGTTGGGCCGAAGGGATCTTTCCCAAAGGAGCTACCCAGAACTTAAACGAGTAGATATGCTGAAGAGCTCCGTGCCAGGGCTGAGCTTCGGGCATGTCCAAAGGCGTAGCTGTCATGAAGTATCTTACCAATAAAGCTGCCACCGCCACATTTAATGCACTGCAACAACTTTCCTGGCCGCATTTATGTGGAGAAGACACCTGAACAGTGCATCTTCACCCACCACCACTCACTGTGGGTTAAAGCAAACGGCTGATGTGACTAGTACTCAAGTGGGCGCCTAGATGGAGGACAAGTGTGCGGTGAAGATGGGGTAAGGGTGTATATATATAAAGGAAGCAATTCCCCCAGAAGGGGAGGAGAAAAAATTGTATTCACGAAGTTTTTATATACTGATTCTCTTCGGACCAAAGAGTTTTCTCTGTTGAAAAAGCCTGTCTCAATCCTTTTTTCTTTTAGATGGTTTTTGCTTGTATGAACCGTTGCTAAATCCGCTACTAGCCCAGTTGTTCAACCCATTCTCTATAAATTTATTGTTGGGAACTTGTTGGGCTGACCATACAAGGAGTTGGTATCAGGCCCAACAAATTTGGACCTTACAATTGGCGCCGTCTGTGGGAACAGCTTGAGCAAAGGTGGAAGCAACACCTCAAAAGATGGCTGAACCAAGGCAACGACCAGTCGAGTCCAGGTCATCTAAGCACACCGATCCTTTTCTTCATTTGGAACGGAGGCAGGATCGTGAGGGAAGTGTACATACAGCGCGTGACAATCAAAACCAGTCGCGTGGGGAGAGCCACATGTCTCATGCAGAGAAGAACAAAGACATGCAGAAGGAAATAGACAGGCTCAAAAGGGAGTTGCGCCATGCAAAGAGGAAGCGCAGTCCCTCGTATTCTGACGAAGATTTTGGGGACGAGCAGGATGTTGGCTATAAACAGAAACATCAAACGCCGGACAGCGAATCCTTTACCTATGAGGAAATGCGTCGTGACGAGAGGAACCCTCAGAATCCCTTACCAAGGGGCGCAGGGAACGATGCTATGAGCAAAGCCCTGGATCAGATCTCCAGGTCTCCTTTTACACGTAATATTGAGGGTGCCAGACTTCCCAGGCGTTTCCACCAACCTACATTCACTATCTACAATGGCCGGACCGATCCAGTGGAACACGTGAGCCACTTTAACCAGCGGATGGCGGTTCACTCCAGGGACAAAGCCCTGATGTGCAAAGTTTTTCCCTCCAGTTTGGGACCAATAGCCATGAGATGGTTCGATGGCCTGAAAGCAAACACTATTAGCTCTTTCCAAGAGCTAACCTAGGCTTTTGGGTCTCGTTTCGTCACTTGCCGAAGGGTTCCTCAGTCCGTGGCCTCGTTGTTGTCCGTTAGCATGAAAGGGAACGAGACTCTGAAGTCGTACTCGGATAGATTTTGGGAAACATACAATGAGGTCGAGGAAGACTGTGAATCAATGGCTGTTAGCTCTTTTAAACTGGGCCTCCCCACTGAGCACCCCTTGAGAACGTCTTTGACGCGCAACCCTGCCACCAGTATACGCCAGTTGATGGACAGGATCGATAAGTACAAAAGGGTGGAAGAAGATCAGCAGCAGAGTAAGGGGAAGGAGAAGGTTATCCCTCAGGAGGGAAGGGATTTCATGTCGGACAGGCAAAATCACAACAGGCCGAGGAAGGACTGGACTGGACAGAGCACAGCAAATTTCCAGGCGGTTAATGCGGTTTTTCGCGAACCAGTACACCAAGTCCTGGATAAGATAAAAAACGAGCCATTCTTCAAGAGGCCGAACAAGATGGTAGGAAACCCTGAAAGGCGCAACCACAATCTTTACTGTTAGTATCACCTTGATCATGGACATACTACCGAGGATTGTAGGAGCCTATGGGATCATTTGGATCAGCTAGTCAGCGAAGGCAGACTAAAGCACCTCCTACACCACTCATACGGACAGGGAAATCAGACAAGCACGGGGCCTGGGAGAGGCAACTCAGTGAAACCTCCCTTGGGGACAATCAATGTCATTTTTGCTGCACCTGGGAGGACAGGGTCCCACCCATCCAGGGTATTGTCAGTGGCCCGAGCGCCCTTGGAAAGTGTTAACAGAGAGCCGAAGAGACATAGGGTGGATATCCCAGTTCTGGGCTTTTCAGAGGAGGACAAAGTAGGGACTATCCAGCCGCACGACGACGCCCTAGTAGTTACTCTAAGAATAGGCGGATACGATGTCAGGAGAGTAATGGTAGATCAGGGTAGCGCAGCAGAGATTATGTACCCAGACCTATACAAGGGGCTGAACTTGTCCCCCGAGGACTTGACTCCATACAGTTCCCCTTTGGTCAGCTTCGATGGCAAAGTGATCATTCCGAAGGGGCAGATTAGATTGCCTGTGCAAACCGGTCCTGAAACGGTGGAAGTGGATTTCATAGTTGTGGACGCCTACTCGCCCTACACCGCTATAGTAGGCAGGCCTTGGCTTCATACCCTTGGGGCGGTATCCTCCACGCTTCACCAGAAAATTAAGTATCCGTCCGAAGGAGCGGTCGAAGAAATCCGTGGAGACCAGTCTACGTCCAGACAATGTCTGGTGGCGGCCATCCAACACCAACCTCAGGCTGATACCTCGGGCTGTAACGTAGAGAATTTGTAGCAATTAAAGTCGTCGGTGGTGGGCACCGAAGCTTCGGCCGAAGAGGCAGACTGCGAAAGCTTGGTAAAGGTAGTTATCGATAACGACCCAGAGAAGTTCTTTCAAGTTGGATCCATGCTTCCCCTTCAGGAAAAGGAGGGGTTGATAGAGTTCCTCAGAGCCAACATTGACGTATTCGCATGGGACCCCGCGGAAGCCCCAGGAGTAAGTCCAGAATTCATCTGCCACCACCTAAACGTTAATCTCACCATTATCCCTAAAAAACAACCTCTCCGACGACCGTCAAGGGAACACGCTGACGCAGTCAGGGATGAAGTGATGAAACTCAAGCAGGCAGGGGCCATTAAGGAGATCTTCTACCCTGAATGGCTGGCTAACACAGTGGTGGTAAAAAAGAAAAGCGGGAAATGGCGGGTGTGTGTGGACTTCACTGATCTTAATAGAGCTTGTCCGAAGGATCCGTTTCCGATGCCGAAGATAGACCAATTAGTTGATGCTACTGTCGGACATCCTCGAATGAGTTTCTTAGATGCTTTTCAGGGTTATCATCAGATACCTTTGGCTCTTGCCGACCAAGAGAAAACATCCTTCGTAACCCCGGTAGGAAATTATCACTACAAGGTGATGCCGTTCGGCTTAAAAAACGCAGGGGCTACCTATCAGAGGATGATGACGAGGATGTTTGAGCCGCAGCTGGGCAAAAGCATGGAGGTTTATATTGACGACATGGTGGTTAAAAGCAAGATTATTGCCGAACACATTGGGGATCTCAGGGATATCTTCGAAATTCTGAGGGAACACAGATTGCGCTTGAATGCCTCCAAATGTTCGTTCGGTGTTAGATCAGGCAAATTCCTTGGGTATATGGTCACACACAGGGGAATCGAAGTTAACCCCGATCAAATAAGGGCCATCAAAAATTTGCGAGCTCCTCGAAATCCCAAGGAAATTTAGAAGCTGACTGGGATGACCGCTGCCCTTAATCGGTTCATTTCCAGATCAGCAGACAGGTGTAGGCCTTTCTTCTCGTTAATCAATAAGTGGAAGGATTTTGAATGGACAGAGGAATGTGCTATTGCCTTCCAACAACTTAAGGACTACCTGGCTAAACCCCCCATCATGTCCAGTCCCCAGCCGGACGAAGTCTTGTTTGCTTACATTGCCGTGGCCCCTAACGCTGTAAGTTTGGTGCTGGTCCGAACAGACTTTGGAGTGCAAAAGCCAGTCTACTACGTAAGCAAGTCGCTACAAGAAGCCGAAATCCGCTATTTGCCACTAGAGAAGGCCATTCTGGCCGTTGTGCTGGGTACTAGGAAGTTGCCCCATTATTTTCAAGCTCACACCGTTATAGTCCTTACCCAACTCCCATTGAGAGCCGTACTCCGAAGCGTTGACTACACTGGAAGAATTGCCAAATGGGGGACGATGCTAGGGGCTTTTGATATCAAGTACATGCCACGCACATCAGTGAAGGGCCAGGTCCTTGCGGACCTGGTCGCCGAATTCACAGAGCCCCATGTAGAAGAAGCAGCACAAACTCTAGGCACGGGAGGGAGGCAAGTCAGCACGATTGTGTCACAAAACACTTTGCCCTGGGAAGTGTATGTAGACGGGGCATCGAATCAGAGGGGCTCAGGCGTAGGGCTAGTGTTGATATCCCCCGAGAAAATCATCATTGAAAAAGCCATAAGGCTAGACTTCTCAGCAACGAATAATGAGGCAGAATATGAGGCTCTATTGATGGGGATGAAGATGGTGCGAAAGATGGGAGGAAAGGCCGTTGAGATATCCTCAGACTCAAAGTTGATCGTCGGCCAAGTGCTTGGAGAATTTGAGGCGAAAGACGAGAGGATGCAGGGATATCTAAACCTGGTCAAGTCCCTACAGTCGGAGTTTGAACGCTTTACCCTTCGGCACGTCCCTAGAAGTGGCAACACGCATGCTGATTCTCTAGCTACACTCGCTACCTCTTCGGCGCAGAAATTACCAAGGGTCATCCTGATTGAGGACGTACAGAGGCCTACGGAGTTAAGAAGAAAGGTACTCCAGGTTCACTGCGTAGGGACCAACCCATGCTGGATGGATCCCATCGTCAAGTTCTTGAGGGACGATGTGTTGCCCGAAGAAAGGGTAGAAGCGGACAAAATACGGAGAAAAGCTACAAGGTTCTGGCTGTCCGAAGGCCATAAACTGTACAAACGATCCTACTCGGGCCCATATCTGTTGTGCATGGCCCCAGAAGCGGCTGAATTGATGTTAGAAGAACTGCATGAAGGAATTTGTGGGAGCCACACTGGAGGGAGATCTTTAGCTCATCGAGCTATTACTCAGGGTTATTGGTGGCCAAACATGCAGAGGGAGGCTCATGAATATGTGAAAAAGTGCGACCAGTGCCAGCGGTTTGCGCCGAGCATACATCAACCTGGTGGAACCCTTAATCCGCTATCCAGTCCATGGCCTTTTGCCCAATGGGGTCTAGACATCGTGGGCCCTTTCCCTAAGGCAGCAGGAAACAGGAAGTTCTTGTTGGTCGGAACGGACTACTTCACCAAATGGGTAGAGGCTGAGCCTCTAGCAAACATCAGAGATGTGGACGTGAAGAAGTTCATTTGGAAAAACATCATCACCAGATTTGGAGTCCCACATACTCTTATCTCGGACAACGGGCTTCAGTTCGATAGCAAAGCTTTCAGAGGCTATTGCAGTGAGCTGGGAATCACAAATAGATACTCTACCCCCGCCTATCCCCAGGGGAATGGGCAGTCTGAAGCCACCAATAAGGTTATAGTGAACGGACTAAAGAAGAGGCTGGATGATGCGAAGGGTAGATGGGTAGAGGAACTACCCCACGTATTGTGGGCGTATAGAACCACGCCTCGAAGGTCCACTGGGGAGACCCCTTTTTCGATGACCTATGGGGCTGAAGCTGTTATACCTCTCGAGACTGGGTTCCCCACCTACAGGATTAGCTCTTTTGACCCAACCGAGAACGATAGGCAGCTGGAAAAGAGTCTGGATCTGATTGAAGAACGAAGGGAAAGCGCAATGGTCCGATTGGCGCACTACCAGCAGAAACTTAAACAGGGATATGACATCAATGTGAGATTGAGACCCCTTGAGCTTGGTGATCTTGTCCTAAGGAAGGTGGTAGGGAATGCAAAGAATCCAGCATGGGGAAAACTGGGGCCGAATTGGGAAGGGCCATATCGTATCACTTCGAGAGCAGGCATTGGAGCATATTTCCTGGAAGACCTGGATAATCATATGGTGCCCCGGCCGTGGAATGTAAATAACCTCAAAAGGTACTACTATTAAAGGAGTTCTTCATTCATGGTTGCCTTGTTGTTGTGATGTTTCTTTCTCAAGTGTTTAAACTTAAATCCAGTCATGCCTGTTGTCCTCGGACTAGATGACTCGGGTTAGTTAGCACTCCCATACGATTTTCTCAAGTGTTTAAACTTAAATCCAGTCATGCCTGTAGTCCTCAGACCAGATGACTCGGGTTAGTTAACACGCCCATACGATTTTCTCAAGTGTTTAAACTTAAATCCAGTCATGCCTGTAGTCCTCGGACCAGATGACTCGGGTTAGTTAACACGCCCATACGATTTTCTCAAGTGTTTAAACTTAAATCCAGTCATGCCTGTAGTCCTTGGACCAGATGACTCGGGTTAGTTAACACTCCCATACGATTTTCTCAAGTGTTTAAACTTAAATCCAGTCATGCCTGTAGTCCTCGGACCAGATGACTCGGGTTAGTTAACACGCCCATACGATTTTCTCAAGTGTTTAAACTTGAATCCAGTCATGCCTGTTGTCCTCGGACCAGATGACTCGGGTTAGTTAACACTCCCATACGATTTTTCTCAAGTGTCTAAACTTAAATCCAGTCATGCCTGTAGTCCTCGGACCAGATGACTCGGGTTAGTTAACACTCCCATACGTTTTTCTTAAGTGTTTAAACTTAAATCCAGTTATGCCTGTAGTCCTCGGACCAGATGATTAGGGTTAAGTTAACACCTTTACGTTGTTAGATTTAGAATTCGTGTTCAAACTTAGAAGTCAACCATGCGCACGACCCTCGGACCAGGTAATCTCATTAAATGCACACATTAGTAACCTAGTCTAATGCTTGGCGGAATATTCACTCTGGCCAAATTTACGTCAGTTGTTATTACTATAGGGCACTGTTTAGTCACACATGGAAGAAAACCATGTTTTTGATTTATCCTTAACAATCACTGTCATTGTTAGCCTAAATAACAACCTAACAAACACCAGAAAAGCAACGAGGAATAAAAAAGAATCCATTTCATTCATTAAAAAGATAATTTCGTTACAGAATGGATGACAAAGGGTCCTAGCAATTACTGAAACTAAACGCCCTAAACCTTGTCTTGAGGCTCTGGATTAGGCTTTGGCAGTTCACCCGCATCTCCAGTCTGAAGAGGCGCCTGGCTTGTTTCAGCTGGGGTTGAAGGATCCTGACCGGCCGAGGGAGCTTCTGAGGCATCTGGCAGGTCGCATATGTCAGGATGATAATAGATGCTCTCAGGTTGCCTTAGGGCAGACTCTGCGGGGACGCCAGCCGCATCAAGGCATTTGCCCCATGTTATTTCGCAGTAGTCTCTGCACACTTTGGCAAACTCCTCGGTCAGCCTTGATTGGGTCTCTTGCACCCCCAGCATGTAAGCAGCCTGTTTCTTGGCCTCAACTGCTTCTTTGGCTAACTGAGCGTCCTCCTTAGCCACTTTAGCAGCATCCCTGGCCTTGTTTAGCTCAGCCCGCAACTCTTTCACCAACACCCTCTCTGTTTCCAGATTGGTTTGGGTAACGAATAGTTGCTGTTGCTGATCCTCGGCCTGCTTCTCGACATTCTTCAGGCCCGCCTCTACATTTCTCCTCGCTTTCCCCTCCTCCTTCAGTTCCTCGGAGACGCGGGCGTAGTCGTCCTTCGCCCTGCCCAATGCCTTCTCCACCTCCTCCCTGGAACGAGCCTCAGCTTGCACCTTAATGTACTTGTCCTTAACCCTTTCTTCGGCTACAAAAATTTGCTGGGCGATCTGCATGGCAAACAGGAATTTGTTTTGCGTTAAGTCACGAAAAGTACACGAAGGTTACAAGATAATTACTTATCTCACCATGCCTAAATCCCTTTTTAGGGACAGAAAGAGCTCCTGCTCGGTGAAGCGCCGATAGGATTCCATATCCTTCGGGAGGAGAAGAGGCTTCTCCAACGCTTCTGCTATGCGCCCTACTTTCCCCCCAGCGTAGTTTCGCAGGGACGCATCGTGTGGGATGGCGACACCATCCAAGGTGAGGTTCGGAGACCAGTCCCGAGTCTTTCGCCCGCACGTCTACGGCCAAATTCTCTTCTCGGCTCTCCGTAGAAGACACACGTTTGCTTCTATTGTCATGGGTCGTCTTCTGCTGCTTTGGGCCCTTCGGAGGGACCACTTCCCCCTCCTCAACATCGGTTACCTCCGTCACCACCCTTTTCTTCTTCAGATCGGGTAGCGCCTTTAGCCCAAGATCTTTTGGGGCTGGAGGGGGAGGAGGCGGTGGTGGAAGATTGGCCTTGGGCTGGGAAGTGCCAGTGCCTTCGGCCACATCCTTCGGCTTCCGGTTTTTTAATAGGTTCGACAGGCTCTACATGTCGTCCTCTTCAGAATCGTCTGGCACAGCTATGTTCAGAAGCGGAGCAGCGGAATACCTGTCAAGCACCTCTTCGGCAGACAAAATTTCTACTTCCCCGGAGCTTTCCCCTTCGAACTTGAACTGGTCAATCTGCTGATCAAGTGAAGGGGTAGAAGAAACTCTCTCCTCCTCTGCTACCGGTTCAAGGGGGACTTGTTGAACGGGCTGAACGAGTGCCGGAATGCCTTGCGGATTAGGATGGGGCACTGGGGCGAGGTCGAAGGGGGCCAAAAAGGTCTTCCGAGTGACGTCAATGCGATTTATACGGCGATCCCCAAGTGTAATGGCGTTGCAAGGATGCGAGTAAGAAGATGCAAGCCCACAAAGGGCAATGTTCAGTAGATTAGGGGTGTTTACCCTTAATCAACTTGAAATGACCCAATTTATTATTTGTGTTTAAATGAGTTAATCCATTTTGACACAAATTCATTTAACCAATATAGATACTTTATCAAACATGAAGTTTGAATTTTAAATATTGAATTGAGTAATTAGATGAACTTTCTTCTCAACAGAAAAAGAAAAAAGAAAAAAAGAAGATGAATTTTAATGACTATATTGATGAAGTCTTTTATAAAATCCTAGAGTCCCTAACCATTTTTACCTAGAACAAAGGGGAAAGATTTAAAAATAAATAAAAAATAAAACTCTCATTTACTTTTTTTTTTTTTTTTTTTGTAATATGGATTTTGAAATTTGGAAGAAACTTCATTAGGTAGAAATAAAAATTTTAGAATGTATGCAATTGGTACTTTCACTTATAATATTATGAAATTTATTTGCTTGAAAACGTGACTCTTTTTTAGGTGTTTAAAATTTGTTTATTTTACCTTATTTGACCCTATAATTTGAAAATTTTAAGACATATTTTGATTAATGTGTAAAGGTAGGATACCACAAAGTTGTGTTCCCTTAAAAATAGTATATATAATTCATGCACTTATAAAATTTAAAAATATAATAATTGTATTAATTTGTAAGTAATATTTATTAAACATGTTTTTTTTTATCCACATTTATTAAACATGTTGAAATGGATCTTGTGGGTGAGAAAGCCCAACGCCATATGTTGGGCCTGAGGCCCAATTTAAATACGACTCTCTGTCCGAAGAGGATAAAAGTGTCGATGCTTTACCGTTTTTGGTGGTGCAATCCATGAGGGACAGACGCGCCGTCCGAAGACAATCTAGTTGGGCCGAAGGGATCTTTCCCAAAGGAGCTACCCAGAACTTAAACGAGTAGATATGTTGAAGAGCTCCGTGCCAGGGCTGAGCTTCGGGCATGTCCAAAGGCGTAGCTGTCATGAAGTATCTTACCAATAAAGCTGCCACCGCCACATTTAATGCACTGCAACAACTTTCCTGGCCGCATTTATGTGGAGAAGACACCTGAACAGTGCATCTTCACCCACCACCACTCACTGTGGGTTAAAGCAAACGGCTGATGTGACTAGTACTCAAGTGGGCGCCTAGATGGAGGACAAGTGTGCGGTGAAGATGGGGTAAGGGTGTATATATATAAAGGAAGCAATTCCCCCAGAAGGGGAGGAGAAAAAATTATATTCACGAAGTTTTTATATACTGATTCTCTTCGGACCAAAGAGTTTTCCCTGTTGAAAAAGCCTGTCTCAATCCTTTGTTCTTTTAGATGGTTTTTGCTTGTATGAACTGTTGCTAAATCCGCTACTAGCCCAGTTGTTCAACCCATTCTCTATAAATTTATTGTTGGGAACTTGTTGGGCTGACCATACTCGTAGTGTGCGTACGCATACAACTGGGATGCACACGCATATATACCATATGTATGCACACACATACTCGTGCCCAGAAACCCAGATTTTGGTAAATATGTTTGATACCATGTTAGATGGATGCTAGGCTTGGGATGATATGCCATATTTGTTTGTTTTAGCTGCATGCTAGTGTGTATGTGAGTTAGAATAACATATTAGAGGATCCTTTGATGAGATTAGGATTTGGAACACAATGAGTGGAGGTCGACCTATGGGTTGGGTGGGGTTGGGTGACTAACACTTTCCCATTACCATACCTAAACTCCAAATACGTGCTCTAGTAAAGATCAGTCATTCCACAAGGGTGCTATATATATATATATATATATATATGGTTCCTAAACCTAATCTAGGTGGTGACTCCATTTACAATCTTCGCCTGGTCCACCCTAGGTCGAGGCGTGCTTCCCACGAGGAGAACAGAAACTCATCACGGGCACTTGCACCCACAATAACTCATCCAAACTTGATTTCTCAATTAACTGACTTGCAATTCAATCTTAAAAAAATTGTTTCTTTCCATAACCTTGCAAGAATCCTATTTTTAGCCAAACATTCGTTTTCTTCAACTAAATCAATTGTGGTAGTTTTCTTGGAAGTGCAACACTTTTTTTGGTTGCTAAAAAGAAAGGTTTTATTGAAAGTAAGAAACTAGGCTACAAAAAAAAATGTATTTTTAAGAGAACATTTGGCTAGAGAGTTTGCAACACCATTGGCTTCTCTAGGAACCTAGAAAAAGGAAGCGTGAGGTACTACCCCTATCAGAGCAATGATTTTTTGAAGTACATTCTTGATTCTCTATGGACCATCAATACCCTTGCTCAGAAAAGCTATGATGCAAGTCAAGGAATCACTTTCAAAAATGAGAGCTTGGTAATTGGATTGTGAAGCAATGTACGTAGTTCATCTTAATGCCTCAGCTTCTGCTTGGAGGGGGTTGTTGGATTTTAATACTTTTGAACATAGAAGTAACAATACCCCTCTCTAGTCCCTTACCACTATGGATACTGCTGCTCTAGATTGCCCTACTACTGCATCCACATTAAATTTGATTGTCACTATTGTTGGTTTAGACCAAAAGCAAGGTCTTCTAACCTCCACTGAAGAGTTAGAGATTGTTCTAACATTGGAGTTCTCCACAAAAGTTTTGAAAAGGAACGACTTTAGAGTCTCAAAATTTGGAAGTGTGTGGGGGCCTTTTGTGAGTTTGGGCTTTGGCCCTTTTGTCATACTAAGGCCTATGAATCAAGGGTAAGGGAGTTGGGACTAGCCTAGTTTGGGTTGCACCATAGGCCAGCTTGTGCATGAGTTGGGCTCACCCAATATTAAGACAAGCCGTGGAGAGCACCGCAGGCTGAATGCAAGGCGTGGCTCTGGTTGGATGGCTATTACAGTAGAAATATACTACGGTAGAATGTTATGGTAAAACGCGTTAAATGGAGTCACAGTAGGCAACTAATGCCATTAGTAAAATAAACAAAGTTACTGCAGAACAACTGATACAATAAATAGAAAAAAAGGGGAAATGCTACAGCAGGACATATAATGCTAAACGAAACTAGTAATGTTAATACTGTCTATATAAACTAAAAGGCGGCCGTCACAGGATGTCTAGTGATGCAATGAGGATAGCCTCATCTTCCCCAACCTTGGGTTGGGCTGTTTGGCAGGAACGGGTCCAAAAAAGGAACCAATCCCAAACGTATGTAACCTCAATGTAGGTTTCTACTATAGAAATTACTTTTGCTGGGAAGAGGGCCTAAGTGGTTTTGTGTTCTAGATTATGGGTCCAAGAGTATGGGAATGTCAAGGGGAGAGAAAAGTCGATCTATTGAAGCATGCCCCTATTTCTGCCATAACTTTCTCTACCTTACCGCTTGATTTTCTTATTCTCTTGTTGTTAAGTTTCTTCTCTCGTGTGTTTTCTTTCTCCGTCTACCTCTTACCACTCTCCTTTCCTTCTCCCCTGTTAATGGTTACCTGTATTCCTTTTATACTTGCTTAAATTTATGAGATTTCTCCCTTTTGTACCTAAGGTTGTACCAACCACTTTTGGTTTCTTATGGGCATCTCGCCAAGACTACCAACTATCCTGTTGGTGGGCCCAGCCATTACCTCTGCTCAGAGGGTGGTTGCCACACCACTCCCCATTTCTAGACAAAAGTTTTTGTTTTGTTTCTCTCCCCCTCACTACCTTACCTCCCTCCAATGAATAAGGGTTGAGGGCTCCATATACCTACCCCTATGGCATGCATCAAGTGGTCTCAGCCTGTGTTTACCTCTTTTGGGAGAAATGCCATCCCAACAAAGCATTTTCTTGAAAGGAGTCTCGGCAAGAACTCCAGAGTAGATCTCTTTTTTCCCTATTGCTAAACCACACCCCTTGAATCCCTTAATCGAGAGCCCATGTATTGGCTGGGTACACGTAGGTGGTGCCCTGGGTTTGGTACGAGCGCCACTACCGTCTAGGTTTGTCTTCTTTCAATCCCATGCCATTTATGCCACTCCTACACCGTATTCTCCTACCACACGTACTGGGTAATGTTTGTGTTCTGTAGCGTGAGACATGTGTGGGCTTTTGGGCTTACATTACCCATTTTTGTCCCTCCATGGAATGGACATTGTCCAGACAAGGGCTTCTGCCCGTATAGCCCATTGGGTTCTTATTCTTGTCATTTCTCTTCCTTTCCATTGGCCTACTGGCCATGTTGGCCCATTGGGCTTATTACAGCTTTCCTTGGGCTTCCTCAGCCCACTTACCTCATCTTTACCACTAATTCTTCCCATGGGCTTGCTGGCTGTTATTCCTGCCACGTGGCTCATTAGGCTTGCCACCTCTTTTCTTGGGCTTCCTCGCCCCACTTACTTCATTTTTACTTCTTATTCCTCTAATGGGCCTACTACCTGCTATTCTTGCCATGTTGGCCCATTGGGCTTGCTACCTCTTTTCTTGGGCTTCCTCACCTAACTTACTTCATCTTTACCTCTTATTCTTCTCGTGGGCCTGTTGGCTATCATACCTGCAATGTTGACCCATTAGGCTTGCTACCTCTTTTCTTAGGCTTCCTCAGCCCACTTACTTCATTTTTACCTCTTATTCCTCCCATGGGCCTACAGGTTGTTATTCCTGCCATGTTGGCCCATTGGGTTAACTAATCTTGCTTTTACCATTCATATATATTTTTTCTTTTCACTTCCCTTATTGTTGGCTTCTTCTACTATTGGGCATTTCATAAAAAAAGGGCTTCAACAAAGTGCAACACTTGTAGTTGAGTTGAACAACTTTGGAATTTAAAGACAATCTTTTGAAAAAAGAAATGTACAATCATTGAAGTATGCCCTTGTGAGGACTGTGGTGGGCCTTTTTGTGATTTTGGGCTAGATTGCCTCCTGCTGTACTGAGGCCTAAGTGTTCTGGTTCAAAGAGTTGGGACCGGTTCAATTGCAATTCACCTTGGTCCGACCTGTGCACAAGCTATGCCCCATTTGCTGAAACTTTGGTCACATACCCATGGCAGGCGAAACTTTTACGAGAGGGTTACGGCAGACACATACAATATGATAATGAAGACAATATGCTTCCCGTTAAACAAAATAAATGAGGAATCCTTAAGCAAGGTAGGAAAAAGAACGGTATAAGAGACACGTTATAAATGAGATTACAAAGGCGAGAAAGGAAATATTCTTGATAAACGGCAAAATCAAAAGGAAAAGGTTAGTTTACCGTGTTCAATTGTGTTACAGGACTAAGGCTAAGGAGGGGACCACTCCCTCAACGTGGATAACCTCGTCTGCTGCAAAAATTATCCATTTTGAGGGAACAGGCCTGAATAGCTTGTACCCAAATATATCATTTATCCTTAACAGAGGGTAGGCTTTTAGAGGGAGAGAAGGGATTAGCCTATTGATGCATGCCTGCCATTCTACACTCTCTGTTTTTTCTTCTTGATTCTCTCTTTGTTCTCTGTTTTTGTTATTTTGATTCTTTCTCTCTTCTTTTCTTTCTTTCTCAGTGCTTACCCATGTAGTGATGTTGTGATTCTCTCCTAGTGGTTACTATTTCCATGATGATGATATTGTGTACAGTAAGGGTCCTTTATATACTGCCTACCGTGACTGGCTTTTACCATTTTAGCCTTTAACTACTTTTGTCTAGTCTAGGTGTCCTTGCTGACCACCACCAGTTTGTCAGCTGTCTAGCCACCACCACTTACTTGTGCTGGTTGTGCCATTCTCCATCACCAGACAAAGAAGATTATTTTGTTTGCTTGCTCACCATGGCATTCTTATCCACTATAGCGTGGGTGTTCTCTCTCTATCCATCATGGCATGCACCTAGTGGTTCCAACTCATCCTTTCTTCTTTTGGGTGGTAAGTCATCCCAGCAGGACATTACCCCCAAAAGAATCTGAGCAAGAACCCTAGAATAGGCTTTCCCTTCTCCCAACCGCCAGACCATACCCCGTCTTACCCTTGACCCAGGACCCACCACTCTTGTATTGGCCGGGTACAGGCTGGTGGTGTCTGGGCCTTGTGCGTGCTCTAGTTCTGTGGTCTGGAGGCTTGTCTGTGCATTCTGCCACTCATCCTTGACCTCTTATGGCGTGGACTGTTTTTATGTTTTCTCATTCCTTATGGTTTGCTTCTCTCAAGGGCTGGGCCTTTTTTGATTGTGGGCTTTTCTTTCTTCAGCATACTCTTGTGCTCATTTCGTAGTCTTGCTACCATTCCTGCCATTCTACTCTGCTATTCTTGCCATGGTGTTATTTGACCCCAGCTTGCTGGACCTCTTTTAGGCCTACTGCATATTCCTCTCTCAATTGGCTATAATGACCTAGTATGGTCATTGGATTTATACTCATGCTACTTTGGGCTTTCTTGACCCATTACATTGCTTGTGGGCTCATTTGTCCCATTTCTTTCCTCTTTGGGCATCCTTGGCCCATTTGTTTTCCTTGGGCATCCTTGGCTCATTTTCTAATTCTGCATTTCCATAGGCTTTTACTAACTCTTTTGGTCTTCCCCGGCCTAATTACCTTATCCTTCATCTAGGGGGCTCATAGGCTTTCCATCAATCTCTTACTTTCTTACTTCATTACTTCGGGCTTGCTGTGGCCCATTCTTACTTTTCTACATCACATAATGCCCATGAGTTTACTACTTCTTTCTCTGGGCTATTTTAGGCCCATTTGCTTTCCTTAAGGCCCATTTATTTACTTTATGGGCCTATGATCCATTATTCTTACCATTCGGGCTTAATAGTTTTTCTATCAATCCACTAACTCTTCTCTGCCCATATTGTTGGGCTTCTTCCTACTACTAGGCTTCCAAAATGAGCGTCAACAAGGACCTTAATGTGGAACTGTCAAATGTTAAATAAAGCCTCAACAGTAAGTACTCTTAGAGTCCTTTGTAAAGAACACATCTAGATTGTCTATTTCATTTGACATTAAGGGCAAGAAAGAAAAAATTGAGAATTTGCGAATAATGATTTTAAAATTCTTAATCCTAATCAAACTAGGGTTTTAAGTGAATTATAAAATCTTTCTAGACTAAAAGAGGAGCGATCTAAGCATAATTAAAATCACATTTTATTTTTGGCTCAACTGAATGTCTAACAAGAGTCTACCAAAATCTCTCTATGTAAAATCTAAAATTGAATCCTAGACTTTCGCTCGACTAAAACCCTACACAAAAAATATTAAATAAAGATATGAACAAACAACTTTGGCATTCTAATATCTGTTAGAAACCCATAGGTAGAACTTACAGTTGAAAATCAACTTAGGAAGGGTGCCCAAGAGTTTATATACACATGTTTAAGCTTACACTTAAGCAATGTGGGACATTAGGATCATAACTTACCACCACGCTCCGCAGCCGACGTTCATGACGACCCTCTCTATTGACACTAACATGATGGTAGCCATTTATCTTTTTTTGGTGGCTCCACTCATTTATCTATTATACAATGACTTAGTAAGCCATTTTAATCTAGCCTTTTGGTCGCTCCCTCCGAGATCCAACAACAAAGCCGCAACTCATTTGATCCCATACTCAATGAATTACGTTTGATGACATGGTGGTTGGCTTTGGTACTAAATTGATAAGAATCAATTGATTCTTATGGAATTGAAGTAGTTCTTCAAGGGAACTAGGCCTCCTAGGAAGTAAGAAAAAAGAGAATGGAGAGAAAAAGAGAATGAGAGACAAAATAGCTTCTTGTTATTCCTGATATGATCCTTTACAATGAATAACATCTTTTTATACCATTCTCTACCCTCAATTACAATCAGTTACATCAATGGCCAAGTAGCTAATCTTCTTTGATGAATCCAGCCATCCTAACTAACTTCTTTTGCTCCTGCGAAATAACTTCTGTAATTAACTAACTTCTTCAACTCTCACCAAATAACTGTTGTAACTAACTCCTTTCAATCTCATTAGGATATCTATACTTAATTAGTGTTTTAATCCTATTTAAACACTTAATTAAATATCTTAAAATGTTTTAATCATTCTAGAATGAGAAATGCTATGCCCACAATATTTCATAACGCTTTCATAACAAATCCTATGGGGTAGGTTTTTACTTGCTATTACTGGTGGGTTGGAAAGAAATTTTAGTGGTAGATTCAAATTAAAATACCCGCTAAGATTTGTTGTGAAAGTATTATGACAATGTTGTGAACATAGAACTTCTCTTCTAGAATCCTAATACCATTAGAATTACTAGTTAAAAGAGGAGTTCTAATCTATCTAGGAATCCAACCAAGAAAACAACTCTAATCAATGAGGATACTAATCATTTTCTAGGAGGAAATTCCTTTTAATTAAAGTTTAGGCTGTATAATGATTACTCAATTGGATATGTGTTACCTCATAAATCAATGGTTTTACAATGAATTTGCTACTTACTTTATTTAAAACAAAAAACCTGTTATGAAAACGACTTTGAACAGTACATCATAAAGAAGATATGGATTTGGTCCTAGTAAATCTAAGAAGAAATGAAATTACATCACTTTGATTTTTAGTTAGAATCTAAGAAAAAGAAAAATTTCCATGCTTTGATTCATAGTTACAATCTAAGAAAACCAAAATTACAATATTTTGATTTCTTGTTAGAATACTAAAAGAAGAAAAATTACACTTGTACACACGAATTTTGTACTGATAAATCACACAGTCATGAAATAGTGTAACATATAATCGATTTTTACTGAATTATATGAATGTGGATACATTTCTCTGTATGAGTCTTTACAATGAAAATACGATAAACTCTTTTGATTCAATCTCCAAGATGCTTTACAATTCTAAGGACTATGAAGCTTGATCTTGAATCATGCCTTGATTTCAACAAATTGAATGTGTAACTAGGTGTATTTGATTTGATGTCAAGGGAAATTGGCTTGATCTCATATTAAATCAAATGGAAATTTGAAACAAAAATCCCGACTCTAAATTAGAGAAGTAGGGAATTCCTTGATTTCAAATGAGTAAGAGTGCACTATTGGACTAAGAGAAAACTCTCTATTTTGGTAGAATATGAGATCAGTAAAAAAAAAATATATTAATCATGATCAATCAAGTAGTTGTTGAAGCATCATGAAAAATTTAATGTCTACAACAACGATAGGGAATGGTCTTCAAAACCAAGATATATGTTTGAGGTTAGGTTATGAAAGAGGAATGTGTTAGACAATCATTTCGACTAGTCTAAAGATTGGTATTCATAAAATTAATGGTTTCATTATGTTATGAACTCATTCAAACATATTGTCATGTCATGCAATTGGGGATGACAATTTTGGCCCCATCTCACTTAACTTGCCCCCGATTCGCCCCGTGCGGGTTTTCTCCACCTTGCAAAAATGGTGGGGCAACGATGGGGCAAGATTTTAGCCTCGCACCACGGGGTGGGGTGGGGATGGGTTTAGAGTTTTTAGACCCACCTCGTTCCGCCCTGCCCTACCCCTCCCTTCCCTGTCTCCGTCCCCGTTCCCACGTTGATAAGGGTTATAATTGTAAATTTTTACCCTAAACCCCTACTATTTAAACAAACATATCAGTATTAGCATATGTTATTTTACTCAATGTGGTTCTCTGCCTCTATTTTGTTATGTGTTTTACTATGAGATTTTTTTTTTAGGGGGTGATATTGTCTTGTTAAACACTTGGATAATATTATACAATTTTTGCTAAAAATTATTTTGATTGGATGGGATAAATTTAGTTATAATTTCAAGTATATTTGTGATATTATAAATTTAGTTTGATTTTTTTTTTGTGATATTATTCAATTGTCTTGAAGACCCCATCCTTTGGCCCCGCCCTAATGCCATCCCAATATGCATTGTAACAAATTAAATATTCTTATCATGTGAATTTTTACAGAAAAAATCTAATCCTAATATGCATGATCATATAGTTTGAATTCTCCAGTTTGGCCCCACCTTAAACATGGTTCGGAGAATATACCATATGTCAATGTATAGAGAAAGGACAGAGAAGGAGTTGCTAGTTGTACCTTGATTATAGGTCCAAGGGGCCAACTTGAATCCCACAGGGAAAGATCTGAAACCGGATTGAGTCCATATGTTCTTGAGATGTTAGGCATCTAAGACTGCCCAACTGTAGTTAGGTTTTACTTGTATTATTGGATTATATTTAAACAGAAATTAAATTTGGCCCCTAAGAACACATTCGCACCCAACCTAGATTCTAAGTTAAAGATTGCAACCAAATGGGAGAGATCGCGACATTGACCCATTTTTGGTTTCATTAGGCCAAACCCACGCAAATGGGAGAGCCTATGTTATTACCTCTCAAAACCCATGGACTTGCTCTTTCTTAAAAGAAGACTGGACCACTTGAGAACATAAGGACTTTTTTTTGAATGCCTAGAAGTTGACTATAGGGTTTAAAGTTTAGTTCTAAACCAAGTTAAACAAGCATAAAAAACTTTTGTGAACCATTTTTATACCTTACTTGCTAAGAAAGGTATGCAACCCTAACCACAACTTAATCATTGGTGCCTTCTTGCCAATCTGTGAGGATACAAGTAAGGGTGATTTTATGTTAAGCTTAGGGAACACCTTGACTTAAGAATTTCAAGAATTTAGGTTCAACAAAAATATTCTTAGCCCGCCAAATATAATCTTTAACCCCTTAAAAAAAATCCTAAGTGGCAATAATAAAAAATATCCAAAATAACAACATAAATAGTTGAAACAACAATAAATGAACCATAAAAAAATAATAATAATAAACAACAATAAAAAAAAAAAAAAAAAAACTCATTCCATAAAAATAATCTCTAATTTCATTTTTCCTTGATGGTTGGGCTCACAGTGCAGTAGGTATCATACATTACTCTTGAAGCAAAATTGAAATAGAACTCTTATTTAACTTAAACAATGAATATCTGAAATGTATATTTAGATGGAGAGATAATAGTGAAATAGTGTTTGGGTTGCAGTGGGCTTTTTCACTCTACAGGATTTTTGTGTGGTTATCTTATCTAGAGAGTTCAAGTGGGATATTTAAAAACCCACAAAAGTTGTCAACATTCATTTTAGTTCTTGCAAATTAGGACATGAATGTTAAAATCTCTAACGTTTATTTAAACATTAAAATCAGATCTTTTATCCACCTCACTGCCCCCACTCACAACTCATTATCCTTGAGAAATCTCAACTGCATGTTTAACCTAGGGCTGTCCACACCCCCACCCGTGATTCGAATAAACTATCTGACCCAGAACCACCCAAATCGAAATCGTCCGACCCGAGGAGAAAGGTGGTCGGCAATGGGTCTTAGAGGTCCACAGCCGATGCCAGCGTGTCGAGTGGTGAATCTCCTTCTCCAAAAATCGAGCCACCCATTCTGACTGGTTAAGAGGATAGATCTACCCTCGATCCGGTAAGAACATAGTGATTTTAATTTAGATCAGGTGAAGATCTTGTGGTTTTCGGTCAAATCTCATCGTTTTTGCTTATATTCGGCTACGATCTATTTGAGTTTGCTTAAATACATCTCGGATCCAGTGGGTTTTTCTCAAATCCGACTAAAATCTAATGGTTTTTTTGTTAAGATTCGGTGTGTTTTGCCCAAATACTACAAAGATCCGGTGTTATTTTGCTTAGACCTAGTAGATTTTGCTCAAATTTGGCGAAGATCCTGCTAAAAATGCAAATTGCTGCCAATTTGAACCTTCGACAGCATCTTTTCAGCTTCGACTGACCAGACCACCAACCAACTGAGTTTGATTCGACTTGACTAGCGGGTTTTTGGGGTCGGCGGTGGTCTTCTCATCGGAAACTCGATGTCATCGGGTCGGTCGCAGGTTGGGCATAAACCCAACCCAGACCGACCCGTGGACTCCCCTAGTTTGATCATGTCAAACCCCACACAACCAATCATGGCCAAAACATGCAATTCCATTATTCAAATAATTTTATTAATAATAATTATTTCATGTACAATATTGTGTAAGATAATTTCTTTTGAGAATTACACACATACACATTGTGAGTTATTTGACCACACAATTCAACATCCATATTGTGGTTTATTTGGCCACACAATCGAACAACACCCACTTGGCCAAATATTTTGAGATGTACAATAATTATTCACTAACTCCCATATTATGAACATGTCCCTTGAAACTTTCTGTAGCAGCTGCCTTTGTCAACGGATCTACCACCATCTCCTCTGATGATGCATATTCTACAAGAATTTCATTTTTCAGTACCACATCAAAAATATAATAATATTGATGTTCAATATGTTTACCCCTTGTACCAAGCTCACCATTTTTTTTGGTGCATTGCAACTTGGTTATCACACATAACTTTTATAGGCTTGTCTGGTATTTCATTTATATATAAACTTTTAAGAAAGCCTTTTATCTAGACAGCTTTTGATATAGCACTACTACATGCTATATATTCTGCTTCAATAGTGCTTTTAGCTACACAACTTTTTTTTTAATACACCAGGAAATAACTCTTCCTCTAAGGAGGAATACGTAACCTAATGTGCATTTCCCATCATCTGTGTCACCAAAGAAATTAGAATCAAAATATCCAATAACTTTCAAATGTTTTCCACTATAAGTCATTTTATGCCTTTATATACCTTTAATATATCTTAAAATTCTTTTAACAGTTGCCCAACGAGCCTCACCTAGATTACTTTGAAATCTACTCACAAGGCTTATAGCAAAGCTTAGGTCAGGTCTATTACATAGCATAGCATACATTATGCTACCAACAACTTGAGCATAAGGTCTATGCTCCATTTTTCTTTTCTCTTCATCATTTATAGGACACATTTTCTTAGACAATTTGGTTTGTTTATGGAAAGGAGTATCAATTGGATTTGAACTGCCCAAATAAAATCTTTTTAAAATTTTATCAATGTATTGTTCTTAAGATAATTGAAGTATTCTTGATTTTCTATCTCTAATAATTTGAATTCCTAACACATAGGAAGCTTCACCCAAATCTTTCATTTCAAATTGAGATTTTAGAAAATCTTTAACTTCACATATAGATTCAACACGATTACCAGCAATCAAAATATCATCAACATACAAAGATAAAATTATAAAATCACTCCCACTATTCCAATGATCATAATCATTAGCTTTAAAACCAAATTTAACAATTGCATTATGAAAAGTGTAATACCATAGTCTTGATGCTTGTTTCAAACATACAATGATTTCTTAAGCTCATACACTTTATTTTCTTGACCTATAACTTTATAACCATTAGGTTATTGCATAAAAATTTCTTCCTTTAGGTCTCCATTTAGAAATGTAGTTTTAACATCCATTTGATATAATTCTAAATCTAAGGCAGCAACAATGGACATTAAAATTATAATGGAGGTGAATTTAGCAACAGGAGAATATCTTTCCTCCTAGTCTATACCAGGTGTGAATACTTTTGCCACCAATCCATCATTACATTTTTCAATACTACCATCACACTTAAACATTCTCTTTAATATCCATTTATTACCAATTGCTTTCCCATCTTTAGGCAACTCTACTAATTCCCACACATCATTTTTAATTATAGAATCTAATTTTTCCTTAATAGCTTCTTTCCCTTTCAATGAATCTGGGGAAGACAAAGTGCTTGCTCACTCCCGAGTGCAGGAGATTGTAGCAATATAATTCTTGGAGTATCGAGGTAGAACCATAAGGAGCAGGGTAAATTTAAAGACAATATAATTAAACAACAATTCCGGTGAAGAAGAAAAGTACTTTTGCTTGTTGATTGTTAACATGAATAATAATAAAAATAAAAATAAAAACTAATTTAAATCAATAATGTAAATATCAGGGCATTGAGGTGTTTCCCTATATCGTTATGAAATTCTTTGTGATCTAAGAAAATATATATTTCGTAATTGATTGTTCTCATACAAGTAAAAACTTATGATTGGGTTGAACTGAGACAATTCAAGAACGCATGATAACCTAAATTAATAATGAGGTTAGAATAGTTTTCAAAAAAACCCATTCACTTTAAAATGTGATTTCTATTTGAAACTATTAGAAATTCATCTAAACAATATGAAAAACATGATTGAACTTATTGAAATCATGGAAGAACTAATACATCAAAAGAAATCTAATTGAACAATTAAATATGTTATTGTCTAAACTCTTAGAAAGATTCACATTGAATATTCATACCGAATAGAAGAAACATAACCCCTAGCCCTAACCAAGAGTTTAGGCTGCCATTAGAGAAAGGAAAATACAAGTTTTTCTCCCCAAAAGTCGTTCTCCACATCATCCATTAACCCTAACGTCAAAGTGTCCAAAGAAAATAAAACTTTTACTATTTTAATTTTCGTCCAGATTTACAGCAGTAACTTGTGAGTTAATTTCGGCCTTCAAAAATTGTAAATTTCGGAAAGCACAAAACTAGAAAGTTGTAGTTATTTATGTCACAGTTCCAACCCATCCAGCCATGTGTCAATTGGATTTTTGAGGAGAGAGATACTCACAAAATACTGATCAGTGCTCAAATCTGATTTTTCCTTTTTAGATTTTGCCACTTTGATTTCTTTCCTTATTTGAAGCTTCCAAACATGGTAGATGACCCAAGCACTCCGGTTGCACCTCCTTAGACATTTAAGCGTGGTCCTTTAGCTCATCTTTAATTCTAGTTTGGCTTCCATTCTCTTACAAACTCCTGTAAACTCATCTTTTTCACATGATTTCCTGAAAGTAGAAAATTACACGCAATGAATGACATCTTATTCAAGAAATTATGTAAAGATAAATAATAGGGATTAATGCAAATCATGGCCTAATTATAAAATTAAGCATAATAATAAGGAGATAACGCCCACATAAATATATAACAAGTATACATTTTAAGGCGTTATTACACCCCCCAACTTAAATCTTGCTAGTCCCTAGCAATCCACAAAGCACCCATGTCTACTGAAAGTGAAATATTAAAACTAAAATACAAGCCACTTTCTTAGGCTATAACTGCACTTCCCATGTGCAGCAAGTCTTAAACCCCTAAGTACCCTAGTGGATGAGTTACTCTCGTGAGGGTTTGCTGTGACTCTACCCATAAAAGTCAAAGGTTTCTTGAAAATTCCTGCAGCAAATGTTAGTCTGCTTTTATCATTATATCGTACAAATGAACTTTTAATTCTGGACACTATTCATCATATTAAAGAGTTTTCACTAGCTTCACTTTTGGAGTGCGTGTGTGCATAGCCCATCCAATCGAACTGGCTTTTCCAAACATGCATAGACCAAGAATAATCTAGGTTAAAACCTCTACTCCAAAATCTCTCTTAAGTCATCAACACTCTGAAAGAACACACATAGATTTAATGGCTTTTTTATTCTCTCTTTAAATCACATGTGAACAAAAAGGAAAGAAGAAGTTTTAAGAATATCACATGTGTATACAAAAACAGCCGCTAAAAAACCGGAAAAATATCTCTTGGAAAGGATGTTGAATTCTTGGAAACTTGAGGTTAATACCATTCTCATCCCTAGTTCCAAACACATACCGGCCATGCACCTTTAGGATCAAGTAGGACTTTAAGCTCAGTAGTAGTATAATCTTATAGCTAGGTAAAGGCAAAACTGCTTTCTTTGAAATATGAGATATATGAATCAAATGCAGAAAATTCAAGCCTAACCTAACTCATAACAGTAACAACCAACTTGAATCAAAATAACCTTTACTTAGTCATATAACCCTTCTAAAATACATGAAAGATGTGTAAAACACCAATGATTTATTGATTGATTATGTATGTCTCCTCTTTCTTTCTTTCTTTTTTTCTTCTTCTTTTTGATTTTTTATTTTATTTTATTTTATTTTTTTTAAGAAACAAGAGACAATGGTGGTATCTAAATGCATTAATTGCTCAAAACTTGAACCCCCAAGAGAACACCCATAAATAAAAATGTTTTGTGGTATTGTAGAAGTATTTCTCATGGCTCAAATGATGGTGACAATGGTTAATGTAAAGGTAGGCTCTCATCTCCTAAAATTCCACATAAACCAGCATGCCTAAGGACAAAAATAAGTAGGATCATGGTATATCTCCCCATAATGTTTCTAGTAGTCAACCAAAAAATATAGAGATCTTTTACAAAAACTGAAGCATATGAGAGAAATTTAAGAGTTCAAACAAAGATATACTCTTACAAAGAAAAGCAAGGCTCAATAACTCTCTATATGGGTTGAGTTTCAGCTTATATGCACTCATGTTATCATCTTCCCTTAACTTCAAAACACTTCCACTAGAAGTGGTAGTGTTAGTTCTAGTCCTATTAGTGAAGTCCATAGGGCTATGTCTAATCCATGTGTTAGAGTTCTCAGCTATCTCATCAAGATAATCCATTGCATCTTCGGGTTATATTTGTAAAAAGTCCCCTCTGTATGAGAGTTAAACAAACTGTCAATCCCTAGGTGTAAGTCCTTCATAAAAATCGCTAACCAACCTCCAATCTTCATACCCATGAGTTGGACAGAAATTGAAAAGATCTTTGTACCTATCCTAATCTTGGTATAAGGTCTCATTTTCTCCATGGACAAAACTAGCTATCCTACATTTTACTTGCTGGACTTTGTGGGGAGGGAAATGTTTCTTAAAAAACTCTTGGGCCATCTCCCCCCAATTACCTATAGACCTAGGTTTCAAGGTGTAAAGCCAACTTCTTGCCTTATCCTTAAGGGAAAAAGGAAAGAAAAGTAACTTAGCAGTCTCAATAACATTTTGTGCATAGAAACTACTAATTACCTCTTCAAAAGCTCTAACATGGACATAAGGATTTTCATTTTCTTGTCCCCTAAAGTCAAGAAGTATTGCTAATAAACATTGTTTCACTTCTACATGTGGTGCATTAGGTGGAAACATGATGCATGAAGGAATAAAATTTTGTGTGGGATGACAGTTCATACATAGTTCTTCTATTCTTCTCATAATTATTACATGTTTCATCACCCATGATTGATGAAGAAGGTGAAGGTGATGGTGTGTCAAAAAGATTACCAAAATAAGTTTCAAAAATTTTTAATCTGCCTTTCTTGTTTCTAACCCAAATGCTTATGCAACAATGAATGCACAATCAAATCAAATAAATTAAAAACAAATAGAAAAATTAAAAAATTAAAAAAAAAACAAGGGGAAAAAAATGGAACGAAGTTACCAGTAGAAGAATTTCTACCAGTTGTGCTTTGCTCCCAAAAATTGCCTCTGAAAACGCAGCAGCTCCCTGGCAATGACGCCAAAATTGCTTGCTTACTCCCAAGTGCAGGAGATCGTAACAATATAATTCTCGGAGTATCGAGGTCGAACCACAAGGAGTAGGGTAAATTCAAAGACAATATAATTAAACAATAATTTGGGTGAAGAAGAAAAGTATTTTTGCTTGGTGATTGTTAACAAGAATAAAAATATACCATACCCTATGAGTTTTAATATTTAATGGACGACATACATCACAATGTACAATAGCTAATAACTCATTGGATCTTTGTCCCTTAGGAAAAGGAACTAGATATGCAAGGTTCACAAGTAGTAAAATTAATATTCATGTTTGGAATTAATCCGATACTAATCTTTCTTTTCATTTTAATTTTATTGATGTGTCCTGATCTTATATGCCATATATAAGGATCATCCATACATAAACAAGCATCATCATAAGCATAAGAATGATTAATAGACATATCAAAGTAAGCAAAAGAACCAACTATTGCATTATTATTAGCAAAGGAAATGTCATTAAGACAATACAAACCATCCATCTTAATACCCAATGTTAAGATTCTACCATGTTTTCCAATTGACACTTTTCCAAAATGAAAACGAATCTCAATGCCTTTCTCATCCAAGCAAGGGATAGAAATGAGATTACGTCTCTAGGTACATTTGACAAATAGAGGTTTCTTTCTCTAGGGATCATGATTTTCACAGTTCCAATGTCTAACACATCACAATATGTGTTATTGCCTATGTATACACGATGATCATCGGCTTTAACCTCTTTCATGTCAACAAAGAAATCTCTCGTCTTTGCCACATGGCGTGATGATGCAGAGTCTACCTGTAGTCGTAAGCGGTCGTGACTGGTTGTCCTCGCGTTTTGTAAGGGGTACACCTTGGCCTAGTGTGGACCATGGTGGAGGGTGTAAATGGAGTCTCCACCAAGTTTAGGTCTAGGAACCATAAATATAGCGCCTTTGTGGAAAGACTAATATTTTACCAGAGCACATGTCCGAAGTTTAGGTATGGGGATTGGAAGGTATTAGCCACCCAACCCTACCCAACCCGTGGGTCGGCTTCTACTCATTGTGTTCTAAGTCTTAATCTCATTAACGACATATTTGACACATTATTTATGCTCACACACACACTAGCATGCATCTAAAGCAAACAATATGGCATAATCATCCTAAGTCTAAACATTCATCTATCATAGCATTAAAAGAGCACATCCAAGGGTAGAAACATCGTAAGGCAGAATCAAATGAACATATTATAACATCTAAACGTCAAAGATATGACATTCAACCAAGCATATTCATGTCCATCCATCACATCATGCTTATCATTCAAATCTCATGCATGTTCATGTGAATGCACAACTTACCTCACTAACCTCACTACTTCACAACACTTATACATCAATGTGTGTTCATGGTATCCATACAATCTAGAACCCTAATGTAACAATCAAAAGGATAAAGCAAAAAAACTGGATAGAACAGAGAAACAGAGACTAAAAGAAAGGCTAAACAGGTTAAACAGATGGTAAAACAAGTGGATAAAACAAAAGAATAGAAACGGAATTAGGGTTTCTGGGCAAGTATATGTGTGCGCATACATAGTGCATGCGTACGCAACCCAGTTGTAAGCATATGCATACTACAAGTATGCGTACACATGCAAGCTGCATGCGCATGCATACACACCCGAAACCCGAAACCCAGTAATTAGAACAAAAAGCAAAGAAAACACAACAGAAAGAGGAAAACTAACAACCTACAATGACTAAAACAAAAACACAAAGTAAACCTAAGCTAAACAAATATATTAGAGCAAAAAAAACACATATATAAACTCAAAAGAAAAGTAAAGAGAAGTATAGAGCCAAAGTTAGAAACTTTACCTCAACACTAGAACTCTCCAAAACTTGATTTTGACCGTTCCCCTCAGTCAATCTATTCACAACCAAATTAAAGACAGATTAGTAAATTTAGAACTCAAAGATCAAGACCAGAAAAAGGTCACAATCAAACAAAATTTATTTGAGGATGTTTTGTAAAAAACACCCTCTTTAATTCACTATTTTCTAGTGAATCTTATGTGTTTTACCATTGGAATCCGTCCTCTTGAAAAGGTACCTTTTATGGCTTTATATAGTTGAAAAATATGGGTTTAGGGTGGCTCCCAGATGATGTGGTATTCGTTCCAAACCTAGTTTAAATGCATAAAACTTGTCTTACATAGTTTCTAAAACCCTAGCATGTGCACGCATGCACGTGTATGCGTACGTTTGCGTGAAGCATGCGTATGCACGCCCTAGGGTTTCTGAGGCCTTTCTTTTCCAAAAATAGTTTATTTGGTCTAAATATAAGTTATATTTTCCATAAACACTTTCCTCAAGTCAAATTTCATCTGATTGGACCTTAAACCAATCTTGAGTTTTAGAATTCTAAC
Organism: Quercus glauca; assembly: GCA_023736055.1. Lineage (NCBI taxonomy): Eukaryota > Viridiplantae > Streptophyta > Magnoliopsida > Fagales > Fagaceae > Quercus > Quercus glauca. Next base: position 36,708,353 of record CM043322.1, read on the forward strand.
ATCATTGGGGAACGGGGGCCCTAGTCGTAATGGGTACAAAATGCGGTGTCTACACTACCCACCATACTCCGTAGCCAACACCAGTTAATAGAGATTTAGATACCACACAAATTATATCCTTGGAACCTCCATAATTTGGTTTGTTATTGTTTTTATTTTCACGGCAATTAGCTTAAAACACTTTCCCTTACCTCTTTATTCTAATCATTGTTCTTGAAATTCTTTCATTTTCCTTTGAAATTTTTAGAAAAGTTTTTCTTGTAATTTTTAGGGGTTTCATTCTTTAGGGGTTGACTAGTAGAAGCAATTGTTAGAAGAGATTTAAATGTGTTCTTTTTATTTCTTCTTTCTACTTCTATCCCCAAAAGAGTTGGTAAGTTTTTCATGTTCACAAGGGTTGCAAAATAGTTTAGAGCTACCACTATAGAATCCCATGAGTTAGGCAAACTATGTAAAATAGTAGACACTTGCATTTTATTGGGAATTGGATTTCCTAAGATAGCTAATTCTTTTGCAATTACTAACATTTTATTGACATGTCCAATGACATTATCACTTTCATTCGTCATGGTTCCATTAAATCTCTCAATTAAAAGTTGAATGTATGTTTTAGAAGATGCACGATATGCTTCAGTAATGGCATCAAACATGGTTTTAGCATGTGTATATTCTTCAAATAGAATTTTAATGTCATGTTCCATGAATGTAAGCAAAATATTTCTAGCAGTTTTATCATCTTCTAAATGTATTTCATACATTCTTTTTGCAACAGCATTAGCATTTTCAGGTGGTGGAGTTGGAATGCCGATATTAATGACATACTCAACCTTGTCTTGAAAGAGTATGTGACGAATCCGGCGTTTCCAAACAGAATGATTAGTCCCATTTAATTTTTCAATTTTGCTTAATTCTTGACTTACTGCTTTACTAGCCATGATCAATCAGTAAGAATTAAAAGGATTTTAGTTTAGAAAGCTGGTCGTGATGGAGAAACCCAAAAAATAAATTTGTGTGTACCAATTCTGCACTGATGTCTGCTCCAACACTGCTTCTTTAGCCCAGCTAAGCTCTCACATTAAATTAAAAAATCCTCTGTATGATGGAGTAATTGGAATGGCCTGCCACCACACAGCAAGAGCCCCTCCCAATCACAAAAGCCACTCTTCCAAAGCAATGCAACCTTTCTTTAACAAACTTCTTCTCCACAAGCATTTAATGTAAAGTCAACAACTCCAAAAGTAGTAGCAATACTCCAGCAAAACAGAAAACGTTGATGAAACTTTCTTTATTTTTTAGGCCTGTGGAGTGGAGTAGAGCAAATATCCAATGGAAAAGAAGTTGTTGGATTCCAAAAAAAAAAAAAAAAAAATACTTACACAGATTTACTAGGAAAATAAACTTGCTTCAAAGCTCTGATACTAATGAAGCAAAATTGAAATAAAACTCTTATTTAACTAAAACAATGAATATCTGAAAACGTAGATTTAAATGGAGAGATAAGAGTGAAATAGTGATTGGGTTGCAATGAGTTTTTCACTCTATAGGAATTCTGTATGGTTATCTTATCTAGAGAGCTCAAGTAGGATATTTAAAGACCTACAAAAGTTGCCAATGTTCATTTTAGTTCCTACAAATTAGGACATGAACATTAAAGTCTCTAACGTTTATTTAAACGTTAAAATCAGATCTCTTATCCATCTCACTACCCCTCTCTTATCCATCTCACTGCCTCCACTCACAACTCATTATCCCTGAGAAATCTCAACTGCATGTTTGACCATGTCAAACCCAACACAACCAATCATGGCCAAAACATGCAATTCTATTATTCAAACAATTTATTAATAATAATTATTTCATGCACAATATTATGTAAGGTAATTTCTTTTGAGAATTACACTCATACACATTGTGGGTTAGGGGTGGCAATTCGTGTTCGCGTGTCGGGTTCGTGTCGTGTCAAGTCATGAGTATTCGACTACATAGGTCAACACTAACCCGACCTGTTTATTAAACGGGTCAAGATTCCTCAACCCTAACATGACCCATTTATTAAACGGGTCAGTCGTGTCGACTTGTTTATCAGATTTTATCAAAATGAAAAAAAAAATTATGAAAAAACAAATATTTTTAATATAAAATTCAGAACTAACGAGTAATTGCATCACAAATAATCATTCAAAACTAAGTATATTCCAATATCACAAATAATCAATCACAATATGTCAAAGAAAATAAATCACAATAACTAATATGTTTATATACCTAGAATTTGAAGGATATATTGGTAAAATATTAATTAATTAAACGGGTCAGACGGGTCAAACAGGTTCTATGTGTTCAACACTAACCCAACCCGTTTATTAAACGGGTCAGCCGTGTCAACCCGAATATGACACGAACCCGTTAAACCTCAACCCATAACCTGCTAATTTCGTGTCGTGTCGTGTCAGGTTTGCGGGTCGTGTCAAATTTTGTCACCCCTATTGTGGGTTATTTGTCAACGTCCATATTGTGGGCTATTTGGCCACACAATCCAACAACTCTCTGCCCCTCTCTCTCTCTCTCTCCTCCCCACCCCTCCAATTTTTCTATTCTCTATTATCATTTCAGACTTTCTCTTACTTTATTATTTTCATCTCAATATTATTAGTTCTTATTTTATCTCTTATTAGTCAATTTTTCATTTTGTTAGTAGAAGGAAATTTTAAAACTTAATGTATTGCACGTTTTTTTTGGTAATGTCGATATATTCGAATTTTTTTATTTTAATCTTATATAATTTAAGTTTCTTAAATGACTACCTTAAAAGAAATTCATAAAGCGGCCATTGGATACATAGGTTCATCATTGTTTGGCCAATGTCAAAGTTCTTGTTGCGGTTTGGTCTCTTCTTTTGCACCCACCTATATACATATAAAATTTTAACCCTAATGGTTGTTCAATGATACCCCTTCACCTGCTTGGTATTGTTAATCTGGGTAAAGAAATGCTTAATTTCTATTTCAAGCATTCGTTATTTGGTTTGATCAGCCTCATCCACGTGGTCATATGCCAAGAATTATACGTAGGGGGGTATACCGTATATCTCTCAAATAAAAGCTGCAAATCAATGTTGGTGACTTCTGACTATGTGTAGGCCTATGCAATGAGAAAATTATGAACGTGCTGGCCACGCTGTTATACATTTTTTCGATTCTGCTTGCAAAGAAAATTTTGAGTATGAAACTCCAAATCTCTAATTCTAAACTCTTAACGATGTAATATTATTACTTACCCAAATTTTAACAAATAGTTCTTTTCCATCGTAAGGCCCATTTTGATATAATTTCCAAATAATAGTATTACACTCATAATTTCTTTTTGATGAATATTACACTCATAATTTCAATAACTTAATAAGGGTACCCTTATATATATATATATATATTCTTTAAACTGTTTTAAATTTTTAATAGAAAACCTTAACCCATGTGTGTGGTTTTTTTTTTTAAGTAGATAATAAAATATTAAACCACAATCTAACTCTTAAAAATCAAATTTTATTTCACCTATCATTTTCAATTTCAAACACCAAGTTAAACGCCGCCCATTACCCATGTGACACCTTTGCGTATTTCTCCATATTTTTTTTTTTGGGGAATGTATTTCTCCATATTACCCAATGGACAGATTTCATAAAATGGAATGGGCACGCAAATCACAAAATTTCCACCTTCTCCAACATAGATTAATAAAAAAAAAGTAGTAGTAGTAGAAGCAAGAAAAGAAAAAGAAAGAATGGGTAATTCAGTCATTTCACACCCGCCACAATTTCACACCCTGTCCGAATAAAAGAAAGCCAAATTCATCCCAAGAAATGAAGGCCCGGATTTCTCCTTCCGGAGAGATGACATAAAAAAGAGTGAGAAAACAAAAGGGAAAAAGAAACCAAGGTAAAAACTCTATCAAAAACCTACCCCTCCTTTCCTGATAGAGCAGAAATGAAGAGCCGCCTTTGATTAACATTAACATTAACATTAACATATCTTCTTCAATCTTCGTTCGTAGTGGTGTTTTAATTTGGTGGTATTCTTTGCCATCATTTCATTTCTACCACTCCACACCAACCCCTCCCTTTTTTTTTTTTTTTATTATCTTTTTCTCCATGCGGCGAAGAGCACCAACAACCGCAGATCCAACCAAAACAACAACATTCAACCAATTCATTAGAACATCGACCGATATCAACAACAACGTTAAATACAGAGGTGTAAGGAAACGACCGTGGGGTCGTTTCGCGGCCGAGATCCGAGATCCATGGAAGAAGACACGTGTGTGGCTCGGCACCTTCGATTCCGCGGAGGATGCTGCTCGTGCCTACGACACCGCAGCTTTGTCGTTGCGTGGTCCAAAAGCGAAGATTAATTTCCCTCTCACCGCTCCTCAGCTAGCAACTCTTCCAGCAATCAGGGACGAACAACCCAGATTTTCCTCTTCTGCCAGTACTAAGTTCAATCCGATTCAACCCAACAGGCCAACGACAAGTAGTATGAGCAGTACGGTCGAGTCGTTTAGTGGCCCCAGGGTCGTTTCAAATCCGGTCACAAGGGTCAAGATCGTGAACCCTGTTACACCCGATGATTGCCGTAGCGACTGCGACTCCTCGTCTTCGGTGGTTGATGATGACAACGACGACTACTGTGTTCTCACCTCCTCGTTTCGTAAGATCCAGCCGTTCGATCTGAATCTACCTCCTCCGATGGATGAAGATTTCGGCATCGCTGATGATCTTCAAGCCACCGCTTTGTGTCTCTGATTGTGGATCTAATGGTCAACTTTTTTCTTTTTCTTTTTATTTTTCTGTTTTTTCTATCTTATTTTCTCGGGAAAATGAAAAAAAAAAAAAAAAAATCGTTCCAGTGATTGAACGTTGAAGAGAAATTGGTTTTTGTTGTTTTTTGTTTTAAATCCTTCTCTGTGTTAGATTATAACTCCTATGGTGTAGAATAGTAGGGTATTTGAGTTGTTATGCGATCTTGGAGTTTCTTCAACTTTCATGGGCTATGAATTATTCTCTGTATTGTTGAAGATAAATTAGATCGTATTACAAAGCAGTGTATGAGATCTGACTTTTGAGAGTCTCTCTTTGTCTGAATTTTTTTTTCTTTTTTCTTTTTGTTTGTACAAAATTATCCGATTAAAAATAAGTTAATTTATTCTTTTTAATTTACTCTTTATTCTTTTCTTTTCTTTTTTTTTTTTTTTTTTTTTTTTTTTTTTTTTTTTTTTTGCGTGAAACTGCGAAATGGTGTTTGATTTTAGAAATTAAATTGGAAGAATTGGAATTAGGGGTTGGTGGCTTGGTGGGTTTTCATGTAGAAGGTGTTAATTTATTTTTTATTTTTCCTTCTTTTTTGGATAAGAATAAAGGTGACTTGGGGGATGGGGTATAATGAGTATGGTAATGGAGGAAGTGGAGAGGTGGAGGATGATGTTTTGTTAAGTACTAGGGCACGGACTGGGAATGGCATTTATATACTGATGTGTTGAGATAGATAGGTTTGTTTATTTATTTATTTATTTTTTTGGGTAAGAACATTTACTACACATGTGATGTGATGCAGTTCTTGTATTGTACACTAGTGGTTTTGAGTATAATATGCCCCAGAGTCCAAGGCCTGCAATGCACATCACACCTTTCTCCACCTTCTCACTTCAGCAGAGAGGGCTGGCTAAACAATGTTTCCATGTGCACTTCCCATTGAGAAAGGGAAATTCCATGTGCCTATTTACCTGGCATATGCAATGTATGTTTTCAATTTTATCACATTCACCCCCTTCCCCTATCCAAAACAAAAGAAGAATTACTAACCTTTTGCTCAAGAAGACAAAAAAAAAAGACAAAAGACAAAAGAAGAATTAGGAATATGTTTTTCCATTATGACTTGATTTGATCTTGCATTTAACCTCATTCCTTGGATTCTCCTCAGCATATTCATTATGTGTACTTGCCTCCTCTTTCCTGGGTTATTGTAATTTTTGTGGTAGACAAGAAGCAATTTTGTTAGATTTGCTTTATGATAAAGTAATTGTGGTTGTGTTCAATTCATGACCATTTCTGCCATGCTCTCTTCCATTGTACTAAAATCCTTAAATCACGAATGGCTTTGTTTGCCCAACTCATCCTCTTGGATAATTTCCCTCATCTAGAGGACAACGTTAGCTGCTTTTGTTATCTCACTCAAAGTTTAAGCTGTCGTCCTCAAACTTGTTACAGATTCCGAGGTTTAAATTTTTTTGTTTTGTAGAGATAATCCGGGCATGTGAAGAGTGAAGACTTGACTTGTTTTAGAAGATATTATGACAAACATTTTGAGCCCAGGTGCTGCTCGTTCTTTACTTAAAAACTAAGTGCACTACCATCTGGGAATGTACGGTCTCTATTTTACAGCTTAAAAACTTACTTTATTTATTTTACTATTTTATTTTATAATTTAACTAATATTTCAATTTTTATTTTTATATATAACATAATAAAATAATATGATTATACTAAAAAATATTATAAATATTTCCTCTCTCTAAACACCATCAGATATTTGCTAATAAAATAATAATATTTTTTTGCGTCCTAAGCTACAGTTAGTTCTCATATATGAGAATTAACTGTTCATGGAGGGTAAAAGAAAATAAAAACCCACCCAGGTAGCTTCTTTTTACCTTGTTACTTGCTAAAAATAGTAATTGGTGGGTTTTTACACCCTAATGTGCTCTAAGAAGTTCCCAAGTAAGGTTGAGCTTTGCAAATTTAAGAAATAAAACTAATCATTACCAATTTCGAAGATAGATTGAGCTTTTGCAAAATTTAAGTAATCGAACTAGTTATCATCCTACATGTCTTTTTATATCAGGTGATGCTTCTTTCGAAACTGACAATTTTGGTTCTTATTTTGTGTAGGTGTAAGGATTGGGTGGGTTAAGATTCTTCTGTCAATTTTTTTTTTTTTGGAGAATCGATTCTTCTGTCATTTATTAATAGTAGGAAGTAGGAACCACAATGAACCCAAAGCCAGAACAGAGTAATTTTTTAATTTTCCTTCTTCGAAGTCCAGAACCGGAATAATATAGCTTCAAGTTATCAATATATTGTTGTCAAAAGTACCAATGTTAGCTAAAACTTCGTATTGCGTATAAAAATGAACTTAATTATTATTGATGGATGCTTTCAAGTTTCAATCACATGTAAAATTTTTTTGCTTAAAGCAGAAGGAAAGTGTGGGTGGTGATTCGTTCATAAATAATATTTCACCAAATTTGCTTTCTTATATTTCTTTTGTTATAGCCAAAAGTGCCCATTTCATTAACGCATAGGAATATCCTTTCACATCTATGGATTCCCACCATTTAATTTTTAAGAATTTGAATACATGGTTGTGAAGCCATTTGCCATAATGCCACGTCTTTAAAAAAAAAACCACTATTAAATAACATTTTTTTCCCTCTTACCATACAACTAAAATGCTTATATTAAATTTGATAAACTCTAGTACGGTCTTGCTGCAACCTTGAGTAGATTCCAATATGCAACTGCCCCGAAGATAATTTGAGTAGGTTTTTTAATTTATGACTGGTTAGATCAGAGTCACACGGATTTTCTACTCTTTGAAGGGGAAACAGGATAGGGATGGATTTTATTTACACCATCCCGCCTTATCTCACCTTCACTATATATATATTTAACTTGTTACTCTATGCTATACACATAAAAGTTAGAAAAAAAATTATATTTCTTACATATCTCATTGATAAGAGTTAATGAATAAATAATAGTTACTCTGGATCAAGCACGCTTCCTTCATATTCGTATTTAAATCCCACTGGATAAATCCCTTCGTAGAGGTGGCCCAGTTGTGAACCCTGAAGGAGAGAAAGCCTTTGTGGCTTTCAAATATGAACGATTGGATGGTCTGTGTTTTAACTGTGGACACTTTGGTCACAAGGCACGGGACTGCATGCTCCTTGGAACGACATGTTATGGTGAGTGGATGAGAGCAAATACCAGACGGAAGAGTGAGCCCGTGAGGAAGAAGTCCCAAGCAACTCCACAGACGCGTCAGGAGGATGGGGATGCCGGCGTTAGTATGGACCCGGTGTGAACAAAAAATAATCCGACTAGGAATGGCAATAATGAAGAAGGCAACCCCGTGAATCCAGAGATGCCTACTAGTTCCGCTTAGGTAGTGTTCGACCAAGACTTTTCAGAAGTTGAATTCAATGTTAGGGAACTAGCCTTGAATGCCAGTGAAACAGATATTGAACCCTCGTTAGTCTGTGTGTCCCATATCTTATGACTTATGCAATTCCCTTGTTTCTGAGGACGGACCCACATACTAACCTTTGGTTTTGGGATTATCACAAGATCAGGAGAAACCTCTGTTTCAGAGCAACCAGAATAGGGGAGTTGGTAAAACCGCGAATTGGAAAAGGGTAGAACGGGGAATGGTGATGGATATGCATGGGGATCCAGCTATTAGATAGATTGGGGTTGGGCAGAAAAAGGGAGCTTCTGCTCATAGAATGGAGGATGGGGTAGTAGATACAAAGTGTAAACAGACTTAATACTTTGGTCGTTCAAGCAAAGTCATCTCTCTCAACGGTGGAGGTTGTGGATCAGCCCAGCCAACACAATAATCGCCATAAGTTGGAACTGCCGGGGGCTTAGGAACCTCCGTGCAGAAAATGTTATCTCTCACCTTGTGAGGGAAAAAGATCTCGAGGTTTTGTTTCTTGTGGAAACAAAGCAATCTGTAGACGAGATGAAAAAATTAATTACAAGATGACCTTAGGCATCAATCCATGCTAGCTGTTCCTAGCATTCAAAGAAGTGGGGGTTTGGCAATGTTGTGGAAAGAAGAGGTGAATTTACACATCCAAACTTATGATCAGAGGGGGAGATGCTTTTGCATTGTGGGTTAATTGATCTTGGCTTCCATGAGAACATATTCACGTGGAATAATGGTAGAGGGGGAGATGCTTTTGTCCAAGCTTGGCTAGACCGTGCTTATGCCAATGTGAGATGGAGAGAAATATTCCCACATGGTAGGGTAACGCATGTCCAATCTTCTTATTTAGACCATGTACCCTTGGTGATTACCACTCATAACCCGAATTAGCCTAGTCGAAGGAAGAAAATACCAAGAAAGTTTGAAGAGAAGTGTTTATCCCACCCTGAATGTGGGGACATTATACAGAATTCATGGGCTAATTGCTTAGCGGTGGGCAATCCAATGTTCAGCCTCTTTGAGAAAATTAAGGTGTGTAGGATGGCTCTGGTGGGATGGGGCCGTACCACATTTGGTAATGCAAAGACTAGGTTGGAGGAAAAACATAAAACCTTGGAAAATCTAGTTAGCCAAAATGACCCTAACAATCTTGAGGATATTCGAAAGCTGAAAAATGAGATTAATCAATTAATTTTTCAAGATGAGCTCTTTTGGAGGCAATGATTTAGATCTATCTGGTTACCAGCGAGAGACAATAATACAAGGTTTTTTCATTAGAGAGCAAGTCAGAGATGCCGCAAGAACCACACAGTTGGGATTTTTTATGAGCATGAAGTTTGGCGAAACTTAAAAGATGAAATATTACATGTGACGGAGAACTATTTCCAAAAGTTGTTCTTAGCCATTAGTGGTATTAATATGGACACAATGCTTGATAAGGTAGATAGATTGGTGACCTCAAACATGAATTACACCCTTATCCAGGACTACACAACAAATGAGGTCAAGCGTGCTTTATTCCAAATGCATCCCTCCAAATCCCTTGGTCTCGATGGTATGTCCCCCTTTTTCTTTCAAAAGTATTGGCATATAGTAGGGCCGAATGTCACTAATGTTGTTCTATCTGTCTTATGCCATGGCCACTTGCTACACAAAATAAACTTTACACATATTGTTTTAGTGCCCAAAGTGAATGAACCAAAGCATGTCTCTGGTTTTGACCTATAAGTTTGGGCAATCTAGTTTCTCAGATTTTCTCCAAGGTTATTGCAAATAGGCTTAAACTTATTCTACCTAGGGTTAATTCAAATGCCCAGAGTGCTTTTGTTACTGAATGTTTAATCACTGACAATACTACTGTAGCTTTTGAAATTTTACACAAGATGCATAATCGACGTAAGGGCAAAGTGGGGCAGATGGTAGGAAACTTGATATTAGTAAGCCCTATAATAGAGCGGAATGGGGTTTTCTGAGAGGTATTATGCTTAAGCTTGGTTTTGATCAGAATTGGGTACAACTGGCTATGGAAACTATCTGCACAACCTTCTATTTAGTGCTTGTTAATGGGGAACCAAGGGGTTTCATCTCTCCTTCTAGGGGGATTAAACAAAGGGATCCATTGTCACCATACTTATTCTTGTTATGTATAGAAGGTCTGTTGGCTATACTTCGTAAGGCGGAAGAAAACCATTCTCTACATGGTATTTTGTCTAGCTTAGGAGGGGTAAGGATTTCTCGTTTACTTTTTGCTTATGACAGCGTTCTTTTTTGTCAAGCCACTATGGCGGAATGCATTAATTTAGTGAACCTATTGCTGCAATATGAAGAATCATTAGGCCAAGCTATAAATAGACAAAAGACCTCTTTGTTAAAAATACGCATCCACAGGTGAAGATGGAAATCTAGAGAAGTTTGGGAGCTCGAATCATGTCAAATTGTGAGAAATATCATAGTCTACCAATGGTGGGGGGTAAATTGAAGATGAATACTTTTAGGGATTTACAGGAAATGATAACAAAGCTAGTAATGGGATGAAAGGAAAAATATATCTCCAAGGCATGTACAGAAGTTTTAATCAAAACAGTGGCACAAGCTATGCACACTTATTCTAGAAGCCTCTTCAAACTTCCGATGACCCTTTGCAATACCATCAACTCTACTTTGGCTAAATACTGGTGGGGGCAAACAAAGGATGAGAAAAAAATCCATTAGATTAACTAGAGAAAACTTTGCACTCTAAAAGCCAAAGGCGGTATGGGTTTTCGAGATATCCATGCTTTTAACTTAGCCATGGTTGCGAAACAGGCGTGGAGACTTATTCATCACATCCACTCGCTGTTTTATAATGTTTATAAAGTTAGATACTTCCCTTCATGTTCCTTCCTGGATGCCGAATTGGGTTCCAACTCGTATTATGTATGGCATAGTCTCTTAGATGCTAGGGAGCTCATTCGGAAAAGTACTAGGTGGCATATTGGAGATGGTTGTAAAGTTCTAGTCACTGACCCATGTTGGCTACCCAACCCACCAAGATTTCTTGTTGATGCCCCACCATCAGTGATACATGTGAGTGAACATATTAATGGAGTTACCAGACAATGGGATAGAACAATAATCTCATAAGTTTTTACTCTTCGCTCCTGTCAATAAATTTTTGCTTTACCTCTTAATCCTAGTAATCGGGATTAGCTGAGATGGAGGAGGACCAAAAATCATCAATTTTCTGTTAAATCGGTCTATTAGGAAGCTCTTCGCATAAACCAACAAGGCGATGTGGAACACTGTTCAGCTCGCTTGGATGGGTCGACATGGAGGAGAATTTGGTCCCTCAACATTCCCCCTAAGGTTCGAACCTCTCTCTGGCGTGCATGCTCTAATATCTTGCCTACTAGAGACAATTTGTGTCGAAGGAAAGTGATGAATGAGCCAAGATGCGAGGTATGCTACCATGAGTCAAAATCAGTGTACCACCTTTTGTGAAATTGCCTACTTGCACATAATGTCTGGGCTTTGTCTTGGGTTAGATTGCAGAAATGTTCCAATGAACATCATAATTTTTTCTTATTATTTTAGCAGCTAAAAGCTAAGTTGGAAACTCAAGAACTTGAGAGGTGGGCTATAATAAGCTGGGCTATTTGGAATGCAAGGAACAAATTCTATTTTGAGAAAACCCAACCTCATCCTTGACAAATTTTGGAAAGAACTGTTTGTTTTCTGCAGGAGTACTAGAGGCTCATGTAGACTCAGAATCGACCATAGGCTAGACATGCAATTGAGTTTTGTTGTCCTTTACTGTATTGTTTTTCTTTTTCCTCTTTATTCTGGTGGGACTTTCCTCTAGCCTTTTAGGGTTTTTTTTTTTTTTTTTTTTTTTTTTTTTTTTTTTTTTTTTGTGTGTGTATATGTTTTTTCTTTTTTGGTTTCATCTTAATAAAGTTTCTATCTTTTATCTCAAAAAAAAAAAAAAAAATTCAAATTAGATATTTTATAGAAGAAAAACTTGTTGAATTTAATTAGAAAAATAATACTAAGAATACTATAAATTTTACTTCTAAATCTTACAAACTGACATATTATTGACTAAAAAGGTAAGAAAAATATTAAAACTACTACAAATTTTATAGAAAAAATGCTTTTAAATTGATATGACAGTGATTGTGATGTGTGTCACTTTTCTACTTAGATTTTGTTTAGAGAAGATAAAAACTAATTTAATTAGATTCTTTTTACTATTGGGTTGTTTTATAAAAAAAAAAAAAAAAAAAATACAAGTTCTAATCAATTTAAAATAACACAGTGTGCGTTTAGGATTTACTTAAAAACGTTTTATTTTTTGCTTTTTTTTTTTTTCTCAACTTGTTTTTGCTAGTAAATAATTGAACTTTAAGCCTTTTTTTGAAATAAACTAATTTTTTTTTGGGGTAATATATTTAACATAAAAGTTATCAAAAAGTAGATATTTTGATAATACTATGCAAATAAGCTACTTGAAATAAGTAAAAATCATACACACTCATAGTTTAGCATTATTGTAACTTTATTAACAAAATAAAAATTTTATATAATAATGAAAAGGTTAAATAAATATAAGCTTTCAAACGCTTATGTGGTAGCATTAGAAGAAGTCCATTAAAAACTAAATGACTTTCATTTTATCATAGATTTATGTATATTTGAATTATTCAGATATGTTTATTTTTTGTTCATACCTTAACACCATCCTTAAAGTGCTTACTCTCATATCGTTCTTCTCCCTCGCTTCTAATTTCAATCTCATTGTTGATACCCGTTTTTAACAAAGGGCCCAATGACAGAAAAAGCCCAATAATGAGAAAAGATGAAAGAGGAAGGAAGTGAAAGAAGTATGATGAAAGCAAATGGGCCATGGAAGCCCAAGAAAAGATGTAAAAGGCCCAATGGGCCAACATGACAAGGATAACAGCCAGCAAGCCCATAAACACAATAAAAAGTAAAAGTAAAGTAAATGGGGTATAGGATCCCAAGAAAAGAAGCAAAAAGCCCAATGGGCTAGTATGGTAAGAGTAACAGCTAGCAGGCCCATGGGCACAACAAGAGGTAAAAGTAAAGTAAATGTACCATGGGAGCCCAAGAAATGAGGTAAAAATTCCAATGGGCCAGTATGGCAGGAGTAACAGCCAGCAGACCTATGGGCATAACAAAATGTTAATGTAAAGTAAATGGACCATGGAAGCTCAATAACAGAGGTAAAAAGCCCAATGGGCCAGTATAGCAGGAATAATAGCCAGCAAGCCCATGGGCGCAATAAAAGGTAAAAGTAAAACAAACAGGTCATGAAAGCCCAAGAAAAGAGGTAAAAGAACTTTATAGGCCTACATGGCAAAAATGATAGCTAGCAGGCCCATGGGCATAGCAAGAAGAGAAACAATAAGAGCAAAAGCCCAACGAATTGGATGGACAAGAACTTTTGCCAAGCCAATGTCCAAGCCTATGAAGAAATAATGTAAACCCAAAAGCTCATGCCCTTCATGCCGTAGAGGATAAGCACTAGCACAAGAGACACAAAGTAGAATGAGACATGACAGAAATGGCAAAAATGATGTGGAAGCAAAAGGAGACAAACGCAGAAGGTGGTGGAACGAACACACAAGGGCCGGAGCACCACCCACTTGTGCCCAGTCAATACAGGAAAGGTGGACTCATGGTCAAAGGACTCAAAGAGTGTGGTTTGGTGGTGAGGGGAAAAAGAGTCTATTTTGGGATTCCTGCTAAGGCTTCTTTTGGAAAAAATGACTTGCTAGGATGACATTTTGCCCAAAAAAGGTAAGTAAAGGGTTGGGACCACTTGATGCATGCTATAGAGGTAGATAGAGAGAGGGACTCAAACCCTTATCCATTTAGGTAAGGCGGGAAAGGTGAAGGGAGAAACAAAACAAGGAGGGGTTTTGTCCTAGAATGGGGAGTGGTGCAGCAAGCACACTTTGAGTAGAGGTAGTGGCAGGGCAACCAAAGGGTTGGTGGGTTGTCCTCAAGGAATACCCACAAGAAACCCAAAACAGTTGATGAAGCCTTAGGAGCAAAAGGGAGAAATCACATTAAATTAGTTCACTATAAAAGGAAGAGGTAGCCATAGATGAAGGGAGGAGGAACCCACGACAAGATAGTCGTAAGAAACTTAAAAGCAAGAAGTAAATAAAAATGGAAAGAAAGAAAGAAGAGAGGAGAAGGGAGAAAACACGGCACAAATAGGAGCATGCATCAATAGACTATCTTTTCTCTCCCTCGTGACAAGCCCACTTTTTGAAACTCTATAAGTAACAATGCACAACCATTTTGGTCCTTTTTCCAGAACGCACAACTTTGATGGCAGAAGCCTGTGACAAGGTTGTCCATGTTGGGGTTCGGATTCCTTCTTAGACCGTTTCCTACTGAAAGACTTGACCTAGGATTGAGGTGGTGAACTCATGCAGTCCTATTTGCCTGGAGTTGCTATCACCGTCCTGCTATAGCTCCTTTTAACTTGTTTATCATATGTATTGATATTTGTTTTGTCGTAGCACCTTTTACTATTAGTTATTCTGCTGTGGTACCTTTTATTATATTTGCTACAGTACCTTTTGTTATATTTGCCATGGTACCTTTTATTATATTTGTTGTATCAGTTGTTTCGCCGTGACATCTTTTTATTATATTTGCTGTATTAGTTGTTCGGCCATAGTATCTTTTATTATATTTGCTATACCAGTTGTTCTGCCATGGCACTACTTGTTATATTTGTTAAGATACCCAGTCTGCTGCTGCACTCCTTGCCTTGTCTTCAAATTGGGAACGTCTAGCTTGTGCACAAGCTGGCCCGCGTCATAATCCCATTGGGATAATAGGCCAGTCCCAACTCCCTAACCCACTACTTCACGAGCTTGAGCATAGCAGAACAGGCCCTGACCCATTAACGCAAAAAGGGCCCCCACACTCATCAAGGTCGGCACCTTGCCATTAGGAATGACAAAATACCTTTTCTTATTTACCTTTACTCGATTTGTCTCCTTAAACAACTTTTTTCACTTCATGAAAAGATGGAAAAGGATTGTGATACACATGATTCGATTACATCTCTTCCTAATACCACATTTTAAAGTGACTTAGGTAGAAAGAGGAATGTTTGACATATGATTTGATCTCATTCTTATCTCATTCCAATTAGGGCTATTCACGAGTCGGATTGAATTGGGTATAACATCACCCATCACTCAACCGAATCAAATCAGTGAATGGGTCACAAACTCGTTGTTGGTTGAATGGGATTTCCAATAGGCCAATACCATCATTATGTTTTAGAGCCTTGCGCAACTTGAAATCTTTAAACCCTTTTCAACATCATCGAAAAGTTTGAGCTCAATCTTACTGGCAGGGCCGACTCTATATTGATGGAAAAAAAAAGCCCAAACCATTTCTTTATTATTTACCATTATTATTAATTTTTTTTTAAAAATGCTATGATTATAGTATTTTTATAATAAGTTTTAAGTGGTAGATTGTTATTAGTTGTTACTAGTGGAAAAATAATAATAATTTCAATAGCCAGTTTTAATTTGAAACAATAACAGTTTATCACCTATAATTTGTTGTGAGAGTGCCTTCTAATTTTTTTTCCCAAGTCAAACCATTTCAAACTCTGGAAAATTGAGATGGACGATCCAAAACTGTTCACAAATTTTGCCTATTTAACAAGACGTAAAGTAAAACCTTAATAATCGCATACATGTTTGGCCTAAGATATGTTTGTTCAGCTTTTAGTTATTCTTTTTATATACAGTTTTTAAAATTTTATTTAATTTTTTTCTCATTTTTTTTTCAAAATTCAAATATATTTTTAGCACACTTAAAAATAAATAAATAAATAAATAAGCTTTTTTTTTTTTTTTTTTTTTTAAGAAATAAATAAATAAGCTGAGGCTGAAGGTACATCACGAGTGACGGTGTGGGACAGAGGGGAAAAAGGAAATAAAACACAAAGAAGCGTTTATTTTGGGTTTGGGCCTCCCAGAAACTTCGTGTTTGGTTGGTTACCTGGAATATTTTGCTTGTACCCGGAAACTCCCAAGTATGTCTTGATTTGAATCCACCATGCAGCGATTGAGGAGCTCAGGGAGCTCAATATGGGGCAATCTAGTTTCAACGCCCCGGTTGAAAAGGAAGGCTTCGAATACGTGGGCTGCTGTGCAAGACGCGTTTTTTTCAACAAAGGTGTGTGTGTGTGTGTGTGTTTTTTTTTGTCCTTTCTGGGTTCTACTTTGAGTCTGAGTTAATGGGTGTCAATTATTTTTTATGGGTTTTGTTTGATTGTGATTTTTTGGTTTTCGTCAGTGTCTTCTAGGGGTTTTGTGTGGGTTTTTTAAAAAAAAATTATATATATATATATATGTTTTAAATTTTAAATCTCATTTTTGTTGTTGGATTTTGGTGTTTTAGGATACATTTGAGAGGAACAAGGTGGCATTTACTGTTGGAACTTCCATAGCATCAGTTGCTACAGCATGGATTGGTGAGTTATGCTTAAATTCATGTTTATTCCTCTTCAATTATTATTATTATTTTTTTTTTTGTTTGCCTTTCAAGATCCATCTTGCTTTGTGATCATGAAAATGATATAGGGTGTTTGTTAGTGGTTCGTTAAACTTTAGTAACAAAACAATTAAAGTGCCACTGATATGTATTTTGCAAACCATAATAGCGTGGCTGGCTTTTATGTACATTGATTTAGTCATAATTGAAAAATTGGTATACTATTCTACTGATTATTGGAAAAGCCAATCCCTTGATTCAGTCAACTTAAGCAAATTCGAGCAAAATCAAATGCTTATGAAGTTACATATTCTTCAATGCATCCAGGTGCCATTGTGAGCCAAATCCAAGATAATAGTTGAAGTTCAACACTTAATTGGTTATTCTTGGGGAGGAATGATGACATAAATAAGATGCTTGTATCTCACTTTTTGAACTCAGCATGTATATTTTTCCCAATTTGATAACTTTTGGATGTCTTATACTCATATCAATTCGGTGGGTGGCTGCTATAGCATGGGAAGGAGAGAATCATTAACTGAAAAAAGAAGAAGGAAAAATTGATACATTCTAATTCTAGTGTCATGAAAACATATAAAATTGTGAGTACAATTGTCAGTGTTAGTTACAAATGTTATCATTCAGCTTCATTAATTGTGTTTCCTTCCATAAAGTCTTTAGAAGGATGTCTAATCAATAGCACTATCTGATGGTGCAGGATATTCTTTACGTTACTATCATGAAACAAGAATTGATCAAAGGCTTGAAACAATCGAAAAAGCTGTGAGTAAATGTTGCATAATAGTAGATAGTTTTGACTCATTTTTGTTCTTTGCTTATGGATTGTACTTCATTCTATTAAATGAGAAAACATAGTTCCAGAGTAATATTTCTTAAGCCGCAACACCCAACCACCCCCCCCCCCCCCCCTTTTTTTTCCCTGCAACAAGTATCTCATGCTCTCGGCATATGCATCATCTCTTTCACACCAGTTGTAGGGCTCACATGTGAGAGAGATGATGCATATGCCTGGTGCAAAAAATACCTTCTCCTTTCTCTGATCTAGCTAGGCTTGCACAAGCAAACTGGCCATTGTATTACCATTATGTGTGGTTTTATTCTTATTCCTTTCCTTTATTAAGAAACTAAAATAATTTGATGGTATCAATTGTCATTTGCCTTAATGTGAACATATTCTTTTCCCCTCATCTGGACTGTCTTTATTGCATGTTGGAATTCTTTGATATCAGGGGTTAGGAAAACTGTTCATACTAGTATCTCTGCCCCTCCCCTCCTTTTTATTTGTGTTTTATGTTACATCTGAATGTATTTTTTTGTTGTTTTATGGCAGATGAGAAACAGTAATAATCTTGAACATTCAGAACTTAGAGAGATTGCTGGCTCGGGAAGTGTCAGTGCTCCTGCTTGTTTTGCCACTGCTGGAACCACTTTAATTATTGGGTTTGTTCCCAAATGTTAACTCCAAAAATAAAGACTATCGCTTGATTTTCTTGAAATATAAAATTTATCTCTATAGTTATTCATGGTTCAATTTATTATTAGTTTTTCTTTAGTAGTATTGTTATGCTAGAACAAAGAGATAAATGATTTTTTATGGTCAAAATAAAATTCGGAAGTTACATAAATCTATAAAGGGGTCAAGGGGGTAATGTAGGATTTTTCAGGATGCAAGACTACAATAGATTTCTTGATGAGTTCTTGAAGGGTTCTTGAATAAGGATTGATGTTTAAGAGTTTTAAGTTAGAAAAGATTGAATCTTGATGGCTGTTTGGGGCTGAAACAGGGATAAAACTGAAAACAAGATAAATAAAATACTAGGCAATCACACCTAGGTCACACCCTCAAAGCTTGAAATAAGCTGCTGGAATTTTATTAGAACCACTCTCACTATGAATATTTTTTATTTATTTATTTTTTTTGATACGACTCACTATGAATATTATTGAGTACAAGAAAGCCTTTATATAGGTTATTGTTAAATAATTTCCTATAAGGACTAGGACTCCCAATAACCTATTCCTAGAATGACTAGGATTACTAATAACAAACAAAAAGGACTTATTAACTTCTAAACCAAATAGGAAAAGGACTCAAAACATAAAATAAGACTCATGGTGCTTTGGTACAGCCAATGACCCATTTTAGATTTCTGGAAATTACCAGATTTCCGTTATTCTAGTAGAATTTAATTAAAACTGATCCAGCTGAAAATAAACAATAAAATAAGACTCGATTCAACTTTAGAATAACTAAGCAAGGTCCCAATAGTGCTCTCCATCATCTAAAACATCCCAAATTATGCTTGAGCCCTAGAACCAGCTTTCCCTAAAATCTTACAGGCCTTTAAAGTGGGCTGTTACTTGCATGGTATCAGGGTTTGTAAAGTTCTCATTTCAGATGGTTGTACAGTTCTCATTTCAGATGGTACTATATGTTTTTAATAAGTTTTGACACCAAGGGGAGGGGGGAATGGGAGATTTGAACTACTGACCTGCACTATTTTGGCACCTAGTGCAATTTGTAGGTGCTTTTTAGATGCATTGGTATGGTGAATCACAAAAATCACCAATAGGGATTGATTACAGTATATAATGAGAGCATAAAACTGGTTTCTTCTTTGTTTGGTGGTCTAGTTTGTTGGACTGATATGTTCTTTTTTCAAGGCAAGATTTATTTGCAGGGATATGAATGTGGGCTAAAATGGTTCTTTTATCAAATTAATTGTTGTGTAGTAGAAGCCCCTTATAGATGACTTATAAAAAAGGAAAAGAAAAAGAAGTCACTTATAGGATGTGTTTGCTTGACTTAATGCACAGTTCGAAGATTGAGCATGTTAAAGAGACTTGGAGTTTGCCATATGGATTTTGTTGGTACAGACTATACAGTCCTAAAGACTAGCCACAAACTACTATCCTTTATTTGTTGTTGGAAAGGTTCCTTGGTTTTGCTTAACAGTAGGATGAAGTTGAAATGACATACCTCTGTGGAGGAGTTGATAATGGGAATCAACTTGTAAGACCAGCAAAAGCAGGTACAGGACATGCAAGGGGTGATGTTGGTTCAAGAGGAACTCCTTTTCTGAACACAACTGATAGAATGTTGTTGTTTGGATAACATGTTGACATAATGAGCATGTAATAAAGATATAAGATGAGCAAGTGACAAATGCAAAGAAGGAATTGAAATTATTTGTCAGTTTTGAGTCAATTGCATCATTAGTTGAAGACAGGATGAGAGAGTCATGTGACAGATTTTCTATTTGGAATGACTATAAATGTACTTAGTACAAGCAGAAAACAGTTATCTGATGGGAGGAAACATGCAAGTAGAAGGGATGAGGTGAAGAGAATGGACATGTTAGGAAAGCTTCAGTTAAGGATGTGACTTTAGATAGAGATTACTGGCCCAAAAGGATAATATCTAGTTGACACCAACTAGTAACAATTATTTGTTTTTTTAAGTCAACTTTAAAAAAATAAGCATGTATTTCAACATGCTTCTTTGCCTCACCCCTTAATGGGATTGCCAAGTAGGATTATTGGATTCATGTTCTATTTCTGGAAATTCAGTCTGTGAGATTCTAATTGAGTTGAATGTACTTCGCATTTAGAAAAGCACTAGTTTAAGAGAAAAGAATGGAAAAGCTCAGAGGTTGTTAAAACAGATCATGAGAACAGCACTATGCTTGTGACATTCTTTTTAAGTTACAGGTAATTTGTTGTTTTCATGATTTTTATTTTTCTTATTTTCTTCTTCACTCTTAAACTGAAATAGAACTCTACTTTAACAGTTTGAAGGACTCTATTTGTTTATCACATGCCTACCTTTTTTCTGCACTGCAGGTATGGCTTGGGCTGGAGAGGTGGAAAGTGGTATGCAAATAGGAATTTCAGAAAGGAGCAGATGAAGTTGCTAGGACAGATAAATCCTAGAGGTTGGCAGATAAATCCTAGAGGTTGGCAATTGCTTGGGCAGATAAAACCTAGAGGGTGGAAATTCCAATTCCTTAGAAGACGAATAACAAGACCCAAAGTGCCAGAAAATGCTGCCAGAACTTCTGAAAATATGCTTAAGGATGCTCCTAACCCTTAATTTTGGAGTAACTATCATTTGTAGTTGTTTTCAATATAAAAGGAGTGACTTTAGTTTTTTCTGGCAACTCCCGTCAGGAAAAAGATTTTACCGATATGCTTTGATACCCATTAAGGGTTATTTTTTGTATTGGAATATATTTGTGGGAATATAAGGACCTGTTTGGTACGTATGTTTAAACAACAGTTTTCAGTTTTTTTGGAAATACATGTGGATGAAAAAGTATGTGAAAATATGTGTAATGTTGTTTGAAAATTGAAAACATGTGTTTTAAATTATGTACCAAACAGCCCCTAATTTATTAGTTTCTTTGACTTCTTTTCCTCTCATATGCTAACAATACAAGGTTATGTTATCCTTTTTTTTGGTCTGCTTGTGAGTTGGGATCTTTTGTTGGTTTTCTGGAAACCTTTGTTCTCTAAAAGTGGTTGAAATACACTTCCATTTTCTATGGCTTTTTGGGTTGATTTATTCAACCTTTTCAGTCTGCAACGAGAGAGATGAGGAATATATGGTCTTAAAATCTCTTAATTTGATTAATGAAAGTCAACGCAATACTGGGATCTCCTTGTTCCTTTTATAGCATAGGTTGCTTGGACACAAAAGGCTGGTACAGTATAAACACTAGAAACTAAGTTCTGTGAGCTGTGAAGAACAATTGATACAGCTAATGATAATATTGCATGCAGCATATTGTCGATTTAGGGTTTATTTATTTTGCTGAAACTGAAATTTTTTTGCTGAAAGTATTGTAGATAAAAGTAAAAATTAACTGAAATAATATAGTGGGATTTATTAATAATACCAAAAAGTATAATGGGATTCATAAATAATAGCAAAAATAAGTTGAGTAGTAAGATAAGCTAACAAAATTAATCATGCCAAATAGACAATTAGTAGCAAGAAGAAAATTTGAGACCTTTTTTAACAGAGAAGTTGATTATTCCTCCATGATAAATGAAGATGGATCAGGGTTGTGGTTAAAAATTTCATATGAACTTTATTTATTTATTTTTCTCAATGACGAAGTCCGTTGGAAACAAAGCCTTTGTAAGGTCTGCCATATGCTACTCTAAATCATTTCATTACTATAGCGTATTTCAAAAACTCTTCTTTGTCACGTATGAAAAGATGTTGGAAGTATGTAATTTCATGTCTCACTCATGAGACGAAAGGCAACTGTAAAAAAGAATACTATTATCAGAAATGTACCTGTTTTTGCCTACTTATTTGCTACGTTGGTCTGATCGCTACAAGAAAAAGCTAGTTGTAGGTACTTCATGTTAAAATATAGAATCGCGGCAGCGACGAAATCTAAAGTTTGTTTATAGTTTATGGGTTGATAATAGGAACAGGGTAGGCCCCATGCAGATGCCTTGTTGAAACCACTTGTGCAATCTGTTGACAAAAGAGGTATAATAGCTCTTCATGTGAATACTGAGTTTTGCTTTTTTTCTGGTTTCTATGCAACTATAAAAATTGCCAGGACCATGAAGGTGGTTGTACTAGGAAAGATTCGAACATTACATATGAAGATGGCCAATGCTATAACTTCAATAATTTTAGTTTTGTTCATCAAAAAAAAATAATTTTAGTTTTCTCTTTTGTGGGTCGACAGTTGGTAGTAGAACAAAGTTGATTTCAGTTAAAGGTCAGGATGGCATGTCTGCATTGGCACCAGTGCCTATGGTATTCGTCAGGAGCGGCTTGATGCATTTGGGGGCCTAAAGCGAAAATTAGTTGTCTTATTTCATATATAAAATTATTATTAATCAACATGAATCACGTAGAATTTTTTTTTTTTTTTTTTTTAAGTTTATAAACACAAAAAAATTTTACAAAACTTTGATGTGGCAAATTGATAATAGTGAGTAAAAGAGTAATATCAGTGGTGAATTTAGTTGAAAACTAGTAAAAGTTTGCTAACTTGACTATTGTGGAAAATGTTGTGAATTTTTTTGTGAATTGCTTTCTTTCTTTTTCTTTTTTTCTTTTAGAAGTGCTACATTCAAAATATTTTTCATGACAAATCTTAGGTGTTAAGTTGCTTCTTATTTTCTAGTTAAACCTACTACTAAGATTATTTTTTTGCTATCAATAACCACCTTTAACAATCTACTATTAAGATTTTTCGTAAAAATGTTGTGAAAAATGTTGTGGAAATAACACTTTTTTTCTCTTTTTTATTTGTTTTTCATTTGATAAGAAAATATTATTTTATTTTTTGGCTAATATTTTAGCTTAATTAATATTATCGGTTAAAATTTAGGGGCCTTTTTTTTCACTTGGGGCCTTAGGCGGCCGCATCAATGGCTTATACCATTGAGCCGGCCCTGGTATTCGTACATCAATGGTGGAGACAAAAGGCTATGTTTGCGAAGAACATAAGGTGATATGGCTGCATACATTACTGTTTGCTCTTCCAAGTGTTGAAATTTATAGCCGCCATTTATTGACAGTGTAATTTGAATTTTAAATTGTTTCAGGTAACAACACAAGATGGTTATATACTTAGTATGCAGAGAATTCCAGCGGGGAGGTCAGGAAAGACTGCGGGAAAGAGGCCGCCCGTTTTGTTACAGCATGGCCTCTTGATGGTTGGTTATTGTTCCATGAATGATTGGCTTTCTCATGATTCATAGAATATATTCTTGTCTATTATAACAAGTTGTGTTATGGTGGCAGGATGGGATAACATGGCTGCTATTACCTCCAGACCAATCTTTGGCTTTCCTCTTGGCTGACAATGGATTCGATGTGTGGCTTGCTAACACACGTGGAAGCAAATATAGCCGTGGGCACACGTCACTCAGTCCCAATGAACAAGTTAGTTCTCTTTTTCCTACATGTTATTCTTTATTGCCATTTTATTTTCGCATTCACTATTTAAGAATTGATATGTTATTCAGGCTTACTGGGATTGGTCATGGGATGAATTGGTAGCTTATGATCTTCCAGCCACATTCCAGTATGTGCATGATAAAGCAGGACAGAAACTGCACTATGTTGGGCATTCACTGGTGAGTTGCATACATCCTATAACTCCATTTTGTTCTGGGAATCCACCGACCTACAGGAAAAATTTTGAAATTATACTTTGCAGGGAACTTTGATTGCCCTGGCTGCATTTTCGAAACACCAGCTGTTGAACGTGCTGAGATCAACTGCCTTACTTTGCCCAATTGCTTATATGGGTCAGATTGCCTCACCACTTGCAAAAAATGCTGCTGTCAATTTTCTTGCGGAGGTAATGCTAATGCTACCTTATTTACACTATCCCATTGACTGGAACTCTTGGAAAATATATTTGTTTCTTATAACAGGCATTATACTGGTTGGGTATCGATGAACTTAATCCAAGAGGGTAAGCAGGCAACCCTTGTTTCCGTCCTTTTCTTCACCACTAATACAACAAGGATAGGAATTTTATTTTTATTGCTGTTGTTACATATGTACTTTAGAAGCTTTTTATTATGTTTTAGCATATCATTCATGTTTACATTCAATTCACTAATCCCCGCCTGGAAGATAAAATATGACTTCTCCAACTTTGTTGCTTGTAATGTTTCCCAGAAAGGAGACCAGGATTCAAATTACTTTATGTTTTTTATAATTCACAAACTGGCCTGAATGCTTCTAAATTATCAAGATTCATTTATAATTCCAACATTCCCAAGTAACAACATAATAAAATACAATATTTCGAATGGCTCCAATAAATTGTGATGAAGAAGTACTCGTGACAATTTATTTCTTTCCCTCATTGAACAGTGCGGCTGTGATTAACTTCTTAAGGATATTTGCAACAAGCCAGGAGTCGACTGCACCAACTTGTTAACTGCTTTCACTGGTAGTATATGTGCACATAAGTTGTTAATTAGCACTTACACCTAGAAAGGTTATCTTCTATTAGTGACTTAAAAGAAGTTATTATTACTTGTTACTATATAGGCCAAAACTGCTGCTTGAAGTCTTCCATAGTAGATGTTTTTCTAGACCACGAGCCTCAGTCAACATCTACAAAGAACATGATCCATCTGGCTCAGAGTAAGTGCTTCTATATACAGCATGGGTGTCTTGACAGGCCAAGTTATACTGCTCTAAAATTAGAATTCTCATAAATGATTAAGTATAGACTGGCCGCATCTATATTAAGTATGTGTAATATTCCTTCCAACAATGGAACTTAGTAGTCCAATATGTAGCTGCATATTTCTAGGCAATACTTTTCTTATCATATTGTTTCTGAATCAAGTCGGGCTTTTTTGGACAGTGATTAGGGAAGGAAGTATAGCAATGTATGATTATAATGATGAGGTTGAGAACATAAAACACTATGGGCAGCCCACTCCTCCTGTGTACAAAATGACAAGCATTCCAAATGACCTTCCTTTCTTCCTCAGCTACGGAGGGGCTGATTGATGCAGGACAACCAAGGCTTCCCACCTAGATTAGTCCTACCGATGAACCTTAGGCTTCCCACATAAGGTGTTTGGAATCACCACCAAACAAATCAATGCAAATAATTTCAATAATAATAATAATAGTTTGTAAAATACAAAAGGAACCATCTGGAACTTTATATATAGCTTCTAGGAATCATAATGATAAAGATAAACTCTCCTAAACAAATCATAAACAATCTCAAACACTAATACGATAATCCTAACAATCTCAAATACTAATCCAATACAAAAGGTAAACCCAAAATAAATATAACATAAACGATAAAGATAATCTCCACAGATGTGCCATCATGTGGTGTTCGCACCAACTCCCCTGGGGTGGGAGAAACTTGACCTCGTCGAGTAAAGCTCAT
Organism: Quercus glauca; assembly: GCA_023736055.1. Classification (NCBI taxonomy): domain Eukaryota; kingdom Viridiplantae; phylum Streptophyta; class Magnoliopsida; order Fagales; family Fagaceae; genus Quercus; species Quercus glauca. Next base: position 36,734,091 of record CM043322.1, read on the forward strand.
AAGGATCAAGTGACATCATAATAAACTCCATCAAGCCACAAGCTCACTGGGTCAACATGACATCTCCGTCGTCGCTCATATGTGCGGGTGATACGAGGTAGAGATGAGGTGGTAGCAAGTGTATCCAAGTAAGCCTCTAAAAGAGCGGGATCAAGCTACTGTAACTCCTCTTTAGTGAACCATGTACAATCAGAATCAGGCCATCCTCGTTAGCGAACCAAGAAGCGTTGAACTCTTCCATCCCTAGTGAAAAATGACTGCTCATCCAAAATAACATCAATAATATCTTTATGTGCCTTTTGGAAACAAGATGGTGTAGGGCTAGGGACATGGTAAGTCAAAGAAGGAGAGGGTGGATCATCAAAAGGGTCATAGGGAATAACTGCTGGACCTTTAAAAGTAACTAAATCAGCAATATTAAAAGTAGAACTAATACCATAATATGAAGGTTTATCAATCACATAAGCATTAGGTCTAAGTTTCTTTAATACCTTGAATGGGCCAGCACTGTGGGCGTCCAGTTTCTTAACGGTTCCTAAAGGATACCGTTCAGGCCTGATACGAATCATAATATAATCTCCTACATCAAAGTCTAAATGACGTCGATGTAAATCAGTCGGAGTCTTATACTTAAGATTACTAGCATGAATTCGTTTGTTGATCTCTTTATGCAGCTCATGCATGTGACTAGCAAACTCTATTGCAGACACAGAAATCCTATCATGTGAGGACATTGGGAGAAGGTCTAAAGGTCTCTCAGGTGTATAACCATGAACAACTTCAAATGGGCTCATACCTATGGACCTATTGACTGAGTTATTGTATGCAAATTGAGCTACAGGGAGTATAGATTCCCAAGTATTACCATTCTCACCTATGAGACACCTCAAAAGATTTCCTAGACTCCTATTGACAACCTCAGTTTGGCCATCAGTTTGAGGATGGTATGCTGTGGAGAATTTCAACTTTGTTCCCATCATGTGCTAAAGGGTCTTCCAAAAATAGCTAATGAATTTAACATCCCTATTTGACACAATTGTTTTAGGTAACCCATATAACTTAACAATCTCATCAAAGAAAATCTTGGCTACCTTGGATGCATCAGAAGTCTTAGAGCATGGAAGAAAGTGAGCCATCTTAGAGAACTGGTCTACCACTACAAGGATGGAATCAAACTTCCTAAGGGTACGAGGAAGACCTAGTATAAAGTCCATGCTAATATCCTCCCAAGGACGGTGTGGAACTGGTAGAGGAGTGTAAAGGCTAGTATTTTGCTTGCAATGCTTAACTAGTTGACACTGACGACATTGACCAATTATCTTAGCAACATCCCTCTTAAGACTTGGCCAATAGAATTGCCTCTCTACCTCTTCAATTGTCTTATTATGTCCAAAATGTCCTGAAAGTCCTCCCGCGTGCACTTCCTAAACAAAAAAGTCTCTAACTGATGTGCGGGGGATACAAAGCTTATTGGCTTTAAACAAGTAGCCATCTCAGAGGATAAAATCATCAACAACCTGAAGATGCTCAGTCCTAAGTGTAGTGTACACTTCTCCAAAATTTGGGCAAGATTCATACTCCTCTTCTAACTTTTCAAACCCTATGACTTTTGTGCTCATCACAGAAAGTAAGGTGACTCAGCAACTCAAAGTGTCAGCTACCTTATTCTCAACACCAGATTTATGTCTTAAAAAAAAATAGAATCTTTGCAAAAACTCAACCCAAGGGACATGTTGAGCATTTAATTTCTTTTGGGAATTGATGTGGCGGAGAGCTTCATGATTAGAATAAATGAAAAACTCATGGGGTGTCAAATAATGGCTCCAATATCTTAAGGCTTGTACCACAGCATAGAGTTCTTTGTCATATGTTGAATACTTCTTTTTAGCCTCATTTAATTTCTCACTAAAGTAAGCTATAGGGTGACAATCTTGGCTAAGAACTCCTCCTATGCCTACACCAGATGCATCACATTCCACTTCAAAGACCTTATCAAAGCTTGGTAGGCGCATCACCGGTGCTTCTGTCATTTTCTTCTTGATTTTTTGAAATGCTTTACTAGCAGCATTTGACCATTGGTATTCGCCTTGCTTCATACAATCAGTGATTAGTGCCATGATTTTGCTAAATCCACGTATGAAGTGGTGATAGAAAGTTGCAAGCCCATGAAAACTGCGAACCTCATGAATGTTCTTGGGTTCGGGCCAATCCACTATGGCCTTGACCTTTTGTGGGTCAGCAGAAACGCCTTTAGATGAAACCACAAAACCTAAGAAAATGACACTATCAGTAAAGAAAGAGCATTTCTTTAGGTTGGCTTGGAAGTTTTCTCTCCTCAAAGTGGAACAAACTTGTTTAAGATGGTCCAAATGTTGCTCCTTTGATTTACTATAAATAAGGATGTCATCAAAGTACACTACCACAAATTTGCCCATGAAAGTCCTTAGTACTTGTGTCATCATTCTCATAAAAGTACTAGGAGAATTTGATAAACCAAAGGGCATCACAAGCCACTCATATAGACCATCCTTTGTCTTAAAAGCAGTCTTCCATTCATCACTTGGGCGGATCCTAATCTGGTGGTATCCATTTTTCAAATAAATCTTCGAAAAGATTGTGGCTCCTGACATCATATCAAACATATTATCTAACCTAGGTATAGGAAAAAAAATACTTCACAATAATCTTATTGATTGTGTGACTATCCATGCACATTCTCCAAGATCCATGTTTCTTTGGGGCCAAGAGTGTAGGGACTGCACATGGGCTTAAGCTTTCACGCATAAATCCTTTGTGCAAAAGCTCATCCACTTGTCTAACCATCTCATCATATTGAGGAGGGCTCATTCTATAATGGGGCAAATTTGGGAGTGCTGCTCCCAGGACAAGATCTATGGCGTGTTGAATATCACGCATAGGATGCAATTGATTTGGAAGCTCCTTAGGGAAAACGTCTTGGAACTCTTGAAGTACTGACCGTACTTCTTTTCTTAGTTCTTCAAAAGTATCTAGTGCAACTTTCTTAACAACCAAAGTAAAGATGATGGAGTCTTGATTGACAGCTCTTTCAAGTTCTTTTGGACTAATGAGGTTCATACTTTGCTTTTTGGGCTCTTCTCTAGCCTTACTTGCAATAACAAACTTAGTTTTGACGGGGTTAAACTTAATCCTTTGTCCATTGTGCATGAAGGAAAAAGAGTTCGAGCAACCATAAAGAGTGACATCTAAATCCTAGAGCCATGAACGTCCCAAAATTATGTGTCCTACATCCATTGGAATCACATCACATGAAAGTTGAGCCTTGTATGAGAGGATATGAATAGGAACAAGACATTATCCTTAATGTTGATAGATGAATCATCTACCCAAGAAACCTTATAGGGTTTAGGATGGGCAACTAACTTCAAACCTAGGAGAGAGACAAGTTTAGAAGAAACTGCATCAATGCAACTCCCACTGTCAATGATAACCTTGCAATTCGTGGTTTCACACTTGACAAAGGTTTGGAAGATAATATTTCTTTTCCAATCATCACTTTCTTTGAACTGTGCTAGAGTACACCTTACAACACTCATTACAGGAGTATCAAGACTACCCTCACTAAGATTATCAAAAGATGGTAGGGCTCTAATGCAAGCTAATTGGGTGGAATCATCCTCTCCTATTTCTACAATGTCTTCAATGTTAGGCTCATAGACTACTTCCTCTACCTCTTCCTTTCCATCCAATTCTTCAATCAACAAAGTCTTATTAGGACATTGGGCAGCCATATGACCAAAGCCTTGACACTTAAAGTACTAGATTCTAGAATTGGGCCTAAATGTCTCTCTAATCACACTCTTCCCTTTGTCTTCTGGGTGCAAGGGCCTATTGTTGGGAATGGGTCTAGGTTGAGGACTTTGTTGGTATCTACCCTGAGGGTTCTCTTCTATGTGTAAGGGTATATTGTTGGGGTAAGGCCTATTTTGGGTACCTTGGAGGTATCTACCTTGCTGAGGCAACATGCGATTGTCAAATCTCCTTCCACCTTGGGGCCTAGGGATCAGCTCTAAATCTTGCACTAAGGTATAAGCATTATCAAGAGTTGAGATCTGTTGAGCCACCACTTCTCTTTGAAGATCATAATTAAGACCTTCCTAAATCTACTCAAGGTAATTGGCTCATCTTTATTTGCATTGCTACGCATCCTGTACTCTTCAAATTGTTCTACGTACTCAGGAGCAGACCTATTGTCTTGTCTCAAATCATGCCATTGATCCAACAAGTTGCCTTGATGAGAGACTGGAAAGTAATTTTCATTGAGCTTGGCCTTCATTTCTTCCCAAAGAGTTATGAGTGGTTGGCGGGTCTTACGGAGGTGGTTGACAACACTATCCCAATGGAGTTTTGCTCTTCCTACAAGTTTCATTTTGGCAAACCTAACCTTTCTATTCTCAGACAATTTATACCACTCAAAAAAATGCTCCATTTCTCGTACCCAATCATTGTAGACCTGAGGGTTCCTAACACCATTGAAGGTAGGGGCCTCTACTTTGATATGCTTAGCTGAGTTGTCTTCATTGTCTCTATGGTCTTGCCTAGGGTGAGGGCCATGTCTATTATTATTTCTTCTATTATGTGCATTATCCTCGTCATACCTAACCTCTAAGTGGCCTAGACGGGCAGTAAGCTCTGCAATGGCTTGTCTTAATTCATCTTGGTGAGGAGGATCCATGTTTAGGCGGGATTGGGGACTAGACTGGGATTCAGAATTAGACTCTGATTTGGAATTAGACTGTTCTTCAGAAATAGTTACTAGATGACCATTACGCAAATGCATGCAAATAGATGAACAAACTAATTCTAGCAAGTAAATAGTAAGGATAAAACTCAAAGTTAAATTATATGTGAAGAGAAGTCATGAGTTCCACAGGTTGTTGCATTCAAGCAGTACCAGCTTCAACAAGAATTAAATTAAAAGGACCTAATTGTTGCAATGTGATTAGGCTAGTTCAACTACTAATATTGAGAAATAATTACTTTAAAGAATTTTTGTTTTGTTTTTTTTTTTTTGTTTTTGTTTTTGTTTTTTTGTTCTTTTGGCTAAAATAAAATGCTGAAGGAAAATAAACCAGCAGCTAAAATAATAAATTTATGTGAAAGTTTAAGCAGAACAAAAGGCAAAGGCAGTAGCATGTTACTGAAGGTAAAGTTGAGGCACATAGTAGATATATTGATATTAAATCTGAAAGTGCATTTCAATTCATTAAGTTAGGAAAGTCCACACCTTGGTTGGGCTGACTTAACAACCTGGGCCTCACTGGACAATGGGTCAGCTACTAACAATGGAAAGTTGGGCTTGTGGTTCCTCACATGGCACTAGGACTTTCTTGAGACTTCTGCCTTGACTTGATTTTTTTTTTTTTTTTTGAAATACAATAAAGAAAGAACTAGACTATAAAACAAAAACTGCCAGTACACAGTAGCACTTCAAACATTAAAGAAGACCAAAACTAAAGAAGCTAGAAACAGGGGAAACTAAAAGAGAAAAAAAGCTTTTGAGCAATCATGAAACGTCGTTGGAGTCGACGGCGGAGGGGTAGCATGGGCTTGTCGACGATGACTATCAGCAGCACTCGAAGGTGGAGATCAGAGCTGGTGAATCAGATCACAGTGATGGAACCCGTGAAACGTGAAGCGGCATGGTGGAAGCGGTGTTGATGGCTTGTCGGGGTACGTGGATCTCGGCGGCGTGATTCCAGTAGTGACATCGGCGGCTGCTTGGTGCCTTTCAAACTCTTCTGTCTCTGTCTTTGATCTGGTGGATTGAAGTTGTGAATCTGAATTTTTTTTTTGGTGGAATTTATGTTTTTTGTTTTTTATCTGGTAGTAGTCCTCAGAGTCGGGCATGGATTGGGGTCAAAGGTTTTGGGGGAGTAGTGGGCTTTTCTGTTGGTTTTGGGATGAAGAATTCGTGTGGGTAAAGAGGGTATATGGTACGGATTGGTTCAGGTTCTGGTTTGCAGATCTCGTGAGGTAAGAAATTGGGTTGTGTTGGTTTGCAAATCTCGTGAGGTAAGTATTTTAGTAATGGCATGTCTGGTGGTTGAGTTGTTTCTGATGGTGAGTGTGGTTGTGGGTTGTCGGTCATGATTTTGGGTTGTTGAAAGGGGTGATCGGGTTGGGCTCTGATACCAAGTTGATGTAGGACAACATAGGCTTCCCACCTAAGGTGTTTGGAATCACCACCAAACAAATCAATGCAAATAATCTCAATAATAATAATAATAGTCTGTAAAATACGAAAGGGACTATCTGGAGCTTTACATAGAGCTTCCAGGAATCATAATGATAAAGATAAACTCTCCTAAACAAATCCTAAACAATCTCAAATACTAATACAATAATCCTAACAATCTCAAATACTAATCCAATACTAAAGATAAACCCAAAATAAAGATAACATAAACAATAAAGATAATCTCCATAGATATGCCATCATGTGGTGTCCGCACCACTGATGCTCTAGCTGATGTCAAAGATGTGAAGCTCTTGTTGGACAACCTTAAAGATCATGATGGAGATAAGCTTGTTATTCAGTACAGAGATGATTATGCTCATGCAGACTATGTTATGGGACAAAATGCTAAACAAGTTGTCTATGATCCTCTCATAGCTTTCTTTAGGCTTTAATGAGGATATTACTTTGGGGAAAAAATTGGTGTCGATATGCTTGTTTCATATAGTTAGTGGCAACTAGCAAGCAATAGTGTATATATCCATAGTATAACCTAATCAAAATTGGTTTGTTCACTGCAAAGTCCTATTCTAGTTGTCTGGGCCGCTTTAATGTTAATGTTTATACAATTGACTTTTATACTCCTATAATCTTAGCATCCCCCTCGATTGTGGCTTCAAAATGCTCATCTCCTTTGCAAATAAAATTGCTCTTCTACACGCTAAGGCTTCCACTGTGGTAGCTAAACATGGCAGAGGAATTCTTTCAACCAAGGCACCAATAACCAATCCATCAGAGTCACAGATAACCATACCCAAACTAGCAGCACCTAATTCCTTAAAAATTTCCCCGTCAAAATTCACCTTATACGTCTAAGGGTGAAGGAGAATCCACCTAGTATTACTGCCAGAACTTAAGGGCTGCACTTGTCGAGGAAGCTGTGTCGAGGAAAAGTCATGAAGAAAGGTCGAAGCCTTAACTCGAATGGTACGAAGGTCAGAAGTGCAGCCCCCCACACAGTCAGAATTCCTAGTTTCCCAAATCAACCACAAGATCATAGCTATTAGGTTGATATCGAAACAATCCTTCATCTTCACTAACATCTCCATGAGGTCAGCAAATTTCATAAATCTGTGCTTTAAAAGCTTTTGACCAGCAGCAGTAGCTTCCCAAATGACCCACAAAACAAGGCAACTCCACAAGGAATGAATAGTATCCTCACAAGTCGAGAGACACCTAGGACAGGTGACTGATGAGACCACTTTGCATTTCCACGGATTAAGTAGGGTTGGGATAGCTTCATGGGTTGCTTTCCATAACATGTGCTTAACCTTGGGGGGAACCTGCAAGCTCTAAATTCCAAACCACATTATTTTTCTTCGACCCGTGTTAGAGCAGTTTGGAACAAGGCTCTTGTCAGATTTAGTTAGCATTTGATAAGCACTCCAAGTAGAGTAGTTACCCTGACTTGAAGGAAACCAAGTTTGTTTGTTTGGGATCTGAATCAAACTCAATGGTAAACCAGTAATAATACTAGCTTTGTGGGGAAGGAACTCGAACTTTATTAGATCAGCCTTCTAGGTCTGAGAAACATCATCAATCAGGTTACTCACTGTGGACTCCAGACCAAGAAAAGAGATTGGGGAAATGACACTTCTGCAGCTTTGGATTGGCAACCAATTATCCCCTCGGATTTTAATTGACGTACCGCCACCAACTCTCCAAATTGAACCCGATTCAATGACATGTTTGGATTGGAGAATGCTTTTCCATGCGAATGATCCTTTGTGATGACTTGTTGCCTCCAAGATTAAGTAGTCCGGAAAAAACTTGGCTTTGAAAACCTTGTGAAAGAGAGAATCTTCATGGTTCATTAAACGCCAAACCTATTTGGCTAGAAGGGCATCATTGAACTTATTTAACTCCCTAAATCCCATGCCCCCAGCACTCTTTGGAAGACATAATTTTTCCCAACTAATCCAGTGAATGCGCTTCTGTTCTCGCTTGTATCCCCACCAAAACTTTCTTATGAGTATTTTGATTTCCTTGATCAGCCCTTTTGGGAGCTTAAAACATGACATGGTATAGGTGGGTATCGCCCGAACAACAGCCTTTACTAAGATTTCTCTTCTGGCTTGGGATAAGAGTTTTTTTTCCAACCCTTAAGCTTCTTCCAGATTCTTTCTTTGATGATGCTAAATGATTTCTTTTTGGCGTGGCCCACAAGGGAGGATAAACCCAAATAGTGTTCATATCTTTGAGTTGCAGCCACCCCTAAAAAATTCTTAATGTCCTCCTGCGTTTGGGCTGGAGTGTTAGAGCTGAAAAACAAATTAGTCTTACCCATGTTAATATTCTGACCCGATGCTTGCTCATAGAGCTGAATGATTGATTGAATCTTTTGGCATTCTGAAATAGAGGCTCTACAGAAAATGAGGCTGTCGTCGGCCAAAAGAAGGTGCGAAATCCGAGGGTCTGATTGACAAAGAGAGATCCCTCTAATGCTACCCTCAGATCCAGCTTTCTCCAAGAGACCATGCAGCCCTTCTGTCACTAATAAAAACAAATACGGAGACAACAAATCACCTTGACGAAGACCTCTTTCTGGTACAATGAAGCCATGTGGTTGCCCATTCCATAAGATTGAATAGGAAACAGATCTGATCGACATAGAGATGAGCGCAATCCATCTTCAGCAGAACCCCATTTTCTCCATGATTTTTTCAAGGAAAACCCACTCCACTTGGTCGTAAGCTTTGCTCATATCAAGCTTCACTGCCATTAGCCCCATCTCCCCCATTCCCTTAGTTTTTAGGTAATGAAGAGTCTCATGAGCAATTAGAATGTTTTTGGTGATAAGTCTTCCCGCCATGAATGCACTCTGAGTTTCTGAAATCAGCTCAGGCAAAAACTTCTTTAGACGATTAGCGAGCACTTTAGCAATAAGCTTATACAACACGTTAGTTAAACTAATGGGTCTAAAGTTCGTGACTCGTCTCGGACTTTAGATTTTAGGAATAAGCATTATAAATGTGTGGTTGAGTTGTGCGCTCTCTAGTCACACGTAGAAGTTGCGTCCCTATCTTAATATAGGTCGTCCAGTTCCCTCTATTGACTTCTTTCAGTGGTAGGGCTTCTGTGGGTGCTTTTCTATTATCCTAGTCCCCCTCCCTCAACACGTCTTCTTGGCTAATCGCTCGTCTCCCTACCTCTCTGGTTTGCCTTGCTATGGAGGAAGTGGAAAGTATGTGGCAAAGGTTGTCCCTCTCTGTAGAGGTGGAGGCTGGCCTTGAAGTTCCAAACCTCCCCGGTGTGTTAAAGTCACTACTAGTTGTAAAATTCTTGACTCACCATATTATCAATAAGGAGGCGATTTTAAGAACGTTCAAGCCGCTTTGGCAAACTCAAAAACCCTTTCAGGTCTACGATGTGGGAAAGAACAAAATGATTTTTGAGTTTGAAACAAATACTAATCTGGAAAGGGTCTTGGAGTATGAACCTTGGACCTACGATAAGCATCTGATAATCTTTCAATGGATTGACAATGAGACCATGGTATCGTCCCTAGGCTTCAACGAGTGCACTTTTTGGGCTCAGATCCACGATCTCCCTATTAAGAGTATGACACTAGAGCTGGGTATGAGTATAGGTAACTCCATTGGTAACGCTGTGTGTGTGGCTGAGCCGAACGATGATGGGCTTATTGGCCACTATCTTTATGTTCGTGTCACCCTTGACGTCTCAAAACATTTGAGTAGGGGAAGAAAGCTTAAGGACAATGGTGTAGCAGTGGGGTGGGCTTCCTTCCGATACGAAAGACTTCCCAATTTTTGTTATTGGTGTGGTTGCCTGTTGCACGAAGATAGGGAATGTGATATCTGGTGAAAGCACAAAGGTAAACCGACCATGGAGAAGCAGCAATATGGCCCATGGCTACGAGCTGAACTGGATCGCCTAATCCGAAAAATCTCAGCCACCCTAGTGTTTTTGCTTAGGCCGGCGTCCTGTCAGTGAGGCCTGTCACAGAGATCCCAGCACTAAGCTCTACTTCCAATGAATCCACGGGTAGGTCTGCACGAGAAGCTGCCAAGCCACCAGTTAAGTCAGCTTATAATCTAGATGTGGATTCCTCAGACTTAGCTATGGATAAGTTTGAAAAGACGTTGCAGGAGATTGACGATGAGTTGGGCTATAATTTAGATAGTATGGATGTTTCTTTGGAGTGTGTTTCCCAGGAAAAGTATGGATTGAAAGAGGCTATCTCGGTGGATGGGCTTAGGAACTTGTATAAACCCGGCCTTACCCACTCCAAAGTGGATATTGGGCCTTCCTTAAATGCTGTGAATGGGCCGACAGAGACTCAGGAGTCCCCACACTCTCACGTTGCCTCAATTAACAAGCTCAGGTCTCCCCTTGTGGATATAACAAACAGGTTTGGCCCAAGTAGAGGTAATAAAGAAAATTCCCAAGGTAGGCGGCCTAAAGTGATCCGTAAGCCCATCCCTACCTTATCTGATGATGTTTTGCTGAAGTTTATTAGAAAACACCCAATCTTAGAAGCTTCAGATGCGCAACCCTTAAAACGCAGAGCTATCCTTCCACATGATGACCCTCCACTTGAGAGTACATCGGCAGTGGTTGCATCCCAGCCACGCTGGCAGCTATGAATTGCATCAGCTAGAACTGCCGCGGGCTCGGGAACCCCCCGCGAGTTCAAAAGCTTTCCGATATTGTGAAGGCAAAAGGACCCAATCTCATTTTCTTGATGGAAACAAAGAAGAGTTTTTTTTTTGAGAAGGTAAGATGCCGTCTGAAGTTTGACAACTTGTTTGTGGTTCCTCGAAGACACCTAAGTGGAAGGCTTGCTCTATTATGGAAGAATGAGTTGGACCTTCACATTCAGACTTACTAGCCACACCACATCGACGTAGTGGTAAATCCAAGGATTGATGATGCCTGGCGGTATACGGGATTCTACGGAGCTCTGGAGATAATCAACCGAGAAGATTCTTGGTCCCTACTTCATTACCTTTGCACTCAGCTCGATTTGCCCTGGGTCTGTATTGGCGATTTCAATGAAATTACGAGATTGGAGGAGAAGCGCGGGGGAGCTATTCGGCCTGAGAAACAGATGCAAGATTTTTGTGATTGCCTAGATTTCTGTGGCTTTAAAGACCTCGGCTTTATAGGTCTACCTTTTACTTGGAGTAATCGTTGATATGAAGGTCCGTTGGTTTGGGTTTGCTTGGATAAAGTGGTCGCCTTGGCTGACTGGTTGATTAAGTTCCCATCAATTCATCTCCACTACCTAACAGGCTTCTCTTCAGATCATAAACCCATTTGGCTTTGTTCAAATAATGTTCATAGTAGATTCCACCGCCCCCAAAAGCCTTTCCGCTTCGAGGCTATGTGGCTGAAGGATGAGAGGTGCGAAGGGGTGGTGCATTTAGCGTGGGATAAGTCTTCGACAATTTATCCTATGGGTAAGGTCCTGGAAAAGGTTAGTATTTGCCAAGCTCAGCTGGTATCGTGGAATAAGCATGTTTTTGGTAATATTAGATTGGCTTTAACTCGCAATAGGAAGCTATTGGCTAAGGCTGAAGCCGAAGCCATTGCAGGAAGAGGGAGTGGGCAGGTGAAAATCCTACAAGATGAGATAAACAAATTGATGGATATGGAATAGTGTATGTGGAATTAGAGGTCGAAATAGGATTGGCTAAGGGACAGAGATTAGAATTCTAAGTACTTTCACTGCCGAGCAACCGAGAGGAATAAGAGGAATTTCATAGGGGGGTTAGAGGATCATAATGGTCAGTGGTTGATGATGAAAATAGGATTGGCGATCTGATTGTCAATTTTTACTCTAATCTTTTTGCTTCAGCTAATCCGTCTATGTTTGATGAAGTGCTACATGGTGTTGAGCCTCGGGTTTCCCAAGAGATGAATGAAAAGCTGCTCCAACCCTTTCATGCTTCTGAAGTTCAGCTTGCTCTCAAGCAAATGGAAGCCAACACGACCCCTGGTCCCGATGGACTTCCCCCCCTATTTTACAAACATTTTTGGGCAAAAATTGGTGGTGACGTCTCTACTGTCATATTGGTAGTGCTCAACTCTAGTATAATTACTCATATACATTGTTAATTAGGCATTTTTTGAAGATCTTTGACTGTTAACATTGCGCGTGATTATAAAAGGGTGAAGCTACCTTGGCCCTAAAAATTAGAAGGGTAAATTTGAATACCTCTGTGATATACCCCTAAAATATGAAACTACATTGTGGTTTATTTTGTAACACATACCTTCTTTGTGGTTTGCTATATGAGACATTTTCACTAACTTTAATGGAAGTTGATGATGTGGCAAATGCCAACAACACAATACAGCGAAAGAAATGGAGAAAAAGATCCTTCTACCCTCACATTTCTAGATCTCTCTCTAACTTTATCCTTCAATCCTAATTTGGGTTTGTATATGTTTACAAGGGGTAAACTTTAAGGTAGAACAATATTTTTCTTTAGAGCTAGACTTAGGTATAGTACTTAAATGATGTTCCTTAGATTTCCCTTTTAAGATTCTGCCATGTGGATTTTTTCTCATGGGATGGAAGTGTATTTTTAAGTTAAGTAGCCACACGGCTGAATCTTAAGAGGGGAACCTAAGGAACAAGACCAAAGATACTGTACCTAAGTTTTGTCATTTTCTTTAATCCTTTCCCAATAAGGGTTGTTGTCACTTGCCACATCATCAAATTTATTTAAAGTTAACAAAAAATATCTCATAAACCAAACTACAAGAGAGCCAAGTGTCACAATATATATATATATATATATATATATATATATATATATATATATATATATAAAAGACAACTCCATGTTTTAAAGGTATTCCATAGGGCAGAATATGTGATTTGCACAAATTAAGAGCTTAGTAGTTAGCTTATAACTTTCCCTCTCTCAAATTATAACTTGATGTTTTTATTATTTTTTGAAGTTATTTTATTTATTTTATTATCATACTTATAAAAATTCAAGATTATCTCTTTTATATTTCAAAATGCTTTTGAAAAAAAGAAAATATTTCCTATTTTAAGAATTCTTTTTAAGAAAAGAAAACATGAGAAATAACTAAGGAAGAGTTTTAACATGATGAAAAAGAAAAGAAAAGAAAATTTTTGTTATCTTTCAAATGGAAGGAGAGGATGATAAGTGGCGCAACATACTTGAGAGAACTTTGTGTTGTAGGCTGCTTCGGCATTTGGCCCAAGCTAGTTTGATGGTATAAGACGTGGGCGTGAGTAGTGATATGCCCTGTTGTGTGCTGGTGGTACCTTTGGACTTACCCAAATTGTATCTTGGGGTGTGGGGCAATAATTATATGTGCGAGCTCCTTTTTTTTTTTCGTTCCTCGTTAAAAAAAAAAAAAAAAAAAAAAAAATGATGGAATGGCCAAGCCTACCCAAAAGCGCTTCCCATATAGAAATTCATGGTTGTAAACAATCCTTAAGTTTTTGAAAGGCTACTATGACCTTAAATTCTTTATATAATATTTTTTGCCCTTTATAAAAAATTGTGTAATAAACAACGAAATTTTCGAATAATTACATAATAACATAAATTATGTATGTTGTAATTGGTGTCTAACGTTTAAAAATCATTTAATTCATATATATTTAGAATTTTGACTTCGAAAAAAATAATTGAAAAACAACTTATTCATGAAAAAAGAAGAAGAAGAATATCCTTAACAGATAAACAAAATATAATGATATTGCTATCATTCTGTGAGTCTTTTTTTTTAAAAAAAACATTAAAATATCACTTAATAAAAATGAATGCATTTTTATATTTTAAATAGGTATGAGTACTACATATATGTATATACGTTTGAGTGCACACGTGAACTAACTTTTTATATTTCATATTGGTATTAAAGTTTTATTTTTTATAACCATATATATGGATATGTATATGTTCGGGTGCATGCACAAATTTGTGTATATAAATTTTATCTCTTCTGAAGTCAAATCTTGCCTCCGTACTCAAGCATAATCATAAATAATCCATTCCATATATTATTAATTGTATTTTATCTTTTATATTTTATATTGTGTTTGGTTGGAATGAAAAGGTAGATGGAAAATTTGGGAAGTACGGTTTGTTTCACAAGAGAAAAATAAGGGGGAAAATGGAGAGATCAAGATGTTTTTTACCTGACCCACCAAATCCAATCCTCTCAAATTGGAGAGAAAAGTGGGATGAAAATAGGGACACCAAAAAACATTGATGATTTTGCCATCTACCTATTTCAAACGTATCTCTCAATCTCAACATCAATGGCTCAATAGGCTCACAAAACCAATCCAAAAAGCCTTAATAGCCTCACAAATCCAATCCATAAAAAAATAGTGTGAAACAAAATTCTTGACCACGATGGTTCAACACATCAAGTAGTTGAAAACTGACTTGAATTGTCTTCATGGGTTAGGCAGATATATCCGTTAAAATATGTATTAACTCAGTACTTAAAGTCCTTATGGGATCAGTTACCATCTAAATAATTTACTTTTTGCTGGCCTTAAATTTGAACATTTGTTAGTCCCCCTTCAATCTTGCCATTTACCTTTGCTTTTTTCCTATTCTCCAATATATTAATGTTTTCTTAAAAAAAAAAAAAAAACATTGTAGGTGGGGACTTGGATAACCCATGTTTTTACTGCTAAATGGTTATCAAAAACTGTTTGCTACACCTACAAGAAGGAAAAGCAGATATAAAAAATTAATTTCATTACATAAAAGAAATGGGAAATTGGGAATAAAAGAAATCAACTATTGAATAAACCTCAGTTACTAAATATTTAATACGTTTACTTGAAAAGGAAAAAAAAAAAATGAACTAACTTTTTTTAAAACATTAAAATATCACTTAATAAAAACGAATACATTTTTATATTCTATATGGGTATAAGTACTACATATATGTATATAGGTTTGAGTGCACAACTGAACTCACCTTTTTATTTTTCATATTGGTATTAAAGTTTTATTTTTTATTTATTTTTTATAACCATATATATGTATATGTATATGTTCGGGTGCATGCACAAATTTGTGTATATAAATTTTATCTCTTTTGAAGTCAAATCTTCCCTCCGTACTAAGGCATAATCATAAATAATCCATTCCATATATTACTAATTTTATTTCATCTTTTATATTTTATATTGTGTTCGGTTGGGATGAAAAGGTGGATGGAAAATTTGGAAAATATGGTTTGTTTCACAAGAGAAAAATAAGAGGGAAAATGGAGAGGTCAAGATGTTTTTTACCCGACCCACCAAATCCAATCCTCTCAAATTGGAGAGAAAAGTGGGATGAAAATAGGAACACCAAAAAACAATGATGATTTTGCCATCTGCCCATTTCAAATGTATCTCTCAATCTCAACATCAATGGCTCAATAGCCTCACAAATCCAATCTAGAAAAAAATAGTGTGAAACAAAATTCTTGACCAAGATGGTTCAAGACATTAAGTAGTGGAAAAATGACTTGAATTGTCTTCATGGGTTAGGCAAATATATCCATTAAAATATGTATCAACTCAGCACTTAAAGTCCTTATGGGATCAATTATCATCTAAATAATTTACTTTTAGCCAGCCTTAAATTAGAACGTTTATTAGTCCCCCTTCAATCTTTGCAATTTACATTTGCGTTTTTCCTATTCTCCAATATATTAATGTTTTCAAGGAAAAGAAAAGAAAAAAAAAAAACCTTGTAGAGGGGACTTGGATAACCCATATTTTTACTGCTAAATGGTTATCAAAAACTATGTGCTACACCTACAATAAGGAAAAGTAGATATAGTAAATTAATTTCATTACATAAAAGCAATGGGAATAAAAGAAATTAACTATTAAATAAACCTCAATTACTATATATTTAATACGTTTACCTGAAAAGGGAAAAAAAAAATGAACTAACTTTTTTTTTTTAACATTAAAATATCACTTAATAAAAACGAATACATTTTTACATTCTATATTGGTATAAGTACTTTTCATATATGTATATACGTTTGAGTGCACAAGTGAACCAACTTTTTATATTTTATATTGGTATAAAAGTTTTATTTTTTATTTATTTTTTATAACCATATATATGTATATGTATATGTTCGGGTGCATGCACAAATTTGTGTATATAAATTGTATCTCTTTTGAAGTCAAATCTTGCCTCTGTACTCATGCATAATCATAAATAATCTATACCATATTTTATTAATTGTGTTTTATCGTTTATATTTTATATTGTGTTTGGTTGGGATGAAAAGGTGGATGGAAAATTTGGGAAGTACGGTTTGTTTCACAAGAGAAAAATAAGGAGGAAAAAGGAGAGGTCAAAATGTTTTTTACCAGACCCACCAAATCCAATCCTCTCAAATTGGAGAGAAACATGGGATGAAAAAAGGGACACCAAAAAACATTGATGATTTTGCCACCTACCCATTCCAAACGTATCTCTCAATCTCAACATTAATGGCTCAATATTCTCACGAAACCAATCTAGAAAGCCTCAATAGCCTCATAAATCAAATCCCAAAAAAAATTAAAAATAATGTGAAACAAAATTCTTGACCAAGATGGTTCAAGACATCAAGTTGTGGAAAACTGACTTGAATTGTCTCATTGGGTTAGGCAAATATATCCGTTAAAATATGTATCAACTCAGTATTTAAGTCCTTACGAGATCAATTATCATCTAAATAATTTACTTTTAGCCAGCCGTAAATTTGACTGTTTGTTAGTCCCCCTTCAATCTCTGCCATTTGCATTTGCTTTTTTCTTATTCTCCTATATATTAATGTTTTCTAAAAAAAAAAAACATTTTAGGTGGGTACTTGGAAAACCCATGTTTTTACTGCTAAATAGTTATCAACAATTGTTTTCAACACCTACAAGAAGGAAAAACAGATATAGTAAATTAATTTCGTTACATAAAAGAAAAGGGAATAAAAGAAATCAACTATTGAATAAACCTCAATTACTAAATATTTAATACGTTTACCTGAAAAGGAAAAAAAAATGAACTAACTTTTTTTTTAAAACACTAAAATATCACTTAATAAAAATGAATACATTTTTAGGGTTTAGGGTATCTCTCAATCTCAACATCAATGGCTCAATATTCTCACGAAACCAATCCAGAAAGCCTCAATAGCCTCACAAATCCAATCCAAAAAAAAAAAAAAAAATAGTATGAAACAAAATTCTTGACCAAGATGGTTCAAGACAAGTAGTGGAAAACTGACTTGAATTGTCTCTATGGGTTAGGCAGATATATCTGTTAAAATATGTTTCAACTCAGCGCTTAAAGTCCTTACGGGATCAATTATCATCTAAATAATTTACTTTTAGCTAGACTTAAATTTGACCGTTTGTTAGTCCCCATTCAATCTTTGCCATTTGCATTTGCTTTTTTCCTATTCTCCTATATATTAATGTTTTCTAGAAAAAAAAAAAAAAAACATTGTAGGTGGGGACTTGGAAAACCCATGTTTTTACTGCTAAATGGTTATCAACAATTGTTTGCAACACCTACAAGAAGGAAAAGCAGATATAGTAAATTAATTTCATTACATAAAAGAAATCAACTATTGAATAAACCTTAATTAATAAATATTTAATATGTTTACTTGAAAACCAAAAAAAAATTGAACTAACTTTTTTTTTATACATTAAAATACCACTTAATAAAAATGAATATATTTTTATATTCTATACTGGTATAAGTGCTACATATATGTATATATGTTTGATTGCACAAGTGAACTAACTTTTTATATTTCATATTGGTATTAATGTATTATAATTTGTTTTCTATAACCATATATATGTATATGTATATGTTCAGGTGCATGCACAAATTTTTGTATATAAATTTTATCTCTTTTGAAGTCAAATCTTGCCTCCGTACTCATGCATAATTATAAATAATCCATTCAATATATTATTACTTGTATATTGTGTTCAGTTGGGATGAAAAGGTGGATGGAAAATTGGGAAAGTACGATTTGTTTCACAAGAGAAAAATAAGGGGGAAAATAGAGAGGTAAAAATGTTTTTTACCCGACCCGCCAAATCCAATCCTCTCAAATTGGAGATAAAAGTGGGATGAAAATAGGGACACCAAAAAACATTGATGATTTTGCCATCTACCCATTTCAAATGTATCTCTCAATCTCAACATCAATGGCTCAATAGCCTCATAAATCCAATCTAGAAAAAATAAGTGTGAAAATAAATTCTTGACCAAGATGGTTCAAGACATCAAGTGGTGGAAAACTGACTTGAATTTTCTTCATGGGTTAGGCAGATATATCCGTTAGAATATGTATTGTAAGGACCGAGTTTGAGCACCTTTCTTTGGATGAAGTGGACTCAAGCCCAGCTAGCCCGATACAATGAATTTGTAGAGTATGGGTTCAAGAATTAGGCCCTAACAAGGATTGCAACGACTAAACATGTTGGTGAATGGGTTAAGCGACAAGAATGTAGGATGAAACATGAAATATTACTCTTCGGCCCTCCTCTTAGGGGCTGGAGGTTCTTACTGCTTCTTCAATGTTTAGTTACAGAAATGATACCAGGAGTATCGCCTTTTTAGCCTCTCATCTCCCGTCCCCCATTCTGGAGGACTTCTTACGTTATATATATATTTTTTTCAGGTGATCCTAGCCCTACATTTGTCGACCAGGCAGGTCACTATTCGAGTGCTTGTCCCACCAGCCGCTCTTCCATCCTTCTGTGAGTTGCAGCTACCAAGGCTGCAGCGTTCAGTGATCATTTCCTCATTAATGCGGCCAAAGCGCCAGCGAGAGGCATTTAATGTGGAGATGACAGTTTGTCTCAGATTTGCTCTTCCACCGTCCTCCCATGATCGACACGTTATACTCGTTCTTTCTCTTGGAGTGCTCTGGGAGGCTGCCTTTGATGGGGTGTTGACTCCCCCTCCTCTGGTCGGGGTCGGCCGAGGACATGGTTATCCTCGGTAGTCCTCCTGGGTGATCCGGACTTTTGCATCGTCTTCAGACATTTCTTTCTCCTCGGCATGAGCCTTGGGCTTGGTACGAAGTGGGTCAAAGTTACCTAATTCTTGGACCCCACATGTATCAACTCAATATTTAAAGTCCTTACGGGATCAATTATCATCTAAATAATTTACTTTTAGCCAGCCTTAAATTTGACCGTTTGTTAGTCCCCCTTCAATCTTTGCCATTTACATTTGCTTTTTTCCTATTCTCCAATATATTAATGTTTTCTAGAGAGAGAAAAAAAAAAAGAAAAAGAAAACATTGTAGGTGGAGACTTGGAAAACCCATGTTTTTACTGCTAAATGGTTATCAACAACTGTTTGCTACACCTACAAGAAGGAAAAGCAGATATAGTAAATTAATTTCATTACATAAAAGAAATCAACTATTGAATAAACCTTAATTACTAAATATTTAATATGTTTACTTGAAAACGAAAAAAAAAATGAACTAACTTTTGTTTTATACATTAAAATACCACTTAATAAAAATGAATATATTTTTATATTCTATACTGGTATAAGTGCTACATATATGTATATACGTTTGATTGCACAAGTGAACTAACTTTTTATATTTCATATTGGTATTAATGTATTATAATTTGTTTTTTATAACCATATATATGTATATGTATATGTTCGGGTGCATGCACAAATTTTTGTATATAAATTTTATCTCTTTTGAAGTCAAATCTTGCCTCCGTACTCATGCATAATTATAAATAATCCATTCAATATATTATTACTTGTATATTGTGTTCAGTTGGGATGAAAAGGTGGATGGAAAATTTGGAAAGTACGATTTGTTTCACAAGAGAAAAATAAGGGGGAAAATAGAGAGGTAAAAATGTTTTTTACCCGACCCGCCAAATCCAATCCTCTCAAATTGGAGATAAAAGTGGGATGAAAATAGGGACACCAAAAAACATTGATGATTTTGCCATCTACCCATTTCAAATGTATCTCTCAATCTCAACATCAATGGCTCAATAGCCTCATAAATCCAATCTAGAAAAAATAAGTGTGAAAATAAATTCTTGACCAAGATGGTTCAAGACATCAAGTGGTGGAAAACTGACTTGAATTTTCTTCATGGGTTAGGCAGATATATCCGTTAGAATATGTATTGTAAGGACCGAGTTTGAGCACCTTTCTTTGGATGAAGTGGACTCAAGCCTAGCTAGCCCGATACAATGAATTTGTAGAGTATGGGTTCAAGAATTAGGCCCTAACAAGGATTGCAACGACTAAACATGTTGGTGAATGGGTTAAGCGACAAGAATGTAGGATGAAACATGAAATATTACTCTTCGGCCCTCCTCTTAGGGGCTGGAGGTTCTTACTGCTTCTTCAGTGTTTAGTTACAGAAATGATACCAGGAGTATCGCCTTTTTAGCCTCTCATCTCCCGTCCCCCATTCTGGAGGACTTCTTACGTTATATATATTTTTTTTTCAGGTGATCCTAGCCCTACATTTGTCGACCAGGCAGGTCACTATTCGAGTGCTTGTCCCACCAGCCGCTCTTCCATCCTTCTGTGAGTTGCAGCTACCAAGGCTGCAGCGTTTAGTGATCATTTCCTCATTAATGCGGCCAAAGCGCCAGCGAGAGGCATTTAATGTGGAGATGACAGTTTGTCTCAGATTTGCTCTTCCACTGTCCTCCCATGATCGGCACGTTATACTCGTTCTTTCTCTTAGAGTGCTCTGGGAGGCTGCCTTTGATGGGGTGTTGACTCCCCCTCCTCTGGTCGGGGTCGGCCGAGGACATGGTTATCCTCGGTAGTCCTCCTGGGTGATCCGGACTTTTGCATCGTCTTCAGACATTTCTTTCTTCTCGGCATGAGCCTTGGGCTTGGTATGAAGTGGGTCAGAGTTACCTAATTCTTGGACCCCACATGTATCAACTCAATATTTAAAGTCCTTACGGGATCAATTATCATCTAAATAATTTACTTTTAGCCAGCCTTAAATTTGACCGTTTGTTAGTCCCCCTTCAATCTTTGCCATTTGCATTTGCTTTTTTCCCATTCTCCAATATATTAATGTTTTCTAGAGAGAGAAAAAAAAAAAGAGAAAAAGAAAACATTGTAGGTGGAGACTTGGAAAACCCATGTTTTTACTGCTAAATGGTTATCAACAACTGTTTGCTACACCTACAAGAAGGAAAAGCAGATATAGTAAATTAATTTCATTACATAATAGAAATTTGAATAAAAGAAATCAACTATTGAATAAAGCTCAATTACTAAATACTTAATATGTTTACCTGAAAAGGAAAAAAAAAAATGAACTAACTTTTTTTTTTAAGCATTAAAATATCACTTAATAAAAATGAA
The DNA here is from genome assembly GCA_023736055.1 of Quercus glauca. NCBI lineage: Eukaryota > Viridiplantae > Streptophyta > Magnoliopsida > Fagales > Fagaceae > Quercus > Quercus glauca. The sequence goes on from CM043322.1 coordinate 36,755,739, forward strand.
TAAATTTTTATATTCTATAATCGTATAAGTACTACATATATGTATATACGTTTGAGTGCACAAGTGAACTAACATTTTATATTTCATATCGGTATTAAAGTTTTATAAATTTTTTTTATAACCATATATATGTATATGTATATGTATATGTTCGGGTGCATGCAGAAATTTGTGTATATAAATTTTATCTCTTTTGAATTCAAGTCTTGCCTTTGTACTCATGCATAATCGTAAATAATCTATTCCATATATTATTACTTGTATTTCATCTTTTATATTTTATATTGTGTTCGGTTGGGATGAAAAGGTGGATGGAAAATTTGGAAAGTACGGTTTGTTTCACAAGAGAAAAATAAGGGGGAAAATAGAGAGGTCAGGATGTTTTTTACCCGACCCACCAAATCCAATCCTCTAAAATTGGAGATAAAAGTCGGATGAAAATAGGGACACCAAAAAACATTGATGATTTTGCTATCTACCCATTTCAAATGTATCTCTCAATCTCAATATCAATGGCTCAATAGCCTCACAAATCCAATCCAGAAAAAATAAGTGTGAAACAAAATTCTTGACCAAGATGGTTAAAGACATCAAGTAGTGGAAAACTGACTTGAATTGTCTTCATGGGTTAGGCAGATATATCCGTTAAAATATGTATCAACTCAGTACTTAAAGTCCTTATGGGATCAATTATCATCTAATTAATTTACTTTTAGCTAGCCTTAAATTTGAATGTTTGTTAGTCCCTCTTCAATCTTTGCCATTTACATTTGTTTTTTTCCTATTCTCCAATATATTAATGTTTTCAAGAAAAAAAAAAAAAACATAAAACATTGAAGGTGGGGACTTGGAAAACCCATGTTTTTACTACTAAATGGTTATCAAAAAACTGTTTGCTACACCTTAAAAAAGGAAAAGCAGATATAGTAAATTAATTTCATTACATAAAAGAAATGAAAATAAAAGAAATCAACTATTAAATGAACCTCAATTACTATATATTTAATACATTTGCCTGAAAAGGAAAAAAAATTTAACAAACTTTTTTTTTAAACATTAAAATATCACTTAATAAAAATGAATACATTTTTATGTTCTATATTGGTATAAGTGCTACATATATGTATATACGTTTGAGTGCACAGGTGAACTAACTTTTTATATTTCACATTGGTATTAATGTTTTATAATTTTTTTTTTTATAACCATATATATGTATATGTATATGTTCGGGTGCATGCACAAATTTGTGTATATAAATTTTATCTATTTTGAAGTCAAATCTTGCCTCCGTACTCATGCATAATCATAAATAATCCATTCCATATATTATTAATTGTGTTTCATTGTTTATATTTTATATTGTGTTCGATTGGGATGAAAAGGAGGATGGAAAATTTGGGAAGTACAGTTTGTTTCACAAGAGAAAAATAAGGGGGAAAATGGAGAGGTCAAGATATTTTTTACCCGACCCACCAAATCCAATCCTCTCAAATTGGAGATAAAAGTGGGATGAAAATAGGGACACCAAAAAACATTGATGATTTTGCCATCTACCCATTTCAAACGTATCTCTCAATCTCAACATCAATGGCTCAATAGCCTCATAAATCCAATCTAGAAAAAATAAGTGTGAAAATAAATTCTTGACCAAGATGGTTCAAGACATCAAGTAGTGGAAAACTGACTTGAATTGTTTGCATGGGTTAGGCAGATATATCCGTTAAAATATGTATCAACTTAGTATTTAAAGTCCTTACGGGATCAACTATCATCTAAATAGTTTACTTTTAGCTAGCCTTAAATTTGACCGATTGGTAGTCCCCTTTCAATCTTTGCGATTTGCATTTGCTTTTTTCCTATTCTCTAATATATTAATGTTTTCTAGAAAAAGTAAAAAAAAATAAAAAAAATCATTGTAGGTGGGGACTTGGAAAACCCATGTTTTTACTGCTAAATGGTTATCAACAACTGTTTGCTACACCTATAAGAAGGAAAAGCAGATATAGTAAATTAATTTCATTACATAAAAGAAACGGGAATAAAAGAAATCAACTATTGAATAAACCTCAATTACTAAATATTTAATACATTTACCTGAAAAGGAAAAAAAAAAATGAACTAACTATTTTTTTAAACATTAAAATATCACTTAATAAAAATGAATACATTTTTATATTCTATATTGGTATAAGTACTACATATATGTATATACGTTTGAGTGCACAAGTGAACTAACTTTTTATATTTCATATTGGGATTAATGTTTTATGAATTTTTTTTTTTTATAACCATATATATGTATATGTATATGTTCGGGTGCATGCACAAATTTGTGTATATAAATTTTATCTCTTTTGAAGTCAAATCTTACCTCCGTACTCATGCATAATCATAAATAATCCATTCCATATATTATTAATTGTGTTTTATCATTTATATTTTATATTGTGTTCGATTGGGATGAAAAGGAGGATGGAAAATTTGGGAAGTACGGTTTGTTTTACAAGAGAAAAATAAGGGGGAAAATGGAGAGGTCAAGATATTTTTTACCCAACCCACCAAATCCAATCCTCTCAAATTGGAGAGAAAAGTGGGATGAAAATAGGGACACTAAAAAACATTGATGATTTTGCCATCTACCAATTTCAAACGTATCTCTCAATCTCAACATAAATAGCTAGCCTTAAATTTGACCGATTGGTAGTCCCCTTTCAATCTTTGCGATTTGCATTTGCTTTTTTCCTATTCTCTAATATATTAATGTTTTCTAGAAAAAATAAAAAAAAACATTGTAGGTGGGGACTTGGAAAACCCATGTTTTTACTGCTAAATGGTTATCAACAACTGTTTGCTACACCTATAAGAAGGTAAAGCAGATATAGTAAATTAATTTCATTACATAAAAGAAACAGGAATAAAAGAAATCAACTATTGAATAAACCTCAATTACTAAATATTTAATACATTTACCTGAAAAGGAAAAAAAAAATGAACTAACTATTTTTTTAAACATTAAAATATCACTTAATAAAAATGAATACATTTTTATATTCTATATTGGTATAAGTACTACATATATGTATATACGTTTGAGTGCACAAGTGAACTAACTTTTTATATTTCATATTGGGATTAATGTTTTATGATTTTTTTTTTTTTTATAACCATATATATGTATATGTATATGTTCGAGTGCATGCACAAATTTGTGTATATAAATTTTATCTCTTTTGAAGTCAAATCTTGCCTCCGTACTCATGTATAATCATAAATAATCCATTCCATATATTATTAATTGTGTTTTATCATTTATATTTTATATTGTGTTCGATTGGAATGAAAAGGAGGATGGAAAATTTGGGAAGTACGGTTTGTTTCACAAGAGAAAAATAAGAGGGAAAATGGAGAGGTCAAGATATTTTTTACCCGACCCACCAAATCCAATCCTCTCAAATTGGAGAGAAAAGTGGGATGAAAATAGGGACACTAAAAAACATTGATGATTTTGCCATCTACCAATTTCAAACGTATCTCTCAATCTCAACATAAATGGCTTAATAGCCTCACAAATCCAATCCAGAAAGCCTCAATAGCCTCACAAATCAAATCCAAAAAAAAAAAAAGAAAAAAGATAAAAAGTATGAAACAAAATTCTTGACCATGATGGTTCAAGACATCAAGTAGTGGAAAACTAATTTTAATTGTCTTCATGAGTTAAACAGATATATCCGTTAAAATATGTACCAACTCAATACTTAATGTCCTTATGGGATCAATTATCATCTAAATAATTTACTTTTAGCTGGCCTTAAATTTGAACGTTTCTTAGTCCCTCTTCAATCTTTGCCATTTACATTTGCTTTTTTCCTATTCTCCAATATATTAATGTTTTCTAGAAAAAAGAAAAAAAAGAAAAAAAACATTATAGGTGGGGACTTGGATAACCCATGTATTTACTGCTAAATGGTTATTAAAAAATGTTTGCTACACCTACAAGAAGGAAAAGCAGACATAGTAAATTAATTTCTTTACATAAAGGAAATGGGAATAAAAGAAATCAACTATTGAATAAACCTCAATTACTAAATATTTAATACGTTTACCTGAAAAAAAAAAAAAAAAAAAAAAAAAAAAAAAAAAAAAAAAAACCGCAACCTTTTACTCTGTGTACAAGTGTGGTAATTAATTGATCTAGTGTGTTTTGGCATTAATCAATATTCCACACCTTAGAAAAGGTCTAAATTAAATGCTTAATGGTCCACATGGACTTTTTATTTGTGCAATTCAAACATATTAACAAACAATATCAACTGCATTCGAGTCTCAAACACTAGCCCGTTCAAGGATTTTCTCATTTCTATTATATTATCAATGTGAAACCAAACTATAGAAGGGAGTTGCACATTCTACTCATATAATTGGGTTCAAGTTAGCTCAACTAGTAAAATCTCTTATTGTGAAATAAGAGATTTAGAGTTTGATACCTGTCTATACCAAAATACCAATTGATATCTTGATCTAATGATAAAAAGTAATTATCAAAAGCGGATGCCATGAGTTGAAATTATCTCTTAAAAAAAAAAACATTGTACTCACATAACTTTTTATACTTATTTTGATATTAAAATACACTATATGGACACAAAGAATGGAATAGTTTGGCTAAAGTATATAGTGCTCATTTGTTTGCACTTTCCTTTGGCAAAAAGTGCTTTTTGAAACCCAAAAAATAATATTTGTGTTTGGTAAATGCAGCTTTTTGTAAAAAGCTGTGTTTTGAAATGTGAAGGCCTTGCGCGTTTTGGCATGGCAGCTTTGAGCTGCAGTTGCAAAATGCACAGACACATTTTCTCAAAATAAAAATATTATTGTGAGTGGGTTTCTCTTTTTCCTAAATTGCCCATGGTTTTTTTTTTTTTGCACCTCTATGCTGCTGTGCTGCGGCATCTCATCTTCTACAAAGACCACAAAAAAATAGCGTCTAGCCCAGATTCAATTCAGTAACAAATTTCCAAAAAAAAAAAAAAAAAATCAATCCCATGCAAATCAGGATTCCTCAAAATGCAAAACAAAAGAACATCGGAATAAAGAGAAATCTTCCCTTATGCAGTATCTCCCTTTCGTTTGCTCTGCTCTGATCCAATCTTCATTCTTGTTCTTCATTTTCTCTGGGTTTGCCGAGATCTCTCTATTTTTCATTTTGATCTTTCTCACTCTCTCCCCTTTGATGAAGTAATAGTTTAGAAGTGTTGAAACTTTTTTGACACCTGTCTATACCAAAATACCAATTGATATCTTGATCTAATGATAAAAAGTAATTATCAAAAGCGGATGCCATGAGTTGAAATTATCTCTTAAAAAAAAAAAAACATTGTACTCACATAACTTTTTATACTTATTTTGATATTAAAATACACTATATGGACACAAAGAATGGAATAGTTTGGCTAAAGTATATAGTGCTCATTTGTTTGCACTTTCCTTTGGCAAAAAGTGCTTTTTGAAACCCAAAAAATAATATTTGTGTTTGGTATATGCAGCTTTTTGTAAAAAGCTGTGTTTTGAAATGTGAAGGCCTTGCGCGTTTTGGCATGGCAGGTTTGAGCTGCAGTTGCAAAATGCACAGACACATTTTCTCAAAATAAAAATATTATTGTGAGTGGGTTTCTCTTTTTCCTAAATTGCCCATGGTTTTTTTTTTTGCACCTCTATGCTGCTGTGCTGCGGCATCTCATCTTCTACAAAGACCACAAAAAAATAGCGTCTAGCCCAGATTCAATTCAGTAACAAATTTCCAAAAAAAAAAAAAAAAATCAATCCCATGCAAATCAGGATTCCTCAAAATGCAAAACAAAAGAACATCGGAATAAAGAGAAATCTTCCCTTATGCAGTATCTCCCTTTCGTTTGCTCTGCTCTGATCCAATCTTCATTCTTGTTCTTCATTTTCTCTGGGTTTGCCGAGATCTCTCTATTTTTCATTTTGATCTTTCTCACTCTCTCCCCTTTGATGAAGTAATAGTTTAGAAGTGTTGAAACTTTTTTGACCAAGAGGTGTTGAAACTTGAAAGAAGACAAAGTGAAGAAGTGTGTGGAGGAAAATTGAGATAAGGGAGAAATAAAGAAGGCAAAAGGTGAAGAAAATGTGGCAGAGAAAAAAAGGAAAAAAAGGGAAAAAAGAAAAAAAAGAAAAAGAAAAGAGGTGTTAGTGTTGGTTTTGGTTATACGTGTGGTGAGGGGCAAGGTTATGAACAATTTTTTTATTTTTTTTAATGTAAGCTTATGAAAAAAAATATTATATTAGGGTAATGTTATCTTTAAAATATTTTTACAACAAATTTTAGTTAACAATATTTCTATAACAAATTTTAGTTAACAATAAATTATTATTGTTATTACTATTATTATTGTAGGGTCCAAATTTGTTGGGCCGGGTATCAACTCTGTGTTGTGAGCCCAACAAACTCCCAACAATAAATTTGTAGAGAATGGGTTAAACAACTGGGTTGGTTATGGATTTAGCAACGGTTCATATAAGCAAACCAATGTAAAGAGGGATTCAGACTAGTATTTAACAAGAAGTTCTTTAGTCTGAAGAGGCTTAACCCTTAAAACTTTGTGAATACAACTTTTTCTCCCTCTTTTGGTGTGAGACTCGTTTCCTTTATATATACATTTTTTCTCCCATCTTCACCGCACACTTGTCCTTCATCTAGGCGTTCACTTGAGTACTAGTCACATCAGAAGTCTGTTTTAACGTGCAGCGAGTGGATGTGGTTGAGGTTGCACTGTTCAGGTGTCTTCTCCACATAAATGCGGCCAAGAAAGTTGCTGCAGTGCATTAAATACGGGGGTGGCAGCTTTATTTGCAAGATATTTCATGATATCTCCGCGCTCAGGAATGCCCAGCGCCAACTCCCCACGGGGAATCTTCTACTTGATCAAGTTCTTTGGAGGTCTGATGAGTGGTACCTCTTCGAACAGGCCAGGTTGTCTTCGGCCGCAATACTCATCCTTGGTTGGTTGCATTCTCACCAGGATGGCGAAGCGTTGATCCTTTTAACCTCTTCGGACATGGAGTTGTATTCGAACTGGGCCTCAGGCCCAACATATGGCGTTGGCCTTTTGCACCCACAATTATTATTAATAAGTAGTTTTTTTTTTTTTTTTGAGTAAATATTATTAAGTAGTTAATTTAAGTATGAAATAAACTCCCTTATATATACATTGTTCTTTTTGGTAATTTATAATTCAAATCGCCACTTTTATAAGTGTTAGTCAAACACTTAGCTTTTTCAAAAAGCATTTTTTAATATCTCTTAACAAACACTCAACTTTTTTAAAAAGCTTAATTTCATACCGCACTTTTTGAAACTCTTACTTTTTCAAAAAGCTCATTTCAAAAAACTGAACCAAACTCACCCATAATACCGCTTCCTTGTAAGAGGGAAATAAAAAATCACCATCATGAAAACATATGTAATTCCTAGTCACCAAAGAACATACTCTTCCGTACGCATTTGGATACTTTCAAGCATAAATAGCTGGAGGTGTGAAAATTGTAACAGTTAGCTAAACAACTGAAATGAGAATGGAATACACTTCAAACTCTCTACTTCTACTTCTAGCGTTTCTGCTATTTGCATCAGCAGGTGCTGACAATAGTCCTGATAGTCTATGCAAATCTTTGGTGGAGACAAAAGGCTATGTTTGTGAAGAACATGAAGTATCTACCAAGATTGGTGGTTTTTAGCTTATAAAACTTTTTCACCATGTGACTTGTACTAATATCTAATGTGATTAAACTTTTATGGTGAAGGTAACAACAAAAGATGGTTATATTCTTGGCGTGCAGAGGATTCCGGTGGGGAGGACTAATAAGACGACAGCAAATAGGCCACCAATTTTGTTACAACATGGGCTTATGGTGGTTAGGACCCTCTACACCATATATTTGAACTATGTTTATGCGTGGTTCTGAGGTGTTTCTATACATGGCGGAATAGACTGATAACACCAACGAACTTACACAAGTTATGGTTGGTGACAGGATGCTGCAACATGGCTGCTCAATTCTCCAGATAAATCTTTGGCATTCATCTTAGCAGATAATGGGTTTGATGTGTGGCTTGGCAACAATCGAGGGACAATATCTAGCCGTGGACATACTTCACTTAGTACTAATGATCCGGTTCTCTTTGTTTTACCAAAATGCCAACTGAATTATATAAAACATTAAACACAATATATATATATATATATATATATATATTATTAATTTTCTTACTCTATAGGCTTACTGGGATTGGACGTGGGAGCAATTAGCCGGTGATGATCTTCCTGCTATGTATGACTATATACATATTCAGACAGGGCAGAAACTGTACTATGTTGGACATTCCTTGGTATATATCTGTAATTGTTGTTTCCATTCTAGTAATGGACATTATTTTCCTTTTAGGATTTTGCTGGGCATATAGGTGGAACTAAGACCATTTTTTTTTCTTTCTAAATTGTAGGGAACTTTGCTTGCTTTCACTGCCTTTTCCGAAGAGAAGCTGGTGAACATGACAAAATCAGCTGCTTTGCTTGGCCCAATTGCTTATTTGGGTCAGTTGTCCTCGGTGTTTGGAAGGGCTATTGTCACTACAGCTGAAGTAAGACAAATTAAGAAAATTTACTGTTCAATTGTAAAATCCATATTTTTTAAATATCAAATTCAGTGTCATAACTTTGTTTCTTATATTTAACAGCAAGCGTACCGGTTGGGTGTCCCTGAATTCACTTCAGTAGGGTGAGGAAGCAATTAACCATCTTAGTTCAGTAACATCTTGCACATGCTTGAAGCACACAAAAATCTCAATGACTTAAGTTTGTTTGTTTTTAATCTGGTAAAAATCTCAATGAGACGCGTGATTTCTATGTATCAATGATATTTCTGAAATTTGGTTAAATATTTTCTGAGAATTTCCAGGTGAAGAAGTTTCCAAATTGTGAATCAAACTAAGACTTTGGTTTCATATATTAGTGTCTCAAAATTCTTTTGAACCCAAATTGAGAAGAACTACACCCGCTAACAATTGTAATTTTCTAGCAAACAGTCTGGAAGGTGTCTGCGTCTTACCACTCAATGATTGCAACAACGTGTTAACCGCTCTCGGAGGTTAATTGTCGCTTCCTTAACTTGATACTATGATCTCCTTTTTCTCCTCTCTCTCCGTTTTATCTTCCAATTCTTTTACATGTGTGTGTCATGTCTATTTACAGGCCCGAATTGCTGCATAAAGCCTTCAACAACTGATGTACTTTTTGATCATACATTTCAGTCAACGTCGACAAAGAACTTTGTCCATTTGTCTCAGAGTAAGCCTCTGACTTATTGGGTACACTCTGCTAAGCTCATTTGCATTCTATGACTAAGAACATAAAAACAAACCTTTTTATGTGCGAATCTCATAGTCATATAGAAGTTCAAGTCCAAGGCTTACAAAGTTACAATACCAATAGTCAAAATTGCTTTATCTAATTGAGTTCCATTTCAATAGATCATAGGGATTTTATAAATATGTTAACTCTTGGGTTTTTAAAACTTTGGATAGTGATCAGAGCTGGAAACATAGCGAAGTATGACTACGGTGACGAAAGTGAGAATAAGGCGCACTACGGGCAGCCCACTCCTCCTCTGTACTATATGACACGCATTCCGAAAGACATTCCACTTTTCCTAAGTTATGGAGGGAAGGACACGCTTTCTGACGTAAATGACGTGCAACTTTTGCTGGAAAACCTTAAAGATCATGAGAAGGACAAGCTTGTGGCACAATACATAGATTACTATGCTCATTTTGATTTCATTATGGCTGAGAATGCGAACAGAGTAGTATATGATCCTCTGCTGGCTTTCTTTATGACCCCTTAATTGTCAGAACTCTTTTAGAGATCCACCGCAGATAATTTATTTTGGTATGGCCAAAAGTTCCTCATTTTAGTTGTAGTGGATCTAAAATTGTGAATCAAAATAAGACTGGTGTCTTAGTTTCATCTATCAGAGCATTCTCATCAATAATTGCAAAAAATTTAGCATTTACAATCTCAAAACACTAACTTCATTTAAATATTATTTCTTTATAATTTTTTATTCCTTTTTTGTTTCTATTTTTTCATCCCCTCTCTCGGGTCTCACTGTCTCTCCCTCTCTCCCTCTTGATGACCCACGCCGATGAGACCGATCAAGTCGATGATCCACGCCGATCAACTCGACGATCCGCGCTGGTCACGTCAATGATCCACGAACGCAGACCCACGAAACCAAACCCATAAAATCACTAGAGCACATTAGACCACGACCCAAAATGTCGAATCCATAACCCACACAACCACTGCTGAATCTAACATCAAATCACAAACTTAAAAAAAGAAAAAAAAAAGAAACCACTGTGATAGAGATCGGCTTGGCTTGATGCTCTGGCCTGGGTTTCGTTGGAGAGGGAGGCAGAGAAGTCGAGCAGAGGGAGAGAGAGAGCAGAGAAATGGGAGCAAGAATGAAAGACGAAAGAAACGGAAATGAGAAAGAAATCATAAGAAGAAAAGAAAGTAGGCCCCACCTGAATAAAAAAATAATATAAGTTTTACCATTGGTGAACAGTGCGGTCTCAAATATGAGATTGCACTGTTCATTAATGCCAAATATTACGGCATTTAAAACACTTGATGGAGGTGTTTTTTAGAGTTTGGTGTGTCAAATGCCAAATATTTGGCATTTGACACACTTGATGAGAATGCTCTCTTTCCCAAATTCTTGTGAACCTAAATTGTGAATGTAAGGTTGAATTTATTCCATCATGTGTTGGCTTTATTCTGTGCTAAATTTGCTTGTAATTTTGCAATTAGATACCTTGTATTTAGGCGGGAATTATGTAAGGGTAGTGTGTGAAAGAGTGTGAAGAAATCTCAAGTGTGTGCAATTCAAGGGAGTCTCGTGACTGGATCTCGCAACTGACTCGCGACTGGTAAGTCGTTAGAATGGCACACGTGTGAAGCATGCAGGGGGAGCTGAAGGGTCACGACAATTATAGCATTACAGGACAAAACTTCCAGTCTAGCCAGACAGTTAGCTCGCGACTTATTCCAGTCGCGAGGTTGAGTTGCCAGAATGCCTTGTTTGTTGAAAACTAACCTTTCGCATTCCTCATACACCCTACTATAAATACCCTTATACTCACGAAATGTAGAGAGCTTCCAGAGAGAATTTTGAGAGAGAAACTCTAGAGAAAAACAAGATTGATTCATCCACAATTTTTATCCTTTGATTCTTCAAATTCCTATACTCTCACCCTTTCCATTGACATATCCTTGAGAGGTACATTTAGCCAAATCCTTATCTCACCATATACATATCATTGAGGAGGTATTTTGGTGCTTGGGAAGTAGTTTAGAAGGGACCAATTCATTTTGGTTGATGCAATGGGCTATTGTGAGATTTGGTAAGCTCACTACAAAAAACTAGGCCTATAGTGGCGTTTGTGAAACGCCACTATAGGTACTAAAAACGCCACTATAAGCCCATTTTGGCTATAGTGGCGTTTTATAAAAACGCCATTATAGGACCGCCCTATAGTGGCGTTTGTAAACGCCACTATAGCCTTTTTCAAAAAAAAAAAAAAAAAAAAAATTGGTCTATAGTGGCGTTTGTAAAACGCCACTATAAACTCTACAAACGCCACTATAACCAAAAAACCACCAAAAAAAATTTTGATTACCAAAAATTAATTTTTGGCAATCAAAAGAATTTTTTTTTTACGTGAAAATGTTTTTTTTTTAATTCAATTAAGATTGTAATTAAATTAATATTACAATTTTAATTAAATTAAAAGATACAAAACAAAATACAAACACTATAGCTATCCCAGCAAATTCAAAATCAAACACAAACCCACCTAAAAAAAATTCAAAATCAAACACAACATGCTCACATCCAAACAAAAAAAAAAAAAAAATAGCAACTCCAAATACAAATACTATGGCTATCCCAGGAAATTCAAAATAAAAACACAAACCCACCTAAAAAAATTCAAAATCAAACACAAAAAAAGAAAAAGAAAAAAAAAAAAAAAAGCAACTCCACCCCAACACATTCAGCCGCCACAGACCAATAACCTGCAAAAAGAAATCATCAAATTGATTTTGAATTTTTCACTGCTTGAGAAAGATATTATCACAACACTTGAGATCTCTAAACCTTAGAGGCCCACGAAGCAAAGTTCACAGCAGACAAAGAATAGACCAAAACTATTATCAAAAAAGGAATAGACTTTACAAGCATTAAAATTTTTTTAAAAAAAATACTTACTTGCAACTATACAGCCAATAGCATTCTTCCTTCAATCAAAAATCCCGTAATAGTAGCACCATTTACAAATTTGAACAAAATTAACTAGTTACAACACCATCTTCAAATCCAAAACCCACTAACATTAACACTACCACTAATAAAATAGGAGAAATAAAATCAAATAGGAGAGAAAGAGAAAAGAAATAGAAAAGAAGAGAAAGAAGTTACGTGGAGATAGAAAAAGAAAGAAAAATATATAAGGTGAAGGCTGAAGAAGAAAGAAAAAATGAAAAGAAAAGAAAAGAAAAGAAAGAAGAAGAAGGCTGAAGAAGTTATGTGGAGATAAGGATATAAGGTAAGTGGGGGTAGGTGGGGTTTGAATTTCGAATTTTAAATTTTTTTTGTTTAGTTCTTATATATATATATATATATATATATATATATATATATATATATATATAAATGATATTTACACAATATTTTTACAATAAATTTTAAGTGACAGATTGTTACTAGTTGTTATTATTGGAAAAAAAAATAATCTTAGTGTTAAGTTCAAATTTGAACTAATAACAACTAACCATTTATGATTTGTTATGAAAATATTGTAAAAATGTTGTGGACATAGCACCTTATATATATATATATATATAAATTGAGAAATGACATATTCACAACATTTTTATAATATTTTTACAACAAATTTTAAGTGGCATATTGTTACTGGCTGTAATTGTTGGGGTAAAAAAGTAATCTTAGTGTTCAGTTCAAATTTGAACTAATAAAAACTAACTACTTATAATTTGTTGTGAAAATGTTGTAAAAATATTGTGAATGTAACACTTCTCATTTAAATATAAATATATAATAATATATACATTTATATATATATATATATATATATATATATATATATATATATATATTAGCTTAACAATCAATTCGAAATTGAGTTTTTTTTTTTTTTTTTTTTTTTTTTTTTTTTTTTTTAAGAATAGTTTAGAATATGCCATAGAATATTCTAGGAATATTGTATGGCATATTCCTAGAACATATCAGAGTTTTTGATTTACTGATTGAGTTTTTTTTTTTTTTTTTTTTTTTTTAGGAACAGTTTGGAATATATCATAGAATATTTTTACAACAATATTTTTACAACAAATTTTAAATAGTGGGTTATTACTGGTTCTTATTGTTGGGTTAAAAAAGTAATCTCAGTGCTAAATTCAAATTTGAACCAATAACAAGTAATTACCCATGATTTGTTGTGAAAATATTGTAAAAATATAGTGAATGTGACACCTTTTTTTTTTTTTTTTAATCTTTAAGAACCTATAGTGGCGTTTGTCAAACGTCACTATAGGTCCTACACTTACAAGGGCTTATAGTGGCGTTTGAGAAACGCCACTACAAGATGGCCTATAGTGGTGTTTGTCAAACGCCACTATAGGTCTTTTCCCTCCTGCACAAATTAAAAAATCCCAGCAGGAAAAAAAAAAAAAAAAAAGAAAAGTGCCTATAGTGGCGTTTGTCAAACGCCACTATAGGCCCTTGTATGCCTAGGACCTATAATGGCGTTTGAAAAACGCCACTATAGGCCGTTGAAAACGCTGCTATAGACTTATTTTTTAAAACGCCACTATAGGACACTCCAAACGCCACTATAGGTACCCTATAACAGCGTTTATTGGAAACGCTACTATAGGGTACCTATAGTGGCGTATTTTGCAAACGCCACTAAAAATAACGCCACTATAGGTCCAGTTTTTTGTAGTGGCTAGAGAAGACAAAGTTCAGAGTAACTCTGTTGGAGCAAAAAGTTTAGAGGGCTTAGGTGCACTAAGTAGATTAGGTTTAGAGGGTTTTCTGCTATTCATGTATTTCAACTATATTCTCTAGTGAATTATTGATCGCTTGGAGAGCGGCGGAGAGGTTTTTCGCCGAGTACTTCGGTTTCCTCTTCGATAACACATTGCCGTGTTATCTTTGTGTTTGCACATTTCTTCCCCTTTTTCTTTACCTTTTAATTACTATTGTGTTGGTTATTAATTAGGCTTGGAGAGCTTAAGTGTACTTGGTAAATTAGACTTGGAGGGTCTTCTGCTATTCATGTATTCCAACTATATTCTCTAGTGAATTATTGATTGCTTGGAGGTGGCGGAAATTTTTTTCGCTGAGTACTTCAGCTTTCTCTTCGATAACACATCGCCGTGTTATCTTTGTGTTTGCATATTTCTTCCCTTTCTCTCTGCCTTTTAATTACTGCTGTGTTGGTTATTAATTATGGTTTAGAATGTGCTACGAATTTGGTTATAGCTTATATTTCATTTTCTGCCCATATATTGTTTGATTATAAGTTTGTGTTGGTATTTTTAATCTGGAGGTCTAAACGTTCATAGGTGTGTTACACACTATTTGAAGTTTCAGTGAAGAATTACCACTCATTGATTGCGCCAACAGGTCGGATGTCAGCAAACTTCTGGCAGGTGTCTGCTCATTACCACTCATTGATTGCACCAAACCGATAGATGTTATTGCAGGTTGTTTTCACTTGGCTTAACTTGATAATATAGTCTTCCTTTCCCTTCCAGGACTAATTTACATATGTCATTTCTATTTATAGGTCCACATTAATTGCTGCATAAAGCCTTCCACGATGGATGATTCTTTTAATCATGCACCCCAGTCAACGTCAACAAAGAACATAATCCATTCGGCTCAGAGTAAGTCTCTGAATTTTGGGCACACTCTGCTAAGCTCATCTTTTTTTCTTTTTTTTTTTCTCTTCTCTTTTTTTTTTTTTTATTTTTTATTTTATTTTTTCTTTTTTTTAACCTTGAATTCCATGAACATAAAAAGAAATCTTTTATGTGCATATCTCATTGTCATTTAGCAGTTCAAGTCCAAGACTTACAAAGTTACGCCACCGATAGTCGAAGTGGTTTTATTTCTTTTTTCTTTTTTTTGAGAAATAAAGTTGTTTTATTTCGAATGTAATTAATAGGTTTATTTAATTGAATTCCATAGATCACAAGGACTTAATAAATATATTAACACTTGGTATTTTAAAACTTTGGATAGTGATCAGAACTGGAAACACAGCGAAGTATGACTACGGTGATGAAAGTGAGAACAAGAAGCACCACGGACAGCCTACTCCTCCTCTGTACAATGTGTCACGAATTCCAAAAGACATTCCTCTTTTCTTGGTTACGGAGGGAAGGATTCGCTTACTGACGTTAATGATGTGAAGCATTTGCTAGACAACCTAAAGGATCATCAGGATTCAGAAGGACAAGCTTGTGGTAAAGCACAAAGAAGTATACGCTCACTTTGATTTCGTTATGGCTGGGAATGCGAAAAGTGAAATATATGATACTCTGATGGCTTTCTTCGGACCCAAGCTTGATTTTCAGAACTCTTTTACGGATCCACTACAGATAATTCTATGTTCCAGCCAAAAGTTCCTCATTTTAGTTGTATGTTAATTGTTTTGGCCCAATACTGTTGTGATTGGTGAAAAGGTTTTGATTCAAAAAGCCTACTTCCCTGCTTTCTCGTAATTGAAGAGAATTTATTTCCGACTAATAATAACTTTGCCACATCAAAAACTGTGAAAATTTGTATCCCTATCGTTACTCTTTCTAGGCCACACTACTGGTATGTTGAACATGCTTCAAACGCCACTGTCATATTTGTGTGTTAAAGAGTGGTTGGGAAAAAATAAAAATAAAAATAAAAATAAAAATCTCTAGGCAGATATGTACGTGGAAAACATATAATTACAGATGACTTGCCTTTTGCCAAAGTTCGCAGAGAAAATGATGAGTTCCCCTAGCTAAGAGCTCTGGGTTTTCAAATGTTCTTTTATATGATGAAAAAAAAGAAAGAGAGAAGAAGTCAATAACAATGATGATGATGATAGTTTTTATTTATTTATTTATTTCCTTTGTTCAAATAGCATTTAGCAAACAACGGCTTCTGCTAGCTTTGGGTTTCCGACATCCTATATTTATATGCCTGATAGAATTAACTGTAGGGAATTCAACCCGATTCCTAACCTGTGAGAAACAAAAAATAGAGAAAACACACGCCAAAGAAAAATAATCACACGCACAAGACAGTATTTACGTGGTTCGGCAATTTGCCTACGTCTACGGAGTTGCAGGGATTTCACTATTATCAGGGAAAAAATACAAAGTGCAGCTACAGTGTTTCTCTCTCTCTCTCTGAAATACAACAACAGTGACAAACCCTAATTATAAAAGCGACTTTTATATCCTGCGCACAAGATTACAATAGGCTACAAAACGGGCCAAAAATAAACTAGGCTCCACAAAACCCAATAAATCTCCTACTTGGAGACTAGTTCAATCACCAACATCAGCCGCTATCCTCCAAAAGCAATCTCTCATCCCTGCAACTCATCCTCCTGTCCTCAAGCTAGAAGACCAATTGAAGATGCACACAGTTTCAACTTCTCAATAGTGACACCCTTAGTTAACATGTCTGCTGGGTTCTTAGATCCACAAATCTTCTCAAGTATTACCAATTTATCTTCAACAAGGTAACGGATAAAGTGGTATTTTGTCTGTATGTATTTTGACTTTGAATGAAAAGCTGAATTTTTGGCAAGAAAGATTGCACTATGACTGTCATTGTGTAGAATGCCCATCTCCTGCTTTTTACCTAATTTATCTAAGAAACTATGTAGCCAAATAATCTCCTTTTTAGCTTCAGTTGCTGCAACATACTCCGCTTCTGTAGTAGATAAAGTAACAATTTTTTGTAGATTTGAAACCCATGATATAGCTGTACTGCTCAGAGTAAACACAAACCCAGTAGTACTCTTTCTACTATCAATATCACCAGCAAAATCAGCATCTACATAACCTTGCAGTTTCAAACTTGCACCTGTGAAGCAAAGACATGTATCTGATGAACCCTTCAGATATCTTAGAATCCACTTGACTGCCTCCCAATGCTGCTTTCCAGGCCTACTCATGAATCTACTCACAACTCCTACTGCATTTGCAATGTCTGGCCTTGTACACACCATAGCATACATCAAGCTGCTAATAGCTAAGGCATAGGGCACCTTGCTCATATGGTCCCTTTCTTCTTCTGTTTTCGGTGACTGTTCTTTGCTCAGTTTGAAATGGCTACCCAAAGGTGTGCTTACTGGTCTAGCTTCATTCATGTTGAACCTGCTGAGAACTTTCTTCACATACTCTGACTGTGAAAGCTTCAATGTACCATTAGCCTTGTCTCTAAAGATTCTCATACCAAGGATTTGCTTTGCAGCTCCCAAATCCTTCATTGCAAACTGTTTTGACAATTGCTTCTTCAAATTATTAATCTCCTCAATGCTAGACCCTGCAATGAGCATATCATCCACATACAACAGTAAAATGATATAAGAATTGTCAAAGAATTTGACATAGCAACAATGATTAGCTTCACATCTCTTGAACCCAATTTTATGCATAAAACTGTCAAATTTCTTGTACCACTGTCTTGGAACTTGTTTTAGTCCATACAAGCTCTTTCTCAGTTTGCAGACTAGATTCTTTTGTCCTTGAATAATGAACCCTTCTGGCTGAATCATGTAAAAGTCTTCCTCCAAATCACCATGAAGAAATGCCATCTTCACATCTAACTGCTCAAGATGTAAATTTTCTGCAGCCACCATTCCTAGTACCAGTCTAATTGTTGACATCTTCACAACTGGAGAAAATATCTCTGTGTAGTCAATGCCCTCCTTCTACTGGAACCCTTTAACAACTAATCTGGCCTTGTAACGTTTGCTACCATCATGCTCATTCTTTATTTTGTATACCCACTTGTTATGCAAAACTTTCTTTCCTATTAGCAATTCAGTCAGTTTCCATGTCTGATTCCCCAACAAGGAATCCATCTCATCCTTCATGGCTAACTCCCACTTCTTGAATTCTCATCTTGCAAGGCTTCTTTATAACACTTTGGCTCACCACCATCAGTCAACATGAGATAATTTAGAGCGGGTGAATAACGCTGTAGAGGTCTAATATTTCTGGAAGATCTGCGGACTTCAGCTACAGGTGTACTTTGATCTACCTGTGAATTTACATTCTCCTTATCTTCTTCACCCTCTTTCTGGACAGTATTTTCAGTCAATTCATCTAAGTTGACAAACTCAAATTTCTTTTGATCTATCTCTGTAACATCTGACACTACAGTTGACCTGTCCTTGTACATAACATGTTCATTAAATATAACATTTCTACTTCTGATGATTTTCCTGTTTTGTTCATCCCAAAACCTATAGCCAAATTTCTTATCACCAGAGCCAATGAAAAAACATATTTTAGACTTTGCATCAAGTTTACTACGAGCATCAGAATCAATATGAACATAAGAAACACAACCAAAAACTTTTAAGTGTGAAAACTTTACCTCTTTACCGCTCCAAACCTCCTCAGGAAGTCTGAACTCCATGGGAACTGATGGCCTTCGGTTTATCAGGTAAGCTGCAGTGCTAACAGCATCAGCCCATAAAGTTTTTGGCAGTCCAGCATGCAACCTTATACTCCTACCACGCTCATTGAGTGTTTTGTTCATGCGCTCTGCCACATCATTCTGATGTGGTGTTTCGGGAATGGTCTTCTCTATCCTAATTCCTTGTGCAGCACAATACTCACTGAACCCTCCATCTATGTACTCTCCTCCATTATCTGACCTCAAACATTTTACTTTCAAACATGTTTCTGTCTCAACCATGGCCTTCCACTTCTTAAAGGTTTCAAATACATCAGATTTATTTTTCAGAAAATAAACCCATACATTTCTGCTTGAGTCATCAATGAAAGTGATGTAATACCTTGAACCTCCAAGGGATGCAACCGGCGAAGGCCCCCACAAATCAGTGTGTACTAACTCCAATTTTTCAGCCTTCGGTGTCCTGCCAGTTTTCAAGAAGCTCACCTTTTTCTGCTTTCCTAAGATGCAGCTTTCACACATGTCAAAATCAATTGACTTCAATTCTAGTAGTTTTCCTTTTGACAGCAGTATCTTCATCCCTTTCTCACTCATGTGACCAAGCTTGCGGTGCCATAGGTTTGTATCAGTACTTGCATCAGCAACTGCAATTGTGTCTCTTGGACTTAAGGTCATGTATAGAGTACTAGTCTTCTTTCCACGAGCCAATACTCTAGCTCCCTTTGTAACCTTCCAAGTACCACAAACAAATAGCATTGCATGCCCTTCATCATCAAGTTGTCTAACAGAAATCAGATTCCTCCTCAGGTCAGGAATGTGTCGAACCTTCTCCAGTAACCAAACAGACCCATTGGATAACAATATCCGGACATCTCCCATACCCACAACATCCAAGGCTGAACCATCAGCCAAATACACCTTACCAAAATCACCTACAACATAATTCTGTATGATTTCTCGGTATGGAGTGGTATGAAACGATGTTCCTGAATCCAAAACCCAATCATCAAGTGGACTATCTACTACAAGAAGCAATGCATCCTGTACCTCTTCTGTTACAGCATTAGCCGAATCATCTTCATTGTTCTTCTTAGGACTTTTGCACTGGTTCCTAAAGTGACCTATTTTCCCACAATTTCGGCATTGTACTTGTTGGCCTGATCTAGATTTACTTCTGTTTCGATTAAAATTTCTGGATTTTGATCTGCCCCGATTTGAATTTCTATTATTACTTCTGCCTCTTGTCTCAAGGTTTAGGGCAGAACCAAATCCTGAGGTTTCACCTGCATCTTTTTTGCGAATCTCCTCAGCCAGAATTAAATCTCGTATATCATTGTATTTGAGCTTTTCCTTTCTTGTAGAATTGCTTACTACCATCCTCATTGCCTCCCAACTGTTTGACAAAGAAGCCAAAACGATCAGAGCACGAATCTCATCATCAAAATCAATTTCTACAGACGACAATTGATTTGTGATAGTGTTAAATTCGTTCAGATGTTGTGCTACTGATGCATTCTCTGCAATCTTCAAATTAAATAGTTTCTTCATCAGATGCACCTTGTTGTTTGCCGACGGCTTTTCATACATTCCAGATAAAGTCTTCATCAGATCTGCTGTGGTCTTCTCCTTCACAACATTGTGTGCAACAGCTCTAGACAGAGTTAACCTGATAACTCCTAGTACCTGTCTGTCAAGAAGAGCCCATTCATCAGCCTTCATCGCCTCAGGTTTTGTCCCCAAAAGAGACAAGTGCAATTTCCTCCCATAGAGATAATCTTCAATCTGTATTCTTCAATACGCAAAGTCTGTGCCATCAAACTTTTCTATTCCAGACACCTTTCCTGCTTCCTTTGCCATTGCTCCCACTCAAACCTAACCCTAGGCTCTGATACCAGTTGTAGGGAATTCAACCCGATTCCCAACCTGTGAGAAACAAAAAATAGAGAAAACACACGCCAAAAAAAAATAATCACACACACAAGACAGTATTTTCGTGGTTCGGCAATTTGCCTACGTCCATGGAGTTGCAAGGATTTCACTATTATCAGGGAAAAAATATAAAGTGCAGCTACAGTATTTCTCTCTCTCTCTCTGAAACACAACAACAGTGACAAACCCTAATCATAAAAGCGGCTTTTATATCTTGCGCACAAGATTACAAGAGGCTACAAAACGGGCCAAAAATAAACTAGGCTCTACAAAACCCAACATTAACAAATTGTAAATTTGAAGTAGATTGTTAAGTACCACACAAAATCTTCTCTACCAAATACTCTACTACATTCAAGGGCTCAAAGGAGACCGGAGATACCATAGCAAGATCAACTGGTTCCCCTGTCTCTCAAATAAAAATGTTAGGCCTAAGATTGAAGCGGTTACTCTGTATTATCTTGATCAGAGCTTCTACTAGAAGACCTTAGCAATTTCCTCAACTTCTTTACATATTTGATGAGCTTCTCCATTTCATAGGCCTCTCTGGTTTGTTTTCAAGACTTATCTTTCTCTCCGCAGGTTTCTAATAGAGTTGGCTCTATATACTCATAACAAATGGGGAGTACCGAACTGTAGTGTTGGCGTCATGGGGAATATGTGGAAGCTTTGTGAAGGTTCTGCGTTGTTCATCAAGCTTGCTTGCATTTATTGTTTCATGTATGAATAAGAAGCCTCATTGTGCTTGTCTTTTATTCTCTAATATATAACATTTAACGCCTTACTATTTGGGCTTAAAAGAGGCCCAAATAGTATCATCCGGAGAATAAAGAACTGCTCTAATAACGACTTTCCAAAATGCGTAATATTTCCCATCGAAGCCATAGAAATTAATCACAAACAAATGTACTCTCTTTGATACTAATGGAAAGATAAGCTCACACAATATCAAATATTTAGACCTTCAATATCCAATTTTACCACTTAATCACTTTTAATCCTAACTAACAATAAGCGTACCAATATAAGTGATTAGCCAATTTCACCATCCATGCACAGCAATAAACAATATAAAGCAAGAAAGTATTATAGAGTGCAGAAAATAAAAGACCAAATCAAACGAAAACACCAAAATGTGTTTTCAAAGAGGAAATTGGAGACCCAAGTGAAAAACCTTTCCATCAACCCTCCAGGTCAGAACTCCACTATAGAATAGATACAATACAAACTTGAAGCAGAACTTCCAAGCCTAAATCTCCCTAAGTACTTGAGCCCTCCAAGGTCTAGCTAGCATCCAACTTCGCGCTGAGCCTTTTCTTCTACAAAGTTATGCCGGTTGAGTGACCAACTGCTAGTCACCAAGTGAAGTTAGGATCTGTGGTTTGGACTTTGGATCTCCAAAGGTTCCCACAACCAACAACTCACTAACAGGGACGAACGCAGGATTTTAAGTTGGGGGGGGCTGGAGATAAGCGAAAAAAAAAATTTCAAATACGCATTCATATAGTATTAATAAACTATTAACCAAGACAAATACCCAAAAATCATTGTTTCTTAATATATTAAGATATAATCATCTACTAACAAAAACAAAAAACACGAAACACTATTGTTTCTTTATACAATCATCTATGAAAAAGGAACTCGACGCTCTTTCAAATTTTCAAAATCATCTACAATTGAATCCAAACTAAATGTCGAAACTATATCCTTTTCAATGTATAACATCAAAGAGTCCGTCAAAAACTATAAATTTATTCCCTGCACTACTAACAAAAACTTTTCTTTAAGTTTTTAACTTTATCTCTTTTTTTTTCTGTCCCTTGCCCATTGCCCAACCTCACTTGTCCCTATTATGCCCAACTAACAGTCAACAAAGAAAAAACTAATCTCTACAAACTCACTCTCTGTCTCTCTGTCTCTCTCTTATTTATATAAACAAGGGAGAGAGTCACAAACACAGACAGAGTCACAAAGCCAAAAAGCCAAAAAAAAAAAAAAAAAAAAAAAACCACAGGCAGCAAGCCAGCAACACAAATTCAAATATTCAATTCACAATCACCCACATTTAGTTCCAATTCACAATCACAATCTATAACACCACAATTCACAAATATTCAATATTTCAATTCACAATCACAATCACCAATACCACAAGTCCACAAGGCAATCTCAGATTCTCAGATCACAAAGTCACAAACATTTTGAAGTTGAAGGAAAAGATAAGAGTAAATACCTGTGAACTGTGAAGGCTGGAGCGACGAAGCTAGGCTGAGCAGATCGAGAAACCGGCGTGGGCAGCGGCAAATGGGTATTAGAAAATGCCAAATGGGTGAGTCCGTGAGTGGAGTGGCCGAGTGGGTCTCTGCTCTCTCAGTCTCAGATCGAGGATCGAGCGTCGTCGGCGTGGGTCTCGTCGGCGTCGTCGGTGTCGTCGGCGTAGGTCTGTATCGCCTCTCCCTTTCCTCTCTCTCTTTTTTTTTTTTCTTTTTTTTCCTTCGTGTTTTTGGTTTGCTCTCTGGGTCTCTTCTCTCTCAGTCTCAGATCGAGGATCGAGCGTCATTGGCGTGGGTCTCGTCGGCGTCGTCGGCGTGGGTCTGTATCGCCTCTCCCTTTCCCCTCTTTTTTTTTTTTTTTTCTTTTTTTTCCTTCGTGTTTTTGTTTTGCTCTCTGTTTGACTAGTGAGAGCTGGAGTTGGACTAGTGAGAGTTGAGAGCTGAGTGTTTTTTTTTTTTTTTTACATGGATTGGGGGACTGGCCGGATTGGGCTGGGGGGGGTTCATGATTTCTGGGAGGGGGGCCCGAGCAAAAAACGTAGGGGGGCCCAAGCCCATTTTATTTGGTTTTTTGAAATTTTTACCTGTTAAAAAAAAAAAATTTTGGGCCAGGGGGGGCCCAGGCCCCCTTTGGGCTCAACGTGGGTCCGTCCCTGCTCACTAACACTCAGAATATGTAGGTGGTGAAGGTAGCAATCTCCTCTTTAAGATAAAAGCATGGTGAGAGGGATAAAAAAGAGAAAAGTTGTAGATTCTAACAACAGAAAAATGGCTTCTCTCTCTCTCTCTAAAGTGAGCAACATCACTCACAAAATCACTATCAGTATTCTCTCCAGGATTTTTTTTCTAAAATTTTTGGAGATCTAGAGAATTGGAAAGGACGAGTGTGTATTGTGTGTTGTTTTGGAAATGAGTTGTCTGCAGATGAGATTAATTTTTCCTGACTCTATTTGCGAACTAATTGTGAGCTAGCTAGGTCGCGAAATGTTGCGACACATAGAGGACAAAAAGACTCCCCCTTTCTTGATGCATGGCAGCTTTGCGAGCAATCTTTGTCCCGAGCAAGTCACAAACCCACTCTAAACTGCTTTGACAAACCTTTTCTAGGGCTCAAGCAAACCAACTAAGACAACATGTAATCCCACCAAAAAATATATCAAAATATGGAGAATTTCATATAAATTTGGTACAAAATAAAACCAACACAAATACATCAAAGTGAGACTAATTAACAAAAATAATTTTGATTTTATTTTAATTATCACTTCCAATAAGTATCAACTCACTTCTTAAAATATTTACCAAATCAATTATCATCTAATTACCTTAAATTTTTTTTTTGTTGTTGAATTAATTAACGTACTTTTAGTACCCTTACCTTAAAATTTTGCATATGCTATTCTAAGTTTTGTAGAAGAAAAAAGGCTTAAAATTTTAAAGTTCTCTAGATGAAAAAAATAGTAAATTAAAAAAAAAAAAAGGTGAAATAACACCCTACTTTTTGAGGTTTGAATGAAATCAAAGCATTAGTCGTTTCATTAATAACAGTATAGAAAATTTCAAATTTTGAAAGGTTTTGCTTGACCTAGTCCTATCCATGGCAAGTGAACGATTTTTTAGTTAAATACTGTTTCTTGTCAACAAACTTCCAAAATAAACATTCCCAACAGCAAATTTTTTAGACAACC
This sequence comes from Quercus glauca, assembly GCA_023736055.1. Taxonomy (NCBI): domain Eukaryota; kingdom Viridiplantae; phylum Streptophyta; class Magnoliopsida; order Fagales; family Fagaceae; genus Quercus; species Quercus glauca. Next base: position 36,780,442 of record CM043322.1, read on the forward strand.
AGAATGGCAAGCAAACAGCTTTTTAACAATAATTTGAGTGCGCTTGTATAAACTGTTAGAAAATTGTGTTTTGAATTTAAAGATAGAGTTTGTAAAAAAGCTGTGAGAAGTTGTGGTTGTAAAGCTGAGTTTTAAGTTTTAAAAACGTTCTTTTAATCTTCTAGAACACCTAACCAAACATTCCTTTCATCTATAAAAGCCGAGTTGCAGGGAGAGAGATGGAACATACACGCATTGAGTCACAAAACGTTCTATATTTATTTTGATATTAAAATACACCATCATGAAACATATGTAATTCAAGTCACCAAACAGCATACTATTCTGTCTGTATTTGGATTCTTCAAGCTTAAATTGCTAGAAGTGTGAAAGTTGTTACACCGCTGAAATGAGAATGGATTACACATCAACCACTCTACTTCTAGCTGTTCTACTATTTGCATCAGCAGTTGCTCATGACATTAGTCATGATAGTCTATGCAAATCCATGGTGGAGACAAAAGGCTATATTTGTGAAGAACATAAAGTATCTACCAGGATTGCGTGATTTTTAGTTTATAAAGCCTTTTTATTATGTGACTTACACTAGTGTCTAATGTGATTAAATTTTGATGGTTCAGGTAACAACAAAAGATGGTTATATTCTTGGCGTGCAGAGGATTCCGGTGGGGAGAACTAGTAAGACGGCATATAGGCCACCGGTTTTGTTACAACATGGGATTTTCATGGTTAGGAGTTAGAACCCTCGATACCATATATTTGAACTATGTTTCTTTTTGTATGTGTGCTCGAGGTATTTTTATGCATGGAAGAATAAAACGTCAATGAACTAAGACGAGTTATGGTTGGTCACAGGATGCTGCAACGTGGCTGTTCAATTCTCCAAATAAATCTCTGGCTTTCATCTTAGCAGATAATGGGTTTGATGTGTGGATGGGCAACAATCGAGGAACAATATCTAGCCGTGGACATACTTCACTCAGTGCTAATGATCTGGTTCTCTTTGTTTCAACGAAATGTCGACTGCATTACATGAACCACATTGAAATACTTTGTAATTTTTAATCTCTTCTTACTATATAGGCTTACTGGGATTGGACGTGGGAGCAATTAGTCAATGATGATCTTCCTGCCATGTATGACTATATACATAATAAGACAGGGCAGAAACTGTACTATGTTGGGCATTCCATGGTAAATATGTGGAATAGTTGCAACCATATATTCTACTTACGGACGTTACTTATCTTTTTGGGTTTTGCTAGGCATATGATCGGTAAAACTAAGGCCAATTTTTCTAATTTGTAGGGAACTTTGCTTGCTTTAGCATCCTTTTCCCAAGAGAAGCTGGTGAACTTGACAAAATCCGCTGCTTTGCTTTGCCCAATTGCTTATACAGGTCAGGTGTCTTCGGTGTTTGCAAGGGCTATTGCCAATACACATCTAGCCCAAGTAAGGCAAATTATGAAACTCTCCTGTTCAATTCTGATGCCCATATTTTGTTATTATCGAATTCAATATCATAACTCTTTTTTGAAACTTAACAGCGCGCATACTTGCTGGGTCTCGGTGAATTCATTACTGGAGGGTGAGGAAGCAATAAGCCATCTTAATTCAGTACCATCTTGCATTTGCTTGGAAAAAGAAAAAGAAAAAAAAAACTTGCACATTCTTGCAGTTAATGATTAAAGGTTTTGTTTTTCTTGGTATTGTCTTTTCGGCCATTTCCTGAGTAATTTTTCAACGAAAGAATGAGACTGGTGATTTCTATCTATGATATTTCAACATTAATCAATATGTACAACTATTCTCACTTGCTGAGACTTGCTTAAAGATGTTCGGAAACATTCCAAGTGAAGAAAGTTACCCAAATTAATTGTGAAAAATTAGACCACTAACAATCTTCTTTTCCTAGTAACAGGTCGGTTGCTGGCAAACTTCTGGATGGCGTCTGCCACTTACCACTCATTGATTGTAGCAACCTGGTATCCACTATTGCAGGTTGTTTTCTCTTGCCTTAACTTCATAATATAATCTCCCTTTCCCTAACACTACTGATTTACATGTGACATTTCTATTTATAGGCCCAAATTGCTGCATAAAGCCTTCCACCTATGATGTTTTTCTGGAACATACACCCCAGTCAACGTCAACAAAGAACGTAGTCCATTTGTCTCAGAGTAAAGTCACTGAATTTTGGATACTCCACTAAGCTCGCCTTTGTCTTTTTTAAACCTTGAATTTTATGAATATAAAAATAAACCTATATGTGCATATCTCATTGTCATTTAGCCGATCAAGTCAAGGCTTACAAAGTAACTCTACCAATAGTCGAATCCAAATTTTCTATCTCACTCTTCCTTCTATATTATATACTTCATAAATAAAAACATATCACATGTCCATCTATTTTACTAAATGCTAAATTTGTGCCTTATATTATTTCAATTACCTAAATATGATGGGTTGTTTATTTATTTATTTTAAGAAATTAAAATAATAGAAAGCATAAATTTAGTATTGAATAAAATAAATGAACATATGAGATGTTTTTATTTGTGGAGTATATAGTAGAATAAAAAGAGTGTAAAAGAAAATTTGGACTCTCAGAGTCGTTTTACTTAAATAGGTTAATTTAATTGAATTCCTTAGATCACAAGGACTTTATAAATAAATTAATTCTTCGTATTTTAAAATTTTGGATAGTGCTTCTAGCTGGAAACATAGCAAAGTACGACTACGGTGACGACGGTGAGAACAAGAAGCACTACGGGCAGGGCACTCCTCCTCTGTACAATCTGACACGCATTCCAAAAGAGATTCCTCTTTTCATTGGTTATGGAGGGAAGGATTTGCTTTCTGACGTTAATGACGTGAAGCTTTTGCTCGACAACCTTGAGGATCATCAGAAGGACAAGCTTGTGCTACAGTACAGAGATGACTATGCTCATTTTGATTTCGTTATGGCTGAGAATGCGGAAAGTGTTGTATATGATCCTCTTTTGGCTTTCTTGAGGACCCAAACTTGATTTTCAAAACTCTTTCAGAGATCCTCTACAGATGATTCTTTGGTCCAGTCAAAAGTTTCTCATTATTATTTGTACTGCACCTTTGATTTGATTTGATTTTAACTCTATCTTTGGTTAAATTTTTTTTTTTTTTTTTTTTTGGCCCTATAAGTTTGTGAAATAAGGTTCTACCTTTGTAATCTCACGTAGAACCCTTTGAAATATGGACGAAGGCTTTGTAAAGATTATTTTTATCAACTCATTTTACTATTTAATTTATTTTTATTACTATTTATGAATTTTTCTACATTTTTTAGTAATATTCATAATGAACTAATTTGAAATTTGCAAACCTTTTATCCCAAAAGAAAAAGTTTGTCAGTGGTGAAAACATGAATGTTAACGTACTCAGCCTAATTTTTTTTGCTGATTTGATTGAAAAAACTTAATTCCTTTTTTCTAGTAACACGTAAAATATCACAATTTTTACTATAATTATTTTATGTATCAGACTATGACTAACAGTCCATCACTTTCATATAAATTCATTATTTTTCTTCATCACTCATAATCTGTCATGTGAATAATTGTAGTATAAATTATAACATTTTATGTGATCTTATAATTTTTTTCCTCGTGATCCATTCAAAGGAAAAGAATTTGTTTGCTAATAAGAACTTACGACGTCAAAAATTGTGTAAAAGATCATGAAAATTTGTATCCCAGTCATTATTAGGTAAGTCACGCTGAGTTCCGATGCCACTATCAAATTCAAATTTGTGAGTTAAAGGGAGTTTATGAAAAGAATAAAAGAAAATCTCTTCTTCTAAAGATATGGATGTCGAAAACATAAAATTATAGATGATTTTCCTTTTGACAAACTTCACTGTGAAAATGATAAGTTCCTGAAGCTGATAGGTCTAGGTTTCAAATTTTCTTTTTATAGGTTGAAAAAAGAACAACTAGGAAAAAAATTCAATAATGGTGACAATGATAATAGGTTTTTTTATGAGAAAAATTAATAGATGCCTAAGGCCTAAGGGAATTAGTTTAAGAAATTTTAAAAAATATATATTTTTATGGAAAAAGGAAAAACAAATGATTTTACTTTACAATTTTTTATATTTCTCATAAAAATAGTATCAAAACTTTCATAGAATGGTTCATTAACAATGATATCGCGAAAGGCCGGAAGAAAGCATACATAATGCTATCTAAACTAAACTGTTAGTTTCTAGTAGTAAACCTTGAACCCATAAGCAATTCCTTGAATCCACAAGATAATAGGTCTGGAATCCAATAAGGAAAAAAAAAAAAAAAAAAAGAGACAAAGTCTAAAATTTTATTAGTAGACAAAGTCTACAATGCATTTAAATAGTAAAAAGAAAACCTAGTGCGGTTACGAAAACACATAAAACCCTAATTTGACTAAACAACATTAAAAACACCTAAAAAAATAATGAAATAAATACTCTAAATCTAAAATAATGTAAATTACATAAAATACCAAAATTAATAAATTATAAATATTAAATTGTAGATTTTGTCCTACATCAGACCCCTACAATTGAAAAAAAAAAAAAAAAAAAAGTCATCGAGTTGATTAGGGGTGGCGTTATGTTCAAGACAGGGGGTTAAAATGAACCCCCTGACTTGTCAAATAAATATATATATATATATATATATATATATATATATATATATTAACTTTTTTTTTTTACTTCCTAAATTTTTTTTTTTTTTTGGAACACCCTAGCCCTAAATTTTATTTAAACCCAACTGAAATAAATTTGAATATGATCATCTTAATGCTATTTTAATAATAAATGTGGGGCCAAGGAATTAGGCAACCCTAGCTCACTTCGTACCAAGCCCAAGGCCCATGCTGAGGAGAAAGAAACTTCCGAGGACAACGTGAAAAAGTTTAGATCACCCAGGAGGACCGCCCTGACCAGAGGAGGGAGAGTCAACACCCCATCAAAGGCAGCCTCCCAGAGCACCCCAAAAGAAAGAACGAATATAATGTACCGACCATGGGAGGACGGTGGAGGAGCAAATCCAAGACAAACTGTCACCTCCCCATTAAATGCCCACCGTTGGCGCTCTGGCCACATTAATGAGGAAATAACCCCTGAACACTGCAACCTTGGTAGTTGCAGCTCACAGAAGGATGGAAAAACGGCTGATGGGACAAGCACTCGAGTAGTGACCTGCCCGGTCGACAAATGTAGAGTTAGGATTAACTGAAAATGGATATATAATGTAAGAAACTCTTCTGAAGAGGGCTCCCTCGGAAGGAGGGAAAAAAGGAAGGTTACCTGGTCCCCACTAGAAGGGAGCTCACCAAATGGAGCTAAGAATAAACCTTCTTCATTAAAACCCAGTCCACCTCAGTTTAGTTGCCATGAACGCCATGCCAACCGCTGTCCATTCGCTAAAACCCGGCCCTTTAACCCGCTCTCTACAAATTCATTGTATCGGGCTAGCTAGGCTTGAGTCCACTCATCCAAAGGAAAAGCAGTGCACAAACCCGGTCCCTACAATAAATATTATATGGCAAGTTGTAACTGGTTTTTATTTGGACCCACAATTAACATCATTTTTTACCTATCATTAACAACTTGCCACCTAGATTTGTTATAAAATTTTTGTGTATTGAATTTTATTTTATTTTTTTAAATGTTTCAAATTTTTGCTCCTTCGTTTTTTTTTTTTTAATCTCCGGGACTTTAGCTTACTTTATTGCTGATAGAAAAATGAAGTTGTTTTTCCTTGCACTTCTTTTCTTCATAAGCAAAAAATTACATTACTGTTATAACCAACAGATCTCTATCTACATATGTGATTCTTTGTCATTCTCCTTATCTCTATTTCTCTCTTTCTCTCTTCTATATTTTCTTAGTTTTTCTCTTTATTTGATCAAATAGTTTGATAAATACTCTATAAATTTCTAAGTCCAAGAAGTATTTTAGTGCTTGCTCAAATTCCAAGAGAGTAACCACATGTACGATTAAAAAACCATACTTCAAAAGCAAAAACTTATATTAGTTACTATTTTTTTTTTTTTTTGTTGAGAAACTACTATTTTTTTCTTAGTTTCACATTTACTCCTAGTTCTACTCCTAGGTGTGTTACTATTCTTCTTTATTATATATTTTTATTTTTACTTAATTATATTTGTTGTTAAACCAATCTTTAAACTATTAATAACTTTTTTAGACTATTGTACAATAAAGTTGTATTGTATACTGAATTGTATTTAGAATACTTTTTTAGATGATTGTATATAATATGGAAGTTTTATTAACAGAATAAAAATATATCATTTTTTTTTTAAACTACCCCCTGACAAATTTCTAGCTCTATTATTATTGACCCTCTTAGAAAAAAATTCTGGAGCCACCACTAGAGTTGATAGTCGAAATCTAAAATCTTCCACTCCAAATAAACAAATACTTTAAATGCTTTGATAACTTGATCTGGTTTTGAAACTTGAATCCTTCATAAAGTGTAGCATAAAATTTCTTCTTATTTACCTTCAATTTATTTGCAACATCAATCAACAAAGGGTTGATAATAAAATTAAAATTTTCTACTCCAAGAAAATCAACATATTGTGTCATCATCTTCAACAAATCAACCAAAACTTGGGGATTGTGTAGAAAACTTTCATGTTTCGAACATATTGCTTTTGGTACGAATATACAGATTTATAATCAACACTTGTATAATCTAGTATATCATAATAGTCATTAGGAAACCATAAATCAATTAATTCCCTTTTCATTCTTTGCCAAGAGTGGATTGGATGCTTACCTCGTTAGTTTCAATTGATTTGAATGTCTTCTCACCATTCCTCTGCTTCATTGTCCAATTTATTAGATGCAAGCCGTACTTTTTCTTCATTAAAAATCTTCCAAAAATTAAAATTCTCCAAATCAAGAAGCCAATCAATAAAATCCAACTTACACATATCTCCATCAAAGATTGAAATTTTCTTGTAGTTAGGAGTGTATCTTTGTATATATTGATAATTATTGTTGTGATGTGATTTCCTAGCAACAAGAGTTGCAATCCCTTGCTGGATTTCATGCATACTTTGCTTTCTTTCTTCACGAAATTGGTGGAACTCAGCCCTAGTGAGAACTGAGTCTTCAAATTCATTTTTGTTGTTATGGTGGTTACTGTCTTGTCGATTAGGCATCGAACTAGAGTAAGTTAAGGCTCTAATGCCAACTAATGTCGTGAAAGCACACACAATGCTCTCTTTGATAGAACAAAAACTAAACTGTTAGTTTATGGTAGTAAATCTTGAATCTATGAAGGGTTTCTTGATTTATAGGTTTGGAATCCACTAGAAAAAACAATAGACAAAGTCTGAATTTTTATTAATCTAAAAACTAAATTGCCTATAGAGGCTACAATACATTTAAATAGTAAAAAGAAAACTTAGGGAGGCTAGGAAAACACACAAAACCTAATTTGACTAAATAACATTAAAAACAACTAAAAACACTAAAATAAATATCCTAAACCTAAAATAACATAAATTACATAAAATATCAAAATTAATAAATTAGAAATACTAAATTGTAAATTCTGTCCTACATTAAACAAATTCCCTAAGAGCGCCCCTTAACTGTAACATTTTTTCTAGACTTATCTTCCTCTCCACAAGTTTCTAACAATGTTGGTTTTATACTCATAACAAATGGGGTGTAACGAACAGTAGTGTTGGAATCCCACGAAATATACAGAAGCTTTATCGAGGCTCTACGTGGTTCATGAAGCTTGCTTGCTTGCATTTTCTTTTGGTTCCCACACACACACATATATACACACATGCACTCTAGCATGACCGCTCTAGGAATTTTTGTTTGGGTGGTCAAGAACAAGAAGAAGAAGAAGAAGAAGAAGAAGAAGAACAAGAACAAGAACAAAAGTATGGATTAATAAATTGTTGATAAATATATATTGTTAATTGTAAAACTATTCTTAATTATTTTTCCAAGCTAGTATTTTAAATATTTTATTGCTCAAACCTTAAATGTTAAAAAAAAAAAAAATCATATCATATTATATTATATACTATATAATAGAAATTGGACATAAAAGTCGTGGTTACGCCAAGTCGTTACATAAAATTGCAGAAAATTTATTGTTGGGTTTAGAAATTGTTGTTGAGCCATGTGACTGCATCAAATTGCATAATATTTATTAAATTTTTTTGAAAACATTAGTTGGTGGTAGGGGTGTTCATATCATATTATATTATATACTATATAATAGAAATTGCACATAAAAGTCGTGGTTACACCAAGTGGGTACATAATATTGCAGAAAATTTATAATTGGGTTTAGAAATTGTGGTTGAGCCAAGTGACTGCATCAAATTGCATAATATTTATTAAATTTTATTGAAAACATTAGTTGGTGGTGGGGGTGTTCACCATGCGGTTTTGGCTATTTTAAGCACAACACTTTGCGGCTTGGCCAACCATCACCGCACCGCACCTTAGTTTTATGGTCACATGTGCGGTGTACAAGGCACGGTATGGTCGGTTTTGGGATGATATATTCTTTAAAATGTCATGGTCAATTACTAGTTTGCTATTAATAACCAAAACAATATGACAGTAAGTTTTTTTTTTTTTTTAAATATAATTGTGCAACAAAAAAAAAAGAAAAAAAAGAAAACCATGACAGATTGACAATAAACTAAAAGTACCACAAATATATACCAAAAAAAAAAATGCATTAAACTTTTGAACTATTGATTTTGTGAGAGTGAGAGGTGGAGAAGTGAATGAGGTTTGGAACTTTTGATTTTGTATTTAACCAAAACAAAGATGTTTTTAATATGAAACTGGAATGTACTAACATTGAGCTGGCCACTTAGTTGATATAATATTAAATTATTAATATATTTAATCGAATATATATATGGGTGTAGTACGGTGCGGTTTTCTTGTTGTAAAACTGCACACCGCACCTCATACTGTAGCGCGGTTCATTACCACTTGCGGTATGGTGTGGTTACTCTATTTTGAGGGCGGTTTTGGTCAGTTTAGGTGCGGTAGTGCGGTTTGGTAAACACCCCTAGTTGGTGCCATACAACTACTACCTACAAGAAACTTGATGAGTTTAAACCTAAGCACCTTATGTCCTGGTGTCATACAACTACTATCTAACAGAAACCTAATAAGTTTGAATAGCAATGAAATTCTACTCAAAACTTACATACTTTTTGTTCTTTTTCAGATTATGATTATTTTTTGTGTAGATAAACAGCATCCTATACCATCTTCTTGATTTATACGATATTTGATTTTCACCTAAACTTCTTTTTGTTCATATGAACTTTTTCACAACTTAAAATTCTCTATATAAAGGTGGTGTGTGTGTGTATCAGGTTTTTAGCTTCTTTTGTACCCAACCACAACCTTGCATGTACGAATTTGTTTCCTTGAGTTTTTTTTTTTAAATAAAAATAAATAGGTTTTGTGTATTTGTTGCCTATTATTATATAGTATATGATATAATTTTTCTCTAAACTCTTGTATCTATGAATCTCATAGTGATTAAGTGATCACAATTTTTTTTATTGTTGTTGTAGACGTTGCACCTTTTACTGATGACTTATATATAAAATTTTAATTTAAGGTATTTAAAGGGATTTTGCTGTGATGTAATGGTGTGGAATGTTTTCTCTTTAAGTAGATTATATAGAAAAATATGTGTATCATTTATTTTCTTATCCCAAGAATGTTTGTTGTTGACAATCATGGTTTTCGTTTGGTGCTTTGTCATGTGTAGTATAGCTTCTTTAAAAGCAAAATTTAATGCCAACATGAAATTGGATACAAGAGAAAAAGAAGCATCTAAAAAAAGTTCTTACATGTGGGCCTAGCTTATAATAATGAGATAATTAGATCAGTTGATCCAAATTCCTATGTAAGCCACCCCTTACTTAACTCCATTCTCATATGTTTTAAATGTTCAGAAATTTGGATTGTTCTTAATTAATGAATTGAAATGTTTGGTTAATTTTGTATTTGAAAGTTTTTTATTATTAAATTCATTATTTTTTCCATGTATATATATTAATATATGTGTTGTGATTTTTTTCTTTGAGTTTTAATTATTTTGTAATACTTATAAATTTGGATGGTTTATAGATGTGGTGATTGCTTGAGGCTTAAAACACAATGTAATTAAAGGCATTACTCAAGTTGAATAAATTAGGGTGTTATATATATACTAGTCTCATCACATGCACTTCACATGTCATAATATTTAAAAGTGAGAAAAAAATAGCGTCCTAATTTTTAGGATAATTTTCTACATGAATTTTTTTTTTCTTTTCTAATTAGTTATTTGTATTTGAGTTAGTGGCTTATAAAAGTTTGAAATTTTGAATTTAGAATAAAACTAGTCCCTAACCCGTACGATACACAGAAAAGTTATTTATATAATAAAATCTAAGAAATTTAGAAATAGAAAACGAAGTCAATAATATGTATATTATAGACATTTTGCTAGTTAGCATTTAAAAAAAAAAAAAAAAAAAAGATCTGTCATAGTTAAATAAAATACAATGGGAAGAAATATTTAACTTCTATGCTTTTGTATAGTTTAGAAGTGTTGTCTAACATAAAATGTTATTGGGTTGTAAGAGAGATTTTTATAAAATGTTAATATATGCTTATATTGTCAACATCTCACTGTAGGTACATAGTTATTGAAACCTACAAAGTAATTTATAATTCTTAAATTAATAAAGCAAAATTCCCAAAAGTTATATACACACACACACACACACACACACACACACACACACACTCAAAACTTATATAAACTACAAAGATATAAACAAATCTTACTTAGTCGCATGAACCCAAATAAAAATTCTCAATAAAGCAAAAATATATAAGGTAAAGAATTAAGATCAACCTACTGAGACGCAAATACCAAAAACCCCCAAGAATTAAAGCTTCCAAATTTTATAGAATCCTCAAATTCTACTTCAAAACCAAACAAAACCCTTCAAATTCAAAAAATTCATATATAATATACCAAATAAAAATTTACCACTCTCTGAGCTGGAAGACATAAGTTGCAGCTTTGATTTTTCTTTAAAAAATATAGATACTTCATCTGCCATATACAAAATAAAATAATTATTAGAAATTTCAACCCACAAAAGCACTATCAAAATATAGAGATTAACCCAAATACTCAAAAGAAAATCAATTCTAAATATAACAAAAGAATAAGATAGAATGAAAATCTCAGGCATAAATGAAAGCAAATAAAAAAGAAAGAACCTATGGTTTTTTTTTTTTTTTTATTATTTTTTTTTTATGTGAGTCTCTCTTCTTCTTTTAATTTTAAAGTGAAGTTAAATTTAGGGTTTTAAGATGGTAATTGTTAGGGTTTTAAGGACAGAAGAGAGAGTCCTACCAGGAGTCTCTCTCTTTTTTTCTTAATCCTAAAGTTTTTTTTTTTTTTTTTGACGTGAGTCTTTCTTTTTTGAAACCTAAAGTGAGTCATTTTTTTTTTTTTTAAATTCTAACATGAGTTATCTTAAAAAATTATAATTAATTTTTAATCTTCAATTTTATATTATATATAGATAATAATAATGATGTGATAAGCCCTGGAGTGGTCAACAAAATATATCTAATAGAGTTTTACTTAAACTAAACTATTGTAACACTGAAAAGAATCTAAAATAAAAAGAAAAAAAAAATAGCGGTGATGTGAAAAATTGTGGGAGCTTCAAAAGTTTCGGTTATATATATATATATATATACACTAGTCATAGGCTCGTGCGGTCCACGGTTTTATGAAAAAACTTATAAAATAAATGTATAAATAATTATATATTTTAATAGATTCAATAAAGATTAAAAAAAAAATTATCAAGTGTAAATAATTATCTCACTAAAATAAGGGGTAATATTTCTTCCTAAAACTAAATTAAATTGATAATTCCAAATTGAATTTTAAATTGATAATTATATTTACAAAAATGTAATAAATAATTGATAAATCTAAAATTAATATAATCTTGATAATATTATAAATTAAAATTAAAGTCAATAATTCAAGAATACACGTGTAGAACATCTTGATAATTTGATGTAATATAAAAATCAAATAAAAAAATTGTTAAAATTTGTGGGGACCCAGTTTCCGGGCAACCCTCTTACAATGAATTTGTAGAGAGTGGATAGAAGGGTTAGGCTCTAACAAAAGACACAACAATCGACGTGGGTTTACAAGATCAAAAGCAAGAAGTTAACTAAGTATTCTTAAGGAGAGTTCATCCTCGGCCCAATCCAAGGAGCTCTTTCCTTAGAACTTAACGAACACCAGGGTCGCCATTGATCACCCTGGAGGCCCATTCACCCTCCCCCCCTAGGGCCAACCGGCCAGGGACCAACCTCTATACTTTGGAGGTTTTATCTATTATATAGTCTTGATCAGTTGATCTCTGCCATCTATTTGTCGGCCATCTGAACTCGTATCTGAGGGCTTGTCCCATCAGCCGCCTTTGCAGGCTTTCTGTTAGTTGAAGTAACCAAGGCTGCACTGTTTACTGGTCAATTCACCATTAATGCGGCCAGAGTGTTGGTGGCATGCATTGAATGAGTGAGTGATAGTTTCCTCCCTCCAATGTCGGCTTGCCGAGGACGTGAGCATCCTCGGCGAGGTCCCTTAATGACTTGGGCCTCGTCCACTTATTCTCGGATTCTGCATTCTCTTCGGTGTGGACCTTGGGCCCGATATGGAGTGGGTTGGGGCTGCTAAATATTTGGGCCCCACAAAATTAATCTATTAATTCTAACCATATTTAATCATTAATTCTAAGACCCTAACCCAAAGCATATAAATTAGATCAAAGCTAAGAAAATTAGTTTAAACAAAAGGCAACCAATACACAAACCCTAATCAATTTAATAAAAACAAAATACAAAAACAAAGAAGGAGCCTTTAGAAACTTGACAATGTTTTCTAATGTTTTGAATTCATTAATTAAAATCACATGAAGACAAAAAACCAATAATAACACTAAAGAAAATAAAAAAAAAATGAAAATAATAATAATAAAAGAAGAAAGAATGCATACCTGCATTGTCATGAGATTTAGGCATTCACATATTGAAATGAGCTCCACTCCAAAAAGGATATATAGGGTTATATATATTGGTAGAATTCCATTTGAAATATAATTCATTTAAATCTTATTGAAAGTAAAGATATCTAATCAATGTGTTTGTTTTTATCCCATAAACATTGGAATTAAAAAAAAAGGTCATATGAATAGAATGAAAAAAAAGAGTTGATTCAACATAACGTAATATATAAAAAATTAAAATTTAAAAAAAAATTTAAAAAAAAGAGAGAAAGAGAACGTGGTTGATAGTTATAAGGAATTTTGATATATATATATATATATATATAAATGTCATCAACGTAGAAATTATTAAATTAATGGAGATATATATTGTTTTTTGGAATAGATAGAGATTATCAAATTATTGGAGATATATACTGTTTCTTGGGATAGATTTATATTAATTACCACTTGAAGAATTTGGATTGTGCTTATCCCTTAATAATCAAGTTTTGTAGCTTGATATTCTGATAAAATAATATTAATTTAATAATATTAAAATTTTGAAAATTTAGATAATAAATATTATCTAAATTAAATTTTTGTATGTTAAATATTATCCCTTAGTTTAAGAAATATATCCTAACAGATAAAAAAAATAATGTTAATCTAATTTTATTTAATGATAAGAATGAATTAGAGTTCTGGTAGTATACTATTCTTTTTTAGTTCTTTAAAAATCTAAAAATTTAATAAAATTTCTACAATTTGGTGAAGTCATGTGGCACAACCACGGCGTCTAAGCCCAACTTTTATTATATTATATTATATATATATATATATATATATATAGATGTGGTAATTTAGATTGGAGAAGAGAAAGGGAAATACCTAAAATTTAGGAACTTTTTAAAAAATAGTAAATTACTCTTTTAACCAGATTGTTTTTTAAAATTTAAAATTAGGGTAAACTACAAGTTTGGTCCCTGACTACTTTTACATTGTATGTCAATTTGGTCCCTAACATTTCACAAGTGTCAATTTAGTCCCTAATCATTTGATATTTTATCAAAACAGTCCTTATTGTTAAGTTATGAATGGAAAAAACTGACATAGTTAATAGTTAAAATAAAATATTATTTTCATGCCACATAGATTGCCACTTGTATTGCCACGTCATCATAAACTTTAAAAAGATAAATATATATATATATATATATATATATATATATATAGTGAGGACTAAAAAACCTAGAATTTTCTTTTCCTTTGCTTTCTTGGGGACCATTTTGAGGTTAAAAACCGAAAATTGAAACTCAACTTCATTCATTTTCCCATATTTTCCCAACAACCAAACGTGGAAAAAACCAAAACTTCAAAGCTCATGGAACCATTCTTTAATTCCCATTCCCAGATTAAGCAATAAAACATAGCATGTGGTGGAGTGGAGAGCGACAACGAGATTTCTCTCCCTAGTCCCTACTATCTCTATTCAATGGATAGTAACTAATATGGAGGAATTTTGTTGGAAATCTACAGCTTTTAATTGATATTTGAGTGGGTCACTTGCCGATGAGAGCTATGGTTCCCACCTAGCTAATAATTCATATACAAACTACAAACTATGTATAGCCACCCAAAGCCACAACACCAAAAACATGTTTTTGATTCTCTGATGCGGCAAAAACAAAAATATAATTTTATTTTGACTGTTAGCCACGTCAGTATTTTCCATCCATTACTTATTGGTAGGGATCATTTTGACATAATACCAAAAGGTTAAGGACTAATTGACGCAAGTGAAATATTAGAGACCAAATTTACATCAGCCTAAAGGATAGGGGCCAAACTCCTAATTTTCCTTTAAAATGATTTAACTAAAATATAAGGGTATTTTAGAGAGTTTAAGAATTTGTGAGAATATTTTAGCACATAAAATGATGAAACCTAAACAAGAAATCCTGTTATTAGTAGTGTGTGTGGGTTGGGTTCAAATTACACCTAGTGTAACTTCAAGCAATGTTATACCACCCAATAACTTGTTATTGAATTCATATTTTAAAAATTCCACTGTTGAATTATATGTTCTATCTGTTCTTAACATGCATACTAATATTCATGCCAATCAGTTATTATTTACCATTTGATTCATAAATTCATCTTTTATTCATTATTTTAAACTACAAAAATTTGAATTTAAACAATTGATTGATAACATGACTATTGATATTTAATCATCTTGAAATTTTGCAAGCATGGAGAATGCATGAAGATAATGTAATCCAATGATGAGTTTGTTAAAATTCGCATTCAATTAAAAAATACTGAGTGATGTAACATTGTTTAAAGTTATACTAGGTGTAACTTATAGCCATCTCTCTCTCTCTCTCTCTCTCTCTCTCTCTCTCTCAATATATATATATATATATATATATATTCCTTTTTTTTTAATTAGTAAGTTAGAATGTTATACGTTGATACCACATATGTAGGTTTTATGATAGGTTAGGAGGGTGACATAACTATTTGAATAAAATCAAAGCTACAAGTCTACAACAGATGATATTTCTTTTAGGTGTACAAATACAATTGATTTTTTTATCTGAAATTTGGAATTAATTCTTTTAGGATAACCTTATTCATGCAAGTATTAGAAAATATTTTATTGCGAGAGTTCAAATTCCCCTCTTGAATAATAAATATGGAATTATAAAAGAAATTAAAAAAAAATTTTATTGATCATTTTGATTAGAGATATTATATAAAAGGAAAAAAATATATAAAACTATGCATTTTAGAAGAAAACAATAAAAGATCATTTAAATATTATTTCCAAAAAATATATAGAGAAAATTTATGACCACAACTGTGCAATTCAAGGTACTTTCACTAGTATAGTTTTATAAAAAGTTAAAATCAAAGAAAAATGAATTACCAAAAAAGACGGTTGATATCAACAAAATTACAAAATGGGAAAAATCATAAAATGAAAAAGAAAAAAAAAGTTGATATTAGTGATCGAGCTTTTAAGTTTATCAAATTGATAAATTTGATAAGAACAATTAAGATTTTGTGTTTATCTAAAAATAACTTCAATTTAGTACAACCACTTGGAACATCCACGGCTTCTATGCCTATCTAAAAATTACTGCAATTAGGTTTAGCTACTTGATGCATCTACGACTTTTAAGCCCAACACACACACACATCTAATTTGAATCCCCACCTAAAATTAGATATGTGTATTTGGAATCTTTCTATTAAAAGAATAAATCTGTTAACATTTGTAATTTATTACGGTACTAAATTACATATATCTAGCACATTTTAAAACATTCTTTTTAGGTTGCCCCTAAAAAAATTGCATTTTAAGTTAATTAGGAAAAAAATTAAGGGAAAAAGAAAATGAAGAAAAAAAATGATAGAGTATTTAAAGGAGCTTATAGTGAATATTTACTCTTATAGAGTAATACTACAGCCACAAACTATTTTACAACATTTTTACAAAATGTTGATGTGACCAACTTCTTATTAATTTTCATCTAGACCCACCATTAATATCACTTTATCATTTACCAATAACACTCACCACATTAACAGTTTGACAAATTTTTTGTAAAAAAAATTGTATCACTAGCATTACGCTTTATTATAATGATAGAATTTATAGTGTGCATTTAATGACCTTTTTTTATTAATTTTTTTTATTTACCATTGGCATATGGCAAAAATATTTACATGTACCAATAATTATCTGATATGTGGCGTTAATTTTCCATATCATACCAAATTGACAAAGAAAGTTGCAAAAGATGAGATGTGTCATTGTTTATATGCATTGTCAAAGGGACACATATCATTATTGTGTGCATCAACAAATTTTGGGATCAACTTTTATAATATAATAATTGTGATACTACATTACACATATTTAGCACATTTTAAAACATGTCTTTTAAGTTACTTTTGAAAAAAAATTAATGGGGAAAGAAAAGGGAAAAAAATTGATGGAGTTTTTAAAGAAACTTATTGTGGATATTTATTATCATAGTAGAATTTATAGTGTGCCTTTAATGAGATTTTATTTTTTTAATTTTTATTTACTGTTGATAGATGGCAAAAGGATTTACATGTACCAATAATTATTTGCCACATGGCATTAATTTTCCATATCATACCAAACTGAAGAAGGAAGTTACAAAAATGAGATGTGTCTTTGTTTTATACATAGTCAAAGGGGCATGTGTCATCATTGTGCACGTCCACCAGTTTTGCGATCAAACTTTTTTAATATATATTATATATTATGGTACTACATTACACATATTCAGCACATTATAAAACATGCCTTTTAGGTTGCCTGGGGAAATTAGACTTACCCTCTAAACTATAACCCCTTGTACATTTAATGCCTTAAACTATGAGAATGCACGTTTTACCCCCTCTAAATTATTACCCACATAACACTCTCCCCCCCACCCCCCGCCTAAACCATTACTAGTGTAAAATAGGTTATATTTTGGGGGTGGGGGGCAAAATGTGTATTATCATAGTTTAGGAGCGGTAAGTGTAGAAGGTGGTATAGTTTAGGGGGTAAAGTATGCATTTTCATAGTTTAGAGGAGTAAGTGTGTTAGGACATATGTGGTTCACATGTTAAGAACATATGTCATATTATTTATGTAAATCGGCTAATCCTTTGACAAAACGCACTCTACTTGTAATTGGGTAGTTCTAGGTGTTTTTAATACTTCAAGAAACAAGGTTTCAAGGTTAAGTGTTGAAGTCATTGAGTTTGTTCAAGAAAAAGCAAGCTGAAGTGCAAAGTTTTTAAAACTCGACACCTTCTCGATAGCTACCTCGACACCTGCTATCTGTCGAGATTTAAAAATCAGATTTTTCTGTTCTGATTTCTTGGGATCCGTGAATGTGTTTTTGGGCCTGCTTTTCTTCTAACCCTAAACATATAAAAGGATTATTTTAAGAGCCGTCAACATAGACACAAGTTGCAAAAGCATTGAGCAATCCTTGTTCAAGCAAATTGTGATAAAAAAACAAAGTTCTTGACCTAGTTCATCTTCTCTGAAGAAGTTGCTGTGTATTTGCACCAAAGGGTTTTGTGACCAAGCATCTTCCTAATCTTCATCGCATAGGATAAACTAAAGAACTTTGCAGCCAACCTCTCTTTCTAAAGTTGGTGTTTGAAGTTGCTTATTGGGATCCGCGCATCTGGTTAGTCACGTACTTGGGAGCCGTGCATCAAAAGGGGGAACTGTCACTACAGATCAAGTCCAATTGGATATTGGGGTAAGGGTTTAACTGTAGGTTAGTAAGGTACTTGGGATTCCTTTACTTATAACTGCTTGATTTGATAATAGTGGAGTTTCGGGAGTGGTGACCTGAAAATCACCCGGTGGGGTTTTTGCCGTTAGGATTTTCCCCATTCGTGAACAAATCAATGTGTCATTTAATTTCCGTTGCATATTTAGTTATTTGGTGATTTGTTTTTGCTGCCACGTAATTGCATGATAAATTGATTAATTAATAACTTGGCTAATTAATTAATTGGTTTAATCACAAGGGATCATTCAGTTTGTGGCCTATCAAGTGGTATCAGAGCAGGCACACTCTGATTAGGTTTAATCTTTGCTGTGTTTGATCCATTGACCCCTGTTTGTCATGGATAGAGGACAATCTCTAATTATACCTCCTTTATTTGATGGGACTAACTATGCCTACTGGAAAGTACGCATGAGAGCTTTTTTTGCAGTCCTTAGATGAGAAGGTGTGGCAAGCTGTTGAGATTGGCTGGACCAAGCCAAAAGAAGCGCTAGCCGATTGGGATGAAGTCAAGATCAAGGCGGCAAACTTCAACAGCAGAGCGTTGAATTCCCTATTTAGCGCAATCACCAATGAGGAGTTCAAGAAGATGTCCTCAACAGAAACTACTAAGGAGGCGTGGACCATCCTCCAGACAACCTATGAAGGAACAAAGGCTGTCAAAGATTCAAAGCTACTGAGGCTCACTATTAGCTTTGAAGAGATTAAGATGGAGGAGGATGAGTCGTTTGATGAGTTCTATGCCAAGCTTAAGGACATAGTGAACTCAGCCTTCAATCTTGGGGAAACCATCCCTGAACCTAAGGTTGTAAGGAAGGTGCTTAGATCTCTACCTGAGAGATTTCATGCCAAGATTACGGCAATAGAAGAATCAAAGGACATTGACAAAATTCCTTTGACTGAGTTGGTTGGGAACTTGCAGACCTACGAGCTAGGGTTATCAAGAATTGGCAAGTCAAGCAAGGGCAAGAGCATGGCCTTGAAGGCAAACAGCAGTGATACAGATGAGTCTTCTGATGATGAAGATTCCAAGATGAAGTCCTACATTACAAGGCAGTTCAAGAAGTTTATGAAGAATGCCAATGGGGGGAGCTTCGACAAGGACCGCAGGCAATCCAGTTCTTCTCAGTTTAAGAGCCAAGACAAAGGAAGGAAGGATGCTAAGGATGGCGGTCAGTACACTGTTCCGGCAGGACCAAAGTGTTTTGGATGTCACGGGTTTGGACACATGAAGAATGAGTGTCCTACATACCTCAAGAGCATTGGGAAGAGCAAGGCACTTGCTGCAACCCTAAGTGACACTGAGCCTGAAGATGATTCCGACAATGAGGACGATGGAATCTTAAATGCCTTCACTGCCACAGTTAATCCTACTGAAGGGATTGTTGAAGAAGTGGAAGAATAAGAAGAATTGGTGGATACTGAATGTGAGAAGATGGATGATAAAGATGATATCCATTCAGCCTATGAGAAGCTTTACAAGCTCTCTGAGAAGCATGAGAAGTTATATAGGCTGGCCACCAAAAAGCTCAATGATGTGGAATTTGATCGAGAAGAGTTGTCCACAAAATTTGATGAGGCGAATCAAACTATTGGAGCACTGAGATTTGAAAACAACTTCCTAGCTGAGAAAACCAAGAAGCTTAAAGCAGAGCTGTTTCAAGTCAGACCTCAACTGGAGAGGACTTCAAGTGCAAAACTTGATGAGATGCTCAGCAACCAGAAATCTGCTTTAGATCGAATAGGTTTAGGGTATGGTCTTTCTTTCTCTAATTCTGCTTCTACTAGTTCTACTGTTTTTGTTCCTCCTACTAATACTGTTAAAGTTGAGAACACTGATGTTAAAACTAAATTAGCTAGTGAGAACGTAGGCAAGGGTAAATCCATCTTAGGAACACCCCCTAAGAAAGATAAGAAAGATGCTAGAAACCCTAGGGTTAAGAAGGCTAATTCTCAAAAGCCTAAACAAAAGAAGCAGCATCTCTATCATCATTGTGGAGTTGCCGGTCATACTCGACCAAATTGCTACAAGTGGCTAGCCACCCAACAGAGCAATAGCATGACAGCATCTGGAAGCTAAAATCAGCTTCAATCCTCTCTTGCTTCTCTTGGAGATCTTCTAAAAGCTATCATGTTCCTTTCGAACTTGAACGGTTTCAATTCTCCCTCATCACCACCGATTCAAGGATTTAATCAAAGGAAAGGCTCTTCCAAGGTGTGGAAGAAAAAGGACTCAAAGTGATTTCATCACTTTCTTCTCCCTTGTTGTTTTTCTTGTTTGTTGCATTGCTTGTGTGTTTTGCATTTTTATTGAGACAGTCTAGTTTTATGCATTGTTTTGCTTTGTTAACATGTTTTTGTGTGTTTACTTTCAGTTTTGTTTATTTTGTTTTTAATATAAAATAAAAAAAATTGAAAAATTGAAAAATACAAAAACAGTGTGTGTTTTGTGTACTTTGGTACTTGTGTACCTTGGATGGCCAATGAAACAAAGTTTTCTAAACTTTGTATCTGTTGTAGCTTAGATGAGCATCTTTATGCACAACTAAATAAGTGAGTTTTGTGTCTCTTGTTTGTGATGAGTAAGATTAGGTTATCTCTTAAAACTTAACACTCATATCACTCTTTTTGACGGGTAGGACTAGAAAATCCTAAGAGAAAGGCATAAATAACCATCTCACCACTGTTATCCGCCAATCATTAAATGACATCTGTATGCTTTGGCATAGCAAAAATGTGATGTCAATGACATTTGTGTGCTTCGGCATAGCAATATTGGAATGTCAAATATCAATGGGTATTTCTTTTCTCTCTCATAACCCATGCTTGATATGCTTAAAAAGAAAATATGCAAAGAAATAAAAAGCAAAAAGATTAAAAATGCTTTAAAAATGGTTGCAAGCGTGTATTCTAGGAGATGTGGGAGTTATAAGATGTACCTCGAAGGTGATAGTCCCCATCAAGCAGTTATGATTGTGTGTGAGTTAAAGTTATTTTCTCATATCTCAAATCGTCATAACATGTATACACATATGCAATCTTGCGATGTTTTTCACACATAACACGCAATATTTTTTGCTACTTTTGATACATGTGCAGGTACAATGTGATTTAGCCATCACAAAGGTTTTACATGTGCTTTTGTATGCTTACTAAACTATCATGACTTATTTTTGAAATATAAAATTGATTAGACTTGTTTAATGTGTGTGTGTGTTTTTAGGAGATCCATGTGCTTAAATTTTCATTGAGAGATGATTTTTGAGAGCTTTTTATGTTGGTTGGATCATAGTTGAGGTGTATGTTTTGATTGCATTCATGTCTGTGTTTTTCACTTCTCGAAAAACTGTTTTTAAAAGTTGGCTCGACACCTTCTCGATACCTGATCATCTGTCGAGCTTCTCAAGCCTTTTTCTTATCGCAATCTCGACACCTCTTCGACACCTGGTGGATTGATCGAGAAATCTTTTGTCTCCTTGATAGATTCTCGACACCTGATAGATCAATCGAGATTCCCTTGTTGTGTCTGATGTCTTCTTTCTAGACACCTGTCTCGACACCATGTGGATCGATCGAGAAATCTCCTGTCTTTTCGACACCTCCTCGACACCTTGTCGATCTATCGAGCTTCTTATATCTGAAAATGGTCTTGCATCTCGACACCTCTTGATGCCTTCAGCTGTCGACGGCCATTTCCTCGATACCTTCCTCGACAGATTCCTCGATACCTCTCGACACCTCAGCTATCGAGATTTACTGAGGTGCCTATTTAAGGATCTGTTGCGATTCTCTCTCATTTCACTCGATCTCTCTCGATCTATCCGAAGACTTTTCACCTCCCAAACAAGTTTCTCTCACTCAAATCTTCATCATTTTCGATCTTCACTTGCATTCCATCACCTGGTATGTTCATTTTCCCTTACTTTTTCATGCATTACATGTTTTAAAACCTAAGTTTTGGGATTTTTTGAAAATTTTGGGGTTTTTCAAAATTGATGAGTTTTTCTTGAAATTTTGGGCTGGGTTTTCACTTAAATGCTTTTAAAATGTCTTACATTACATTTCATGTGCATTAGAATGATATTTACATGCATTTAGATGTGTGTTTCTTGTATGTGTGCTGATAGGATTGGATTGGGCTGAGCCCATGATGTTTTTTTGATTTGCATGTCACATGCTCATGCATTCCCATGCATATGTATCTTTTTGTTCAGTATATTTGTCATATTTGAACTATTTGGGACTTTTCTGATTGTCTCCCTCTCTATCTCTTTCTCATTCTTTTACGTTAGTTGTGTCTATGGCACCCAAACGTAAATCCACTCCTGCTCGGAATCCTCTGCGTTCTGGAGCTTCCTCTTCTTCTAACTCTGCTCCTCTTAACCTTCGGTTTCATGATGGAGATGCCCACAAGGCATTTACTGAAAACTTTTCTAGACGAGGTGTTCATTCGGAACACCAAGTCATTCTGGCGAACTTCGCCGACACTGACCTTCCCTCTGTCATTCACAGTAGGGGATGGGAGTCACTGTGTGACATCCCGGTCACCTGTCCTCTTGTGCTACTTCAGGAGTTTTACTCCAATATGCACGGGATTGATCGTTCAGTACCTCTTTTTCATACTCGCGTTCGAGGTACGTGCATTGCTGTCACTCCGCAGCTAGTTGCGGATGTGTTTAGGGTTCTTAGGATAGAGTTTCCTGACTATCCTACTTGTGAGCGTCTGAGGACTGTGTCCAAGGATGAGCTCATTTCCGCTTTTTGTGAGCTCTCTTCTGATTGGGGTGAGCATCAGTATACATTATGTAGACCTTTTGCTAAAGGTCCTAGATTTCTTAATATGGTGATGACTTTTGTACTCCATCCTCTCTCTCACTACAACTCTATCACAGAGCCTCGTGCTCGATTTTTGCTATCTCTTCTTGAGCATCTTACGATAGATTTTCCTTTTCACTTCATTTTCTCTATCATAGATGTTCATCTAGATTCGGCGTCCCATGATAAGCTCATCTTTCCTTCCGCTTTTACGAGGATTCTACGCCATTTTTCTATCCCTTTCCCTGTGTCCGACCACTTCACACACATATCTGCCATAGATGCCGCTACCGTAAAACGTAGTGAGGCTCAGTTTAGGTTGAGACAGTCGGATTCCACTCCTCCCTCCCGTTTGGCTCCATCCAGATCTGCACGATCTACATCGGCTCCTTCTACCTCTACAGGCGATGTATCTCTTGGAGATATTATGGCGCAGCTGCAGCGCATGGATGCTCGCCTCGATACACTCTCCTCTAAGTTGTATCAGGTGAACGTTTGTGTTGGTCGTATTGCACGACGGCAGGCGACCATAGGTGGTTTTGCTTCTGAGGCTTCTCCTCCACTACCTCCTCCAGTCGCTTCGGATTCTGATGCTGAGGATGATGATGATGATGGTGATGACGATGATGCTTCAGATGATGATAATGGAAATGCTAGCTCTACTGATGAGATGCCTACATGACACTCTACCCTTTGTCACTCGTGACAAAAAGGGGGAGTAGTTTTGGATTATGAGAGTAGTCATCTTAGGGGGAGAGTTAGTATAAGACATTTTTGATAGGGGGAGAGTTGACATGTTGAGGGATGTAGTGAGGTTTGATAGAGGGAGAGTTGACATGTTGAGGGATGTAGTGAGATTTTGATGTATCTTTTCTTTTCTATTCATTATAGATACATTGATCTTGTATATGAGGTCTTGTGACTAGTTTTACATACATTGTACTTATCTTTCTATATATGTGAATGTATGTTTTTCTTTCACCTATCTCTTCATGTGTTGTTTCTTTTCTATCTTTAGACACATATTCTTTATTCTTGTATGCAATCTAATTATCTCTGTTTCACATAAGATGCCTTGATGAGTTTTGTTTAAAAGTGTTTCAGAAATACAAGTTGTCAAAGTCTACTTGCTATAAACTCTCTTCTTGCAAAGTTTTTCAAGAGTTTATGTTAGGATAGATTTTATTGTATTTAACAAGTGAATATGGGTTGAGTGATTTATGACTTCTCTTATATGTTCATTTGTTTGTTGTGGTTTTGTCACGGATTGCCAAAGGGGGAGATTGTTAGAACATATGTGGTTCACATGTTAAGAACATATGTCATACTATTTATGTAAATTGGCTAATCCTTTGACAAAACGCACTCTACTTGTAATTGGGTAGTTCTAGGTGTTTTTAATATTTCAAGAAATAAGGTTTCAAGGTTAAGTGTTGAAGTCATTGAGTCTGTCCAAGAAAAAGCAAGCTGAAGTGCAAAGTTTTTAAAGCTTGACACTTTCTCGATAGCTACCTCGACACCTGCTATCTGTCGAGATTTAAAAATCAGATTTTTCTGTTATGATTTCTTGGGATCCGTGAATGTGTTTTTGGGCCTTCTTTTCTTCTAACCCTAAACATATAAAAGGATTATTTTAAGAGCCGTCAACATAGACACAAGTTGCAAAAGTGTTGAGCAATCCTTGTTCAAGCAAATTGTGATCAAAGGCGAAGTTCTTGACCTAGTTTATCTTCTCTGAAGAAGTTGCTGTGTATTTGCACCAAAGGGTTTTGTGACCAAGCATCTTCCTGATCTTCATCGCATAGGATGAACTGAAGAACTTTGCAGCCAACCTCTCTTTCTAAAATTGGTGTTTGAAGTCGCGTACTGGGATCCGCGCATTTGGTTAGTCACGTACTTGGGAGCCGTGCATCAAAGGGGGAACTGTCACTACAGATCAAGTCCAATTGGGTATTGGGGTAAGGGTTCAACTGTAGGTTGATAAGGTACTTGGGATTCCTTTACTTGTAACCGCTTAATTTAATAATAGTGGAGTTTCGGGAGTGGTGACCTGAAAATCACCCGGTGGGGTTTTTGCCGTTAGGGTTTTCCCCGTTAGGGAACAAATCACCGTGTCATTTAATTTCCGCTGCATATTTAGTTATTTGGTGATTTGTTTTTGTTGCCACGTAATTGCATGATAAATTGATTAATTAATAACTTGGCTAATTAATTAATTGGTTTAATCACAAGGGGTCATTCAGTTTGTGGCCTATCAAAGTGAAAAACGGATCACAGTTTAAGAGGGTAAAGTGTAATTTTTCAGGTTGCCCTCTAAAAGGAAAAACTATCTTTTAGATTACTTCGAGGAAAGAATTAAGGGAGAAAGAAAAGGAAAAAATTTGATAGAGTATTTAAAAGAGCTTATAGTGGATATTTATTATAATTGTAGAATTTAGTGTGCACTTAAGGACATTTTATTTTTTAAAATTTTTATTTACCATTCACACATGAGAAAAAGATCTACATGTACCTATAATTATCTATCACGTGGCGTTAATTTTCCATATCATACCAAATTGATGAAGCAAGTTACAAAAAATGAGATATGTTAATGTTTTATGCATTGTCAAAGGGACACGTGTCATAATTGTGTGCATTCATTAGTTTTGAGATCCAACCTCTATAGTATGCATTTAAGGACTTATTTTAATTTTTATTTATTGTTGGCACATGGTAAAAAGATTGAGATGTGCCAAAAATTGTCTGCATGTAGTGTTATTTTTTCATATCATACTTTTTTTTTATATAGAAGATTTTCATATCATACTTAATATGGAGGAAGATACAAAAATATTATGTGTCATTCTTTTATGTATTGTCATTGTAACACTTGTCATTGTTGTGTATAGTATATAACATTTATAATATATAATAAATGGTACTATAATATAATATGATGCAGAGATAAGGTTTAAGGAAATGAAAAACAAAAATGGTATTTTATTTATAGTTGATTCTAAAAAAAGGTATTTTATTTATAGCAGTTAACGTGTTTCTTAAAAAAAATATATTATATTAAAATTCGTACATAATAATGAAACATATGTAATTTAGTATGTGATTCTAGTTACCAAACAACATAATCTTTGTATGAATTTGGATTCTTCAAGCATAAATAGCGGGAAGTGTGAAAGTTGTTACAGCACTTAAATGAAAATGGATTACACTTCAAACACTCTACTTCTAGCGGTTCTACTATTTGCATCAGCAGTTGCTGTCAATAGTCAAGATAGTCTATGCAAATCCATGGTGGAGACAAATGGCTATGTTTGTGAAGAACATAAAGTATCTACCATGATTGCCTGGTTTTTAGTTTATAAAGCTTTTTCGCTTTGTGTCTCATACTAATGTCTAATTAATGTGATTAAACTTTGATGCTTCAGGTAACAACACAAGATGGTTATATTCTTTGGGTGCAGAGAATTCCCATGGGGAGGACTAATACGACGGCAAATAGGCCACCGGTTTTGTTACAACATGGGATTTTCATGGTTTGACTAATATAATTAGGACGTCCCTTCTACACCATATATTTGATTTATGTTTCTTTTTGTATGTGCGCTCGAGAGGTATTTCTTCCATACATGGAACATTAGTCTGATAACATCAATAACTAACTGTTGGAAAACACCAATTTTTTTTGAGAGAGAGTTTCAACTTATGGTGTTTATCCTAAATCTCTTATACAACCATCAGAGACTTTACTAGTTGAGCTAAGTAGAACTCACTGGAAAACACCAATTTGCATCACATACAAAAACCAAATTAGAGGATGCCGTAGGATCTACTTCTATAATACAATATAATACGCATGAACTATGAATGTTAGATAAATGGTTTGATGCACATACCTTGCTCATTGAATTGACTCCATGAAACACCACCATATTGAAACGACGTCATAAATTAATTGCCACTTTGTAAATTACTATTTTACTCCTTGAATCCTTGATTTAATCTTTTAGTTATTCTTATATTTATTATATTTAATTTTATTAAATATAACTTTAGTTATTATTTACTAAAGTTTGATGAAGATCAATCCCTATTTAACTTATCTTTAAGGGGATCTTTTGTGTCGTCTTTTATTGAGATTATGGATTCCATCTCGATAAAATGTATTTCCGCAACACTACATGCAATTGCCCAATAAACTGAGGTTTTGATCATTATATGAATATCTCACTTTTTTTTTTAGGAAGATCTCACTTCTAATATATCAAAACAACCAACATTTTTGAATGTTTACTAGGCAAACATGCCTTAATGAAATAAAATTCAAGTCTTTTAAAAAAAAAAAAAAAAAGGTTCACAATTCTTTCAAGATTGAGAATCTATGGAAATAGAAGTCGTAAGATTTATTAAGTGATAGTTGTTAATAGAATAATAAATTAAGCAGTGGTCTAGTTTTGTGTCTTACTCATTTAAGACACACCAATACATCAACTAGAAGTTTTCACTTCCATAATTAAGACAAATCATCTTAATTGATATGTTATAGTTTTTATAGATGAAAAACACAATTTCATTACTAACTACGAACTAAAGTTTTGAGTTTATATAAAACTTGTGATTTATATCTTACGTAATTAAATCACATACAATGCATTTCATGGGCCATTATATAATATCCAATTAGTTCATGTAGAAATAGTATCATATAATTAAACATTTTAATTAATCATATTATGTCACAGGATGCAGCAACATGGTTGTTCAATTCTCCAGATAAATCTCTGGCGTTCATCTTAGCAGATAATGGATTTGATGTGTGGATTGGAAATAATCGAGGCACAAAATCTAGCCGTGGACATACTTCACTCACTGCTAATGATCCGGTTCTCTTTCATTTACCAAAATTTCAATTGCATTATTATATATGAACCACATTCAAATATTTTGTAATTTTAAACCTTCTTATGCTATAGGCATACTGGGAGTGGACGTGGGCGCAATTAGCGAATGATGATCTTCCTGCTATGTATGACTATATACATAATCAGACACGGCAGAAACTGTACTATGTTGGGCATTCCTTGGTAAATATGTGGAATTGTTGCTTCCATTCTATTTGAGGACATTATGTATAATTTGGAATTTTGTTCGGCATGTGATAAGTGAAACTAAGGTAATTTTTTTTCTAAATTGTAGGGAACTTTGCTTGCTTTAGCTTCCTTTTCAAAAGAGAAGCTGGTGAACCTGACAAAATCCGCAGCTTTGCTTTGCCCAATTGCTTATACTAGTCAGACGACCTCGGTGTTTCCAAGAACTATTGCCAAAGCATATCTAGCTGAAGTAAGACAAATTATGAAACTCTCTTGTTCAATTGTGAAACCCATATTATGTTAATATCGAATTCAATATCATAACTATTTTTGTAAAACTTAACAGCGCGCTTACTGTCTGGGTCTCCATGAATTCATTGCAGGAGGGTGAGGAAGCAATTAACCATCTTAATTGAGTAACATCTTGCACATGCTTAAAAACAAAAACAAAAACAAAATCTTGCACTTGCTTGCAGTCGATGAGTAATTTTTCAACCAAAGAATGAGTGTGAATTTTATCTATGATATTTCAACATTAATCAAAATGGACAAGTACTAGTATTCTCAATTGCTGAGATTTTTTTAAAGATATTCTGATACTTTCCAAGTGAAGAAGTTACCCAAATTGTGAATCAAACTAAGACTGATGTTTTAGTTTCATCTTTTAGACTCCCAAATTTTTGTGAACCCAAATTATGAAAATTACACACAAACAATCTTTTTTTCCTAACAAACAGGTCGGCCGTTGGCAAACTTCTGGAAGGTGTCTGCCACTTACCACTCATTGATTGTAGCAACCTGTTATCCGCTATTGCAGGTTGTTCTCACTTGCTTAACATGATAATATAACCTTCCTTTTCCTTCGAGTACTGATTTACATGTCTTCTCTATTTATAGGCCCGAATTGCTGCATAAAGCCTCCCACGTATGATGTTGTACTTAATCATACACCCCAGTCAACGTCAACAAAGAACATGGTCCATTTGGCACAAAGTAAATCTCTGAATTTTCAATTTTGTGTACACTCTGATAAGCTCATTTTAGAACCAAAATGAAAAATAAGCCTACTATGTGCATATCTCATTGTCATTTAGCGGTTCAAGTCCAATGCCTACAAATTTACACTGCCAGTAGTCAAAGTTGCTTTATTTTATTTCGATTCTAATTAGGAGCAATAGGTTTATCTAATTGAGTTCCATAGTCAGATCACATGGATTTTATAATTATTGACACTTTTAAAACAAACACTTTGGATAGTGCTCAGAGCTGGAAACGTAGCAGAGTATGACTATGATGATGAAAGTGAGAACAAGAAGCACTACGGGCAGCCCACTCCTCCTCTGTACAATCTGACAAGCATTCCAAAAGACATTCCTCTTTTCATTGGTTATGGAGGGAAGGATTCGCTTTCTGACGTTAATGATGTGAAGCTTTTGCTTGACGACCTTAAAGATCATCAGAAGGACAAGCTTGTGCTACTGTACAGAGATGATTATGCTCATTTGGATTTCATTGTGGCTGAGAATGTGAAAAGTGTAGTATATGATCCTCTGATAGCTTTCTTGAGGACCCAAGCTTGATTTTCAGAACTCTTTTAGAGATCCACTACAGATAATTCTTTGTTCCAGCCAAGAGTTTCTCATTTTAGTTGTACTGCACTTTAGATTTTATTTTAACTCTATGTTTGATTCAACATTGTTTTTTTGGCACAATAGATACAGGAGTTGTAAGTCATAAAATAAAATGAATGTTAACTTAGCCGTTTTGATTGAAAAGCGTGCTACCCTTTCTTATAAATCATTCAATCAAAGAGAATTTATTTATTCCATTTGTGGTTTCTTAGTACTGGGGTGCAAGGATTCTAAATTCTAATGGTCATCAAGGGTGATCTGTCAACCAGTTAAAAAAAAAAAAACCACTCCCATTACTTTTACTTAATCAATCTAACTAAGGACACCACAATTTTAAGAATCTTATTCATAACTTTTGAAATGGCACGTTGTGTATTGCTAATAAACAAGGAAAGAAATTGATGCTAATTTTTTTTAAATGGCATCTCTTTAAAATTTTAAAGTATAACTATTATAAATTGACATGGCAATGGGCATGATTGGTGGAGTTTAAAATCATAATATAAAAGAAGGAAAATGTTAAAGGTATTATAAGTTTTACTAAAGTGTAATGCTAGAAGGGTCCGGCTTGTGTCCCGTGAAAGTTTTCACTGGACACATTAGATCTTGGACACGTGTCCAAATCCTTCCGTGTCTAGTGAAAATTTTCACTGGACACAAGCCTTACTCATGCTAGAAATACAAATTATTTTACAAATTATTTTATAAATTATTGATGTGGTGAGTGGTTATTGGTAAACGAAAAAGTGATGTTAGTGGTGAGCCTAGATGACAACCAGTAAGAAGTTGGTCATATTAACAATTTCTGAAAATATTGTAAAATAGTCTGTGACTGTAGCATTACTCTTTACTAAAACATAAAACTTACAAAATTGATATGGCAAAAAATGTGATTAACGGGCTTCAACTCTTTTTTTTTTTTTTTTTTTTTTTTTTTTTTGAGGAAAGGCTTCAACTCACTTATAAATGAATATTTGAACTTTTTTTTTTAGTAACATATCAGTTTATAAGCCCTTTTTTTTTTTTTTTTTTTTTAAATCCAGTTTGTAAGCTCTATATAGTAAAATTTGTAATATCCCTAACATCACTCGTAAATCATGTCAAAATCAAATTTTTGTAATTTGTAACACATCAACTTGTAAAGATATTGTAATAAAATTTGTAGTGTCTCTATTATTACTCAACAAACAATAGAGTAATCCTTTACAAACTGATCATCAGTCAGATCTTAAGTTTAAGATTTCATTATATTTTAAAAAACAGTTAAAACACCGAAAAAAAAAAAAAAAAAAAAAACCACCAATTTTTGGAGAGCGGACATCTTCTTTGACGTCAAGCTAGGGGTGTGCATGGGTTGGGTTAGGTCGGGTTGAGGGGATTTTTTGACCCAACCCACCATGGTGGTTCAAAAAACATAAGTCCAACCCAACCCAACCCAACCCACATGGGTCAGGTTGAACCCATGGGTTTGACAAATTTTTTATTATTATTATTATTAAATTGAATAGAAAAAAATATAAATATTAATATATTAAAAAAACCTAAAGATAAACAACACTAATGACTAAACAACAATAGTAATTTATTAGGATTTGTGTGAACTAATTGGCTTTTATATTGGATAGGAAGAACTGGTTATTTTAAAAAATTTATTAATTATAAAATATTATATATATATATATATATTAAATTAGTATTAGTAGGAAGAACCGAGGAAGTGCTGTTCTACAGCTAGTTCTTTTTAAAAATTATTATATATATAAGTGCCCTAAAGCTGATTTAAAAAAATTTATTAAATATATAATATATTTTAAATATATATTAAATATGGGTGGGTCGAGTCGGGTCGGGTTTGGCGGGTTTGTAATTTTATGACCCAAACCCAACTTGACCCGCTATAAAAAATTTTTTTTAACCCAACCCAACCCACCAAGCCTTAAAAACCGACCCAACCCGGCAGGTCGGGTTGGGTTGGGTCAAGTTTGGTGGGTCGGTGGGTTTTCTGCACACCCCTACGTTAAGCTGAAATCTCAACCCAGTCACTTGGGAAAATTTAATAGATTTCTAGGGCCTTATAAACTGAGAAAACATAACTACACAACGCTAATTTATTTTAGAGAGGATTTCAATTAAACCCTATAGTTTCATAAGTTACAAATTAAATCTTATAGTTTAAGGGGTTTCAAATTAAACCTTACAGTTTTATAAGTTACAAAATAAACCTTATACTTAAAATTTTGTATTAATATAAATCCTCTCTCTCTCTCTCTCCATCACTGACTATAGAAGCGTTGGGTAGTTCAAGGAAGCTAAAACCTGGCCTTCATGTGTTGGACTATTGTCAGTGATGGAGGTTGGCCCAATTTGATCTAAAAGTTGGGAAAGGTTGAGTGAAGGGGAATGGGACAAGCTATAAGGTTGCTTGCCCATAGCTTTCTGTTTAGATAAACGGCCATCATTAAAGTAAACATTACAAATTGTGTTAACACCATGTATATTTTACTACAAGGTGTAGGGTGATCACATCATAATTTTGTGCATCCTTATACGTGCAATAACCTTTCACTAGGTGGATGGTGTTGCTTCATAGGCGTATAGTTGTTTTGTGTAGAGAATTAATAATAAAACGGTATTTAGGTAAAGGTATGACTCAATTAGTATATCTATTCATAACAGATATGTCCATTCTCAAGGTATGACTTTTTTAGTCTATGATTCTCACCCGGACAGGACTGCTATCTACATTAGGGACTAACAACTGTAGACACCACATTTTACAACTTGCAATTAACCAATATTAAGGGCAAAGTAGTAATTTTGCACCAAGGGCAAGATCGAAATGTCAACAGTTACATCTTCAGGTTTGTGATGCAAACAAATCTTGATGCTCTAATGATCACAATGGTATGTCATGGGCTTTGATTGGACCACCTGATCAAAAGTTATCATACAAACAATTTTCAATAATCGTGGCTCACCTATACAATGGACCCGGTCACATCCTATGTTAAACACTTAATTTTGATTAGTTCCAACGAGAATTAATTTAAAATTAATTAAGTGTGAATTTTGATTGGATTTCATATTATTATTATTATATTATTATTTTCTAAGAAATAATAATAATAATAAAGGTTTTCTTTTATGGCATCTTACTTGCTCTTTTGAAAAATTTGGATAGAGGAAAAGATACATTTTATGAAAAATTTCAAAAAACTGAAAAATGCTAAAAAAACGTTACTATTTTCGCATCAACTTAAATCTCATTTTTGGCCTGGAAAACTTTGAAATTTGGTTTTCTCTATTTTTGGAAAAGTTGCAGAGAATTAGATTTACTTTCAAAAGAAAACAATCAAGAATCAATTGAAATTTTGAGCGAAAAGTTAGAGCCAAAATACGAAACAGGTGTAGAAGATAACACAAGTTCAACATCATCTTTCAAAATTCAAATGGTGATCAACACCAGATCTGTTCTAGCTTATCTAAACAAGCTTATCCCCTCCCTTAGCTTCAAAAGAAAGCTAATAACTTAGCTTTAAAGCTAAGTCATCCCTTCCCCTATAAATAGAGAAGACCTCTTCGATTTTTGGCACCCCATTCCCTCTGGAAAGCTAGTGTGAAAGCAGAAAAGAAAAACTGTTGTGCAACCATTGTTCTTACTTTGGTTGTAGTTTACTACTTCTTTGCTTTCTCTCTAGCCTTTTATGTGATCACTTCCCCCTTTAATTTATGCTCTATGCAGGTAAGTAGTTAATTCTGTTCTTTAAGTTTTTGCACATGCTTGAATAAATGCTTCCAAGTCATTATTTGTGTCTTTTCATGATTTTCTTGGATGTACATGCCTATATATCTCATTGATATTCATTTTACATGCTTAGATGAACGCTTCTTGACTAATGCACAACTTGCTCTTGAATGCTTAGATGAACATGTCTAGGTAGTTGTTTTACTTTTTTTAAATGCTTAAACGAACATGTCTAAGTATTTTGATTTTCTCTAGATGAACATGTCTAAGGGATTTTTCTTTACTTTTTTTTTTCTTTCATAATTGCTTGGATGATCAAATATGCTTAAATGTTTTGTTTTTCTCTTTGCAATTGTGTGGATGACAAATAGCATGACAATTCTCTATTTTCCTTCACATGCTTGGATGAACACTTCTAAGTTATTATTTGCTTTTCATAACATGCTTAGACGAACATGTCTAGATAGTTGTTTCTATCTTTTTTGAATGCTTCGATGAACAGGTCTAACTAACATTATGGTTTTCGCTTAAATACTTGGATGAACATGTCTGGGTGACTTTCTTTATTCTTCTCATGATTGCTTGGATGATTGGTAGGCCGAAAATTAAATTTGCTTTTGCAATTATGTTGATGACAAATAACATGAAAATTTTGTTTTCCTTCACATGCTTAGAAGAACATGCCTAGGCTAGGAATTTCTTGTTTACATTAATTTCTTGGATGAACATGCCATTACTTTCATGCTTTCTTTACATTTACATTGTTATCTAACAAATTTCACTTTTTGTTTCTCTTTATATTAAATTCCCCAACACATATTTGCTTACAATTCTTGCAAATTTACATGTTTATATGATATATTATTTGCATTTGTTTAAC
Organism: Quercus glauca; assembly: GCA_023736055.1. NCBI lineage: Eukaryota > Viridiplantae > Streptophyta > Magnoliopsida > Fagales > Fagaceae > Quercus > Quercus glauca. The sequence goes on from CM043322.1 coordinate 36,815,070, forward strand.
ATAACATGATATTGGCCACCTTAACCTAGGAGATCGGTTTTATTGGGCAAGATGGGTACTTAATCCCTTCCCATCTCATAAATTAGCCTCCGAACCAAGGTTAAGGGTTCTAGACTAGGCTCTTGTATATGCAATTTTATATTTTTTAGAATATAACTAAGAAACAAAGCAATGTAATTTACATTCTTAGATTGTATATAGGACCAAAAAGCATTGTAAATTTGTGTTACAAAATTGATGTAAATTGTCATATATAATAATACAACAGAAGCATTTTTTTTATAGAGAAGGTTTTCTTATTTTTCCATTTAAATTAAATAAGTGGCGACTTTATGTAAAATCCTCGATCTAGGGGGGTACATTTTACAGTGAATTCAACATTTTAAGCATCACGATCCCACCTGTTCGCACAGGTTAGGCCTAGTTTGAGAAAAAATTGGCTGGCTAAGGTCTCGGTTGCTCACAACAGCAAAATGTAAATAACTTATTTTGTATCCTACATGACTTAAGCCCTTATTCCTCACTGACAACATTGAAAGAACCCATTCCTAAGGCCTTTGTCAAGCAAGATGCAAGAGAACTATTATATATATATATATATATATATATATATACACACAAAACCCTAGCTTTGTACACACACAATTTGATACCTACATATGCAAGGTATCAAGCCTGCCCTCGTAGGTTAGAGCTAGTGGTGGAGCTATTTAAAGAAATTTTCTCTTCGAAATTAGATGCGAAATTGATTCCACACTAGTGGAAGATGGTTTTGCACTCCAATTTTCACCTATAAAAGCCTCATTGGCATTTTTTTCAAAACAACAAGCAATTATTCACTAAAATATGTATTAGAATAATTGAAAAGTGATTCTAGAGTAAAAAGATGGGTTTTTCTTAAAAATCCTTTGAAGTTCTTTTGTTTTTGCTTGGCCAACACCTTTTTTAGGTATTTGGCACTTTAGTTAAAAGTTTACTAACTTGTTTATTTGTGTCACTGATGTTTCATGGGCTTAGGTTCCTTAGGTTACAAATATTTTGGTTAAAATAAATAAAGAGGAGGATTCCAATCTTGAGGTACATATGCAAGCTTGACCGCATGTATGTGTCTTGAGAAGCTTATGTGCATAGCCTTAGTCATGCGTAAGCAAGCTCATCTAGAAACCTAGATTTTCCGAATTTCTTTTCTTTGCTTAATGTTTGTTTGATTTCTAATTTTCAAAAACATGCTTGTACCATCTCTAGGGTTTTAATACTTCCTTAGTAACATGATTAGGGCTTTTGATTGATTAGAAACTTTTCAAGATGCTTGAATCAAATAGGAACATGTATAGGATTTGGTTGAAGAACATGCTTAATTCACTTTCAAATCATGTGTTGATTCTTGTGTGTGAATTGGGTTGATATGTGATGGGATAGCAAAAATCATCGTCTCTAGTTCGTCCATAGGGTTTGTCTGTGAGCCAAAGGCCAAATATTCAAAAAGGTTGTCTATGGACAAAGGAGTCATCCATAGGCAAAGCGCACGGATGACCACATGACACTTAGGAAATTTTCAAGTACAGATCTACTTATGTGTCTTAAGACCACAGAATTCTGGAGAAGGAACCAAACCCATATTCATCACCACAAATTCCTCACAAATGCTCAACTTCCTTCAGCGGTTGTAACTTCTACAGCCGTTGAGGAAGTTATGTCAGAACTCACTAATTTCCACAAATCCTGGGGAAGTTACTAAATCAATAACTGCTCTAAGGTTCTCTATATAAAGACCGGCTTGTATCCAATCAAAGTAAGTTTTTCCTGACATTACTCCCTAAAAGTTGGAACTTGATTTTCAAGAGAGAAACTAACTTAGTCATCGGAGGGGACTTGGCCGGTCTACCCCGGTTGCCTTTTGATAGTGTTCATCCTTGCAGGCCTTCGCAACAACCATTAGCCCATCGAAGTCAGAGCATTCAGCCTACTGACTTTGTGTAGCATCAATGTGTAATTAGGATAAAGCCTTAATAAGTGACCTTATTGGAATGTGGCTATGGAATATATAAGTGGAGGCTAGTTTGCTCCGCCAAATGGGCTTGGATGATTAACACCTTTCCAAGTTTGTACCCTTACTCTCTCTCTCTCTCTCTCTCTCTCTCTCATTCTCCTAATGCTCTAACCCTTTTAGGGATTCTCTAGGACATTCTCCCAAAGATCTCTCTAATCCTCTCAAGGACACTCTTTAACTCTCCTGAGGACATTCTTTGACCCTCTTAGGGACTATCTCTAAGTCTCCTGAGGACTCTCTCTAGTCCTTTCAAGGATACTTTTTAACTCTTTTGAGGGCACTCTCTAACCCTCTTAGGGACTATCTTTGAGTCTCCCAAGGACTTTCTCTAACCCTCTTAGGCAGACTCTTTAACTCGCCTAAGGACACTTTTTGATTCATTCGAGGACTTACATGGCATCTAGCTTCAACAAAGCCTCCTTCAATCAATAAATTCATAAAGTCAACTAAACCAATTTTGGATCCACTATGACTAGCATTGTTGCTAGGGAGCCAAACTAAAGCAATGGTGTAACTTAAGATCAAGGTCTAGCCCCTACAATAGAGTAGCCTATAGCTACACATCAGATAGGGGTTGGATCAGGGTGGCACATCTTTTAGACCATTCTCCATAATCTATCTTGACGACTTATTACTAGAGGTTTTCTTAGGATGGCCTATCACATAGGCCTTTCATAAGGTCATATTTAAAGACATTGGACAATTAAAACCCTAACATATCCAGGTAAGGTTGAGTCCCTAGCCGCCATTATCTCAAACCTTAGTCCATCCCCGCATTGCAATTATCTAAAACCCTAGCTCATCCAGGTATAACCAAGCCCCACATCGCCAATATTTTAATCATCGATTTTGTCTAGGCATCTTAAAACCTTGGCCCATCTAGGTTTGGCTAAGCTCTACGTTTCCATTAGCTCAAAACCTAGCCTGTCCAGGTATGGAAAAGCCTAGAGCTATCTAAGGTCCCAAAATGCCTCCAGTGTCCACTTTCCCTCCCTATCTTGATAATGAAACTAGGAGGTCCCACTTAAAAGACACATATAGGCACACATTCTCTATTACTGACCACCATATATTCCCTTGAGCACCTACAATTGCACATCTCTCTTTAAAAGGAAGAAGAAAATTTGGCAAAGGGGGCTAGCTCTTTCTCCTTCTCTTTAATTCTCTTATGGCTTTAACCCTTTTAGGGATTGTCTCTAACACTCCTGGACACTCTCCCGATGACTCTTTTTGACCCTCTCAAGGACACTCTATAAGTCTCCCTAGGACACTCTCCAACCCTTTTAGGGACTATCTCCGAGTCTCTTGAGGACTATGTTTGAACCTTTTAGGGACACTCTATGACTTGCCTATAGAAACTCTACTGAGGACAATCACTAATTCTCTCAAGGACTTTCTGATTCACAGAACGACATTCTCCTAAGGACTCAAGTGGTACCTAGCTTCAATAGAGCCCCCTTTCATCAGTAAATTCAGTGTAGAAAAGCCAACCGAACCAAATTTGGACCAACTACACTATATATATATATATATATATATATATATATACACACTACTATTTAAGGGGTTTCACCTGTTTGGGATCCTAAAAAATGCCCCTACACTCCTATTTTTAAGTAGAGACAAAATTAAAGGACAATCTAGTAAAAATACAATTCTAATTCCCGCTAAAACATAGCTTAAAAAATATGGTCATTCTCCTGTTGATTTTCAAATTACTTTATCCACTTATAAATTAGATTCTCATAATAAAAATTATATATATATATATATAATAAAAACTTAGATTTTTTTTTTTCTATAAAATAGGACCATTAAAAAAAAAAAAAAAAACAAAAAACCTCATCGCACCCGCAAAGTGAGTGTGATGAGGTTAGTATATATACTACTACTATTTAAAGGGCTTCCCTTATTTGGGATCCTCTTTTTTTTTTTTCTTTTTCTTTTTTTTTTTTCTTTTTTGTTCAAAAATATCCTTACACCCTTATATTTAAGTAGAGACAAAACTAAAGGACAATTCAGTAAAAATACAACTCTAACTCCTATTAAAACATTGCCTAAAAAATAGGGTCACTTTCTTATTGATTTTCAAATTGCATTATCCACTTATAAATTAAGTTCTCAAAATAAAAATTATATATATATAAAATAAAAACACAGGGCTTTTTTTTTTTTGCTACAAAAAAATGTGTAATATTTGTTCATTTTTTGAAGCTAGCCTCATGACACTACTAGTATTAGTAATTCTAAATCCCTTATATATATATAAGATTTGTATCCTAGATATAAATCTTTATAAAAACTAATGTTATGAATTTTGTTTCATTTCATTTCAGCCAAAATGGCTAGAATTTCCCATACTGGCATGCAAATCGGAATGGCAAAACTAGAAGAGGTGGGGAACAAGGAAACCCCTGTGATTGATAAAGCAGGGGTCAGGACAGAGGCACAGGCAGTCACATCAACGGATATGCTGGTGGAAAATGATACGGTCCAGAAGAAAGAGCCAGTTTTTGAATTCAGGAAGGCGCCAAAGAATATGACCGAGGGAAAGGAAGAAAGCCCAGAAGCCGAATTGGGCCCAGTTGCAATGAATTACGACCCAAAGGTGGGTTGGGTCTCTGAGAAACTCAGTCCACAAAGCAAGCATTGGAAAAGGCTTGCGAGGGAAGTGAAGACAAATGGGGTATATCCGGCTGGGAACTCAGGTAGTCAGAAAAGGGAGGGCCCAACGCCCCTCCAAGAGCTTGACCCAAATACTCTTAGCCAAAAGAAAAGAAAGGGGAACTCCAAGTCCAACGAAGGCTCTGTGCAACACAACCAAATGGATGGCGATGAGGCGGCGGCTGCGGTGCAGCCCCGCCGAGCCAAATGAGTATAATAGCATGGAACTGCAGGGGTATGGGGTCTTCCCTTGCAGTTCGAGTCCTCACTGATGAGGTGAAAGCAAAAGACCCAACACTGGTCTTCTTAGCGGAAACGAAGGCGAGTGCGAATCGAATAAAGGGGATTCAGCGGAAAACTGAGTATACTTAAGGAATTATCGTGCCGAGTGATGGTCGAAGTGGCGGATTGGCTTTATTGTGGAGAGAGGGGACCGATGTGAGGTTCAAAAGCTGCTCCAACTCCCACATCGACGTTGTGGTTCACGGGGTTGGTTCAGCCGAGCCGTGGAGGGCGACTGGGTTCTACGGCCAACCAGAAGCCAGTAAGAGAAGTGAGTCATGGCAGCTGCTGGAAGCGCTTCATGCGTAGTGTAATATGCCGTGGACAGTATTTGGAGATTTCAATGAGATTTTGTATCCGAGAGAGAAGCTGGGTGGGCCGGACAGAGAAGCGAAACAGATGGAAGTTTTTGGTGACTGTCTTGATCGGTGTGGCTTAGTCGACTTGGGATTCTTTGGGCAGAAATATACTTGGTGCAATGGCAGGCACGGAAATCAGAGGACAAAGCTGCGGCTTGATCGAGTGGTGGTAAACAAGGAGTGGCTGGAGCTATTCGCTGATGCAAGACTCTTTCATGTTTCAATGCCTATATCGGACCCATTGCCTGCTGTATCTAAGATGTAGCAAGGAACAGAAACGAAGACGGGCCAAGAAGAGGTTTATGTTCGAAGCCATATGGACTAGAGATGACAGATGTAAAGAGATAGTGAAGGATGCTTGGGAGGCAGAGATGGGGGAATCGAGGTGCCAGATTACTGACCGGATTAAGAAATGTCAAGAACAACTTCAACAATGGAATTGGAATGAATTTGGTAATGTGGGGCTGATTCTAAAGCAGAAAAGGGAGCGGCTTCAATATTTGGAGGGCTTAAATAATCTCCATGACAGGGGAGATGAAATACAGAACCTGAAGAGGGAGATTAATGAAACTCTATCTAGGGAGGAAATGATGTGGAGCCAGAGGTCAAGAGTGTTGTGGATGAAATGGGGTGATCGCAACACAAAATTTTTCCATGCTACCGCTAGCCAAAGACGAAGGCGAAATAGCATTACGGGTCTCTTGGATTCGGATGGTACATGGCAGGAGGATCCGGGGGCTTTAGAGGGTATTATTCTTGACTATTTTGAATCAATTTACAAGTCAGATAATCCTTCTTGTTTTGAGGCTTGCATTAGTACCATCACACCTAAAGTTACGGAGGATATGAATTCCTTGCTGTGTGCTGAGTTTCAGGCTAATGAGGTGTGGAACGCCCTTCAACAAATGCATCCTACAAAGGCTCCGGGCCCTGACAGTATGTCTCCCATCTTTTATCAAAAGTTCTGGGATTTAGTAGGTACAAATGTGATTGAATGTGTGTTAGAAATTCTTAATACTGGTGTGATGCCCTGTGGTGTAAATGAAACCAATATCTGTCTTATCCCTAAAACTAAAGCCCCTCGTAAAATAACTGAATATAGACCTATTAGTTTGTGTAACGTTATTTACAAGATTGTATCTAAGGTTCTTGCTAATCGGCTGAAAAGGATTCTTGCTGTGGTTATTGATGAGTCCCAGAGTGCTTTTGTTCCAGGGAGGATTATAACCGATAATGTGCTTGTGGCCTTTGAGACCATGCACTGCATTGATGGGAGGAAAAAAGGCAAAGAAGCTTTGATGGCCCTGAAGCTCGACATGAGTAAAGCTTATGACAGGGTGGAGTGGCTGTTCTTGGAGACGATAATGAGGAAATTGGGCTTTCACGACAAATGGATATCCCTCATGCTAATGTGTATTTCTACGGTATCTTATTCGGTTCTGATAAATGGGGAAGCAAAAGGCAAGATCATCCCATCCCGGGGTCTGAGACAAGGGGATCCATTATCTCCCTATTTGTTTTTGCTGTGCACGGAGGGGCTGTCCGCAAGGCTAAGAAAGGAAGAGGGTGAGGGCAACATTAGGGGAGTCTCAGTTAAGAGGGGGGCTCCAAAAATCTCCCATCTGTTATTTGCTGATGACAGCATAATTTTTTGTAGAGCGACAGTGGAAGAAGGGAAAAGGGTACTAAAAGTATTGGAAGATTATGAGGCCGAATCAGGGCAGAAATTGAATAAAGAAAAGACATCCTTATTTTTCAGCAAGAATACAAATAGGGGGGTCAAAGAAGAAGTGAAACAGCTTTTTGGGGCTCAAATTATTCAGCATCATGAGAAGTACCTTGGGCTGCCTCCACTTGTGGGGAGAGGCAAAAGGAAAGCTTTTAGCCGCATCAAAGATCAAGTTGGTAGGAAAATAGCCGGATGGAAGGGTAGGCTTCTCTCTAATGCGGGTAGAGAAATTCTGATCAAAGCGGTAGCACAAGCAACCCCTACGTACACTATGAGTTGCTTTAAACTCCCAGATACGCTGTGTAAAGAGCTTAACTCCATGATGAGCAAGTTTTGGTGGGGACAAAAGGAGAATGAGAGGAAACTGAGCTGGATTGCATGGGAAAAGCTTTGTTATCCAAAGGAGGAGGGTGGAATGGGGTTTAGAGATCTCAAAGCGTTTAATCTTGCTCTACTCGCCAAGCAAGGATGGCGAATTCAACAAAACCCAAACACACTTCTCCACAGGTTGTTCAAAGCAAAGTATTTTGCTGATTCGTCATTCAAAGATGCCAAATTAGGCCATAGACCTTCATATGTGTGGCGAAGCTTGATGGCAGCCAAGGATATTGTTGTTAGTGGTGCCAGATGGGTTGTAGGCAATGGGGAGAAAGTGAAGATTTGGGAGGACAGGTGGATCCCCACTCCGGACTCTTTTATGGTGGTCAGTCCGAAAATTTCTCTTGATTCTGATTTGGTGACTTGCCTCATTGACAAGGAGACAAGGTCTTGGGATATAGATAAGGTAAAAGAAGTGTTTCTACCACATGAAGCTGAGACAATTTTGGGAATGACATTAAGCTCTCGGCTGGTTGAGGACTCCGAGATTTGGGCTTGGACTACCAATGGCAAGTTTTCTGTGAAAAGTGCATATAGGGTGGCTCAAAGGTGGTTAAAAGATCAAATGCAAAAGGCAGACAGGGGAAGTTCATCAGATAACACTAATATGCGTGCACTTTGGGGCTTGGTGTGGAGACTGAAATGCCCAAACAAACTGAAACAGTTCCTATGGCGATCCTGCATGAATATTCTTCCAACAAAACACCGGTTAAAATCAAGGGGTGTTAACATTGAGGAGGGGTGTGATTTTTGTGGGGTTTGCGAAACTGTGGAACATGTGTTATGGGGATGCAAATATGCTGCTGATGTCTGGGGATCTTCAAAGCTCAAACTGCCGCAGCTTCCTTACCTTGCTGGGGAGTTCTTGGAGATTGTGTGGGAGATTAGGGACAAAAAACCCAATGTTGATTGGGAGCTGTTTACTGTCACAGCGTGGGGTCTATGGAATCAAAGGAACTTTGTGAGGCATGGTGGTCAACGGAAAACTCCTCAGAAACTTAGCCGAGATGTGGAGGAGTATCTGATGGAATTTAGGCTTGAAAATCCCCTCCCTTGCAAGCTTTCTAGACCCTTTTCGCCCAGCTGGACCCCTCCAAGCCGGGGCTGGTATAAAGCAAATGTTGATGGGGCTGTTTGTAAAGAGAGAGGTTGCTGTGGTATTGGTGTGGTGATCAGAAATGCGGAGGGGCAGATTATGGGAGCAATGAGTAAAAAACTAGAACTCCCCCTTAAGGCGCTGGAAACAGAGGCTATGGCAGTTCAGGAAGGAATTTTGTTGGCGTGGGACCTGGGATTAAGGGATGTTGTAATTGAAAGTGATTCCCTGACTGTTATTTCGGCTCTATCAAACTCTTCTACCACTCCTTGGTCGATTATGAAGGTGATTGAAGGATCCAAGTTAAGTCTCGGCTTCTTTAATTCCTGGTCTGCTGTCCATGTTCGTCGAAATGGGAACGTGGCCGCTCATCTTATGGCAAAAAATGCCTTATCAGTTGTTGATTGTGTTGTATGGGTTGAGGATATCCCACCCGTTATAGCTTTGCAGGTCTCAAAAGATGTATCTTGTTTGAATGTTAATTCTCGTTAATAAATATATCCAGTGTTTCTGATCAAAAAAAAAAAAAAAAGAAGTAGATCTAATCTATTTTGGGGCAGACTAAAAATGTAGCAAAGGCCAGAGGGTAACAAAAAAAATGGGAAACAGAGGAGTTAAAAGAAGGAAACAATGGTTGGTTTTGATATTTTGTTTGGGAAAAGGTGAATGACGTGAGACATAAAGGTTTTTTTTTTAAATCAAATAAATCTCTCAAGTCTCATCTCATGGATATGAGTAAGGGTGTCAAAACAAACTCATAACTCGACCCACCAGCCCAACCCGTTCAATCTGACTTGAGAATCAGCTGACTTGATGCCGATGATAGTCGGTAGTGGGTCTTCGTTCCTAGAACCCGAAAACAGTGGGTCAATTGGCAGGTTTGAGCTTGAGAAACCAATTTTCAACTGACCCGACTGTCTACACATCGGAAAGTTGTCATTCTCCACCGATAATAGTGGTTTGCCGGTGTTTTTGTCTAATATGTTGAGATCCAACCTAATCTCAAAGATATCAGGTGAGATCTCATCGAGATTCGACATGATCTCATCAAGATCTAGCCAAAGCTCGCAAAATTTGACGGCTTTTGACAAAATTTCTGACAACCCGAATCCGAATGAGGATCGATCGGTACTCGATGAAAATTTGACCACCCGAACCGACTTTTTTAATCAGTCAACGGTGAGTCCAGGTATGGGAAACCTGAAGTGATCGGGTTAGTTTTAGGTTGGCCAGAAATCTAACTTGGACCGACCCGTGGACAACCCTAATTATGAGTGGCAAATGGAAGTATATCTTTATTATTATTATTATTATTATTATTATTATTATATCTGTTCGAAGCTTTAAATAGAATTTCTAAAGTATTCCTATGTATAATAAGTTCTTATTGCTTTAAAAATTATATATTAGTATTGAAAATTTTGTAAAATTGTTATATATATTTTTTATATATTATTACTAAAAAGAAGTATACACTTACCTAAAAATTATAAAAAAGAAAGTATACAATTGCCCTATATATATATATATATATATATATATTAGTCAACAATAATTTCGAAACAATATAATGTTATCGACCAGTACCTAAATATTTTGTTTCAGTAATCAACTCGAAATGATGTCCAACTTTGATAAAAGGTTTTGACTTTGAAAAAATACTATGTTCAAAATATTTTAACAAAAAATTTTAAGTGGCAAATTATTATTAATGGGCAAAAATGTGTTTTTAATTGTGGATTTAAATTAGAACTAATAACAATTTCTACTTATGATTTGTTGTGAAAATATTATGGATTTAGCATATATGTCATGGCTTTAAAAACCGGACCGAATTGGAATTGTCAGTCTAAACAATTCAATCGAGAACTAAGCACCAGTCCAGTTCGAAAAAAATCCCTAAACTGGTCAAAAACCTAGTTAAATTAAAAACTAAAGGCAAAACCGATTTTTTTTCTGGTTCGATTTTTAAAATCATGATGAATGTACTCCTTTCCTACTTACAAATTCTGATAAATAAATTACCGATTGGCAAAAAATAAATAAGTTACTCACTTGAAGACGTGGCATGGTATTAGGATTTTGACAGGCCTCACCCAATCACTGCATCTAAAATATGACATTTTAATGAGGAGCTGAGGTGTAAGTCGCTGATTGGTGAACACACGTAGCTCGACCCAGCAGAAAAATCAGAGTGACGTTTCCGTCTTCTCTCCCCTCTTCGATTTGGAGTCCCTTATTAGTGTGTGTGTGCGCGCGTGTGTAATTCATTGATTCAAAGCAGAGAGAGAGAGAGAGAGAGAACGAGAATGAGAAAGAATAGCAGAGCCGTGGTCATATCTGTGTTTATTTTCATCGCATTCAATCTCTGTGAAGCACTGTACGGACCCTCTTCTCCAGTTCTTCAGTTAAACCCCTCCAACTTCAAGTCCAAGGTTTTTCCTTTTTTTTTTTTTTAAATTTTAATTACTTATTTTCTTTGTAAAATTTCTTCACATTTCGCGAACATGTGAAATCGGCATCGTTTCTGCTGAAAGATCAATTTCCGAAAATCTTAGCTCGGGAAAAAAAAAAATGTTGGAATATGTTGAAGTAATTCTTAATTCGTATTTGCTTGTCATAATTTTCGATCTGATTTTACAGTGTCATAGTGCAGATATTATTATTATTGTTGTTGTTGTTGTTGTCGTTGTCATTGTTGTTCCACTTTTTTTTTTTTTTTTTGGTCTCAAAGAATTACTTTTTGGGTGATGAGATTTTGGTTTACTATAGCTGGGTTTGGAAATAGTGATTAGTGTTGGGAGTCTAATGGATAAACAATTTCTTTTAAGGAAAAATATGATTTGGTAGTTTGTGGATTCCATCTCCATGTGAGGAGTCATGTGTACCCTTAATTGTATAATTTGTTAAACTTTTTAAATGGGTTTGTCTGGAAATGGATCATGTAATGTTCATTCATGTCTTCCATGTTGTTTACTATATAAATTCTTCTCTTTGGGGCGTTTCCTGAATACATGTGGCCGACTTTGACTAATCTGATCCATTTCCAAAGGCTTTGTTGTTGGTGGTGGTGGGTCTCTGTAAATTTTTTAAATAGTTTTCTCACTATCATCTTTTTGACAATCTAAACATATGAAGTCAATATTATCTTTTTACATGAATGATATAAAACATAATGATTTTTCTTTTTATGGGGTGCTTCCATTTGAATTTTGAAAAACACCTCAATTCATTAAGCAAGCTCTGGAAGACTAAAAAGAGTTTGAATCACATCCAATTATGATTTTCTAAGCAATGTCTTGGGAACATGACAGGTTCTGAACTCCAATGGAGTGGTACTGGTCGAGTTCTTTGCGCCATGGTGTGGTCACTGTAAGGCTCTAACACCTACATGGGAGAAGGCAGCTACTGTCTTGAAAGGTGTTGCCACTGTGGCAGCGCTCGATGCCGATGCACACCAGTCCCTAGCTCAGGTTTGGAATTCTTTTCTTGACAATAATCTGTTCCGAATACCACATAATTAGAGTTAAAAATAGATTTGCAGATATGGTTTGCTGACTGCTAGTATTTTAATTGATGGCAAATTACTTAACTGGAAAAGTGATAAAAGTGGTAGTGAAATATTTCCAAAAGCCTTGTAACTCAACTGGTTGGCACCTCCTAGTGTTTTCAAAGGAGACATCTGGGGTTCAAATCCCCTCTTTCCCCAGCTATCAAATTATAAATAAATAAAATTGGTAGTGAAATATTTACTGATATAAAGAAGGAATCTGTGTTCATGTTTCATCAAAATTTAAAGATGAGAAGGGTCACATGTTTTTTTCACAAAGATATTAGTGCTTGATCTGAAGTAATTGTGACCTATAGCATTCTATCACTCACTCAAAATTAACCAGAGTCTGTTTGGGTATGCATGTGATTGCTTTGTAGGAATATGGGATCAAAGGATTTCCTACCATAAAGGTGTTTGCACCTGGGAAGCCTCCAGCAGATTATCAAGGAGCTAGAGATGTCAAACCCATTGCAGAATTTGCACTTAAACAGGTTTGTTGTGATTTTCAGCCCTTTCTTTAAATTTATTAAGAGAATTTATAGACTTTCCTAATTTCCTTCCTCCTTTCGTGTAAAATCCTTTGGATAAAAGTGTAGCAATTTAATGTTATTAGTAAATGATGAAAAGGGTTAAATCTGGCTATGTGTGTACTAGAATTGGAAACTGGACTGAAATATAGTGTGACATGGTTTGTTTTGAGTCTATAAAAGACAATGTTTAGCACATTTATGAAGTTACAAACAGTAGCTAAAATTAGTGGGCTGCACGCTAATGTGCTGCTGCATTGATTCTACCTAAGTCTGGTTGGTTTTAGTGACCACAAAATGTTACATCTCACATTAGATGTGCCCTTTAATTTTGCTGATTTGGGCCTGATGTCTTCTTCTAGAGGGTCAAGCAGGTACTTTACAAGATAGACTACTTTAGCTGTTATCTCCCCCAAAAGAAGTACTTCATTCACCGTTCTTTTTTCTTTTAACATATGAGAGAGAGAGAGAGAGGCGAGGGGGGGGGGGGGGGGGGTGGAACCTGCTGACAAAATATGCACACTTCAGTTTTACGTTTGAAGGTATGGGTATTTGGTTGTTCAAAATGAAATGTCTCAGTACTGATTGGAGATATCTTTTTTGTGTGTGTATATTTTAATTGTATATATATTTAGTTATTCACTTGTTTATGAGATATTGAGGATCATCTATCTCACTTGAGCTTGTACTTAAGAGTTTCTGCAACTTGCATTATGTGTTATATTCTAATGGTTTGTTTGGGATCCGCTTATTTTGCTAAAAGTACTGTAGATAAAGGTAAAAATTAGCTGAAATAGTACAATAGGACTCATGAATAGTACCAAAAAGTGCACTAGGTCTATGAATAGTAGCAAAAATAAGCTGAATAATAAAATAAGTTGGCAAAATTAATCATGCCAAATGGACACTAAGTGTGTGGTCTTTTACAGGTAAAGGCACTTCTAAAGGAACGATTAGATGGAAAAGCAACCGGAGGATCAAATGGAAAATCTGAACCTAGTGCTTCAGTAGAACTGAATTCCAGCAATTTTGATGAACTGGTGCTTAAAAGTAAAGAACTGTGGATTGTGGAGTTCTTTGCACCATGGTAAGTGGTTTTGTCAGAATATCTTTTTGAGTCAATTTAGATTTATGGTCTAGCACATTGTCAGCATAAATTAAATGTAATATAGTGGGCCTGGCCATACCTAAATTACTTTCATATTTGTAGTTTTTGGTGATGATTCTTGTCCAATTTTTTTCTTTAAAAGGTGTGGACACTGTAAAAAATTGGCTCCTGAGTGGAAGAAGGCTGCTGGTAACTTAAAGGGGAAGGTGAAGCTGGGTCATGTTGATTGTGACGCCGAAAAGGTAAAACATTGGTCTGGAATGAGAAATAATGCACAGTTTTTAAATTCATTTATTAACATATTCCTCAAGGTGTGGAGATGTTCTTCGTAGTCTTAGGGCCTGTTTGGATTGAGGGGGAGGGAGGAAGAGTGGAGGGGAGTAGAGTAAAGTTGGCTAAAAATTGGCTAATTTTAGACCAATTCTACTCCACTTTCCCTCTTTCTCCCTCAGTCCAAATGGACCATTAGTTTTAAGTTGAAAGGTAAAGGTTGTTACTAGTAGTGTAGATATTGTGCCACAAAGGTCTACTCTTCCACCTAATTGGTTAATATAATATGCCTTTCAAAGTAAATATCTCGTCTACATCATTTGTACTTGAGTTCTGATGTTTAATTCTTATGGACTGCAGCAAATCACAATGGTTTCTTCTCCACTTATCTTTGTTTATAGTTCTATTTAGTGTTTTTTTTAATGTGAGTGAAACACATTGTTTATGCACAGTTAATTCATTATTTTAGAGGTCTGCAAGTTCTCTAATTTTTTTTTTTTTAATGATTGTTTTCAAATAGCACACTGGTACTTCAAAACCTTGGATGGGAGATTCATGAAGTATATGTATTGGATTCATCATTTTGTTTCTTAAATCATATGGTTCTAATAGGTTGGCTTTACCAGTCTTTAATGAGCAGGTTCAATGTTCAAGGATTTCCAACCATCTTAGTATTTGGTGCTGACAAAGATAGCCCAATCCCCTATGAGGGTGCAAGAAGTGCCTCAGCAATTGAATCATTTGCTTTAGAGCAGCTGGAAACAAATATTGCACCTCCTGAAGTGACTGAGCTGACAGGCCCGGTAAGCCCCTTGCTTGACTTCCAAAACTTCTTATGGAACCAACCATAATCAAGGGGAGTGCATTAATTTTATTCAAGTTCTCCATATAGGATGCCATGGAAGAGAAATGTGGGTCAGTCGCCATCTGTTTTGTATCTTTCCTCCCTGACATTCTGGATTCCAAGGCAGAAGGGAGGAACAAGTACATCCAGCAGTTATTATCAGTTGCAGAGAAGTTCAAAAGGAATTCATACAGGTATCTTGGAGTTCTTACCATTCTGATTTACTCTTTCTTTTACCCCAAATGTCATTTTTTATTCTATTCCTCTCTGAGTTAGGTTCTTAAGATTTTTTTGCTGGCAATCCAATTTTATTTACGCATCAACTACTTCATTGAATTCAAATTATTCTGAGAAACTTCTTTGGCTTAATGGTTGAAGATATCATACTGAAATTAAATTTTCCTGTATCTTACAGCTATGTCTGGGCGGCAGCTGGTAAGCAGCCGGATCTTGAGAAGCGTGTAGGTGTTGGTGGGTATGGGTATCCTGCCTTGGTAGCATTGAATGTGAAGAAAGGTGCATTTGCGCCACTTAAGAGCGCATTTGAGCTTGACCATATTATGTAAGTTCTGTTGTGCTTTACCTCAAATACTAATATAGATATGGACAGGAGGATGAATATAGTGTTTGGTTTTGCAGAGAATTTGTGAGGGAAGCTGGGCTTGGAGGAAAGGGCAATTTGCCTCTGGATGGCGCTCCCGAGATTGTGAAGACAGAACCATGGGATGGTAAAGATGGGGAGATCATTGAAGAGGATGAATTCTCCCTCGAAGAACTCATGGGGGAAGATGCTGCAAGCAAGGATGAGTTATGATCACCTTGAAGCAGAATATTAGAAAACGAGAATGAGATTTCAGTCTAAGAACGATTTTGATGCAAAAAAACAATGTTTTTGTGCCTTGAGACATTTTATAGTTACTATTAAATGACTTATTTCCCATAGTGAACGTGCTCTACTTCCTAATGACTTATTATGAGGAATGTTCTCCAATTCTTCCCTTGCCTGTTTTTGGTAGTCCAGAGGTTTGAAGTACGATCACCATCTAAAGGTTTATTATTGAGGAGCAACATGTCATGGAGAAAAAAAAAAAAAAAAAAACTAAAAATATTAAATTGATTAATAAGTTGATTTCTATAATATCTTATAAAGGAATTTTTTTTTTTTTTTTTTTTTTTTTTTTTTTCATTTCCATATTCTTCAAACGTTTTTTACAATTTTTTGAACTGAATGAAACATGCGTGTTCCGTGTCGTAAGAATTAGATCTTATCATATTACATGTAAGTTCTTCAAACACAATTTGTGGGATTTTTTTTTCTTTTAAAATAACTCTAATTTGCAAACAATTTCGTTAGTTAGCACGTTTTCAAAACTATTTATCAAACTAACATCTTGAGTGCAACAAACTTAATTTTGGAGTGCTTAATCGAGTCCACTGAACTTGATTTCCTTGCGAGTAGATATACAAATCGAGTTTGTACACCTCGATTTCTCAGCAAACTTGAGGAAATCCAGAGAATCCAGACGCAACAACACTCCATCAACAACAACAAACACAGTGAAATCCAGAGAATCAAAGAGACGATTTTTCACTCACCTCTCTGTCTCTCACTCACCTCCAACGAGGCAACAACACTTCGTCAACAAACCCAACGAAATCCAGAGAGAAACATCAACAATCAAGAAACCCATAGACCCAGAGAGAAACATCAACAACAAGAATCAAGATACCCACCCAAAGATCCAAAGAGAAACATCAACAAACTTGTCACCACCACCTGGATCCTTCGCCGCTGCCTCATAGAGCCTTCGCTGTCATCGCCTGGGTTTGATTTTTTTTTTTTTTTTTTCCTACCTTCGTAGTTTGAGTTTGTTCTTCCTTCGTAGTTTAGGTTTGCTCTTCATGGGAAGAACGCCAAAAATCGAGCCTTACAAACCCAATTTGTATAGTCCAAAATCTAGCTTTACACACTCGAGATATTAGTTTGCTAAATAGTTTCGAAAACGTGCTAACTAATGAAATTGTTTGAAAATTGGTATTATTTTGATAAAAATCCCAATTTGTGTCTATTTATTTGGCAAAAAGCAATGGATCTTTTGTTTATTTAGCAAATTTTGCAAGTTACCCCTACGAAATGTGCAAGGATGGGCAGCTTTTAGTTTCACTCTTTCTATGTATTCATAGCAATATGTCAAGTAGCACCCTTTTCAGCGTACACGAACTTGAAAGCCTCTATTATTGATTGAGTTGAGTCTTTTGACAAATGAAAAAGGATGGTGAACTCAAACGTGAAATGTTGGTTACTTTGATATATATCGAAGTGAGAACTTCTACGGTTAAACCTTGGGTAATTATATGTAGCGTGTTGGGAACACTATTCCTCATCTTTATAGGTGAAAAACTTAATTTTATCACCAACTACGAACTAGGGCTTATGAGTTTACAAGGAAAATTTTTTTTTATCACCAACTACGAACTAGGGCTAATGAGTTTATAAGGAATTTGTGATTTAGATCTTCTGTATAAGCAGGGACGAATCCACCAAGGGGCAGGGGGGGGGGGGGGGGGCCATTGCCCCCCCCCCCCCCCCCCCCTCTTTTTCAAATTAGCTTTTTTTTTTTTTTTTTTTTTTTTTTTTTTTTTTTTTTTTTTTTGCATGTCCATATTTTAGAGTTTATAATTGGCCCTCCTCAAATTTTTGGATTGGTCCAAATAGCCTAAAAGAAACTAATCACTTAACCCTTTCTTTAGACCCATGGCCCCTCCGTAGTCTAAATACAATATAACAAAAAATCCACAAATCACCAATATCATAATTCAATAACTCATAACCAAACAAATCTCATAGAAAAAAAAATTCCCTTACGGGGGTGACAATAATTTATATAACTTTTTAATTGATTTATAAATTATGGGAAAGTCAATTACAATATTTAATTTTTTTTCAAAAGATAAAATGCAAAATTCTTTTAGAAGCCAATATTGATGATGTAGCATTGCCAACTCTTAATATTAATATCCCAATTTTTTAAAATCCTCAAACAAAGTTTTGAAAGCTTCATTAGTGTGATTTTTAGTTGCATCCAAAAGTATGGGTTTATCATATTGGTGAGTTGGTTAATGTGATAAAATCAACATATTAAATCCAATTATCCAAAAT
Source organism: Quercus glauca (assembly GCA_023736055.1). Taxonomy (NCBI): domain Eukaryota; kingdom Viridiplantae; phylum Streptophyta; class Magnoliopsida; order Fagales; family Fagaceae; genus Quercus; species Quercus glauca. Next base: position 36,833,090 of record CM043322.1, read on the forward strand.
TTGGAAATCCAAAGTTCTCTTCTTTTTTTATTCTTCTTTGAAAATGTTTGAATATCATATTGTAACTTTCAACTTTTTTGGTTTATATTATTTCATTCTTGACTTAAATATTTATAGTAATAAAGTGCAATTGTTTTGTCTACCATGATTTTTTTTTAATAAATCATGTCACTTGAAATTTTTTTGATTCATGCTTTCGCCCCCCCTAGGTTCAAATCCTGGTTCCGTCCCTGTGTATAAGAATATCATTCCATACCTTAATCATATATCATGTATATTGTATCTCATGGACTAAATGTCAAAAAACCTCGTGCACAAATAAGTCTGAAAGAATAAAATGCTTTTATTAATCAAAGAATGTCTTACAAATTGGATTTTAGGACACTACTAACAAAATGATCGTGTGAGTGAATCACAGTATAAGAATATGTGAACTTTATGTAGATATTTTTTATGTGTACTAAAACATTTGCTCTAGCGAGATCATTGACAGATTAACAATAATATGCACTAAAACAAGCCAAAATGAATGTTTTCTATTCCTAAAAGTTAGTAATCGTCCTAACATAATTTTAAAATATGTCTCTTCAGAAGTGACTATTCAAATATGTCTTTTTATCTGAGTTTTAGCTAGTTAACTTAATTAGTAAAGTTTCTAATGGTTGAATAAAAAATCTGGAGTTCAATCCCGCTTACCTCAAAAACTAATTAGTATATTGATCTGATAATAAATGATAAAAAGCACATTTATCAGAAACGGATATCATAAGTTGAAACTTTATAATAAAAAAAAGAGTGTCTTTTTATTAGTATCTCTTCATTATTCATTCATATTCTCTTCTTCTTCTTTTTTTAAATTTTTGCGTACCTTCAATTTCAAAGATTCTCTATATTTGTTATCTCTAAAATTCTGGCTCAGTTGTATCTTGAAATTTTTCTATATTTTTTTTATCAAACACAATTGAGTGGGGCAAATATTATTTTAAAGAAAGCAAATTGTTCAGTTCTAATTTCCCAACAATTTCTTGCCCATAACATTGAAAAATGGTCTGCCTCGTGTAATTTTTTCCAATAAGGTGAAGATGGGGAAGCTCCTCGTCTTGTATAATTCTTTCGGTCATTATTAAAACTTCTAATTTATTATAGAAATAAAAAATGTGCGGATGATCTGAATCCATCTCATAATAGGTTTAGTATGTTTGTTTGTCTAAACAAAAAACAACAAGATTGTATCAGTAACATAAATTGGCATCCTCTTCACTCTCTCTAGGGTTGTAAATGAATTAGGCTTATTTTGAACAACTTGAGTTCACCTTGGGAAAATAGTTGTTTATGTTAATTTGGTTAGCAAATTAGCCAAGTTTGGGATTTACTATTAAACGAGTCAAATTCAAACATAACATGTTGTTGAGGTTCAAAATGTTACAAGTATTAAGATCCAAAGCAAATGGGCCCTCAAAACCAAGGAAGGCCCAATCAGTGAGCCAAGGTTTGGCCCATTAAGAATAGGCAAGAGGGAGCCCAAGCCCATGATAGGGTAAGCCTTGGGCCTTGGAACTACTAAAGCCAGGGGGGATCCTCGGGAAGAGCCAAAGGAGGCCAACCAGGATGTGGATGGCACAAGGAGGTGTGCCCTTGGGCACAGAGACCAAAGGGGTCATGTCCCATCAGCCACCCACTGCCCAGTAGAAGGTTATGTAGTAGATGGTGGCTTGGGACCAATACTTGATAGGAAGAACTAGAACCTCGAGCAGAGCAGGAAAGGGTGAACCCTGAAGGAAGGTGGCTGGGAGCCTTTCAATAGGTCAAGAAGGAATACACCTATTTGAAGGAAAGGAACAAAGGGTGAGGCAGCCAAAAAGGCTCTGAAAAGTCTTTTTAGAAGCATTGGGAGAAGGATTGGAAGCCTTGACCTAGGAAAGACATTTGAACTTGCCCCATCAGGACCTACCAAAAGAGGAAGGTTAACTGGGATATTTTGGGAGATAACCCTTAAAAGAAGGATACAATGAAGAAAGAGGTATCCAAGTCTGTGACTTTTGAACTTATTTGAACCTCGTGGCATATCCTAGTGAGAAATAGGGTCCAATGTACTTAAAAACTTAATATAATGAACTATCGCTCTGTTTTCTGCGGATCCATAACGTTCTTGCTTGCATTTTTCTTGATAATTCCTTTATTGTTCCTCAGCCACTTATTTTACAATATATATGTGTGCATGTATGAATGTATATGTGTTGTAGGGCCCATGCTTTGTGCACAAATTGGTTTGTAATTAGCCCAATACAGCTGCAGTGAACCAAGCCCAGTCCACCAACCATCAAACATTATTTCTTTGGAGGCCCAGGATCCTTATCATCAAGAATGAGGCTTGATTTAATTATATAAAATATTATGTATTTATATATATACTTGTCTAAAAATATACTTATAAAAAATTGAAATTTGATTATATAAGTTTGTAAGTAGGTTCAAATGATATCAAATTATCATTTGTAATTTATTGTTGATATAAATAGATCTCATAGTAAAAATTAATGGATTTGTAAATAGTTAAAAATTTTAGTCATGATTTTATTATATATAGGAAAAGAATAAATTTATCAAGTAGCTTGTAAACAAGTTTGAACATTTTCAACAAGAAAATGAATCAAACTTGAATATGAAATTTTGTTTGGTGGTGCGCTTGGCTTAGCTTGTGTTGAAAATAAAATTAAATAAACAAGCATGAACTTTTAATATCCAGCTCAACTCACTCTCTATTTTTTGTTTCTAAGCATAGACGCAAAAGTTCCAATATCAAGCATTGAGATAATAAAAGTATAGTTGGAAAAAAAAAAAAAAAACAATAGGTTCCAATTTACACGTGCAAAATGATAAAGTATTTTGTGTAGGGGCGGAACCAAGAATTTTTGTTTGGGAGGCCAAGATTAAATGATCATATATTATCTATATATATATTTCTTGACCCACTCATCATTGCAATAACGAATTTTAAACATCAATTTCAAGATTTGATTCTTCAAATGCCACAAAAACAAATTTTTTAGTTTTGACATGTTTATGAGATCTTTCAAATAAGATTAGTGGTACCATATATTGGACTATCAAGATTTATGTAGTAATATAGCACTTAATGTGTTCATCATACCAAATCCTACTTGTATCTTGTTGTTTGAGTATGTTAATATGAAATACTAGATAAAAATAACGAACACCAATTGGTTTGATATTTAAAAAGCAAAATAATAATAATAATAATAATAATAATAATAATAATAATAATAATAATAATAAACCATAACCCATAAGATAAATAAAAAGAAATTTAAGTAAAATATAAATAAATAAATAAAAGGAGAAGAAAATTCTTTTACTCTTAACATTTTTAAATCATTTCTCCTTAACTTTAAACAAGAAAACTCTTTGTTAGGAAAGAGTGAGGAGCTTAATGAGAATGTGATTATTTGGGAGAATGAGAGCACTACATAAAGCAGTAGAGTGATTGAAGAGAGTTAGTGCGAGACTGTGAGGACACTTGCATTGAGTGATGAGGTCATTCGGAAGGTGACTGGAAAGTGGATTATGGAAAAATGCTAATTGAAAGGTGAACTAAGCTTCTAAAGGTTCTGATAGTAATATATATATATATATATATATATATAGAAGAAATCTCATATGGGAGAGTATGAGGTTCTGCCAAGTGGAACATTCTTTAAGACTCTCTCATTTAAGCTTCCACCTCATCAAATTTTGCATTTATGTAAAACTTTTAGTTCATTAAATGTGTCATAGACATTAAAAGTATTTTTTATGATTTTTTTTATAAAAAAATTGTATATATATATATATATATAAGTAGAGAAGATATTACACCACACAATAACTAATTTCTAATTTATATAACATTTTCTCTATAGTCTAAATTCTTCATCCCCTTAATTTTTTATTACATCATTAATTTAACAAAAACCTTTTCACGTTATCGCAACATTATTTCATGTTATTACTTTAAAATATTTTGACCATTCTTTATAAGCTTTTCATTATTCGCGCATCACGCCTGGCCATTGCTAGTTGATATAAGTTGTGGGCTGGAGAGATGGAGAAAGACTATTAAAAAGGTGAAACTAATTGTAGACACCGCATTTTCTACCCCTTACGACTCGGGCCCCCGTTCCCCAATGATGTTGAATTCTAAGACCCAAGGTTGATTTAGTGCCCAATCGGAAGTTAAATTGACTTGAGAAATATTAAAATGAAAAATATAACTTTTAATGAGAACATAAATCAATTTTTGAAAAATAAGACCAAAGGAAACCCTTGCTATGCGCATGCATGAATCAGCCTGCGCACGCAGCTTTCGGCATGTGTATGCAGGCCCGATCTTGTGCACACATAGCGATTCCTAGAAAACTATACAATACATGTTTTCTGCATTTATGTGAAGATTTGGAACGAATTCCATATCGTCTGGGGATCGTTCTAAACCCATTTTTTCACACTATAAAAAGCCTTATATGGTATATTTTCAAAACACACAGAGAGATCCCACGGTAAAATACTAAGATTCACTAGAAATAGTGAATCAAAAAGGGAGTTTTTCACAAAACACCCTTAAGTCAATTTTCTTTTGATTAGGGTCTTTTCTAGCCTTGATCTTTGAGTTTAATATTACTAATCACTCTCTTATTGGTTTGTGAGTAGATTTGATTGAGGGGAACAATAAAAAATCAAGCTTGAAAAGCTTTTCTTTGAGGTATTAGTTCAAACTTTGCTTTTTTCCTTTTCCTTTATTTTTTATGCATTAATTCTTTCTGTTTGCTTTGTTTGTTTGTTATAACATGCTTTAATATGTTTATCTAGTCTAGTTTTACGCTTTTGTATGTTTAAAATGCACGTTAGGGTGTTAGATTTAGTGTTTTAGGCTTGGTTATGTTTTTAGGGCTTTTTGGGCAAGAGCTTGAGTACGCATAATCTTGCCTGTACATGCAGGCTTGATTATGCGCATGTTGGCTTGTTCTTGCACGTGCAGTCGCTGCCTAGAAATCCTAATTTTTGTTTCATTTGTTTTGCTTCTGCTTTCCCATGCCTGCTTTGTTTAGCTTCCTTTTCCATGCTTTTATGCTTCCAAAGTCTCTATTTCACATGTTTGTTTGCTTGTTTGCTATCACATGTTAGAACTAGGGTTTATTTTGTGTTTTCCTTGTTTCATTGATATGAACATTCATTGACATGTTCATGCATAATGCCATTGGTGCTGAGTTGCTGCAACATTAGTAATGGTAAGTCATGCATTTCTAATGTACATGCATTTGTGACATGATCTTGTTTAGGTTAGAGGTTATGTTTGTGATATTGATGCCTTTGGATGATAACATGATATGCTTGCTATATCCTTGCTTTAATTTATGTTACATGTTGCTGCCTTGAGTATGATATGATGCCATGCTAGATGAATGCTAGGATGGTGTGATGAGATGTATGTAATGGTATGCTATGATGTAATATGATGAAGAATGTTTAGATGCATAATTCTAGGGTTTATGTTGATGCTTTGATGCCATGATTAGATGAATGCTAGGGTCTATGATGATATGTTGTGCCATGATTAGATGTATGGTAGGTTTTATTTGCAAGCATGATTGATATATGGTTAAGGATGTTTGATGCCATGTTGATTGTTAGATGTATGCTTAGTGAATGTGTGTGAGTTAGATACAATGTTGAATATGCCTTTAATAGGGTTAAGACATAAGATACAATGATGGGAAGCTAACCCTAAGGTTGGGCAATTTTGGATGCTTAACACCTTCCTAAGACTGTGATGGAAAAATACATGTTTGTATCACATACAAAACATACGCAGCAGAAAATTAACGGATCTACTTCATTCGCAATAGATAACATGTGCTAAGTAAGTTTTAGAATATAAGAACAAGATAGTGTACCTTGATGCGGTGAAATTCAAAATCGAAGACAAGAAGCACTTGGGAACACTTTTAATCTTCATTCCAATTCCATTTAATGCCCAATCAGTTATATGTGTATGTTCTAGAGAGAATTAGAAGAGAGTCCAACTCCCACATACATACTCTTTCATGTTATTGTTGTTATTATAAAAATTATGTATGTTTCTCTCATAATAACTAATTATCTAATTGGGCTAGCCTTTTGGGTATTTCTAATTGGGCTTTAGTATGTGGCTTGGAGTGGGACCAAAAGAGAACAAATAAGACACTAGCTCCAATAAGCCTTAGGCTTTTCTGTCAACTCTTGACAAGTCCAAAGTTACCATTAATTATATTTAATACCGCTATATAAATATAATTGCACTCTAGGCCTTATTAATAAATTATATCCCAAGACTTTATTGTACATGCACCCCTTCATAAAATATTCATAGTAACACAAAGTCATAAATGTAGACTGCCACTACATCTTAATACTTGAGTACTCAATTTAATCCTTTAAGTTATTTATCATATATTTATGAAATCCAATTTCATAAATATATACTTTAGTAACTATTTACAAAAGTAGTTAGGTCTAACATTCTGAATAACAAACTTATTAAACTTATCTCAAGAGAATATTTTGTATCTCTGTTAAGAGACTATGAATTCCATCTTAAGAATATATGTTCCATCAACACAAAATGTGGCTGCCCAACATACTGAAGTTTTGACCGTTACATTAGATCTCACTCCTGATATATCAAAGCAACTTACATTTCATGATCAGGTCTATTATTCTCTCAGGATTAAGAGTTCATGTAAATATAAGTCGTGAGGAGAATAATAAATCTCACAGTGGTCCAATTAAATATGTCTTAACTCTTAAAACATATCAACATATCAACTAGAAGTCTCCACTTCCATGATCAAGACAAATCATCTTAGTTGATGTGTTATAGTCTTCGCAGATGAAATGCCCAATTTTATCACCGACTACGAACTAATATTCGGAGTTTACAAAGACCTTGTGATTTATATCTTCTGTGACTTTTCACATAAATCACATACTATGTATCTCATGGACTATATGATAATGTCCGAATATTCATGTTACTATTATTTCAAATAATAATAAAACAACTTTATTAATCACAACATTAAGTCATACATAATGTCATAAATAATAATATACATAGCATCATACAATAGGATTTAAGGGCACTAATCCTAACAGACCGTACCTTAATTTCGAACCCATATCTTTGGTAGTGAGATCAAAAGGTCATTCCTTAAAAGGATGCTATATATATGGTTCCTAGGCAAACTAGGTGGCGACTCCATTTTCTGATGTGTCCACAGTGGTGACTCCACTGGTGATGGTGAGTTTAATTCCTATGTGTCCTATGTCTTAATCTTAATAAAAGCTTATTCAATATTTGTTTTGCACACACATTCACATGGTTCTTTTGTCACTTAACCTCGGTTGGTGATGAGTGGGAAGATGGAAGGCTCCATTCAAGCTCGTCTTTTGAAGTTCATCCCACCAACTCACAATGCATGCCATTGTCTATGATGGGCTTTGAGTAAGTTAACGGTTTTCCACCAATCCACAAAGGTCCACTTAAGCCCTGGGTTAGAATCATGGCCCACCTAGTTGTGAGTGACCTACTTATCTATTCCTTTAGCCTTAGGGAGCCTACCCACACTTAGAAAGATCCTAGATCCTATCAAAAGAGGATACCCTTTATATATCTTTTATTTGTTCATCCATATATCTTATGCTCACCTAATTCTAAAGGACAAATAAAATATGTAAAAAATGGAAGGATGTCTCTAAAGTTATGGCATACCCTAAGACAATTGGGATAAAAGAAAAGAAGTTCTCACATATAAGAGGCTTATCCCCAAATCCAAAGGTATGTTTTAACTTTAAAGGTTCATAAGACCATAGTCTAATTGTTATCATAAGCCCAAATCAAAATGCCCTTTTGAAAAAAAAGGACTTTGGGCCTAAGAAAACAAGTATGCTATTGACTTAGCATCCAAGTCCTACAATGTCAATATGAACTTCCCTAATCTTGGGCCTTTTTGTTGTATGCCTAGGCCCAAAATGTTGAGAACTTCATGGACCTTGAAAGGAAGGTTACAACATATTCTAGCTAATGGTCTACTTCAAAAAAGAGAGAAGATGAATAATGAAATGAAAAAGGAAGAGCCCAAAGGTGATGAATATGTTGTAAGCCCATTTTTGAGACAAAAGGTTGAAAATATCTAAGTACATTATGGTGAAAGCCCATGAGAGTAAGGTGAGAGCATTGTTGTAAATGGACCAAAGCCTAATGAAACAAGGGGCAATGCCCATGAGAGGAAAGGGAGTGATTTTGTAATTGGGCCTTCATAAAAATGGACTTAAAGATTTTCTAAGGACACCTAAAAAAAAAAGGAACCTTTTAATTGGGACATAAACTTAATAAAAACGGAACTTCTTGTCAGGCACCATTGCACCACCAAAGTCAAGAAAACACATCTCCACTCCAATTTGGACTCGAGAAAAGATCGGAAGGTGTTTGGTCAAGATTAAGGACACATATCAAGAAGAAGTGTTCCGAGAAGGGGAATCTTCTCAAGCTACAATGGCCTCTCCAATTAGTGATGAAATTGCACAAAAGATATTCAAGGTAATGGAAGAACAAAGTGACACTCTCAAAAAGATGGGGAGTCACCTTAATAAACTGAAGGAAGCCAAATTGAAGAAGCCAAACCCACTTGTAGAGGTTCTTGATGAGGAAGAATAGGAAGATTGGGATGAAAGGGACAAAACTAATTATGAAAGGAACAAGCAATTTGAAAAACTCATAGTGGAAACTGTAGCCATGAGAGAGAAGATGGAGAAAATGCAACTAGCCTTTCGCAAGCCCAAGGGATGGATGATTGTCTCTTCAACATGGGGGGCATAAGCTCCAAGACTCCCATTGCACTACCTCCAAAGTTTAAGATTTCTGATGCAGAAAAATTTGATGGGACTGGAGATCCAAAGCAACATGTTAGGAGATACCTAAGCATTGTTGAAATAAAAGGGTTGGATAAGAAGCAAACCTTGCATGCTTTTCCTCTCTCACTCACGGGAGGCATATCAAGATGGTACTATAGTTTGGACCCTAGCAAGGCTAGGGTGTGGAATGAACTAGTAGAATTATTTGTGGATCAATTCATCTTCAATACCATGATTGATGTGACTTTACGAGACTTGGAGACCACTAAGCAAGGAGTAGAGGAAACATTCTCCGAATACATGACAAGATGGAAGGGAAAGGCATCTAGGATGGTTAATAAGCCAAATGAGAAAGATCCAATCAACATGATTATCAAGAATTTGCTTCCGGCATATAATAGTAGGCTGTTGTCATTGCCTATTAGTTCTTTTGGAGAGTTGTGTTATTGTGGAACTAGGATAGAGGATGCCATCAACAATAGACAATTGGAGAAGGGTGAGAGCAAACCTCCAATCAAGAAGACATATGGAGAAGGAGCAACTACCTCTAAAGCTCCCAATCTCGTGAATGTAATTGCCATCATACCTCAACCAACCTTAGCTTACTCATATTTACAAAGAAGGCTTGTCGAGAATTTTTCGACCTAGGAATGACCCTTGCCCAAGCATACGAGAATCTATCTTCCAAAGGATTCATCAAGCATCTAGATCCCACACCTATGCCTAATCCCATACCTCCTACTCGGAACCTCAATGAGTATTGTCACTTCCATCAGAAATCTGGTAGTAAAACCGACAATTATTTCCACCTCAAACACGAGATACAAGACCTAATAGACAATGGAACCCTCCCAAATCCCAACATCACCACTAAGCCTAGCAGTAGGAAGAAACCTTTGCCTGATATTGATACCGTATTTTGCCCGCCCTCGATTTGGGTGCTAGACCTTGAAAAATCCAAAAATATCATTTTCTCTCCATGGGGCCGCAAGGACATCTAGAATGATGTGGCATAACCCGATTAGACATCGGAGCACCCAAAGTATCTTCCTTGGCCAAAATGCCCAAAATGCCCCTAGTCAACCCTGGGTTGACCAAAGGTCAAACAATGTCAAAATCCTAAAAAAAAAAAACATATTTCACGGTTTTATATCAAACCCAAGCTCCTCGGAGATTTTCGGCAACTTTGACCAAGTTTGACAGGGAGTTGACTCTCGGTGGGCCCCAAAAACTCTAATTTTGACCCATCTATTAGAACGAGTTGAAACCAATGCCATTGCGAATATAATCAAATTCTCATTCCAACGACTATTCATGGGTCGAAATCGGAGTTAAAACGATTGAGATATTGAGAAAATTGTGAAAAGCGCATTAGCACGCTTCTTGAGGTCATAACTTTTGATCCAACCGTTGGATTTTTAATTTCTTTAGTTTTATGAAAACTAGACATCCATAGCTTCCAGGGACACCAAGATCACCTTAATCCGAGTCTGGAAAGACCTCCAAATGTGCGTCCAAAATAAAAACTGAAAAAGCATGGTGTGCTGTCGTAGGCAACCAACAATAAAACCTATACTCCTAAAAATATATGTAGTAGTGCAAGTAAGGATCGTTCCCACAGAGAGTATCTAGCCTAGTTTTATGCTATGTGAACAGGGAGGGGGGGGGGGTTTAAGTATAATGAAAACAATTTTAAGAAAAACAACTAAGGAATAATTCAAATTAAAGTATCAAAATCAATCAAGAGAACAAACCTTGGTCCAAGTCAACATCCACCATCGAAATTTTACAACTGATTATCGATGCAAGTATATATCAATTAACACCTTGAATATTCACCATTGGAACTATTTTCCTATCTCTCCTTAGTCATAGTTAATTAGAAAACAAGCGATCTAATAAACCCTAACTACTAAACAACCCAAGACAAACGCTAAAGATTTAATTTAGTAGCAGCCTTAAGAACTAAAGAGATCGATGAAGCTAAACAACACAAACACAAGCAGTTGCATTTAATTTAGTCGAGCGTTTTTCCTAAGATGTAATAATTTCTGACGCAGCAAATCATTAAATCTTGGTTGCTTCACAAGTTAAAGAGATCAAACAATTACGGATTTGATATCTAACCTAGCAGTAGATTGAAACAAATAATAAGCTAGTAGGCCTCCTAGTAATTAAACGAGACAATCATGAAAATAGACACAGAAGAACATCCGATATTCAAAGCATAAATTGAAAAATAAAAACAAATTAGATCTCACAGTTTTATTGATTTCGAGGCTTCAGTTTCCTTCAACCAAGTATAAAAGTTTTAGCCACACAGAGCCGTGACAGAAAACACAAAGGAGAAAATTAGAGAAGAGGGGAGAGAGAGGCGTGTGTGTGTGTGTGTAATTCTGATTTCTCCTCCCCTTTTACACGTTAATTCCCCCTTTCCCAAGCCTACAAAATCTCCTAAAAATATTCTAAATAATAACATCCAAATCTGACTAATTAAGGAAAAATATTAAAAATAAAACAAAGTCCTAACATAACTAGGAAAGTGGTGTTTTTCAACTGGAAGTTTCGTGCATCACATCTGGAACCTTCCAAAAATAAACCACATCAGATCCACGTATTAGAATTTCAAGCAAAGGAACATTCCAGAACGTCAACAGTGCAGGTACAGCAACTTTAAGCCCGATTTCGACCTTGATGCGGCCCGTATCTCTCAAAACTCAAAACATGAAAGTTGTAGAGCTTTGTCTTGGCGTTCCATAGAATCTTGAATCATCTCAATCGGAGTTTGGATGAGAGAGTTATGCCCAGATTATGAAGCGATGTCAAAGCTGTCCAGAATCGTCCAATTAACTACGTTTTGCACTTTATGCCTCCATTTGCATCCTAAATCAAAATATAAGAATAATTAGTACATTTAAGCACCAAATAAATATAAAAGACTAACCATTAAGGGATAAAAATATGACATTTTGCATTCTCATCAAAAACGCTACAAGACAAATTTGCTGATGTCACGATGACATCAGTGGCGGCCCTTGAAGGGCCTCCGACCTGACCCTGCGACCCTACAAGGTGCGCCAAGCCTCGAGAAGCGTGCCAAGGGCTATAAATAGCCCCTGACACCCTAGATTGGACTAGAACTGAAAAATTAGGTTTTTGGGAGTTGTTTTGGGCGTTTTTTGGCTTTTTTTTTCTCTCTCTCTCTCTTTTCTCACCATATTTCTCTCCAATAAACACAAAAACACATCAAAACTTCTTGATTCTTCTCTCTTCTCTAAAAATACAAGGTAATGTTCATACCCTCCATCTTTCTCTCCTTGGTTTCATACCTTGGGTTTGAGGTTTAAGGCGTATGGATGTAGCTTTTTAGGTACTATCCATACCCCTTTCTTTAAAGCTTCATCAAACTTTTTATCATTTCTTTTTCCTTGAATAACATGATTTATTTCTTTATCTAGCATGCTTCTTGCTTTATTTGTGCTTTTAGCTTAAATCTCCTTGCTTTTTCTGCTTTATGCTGTCTTTTATGCTTAGATCTACATCCTTACGTGCTTATATGTTTAGATCTACATGCTTTATGCTTTATGCCATCTTTTATGCTTAGATCTACATCCTTACGTGCTTATATGTTTAGATCTACATGTTTTATGCTTTGTGCCATCTTTTATGCTTAGATCTACATCCTTAAATGCTTATATGATTAGATCTACATGCTTTATGCTTTATGCCATGCATTCTATGCTTAGATCTATTTTCTCATGTGTTGTTTGGCTAGATCCACATGTTTCTATGCTTGTTTACATGTCTATTTGTCTTTCCTACGTGTTTTATGCTTTGTGCCGTATTTTCCTATGTTTTGTTATGCTTTTGCTCTATGTTAATGTTAGGGATACATGCTCACATACTTGATATCATGTCTAGGATTATGCCCTGCTTAGATCCACATGTTTGTATGCATGTTCTATGCTCCTATGCCTATGACTATGCCTTCATATGCTTGTATGCCTAGATTTGTGTTCTTCCATGCTTTTACGCTTACACCCACATGCTTAGATGTACATTCCCCTGCCTACATGCATATTTCCATGCCTATGTGTCTAGATCTATGTTGTCACATGATTGTGTGCTTGGATCTATGTTCTCCACTTGCTTTATGCCATCTTCCATGTGCTTGTGCGCTCCATGCCATGTTTGTGTGCCTAAACCTAGGCTATGTTTGTCATGCCATGTGATATTGTAGCCCTTTTGTCACTTTTGTCTTTCTTTCTTATGTTTTGGCCTGATGGTTAGGACCCAATCTAGACCCTATGGTCATTGTCACCGTCCGCACACCATGGCCCACATCAAGGGGTTTGGATCACCCTATTTGCATGTTTATGTTTGCTTGCTTCCATGCTTTATGCTTGTGTTAGCCTCTCTAGTCCTAGGCCTTTCTGTGCTTGATGCCATTAACGGGTTTGTGGTTGTGTGGTTACATCTGACGCCCATGAGGGCTTGTTTGGATGTAACCACTTGGGATGCATCGCCACGAGGCCGGTTGCTCCGTGCATACTTTTCCCCTTTCCGCTCCATGCAATGATATGCTTGCCATGCTTATTTGTGCCCCCGTAGGCTTTGTTTGCATTTTTACATGTTTGTTTACATGTTCATGCGTGAGTCATGCTTGCTAGTGTGTCATCCATGCTTCAACACAATGAAGTTATGGACATCTTATTCAAACCTACATGTGTCGTCCTACCACACGCTATGCTTGCCATGTCTATCACGCTTATCTACTTTATGCCTCTTTCATACACTCTTTGCATATTTTCCTTCCATTACTTGTCTGCTAGTTTCTTGTCTTTGCCTTTGCATGTACACACATGGAGCAAGGACGCATGAAGTTAGGGCATGGTCTCCCAGGCACAAGCAAAAAGGGCACGGGTGCAAGCATGTCAATATGAGCTAAGCGGCGGTAGTCAGTAGGTTTAGGAGTTTAGCCTCTCCCATTTAGTTATGTACTCTTTTAAACCCTTTCCTTCTCCTTTTATCCCCTAGATGGTTTGTATTAGGTATATCATGTCGTGTACCATTCATCCTCATCTCTAGAGTATGGCGACCCTTGTTTATTTTCCTGCACTTATATTTTGGGCCATGCTCTGGGGATGTAGGCATTTACTTTCCTGCTCTGTGTGCTTACATTGTGCATGATGTATGTATATATAAACTTGCTTGCCCCCTTCTGGTGTAATTGTCACAATCAGTGTCACCTAAGGCAAGTGATGCCTAATCTCCACCGCGAAAGTAAGGTGACGTGTCGCCGGATTTTCGTTGTGGAAATCTGGTACTTTGCTCGAATGCCTCAGGAAAACATAGATTGGGACCACACCCACTCAAAAGCCAAACCTCAAAGCCCTGAAATCTAATGCCAAAATCATGTTTTTATTGCCAATTTTCAAAAATTAAGGTTCTATCAAAACAAAGGACTGTCATTGGATAGGCGTTGTGGGGTGCCTAACACCATCCCCACACGTAACCAAACTTCTGGACCTAAGAATCAAGATTTTTTGCCATCCACATTAGATTAGGAAAAATGACATTTTTCTTAGCTTAGGATTGGTAATAAAATCAACTAGAAATAAGTGACCAATCACACCTCATAAAAACCCAATGATTGGTGGCGACTCTACTTACCTTCCTCCATCGAGAGAGAGAGAGAGCACCCAAAGCTCCGCGCGAAGCACGCATGTGCGCACACCCCCATATATATCGAGGGGGGCCCTCTATTGGGGCCTCACGCGCGCGGGATCTATCACCACAGTGGGTGGTCGAATGAAGGCCTGTGACGGCAGCGGCGATTTTTCCACTGTTGTTCTCGATCGAGGCCAGGCGTCGACAAACTAGTGACTCCACTGGGGATCGATGAGAGTTTATCCTTTAGAGCTTTTGATAAGACCATAATCTTTGGACATTGGCTTTCAAAAACATAGAGATTGGCATTGGCCTTCGGTGTTTTCCTTTTGAAAAGGGCTTCTACTATATCCTAGTAGACTATTTTCAAAAGAGCAAAAATCTTTTTCCAAAAAAATCCTTTTCCAAAAAGGAGGCTTTAAGGTATTTTTACATAGAGCTTTACAGCTTTCCTCACATGTTTTACCGCTTTCCTCACATGCTTTACAGCTTTCCTTCACATGCAAATATAGGGTAGCAAAATTTAATTTCTGCTACACCTTTATCCGCTTTCCATATATATATATATATATATATAAATATATCTGCTGCAATTTGAAAAAGTCCTTCCCTTTCATTAAGGATTGCATGACATATACACCCTTTTGAGCCAAACTCGGGCTCCACACTGCTGGCATAGTCTTATCTCTGTTGGGGATTTCATCACCCCATCTGTAGATGTCTAGACCAAAACATCGGCAGTGTTACCTATAGTTAGATTCGGGGCTAATGTTGTAGGCAATTCTGTGTCCATGGGTGGACAGGAGTTACTGAAAAGGCCCCCTCGATCCTTCCTACCCCATAACTTCCATGAAGGGAGGGGTACGGTGATTGAGTACCCTAGGACAGGAACCACCTACCAGTTAAGCCTTTGCATACAGTTGGCCTAGTTATGTCAAACCCGTGAGGACTAGATCAAGCCTAAAGCCCATTAGGACTAGGTGAAACCTAAAGAGTGAACATCCAAGCCTAGGAAATGATACCCTTATAGGGATAGAGGTCAGGGGAAAGTGTCTTGTAACAAGTGCGCCCTTTTTACTTGCGCTAAAGAAATTGTGCTCTGCTCCAGGTTCTTTTTATCTTGTTTGCATAGCAACCGTGATTAAACCCCTGGGAAAAGCAACTCCGTTGCTTGTACATGCTAGATCATACCCTATCCCTAAGGGTTTACAACCCTACAAGGGCACTCATGCATACACTAATTGGTTCCGTCACATAATTATGTAAAGATAAAATTTGTGGCAAGTAACCGAAACTCTGTTTCGGAGGAAATGCTGCCGAAAAGCTATCAAGAATTCCAAAAGATATCATGAGTCCAAAGAATTCTCCTAAGGAAGATCCATAAAAGATTGCTAGGAGACCAAGGTCCTTAAAGAGATCCAAAGCCCCAAAAGATTCCTGCTACCCAAATTGCCAAGAGATTCGAATTGCTAAGATGTCAAAATTGCCAAAATTTCGAAGAGGTCAAGAATCCAAAGGCTCCCCCAAGAGATCCAAAGGTCCAAGAGAACCATGCCGTTTAAGTTGCCAAGAGATCCAAGTGTCCAAATGCACCCCGTTTCTTTCACCTCCCACTCTTTCTCAGGATCAAAAAAATTACTAAAAGGGAACAATCTAAGCTACCACCACATCGTGATCCCATCACCACTAGATCTCATGCAAGAGAGATGTCTACTAGTTGGCCTTCAACTCCTGAAGTGAGTCCTGCTGAGTTCGCCCAGACAAAAAAACAAATGTCAGAATTGATGCGTATGGAATAACAGCTTAAAGGAAGTGACGCCAAGGTCGTAGAAGGAGATGTCCATATGGTGGCTAAAGATAGGGGGTACAATTGGCTAAGTCGTTACCTGTTCGAAAGGCCAAAGGAAATTCACATCTCATGGGGAATCTAGGGAAGAAGCTAAAGAAGTCCCACCACTTCTCCATGTCGGTTACCAAGTTGAACTCCTTTCTGTTAAATGAGGGCTTAATTGCTCCAGTAGTCCCTAAGTTGGTCACCAATATTCTGGAAGGTTACGACCCCTTAAAGACTTGTAAGTTTCACTATGATACTCCAGGGCATTCGATAGAAGAATGTCACCTATTAAGGCATAAGATCCAAAGCCTGATTGATAATGATGCCTTAATAGTCGAGGGTGCTACGCAGTCCAAAGTTGCCACTACCACAACCTTTGTTGCTTAGGATGAGGAAGTGGATGCAATGATAAGAGAGGAGGATGACTGTTCTAATCCAGAAGATCTACTTGGATACCTGGATAACCTTTTGTGGCTATAGTGGATCTAGGATACATACGCCCAAAGGAATTGAAAGAGCAAAGAAGTACGGGTAAGACTTGTAAATACCATTTAGGAGCATATGGACGCTTATTAGGAGATTGTGACGAGTTTAACAAGGAGGTCCAGAGCCTAATTTACCAAGGAATTATTCGGATGGGAAAATCAAAAGAAGTTGAGTGTTATATGGCCTCTAACAAGCAGCTTACACTTGCTGAGTTGAATGCAAGGATTGAGCATTTGGAAAATCAGTAGGATAGACTTCTTCACCTTGTGCATCAGCTGATTGACCTTTGCAATGACACCTCAACGAGTGACTTGACCTGTGGAGCCGATGTTATGGATGCCCTAGCACCTATAGGACATGCCAATGAAAGATCATATGTTGAAAAGAGATCTGAGGGATCTCGAGGGCAAAAGAGTCACTTGGCTCCCACATCCGAACTCCTCAAGGAATAGGCCATCCAAGGCAAAGCCAATCCATGCAAAGTGATGTCACTCCTATGAGGCAAATGGTACCAGCCCAACAAGTCAAAGAGGCATTGGAAAAGTTTCATCCCCTTCCTATGCTGATTTTGCAATTACATCATATATTGTTGAAAGAACACCAAATGGCCCCAATTTTGCTGAGGTGTATAATCGATTCCTCTCCGATTGAGGCTGGCCTATTCAAGACATGTGAGCACCATTTTGGTAGCCTGAGACATAGCCTAGAAGAGTGCAAGTTCCTTAGGGAGACAATCCTAGGCCTGATTAATAATAACATCATTCAATTTGAAATTGCCACAATCACCGATTCATCTCCAACGAGCTGTGACGGTCAGGTTAGTGTGTTGATCAAGAACAGAGGTAAAGGGGGCTCATTCATTACAGGCCTCCCTACGGCTCCATATCCTCATGGGGTACCATATCCTTTTCGGTTACTAAATAAAGGCAATCCAGGGAGCGACATTTCCCAATCAAGTGGCACAACTATTTTGGACCTTCTGTTAGTCCCATTATCCATGCTATTGCCAATACAGTTAAAGGCGAAGTTGGTAAAATTGATGGCATCTGAGATCCAACCAAGACTTTCATCAGAGACTTACAATTTTGAAAATTATTGCGACTATCATGGGGCGATGGTTGGCCACATTACTAACATGTGCAAGCTACTCAAGCAGAAGGTTCAAGGTATTATCAAAGGCGGCAGGTTAGAGCTCGAAGTGCATATGTCCACATCAACCAGAGAACTAGATATTTAGATGATCCTTACAAGGAAATCAAGATCTTGAATTGCTCCTCGAAAGCTCGAGCTTATACGCCTGAGCCATTAGACAGACGAGCTGTGTTTCACAAGAGCATACCTGACTTGAAGCAGCGCCAAATTGGCCATATGCTGTGGAAGAAGTCCCCAAAACCAAACAACATCTCTCTATCTTTATGCTTTTGTTATTCTTGCATTTCCTATTTCCTTTATGAAATTATGTTTGAGCATGAGACAATTTAAATTCAATTTGTAATTAGGCTTTTAGACTTTTCCTGGGCCCTAAGCACACTACCTGAGTGCCACGCGCGATGATGATCCTTTTTATCAGTATAATATTTTGTTCTACTAAGGTTAGTTTTTCTTGGACGGTTTCTAACCTCCCCTCTTTGTTTCCATGGTTGAATCAATAGGGTAAAATATGAGAAGTCCTAACATCTCTAAGCGAGTGTTACCAAAATCTTGTGGACGTGATCCAAATTTAATACCAAGCACAAAATAATGAACGAACGACAGCTTCAATATTCAGATCTTGGTGGGAGACGCATGGATTTAGCTGTTCACATTATGATACTAGGGCAGATTTTTAGTGGTCTCATTCCCATAAGACCACTAAAAATCCATCTTGTGCACCCCCACGTTATCCATGAAAACTAGCTACCGCAAGCCTAGGAGCAGAATTTTGCCAAAAATCAGAGTTAATTCATACGGTTTGCAAGCTCCTTTGTCAAGGTATCTTAAAAGGGTGAAAAGAACCCAACATCTCTCAAGCAAGATTAAACAGCTCAAGTTTCGTTAGCATCAGCTTGCCTCAATAGGCTTTTCCTTTGAGTCTTCCTCAAAAAAAATCTTCTTTGGCCTTCGAGTAATCTAGGTGTTTCCTTCAGGTTTCCCTTAAACAAATATTCCTTTGGGACTTCCTCAGAAAAAAATTTCTCTCACCTTTGGGTACTCCTAAAAAATAATCTCTTTCTCCAAGTATTCTGGGATGTCTTTGGGTATCTTAATACATGAATCCTCACACCCTTCAGTTGAAAATCTCACCAAGTTGTAAAAAATGACCGAGAGACCATGGAAAATGCCACACTGGGGCAGCTTTTTTCGCACGGTCTCTCCCCTCCGAATGGACTTCTTTTCAATAGTCTTAACAGCATCTTGAACTTTAGCGAGGACCACAGTCACAATTTCACTACTAGGCCATTAGAAGATCTTTTAGCTTGCTTGAAGCATTCCTTTGGAAGCCTGGCTTCCGTGTTGACAATAAAAAAATGGTGAACCAAGCCTACATTTAGGGAGAATAATGAACTATCTCCAGTTTTATTGGATCTTTACATGAGCAAAGCATTCATTTAACTTAGACAATTTCCTTCTCAGGAAAATTCAGAAAATATTGGGACCACCTCAGTCGTGGTGATTCACTTGACAAATATCAAATCCATGAGAAATCAGCTCTGGCTACTTCAACAATACATTGTCAGAACTTGCTCGCAATGAGTGCCCACATATGAACTATGGAGGAGGAGTAAAGGGATTAAATTTGGTTAAATGAGAGCCAAAATGCTTCCAATTTTAATGGGTTTGTCATAGCCTGGACATGTCACTAACCCCCTTCAATTAATTTTCTTTTCAAGCACATGCTTTAATCAAGCCAAATAGACATCATTCACATCGCATTCTTCAATGAATAGTGACGACCAAACATCTGAGCATTTGTGATAGAGCCATTCACCTTCTTAACATCTAGGCGACAGTGCCCCATTAAAATTTCATGGAAAAGCATTAACATCCCTTCTTGTCATTCTCATGTTGCCTTTCTTAGATCCCTAATGTGGCATGTTTGCCTTGACAGGCCAATTCAACAATTGACATGGAAAACGAAGTTTGTTACTTATGCCTCACAAGAATCTTCACCACAAATCAGAAAATATTCATCCCGAGAAGTATGCCAAGTGTGGAATCAATTGCCTAAGGCTTCTTTACAAGAGGAAAACCTCCGTCCCCTAAGTGGATCTTTGCGAAAGCTTATGGGATATTGGGAATGCCACCCATCTGTAACACTGGAACCTAGATTTGGCCTCATCACTATACCCTAAACACTATCTCAATAAAACCTTCTCCCTTTTCGGTTGGCTTAGGTTTGTTGCAATCTTTTGCACATTTTTCAAAAAAAAAAAAAACGAATTTTCAAAATAAGACCAAAGCATAAATGTTCATATCAAACATCAAATCATAAAAATATGTGTTTTAAAGCACATGCATCTTTTAAGAGTGGCAATTCAATGCCAAAGCCCTTTTTGTGGGAAAAGAGTTGTTTAAGTGAAGTGGTTGTCCCTTACCAGGGATAAGGGGCATGTGACCCCCAAACACTCACCTCATGATATCCCATCTCAACAACTCCACATTCCTAAAACATTCACCACTTTTGCAAAGTGCACATTCAATTCTTAACAATCAACCCTCCCTGGGGAGGTCCTACCCAAGATTGGTGCGGACCCTGAATAAGTGAACGACAATATGTTCAAGCTTCATTAACCAACTGATTGGATTTGAAATGATGGAGACATTTGTTTCAACTATCCAAATAGTTATATCACTTGATAGCCCTTTTAAGCTAGAAAATGTTTTTCAAAAATCACCCGAATTTATAATTTGGCACATAAGCTCCTAAGGCTTAGAAGTAAGTGTTCAAGATGACGGAGAAAGGCATTCATTTCACTACCGTCCCACTTGCAAAGAAATATCCCATGTTAGCCTAGTTGAGCCTGTTGAATTCTTTTCTTGTTTAACCCAGTCAAGGATTACCACCCCCCCCCCCCCCCCGCTAGGGCGAGTTAGATGGTTACAAGGAACTTATGCTAGGGAACTTCCAATATTTGAGTCCATCAAATGAGTCTATAATTGAAAAAAAAAAAATGACAAAATTCATGGTCCAATCAAGTCTAAGGAAGCCCCAAGCAAAGAAAGGGCAAAAGGAAAATTTAGCCTGAAACAATCAAGAAACACGGGCCAAAGAAAGTCAAAATGAAAGCCCCAAAAATGGAATGAGAAAAATTCAAGAAATGGACTCAAATTGAGGATATAGCCAAGCATGAAAGGCAACCAAAAAGATTCTCGATGAAGTGTAATCCTTGACTTTAGGAAACCCTTCAAAGAATTTCACAGCCAAAATATCCCCTCGTAAGCCTAGGAAACCCATATCCTTACATTACGGTCCTAAGAAAGTCCTTCCTAATTGAGAATGACTGCTTAGCCTATGGAGCTTATGCCAAAAAATCACTACATGTGAAAATTTTGAGCCTGATATCCTTCATTTCAAACACCCAAATAACCCCAAGGCCACGTTACAACCTAATAAAAGACCTCACTGATCACTGAGGATTGGTTGGTTGTGGTACATTGAACATTTGCTTTATCATTGATGACGGACTCATTCGCTTATGCCAAGGCGTCATGCCACGAAAAAGGTAGGGTCCTCTCCCAACCCACCCGATGAGTTTAGAAAGCCAAACACATCATTCATCTTTTCCCTACATAGCTTAAAACGGGACACCCATGCATCTTATAAGCACAAGCACTTTGCTCAAGAAATCCTTGCTTGCAAGCATGTTCCCTATTCAGGGTAAATGATAGTCATCAAGCACATACACTCTTAAGCCACATTAAAAACATGGCCTTAGCGAGCCCTTCTTGTGGTACATGCATTTAAACAGATTTTCATGATCATGAATGAATTTCCAAAATTTCTGAACCGGGTTTTCAAAACCAATTGAAACAGAAGGGAAAAATAATGACCCTTAAAGATTTCAAATCCTCCAAACTTTTCAAGTCCAAAACCAAATCCTCGAGGGCTATTCATTTCTTCCCAAGGAATTCCCAGAAAAATGAGGTTTTAAGATTGTAACAGCTTATGCAAGCGTCCCTTCGTCATTATCAAGCACCTTCAAAAAAACCTGAACCTAGAAGTTTCAAATGCTTAACCCCAAGTTTTAAATACCATTTGAGCATTACTCCCCCAAACACTTTTCTAGCTCTCGAACTTATCCCAACAGAGGATGCCTGAGTCATTGCTTCAGACATAACCTTAACGCCCAAGGTTGGCCCTAGTCTCAATCCTGATACTAGGGCAGTTTTATTTATGACATTTTCAAACCATAGATGGTAATCCCTTTATCCAGTGTGATTCAAGATATCCATTAAGAGAAGGAGATATCTCTCCCCATGAGAGCCTGAATAGGTGCCCAGAATGCACAATTCATCAAAATCACACAGAACTCAACATCAAGGCAATTCTTGTCCAGCTATGACCAAGAGTGTTAGCATTTCCAAGAGGGGATCTTCCCCAAAATTTGAATCCAAAATTCAGCAAATCAAGGAACCATTGTGGTATAATCATCTAGAACAAGCTCAAACCCATGTGAATTCGGTTCTCCGATCCAGAACCTGGCAAAATCCTACATTGGGGCAATCCATTTTGCGTGGTTCCATTCACTTTGTGCAAATCAGTATGCAAGAACAAGTCCATCCTGCCAGAAATTTTTTTTTTTCGTATTAAGGACTGCACAAAACCTACACTAGGGCAGCTTTATTTTGTGCGGTCTCTCCCTTTTCCATCTCCCTTAGTGGATTGACCACTATCAGATTGAATCGGTAAACCTGTGAGGATACAGTACAATGCAAGTGCTACCAACATCACACATACAGTTGCAGCCTTTTAAAGGCGACATCCAAAATTGTACATGTAAGTCCTACTTAGAGGCATTGTTTCTTGCATACATCAGCAGCCTTTTTAAAGGCAACATCCAAAGTCATACATGTAAGCCCTACCTAGAGGCATTGTTTTGTGCATACAATAGAAGCCCTTTTAAAGGCGACATCTAGAATTGTACATGTAAGTCCTACCTAGCGGCTTTGTTTCATACATACAGCAGCAGCCCTTTGGAAGGCGACACCCATAATTATACATGTAAGTCCTACCCAAAGGCATTGTTTCATGCATATAGCAGCAGCCCTTTAAAAGGCGACATCCAAAATCATACATGTAAGTCCTACCCAGAGGCATTATTTCTCCTACACTAGCAGTAGCACTCTCAAAGGCAATATCCTAATGCTATGCATGTAAGTCAAAATCAAAGGCATTGTTTTTCACATATATTGACAACCCTCTCAAAGAAACTTTTCCTAAAGTCATATATCAGCCCTCTCAAAGGTGGTTTCTAGAGTTATACATATAAGTCCTAACCAGAGGCATTGTTTTTCATATACATCAGCAGCCCTCTCAAAGGCATTTTCCTAGAACTGTGCATGTAAGTCAAAGGTATTGTTTTTCACATATATCAATAACCTTCTTAAAGGCACTTTTCGTAAAGTCATACATCAGCCCTCTCAAAGGCAGTTTCCAGAATCATACATGTAAGTCCTAACAAGAGGCATTGTTTCATACATACACCATAAAGCTACAAAGAGATAATGTCATATGTTAAGTTTTTAGAACCCTTAAAACACAATTGGATTAACCTAGTGAATTAGCCAAGTGATTAACTTAGTCAAATTATGCAAATCTAGGTTAACATAATCAAATAATCATATCAAGCATATAGCAGCGGAAATATAAATAACACAATGATATGATCACTCAGGAAAACCAAACCGGTAAAAAACCTGGGGAGGATTTAACCTAGCTATCCTCAAGGTAAACTTGAATCCACTATATGAAAGAATTGAAGTTCATACAATAAGACTTACAAGCCCTCACGCTTGACTTTCTATTGCTACCCACTAGTAGAACTTACTGACACGACCACGTGCAAGCTCTGAATCCAATGACTCATTCTTTCTTGGATTCTCCACAAGTACAAGCACTTCCGCTTGTGTTTCTTTAAGCTCCTATAGCAGCAACTGAATGATCATCAAGATGTTGAAGTAATCTCCTTCTTGATAACCCTAAGTTTATGTGAAGGAAAGCTCCTCAAGGATCTCACAAGTGATTCACACAAACCGCAAATATGAGCAACAAGAGCATCACTAAAAACGTGGCTAGGGTTTGCCTTATATACCTAGGGAAAAAACATAAAACCCTAAACATTTTAGGAGTTAGGGCTGAGTTGGAAATTCTGCAGAAAAAACAATCTGGCCGACTTTCGATTAATCGAGTCTAAGCTTCGATCGATTGAGCTAGGCCGAAAGTAACAAATACTTCTGTAGCCTCTCGATTCCAACTTTACATAAAAGATACAACTTTGAGTAAGCCTAAAAAAGACTAAACAAACTGTTTTGATCATGGTTTGCCAACATTACACATTAGAGTTCTAAATACATAAAATCATAAGTCTTTAGAACCTAACAAACTCCCCCTTTGACAATCCGTGACAAAACACAAATTAAAAGCTCAAAGTTTACAAATAAAAGCCCTTTACAAAAATAATGCTCATAACAACAAATTCAATCCTAACTACTATCCATCAGTTGCAAGTGTAGACAGTAGCTCAATTGAATCAACCTGTATATTCCTGAAACACTTAACAAACGCATAAATGCATGTGTGACAGAAAAACAGTAAATCAACAAGTATGTAAACTAACTCTCCCCCTAAGTTAGATACATCAAAAACAATGTTAACTCCCCTTTAAACAAAGCATTCTTGTATTTTCCACACATACTCCCAATATGAATTTCATCTAAATCTCCCCCTTTTTGTCACGTATTGACAAAGATAACTCAAACAAAGAGTAACAACTCAACAGAGAACAAGAGGAAATAGATAATTAAGGGAACACAAAACAAGATAACTCTATAGAAAATAGAGACAATTCCCCCTAAGAAAAGCAACAACTCCCCCTATGAACAGTAAAGGGTAAAAACAAGCTTCCCCCCTATAAAAATAGAAAAAACAAAACAAGTTTTGGGAAAAACAGTTTTGGGGAAAATATAGGAGGTGGGGAAAACAAAGACACACAAACCAAAGTTAAAATCTAAGTTGATAAGGTGAGAATACACATGAAAAAAATATTCTCTCTTTCAATAAATGAAAATATGACACTATGTGACCCAAAAACGGTTGCATGAGTAGAGAAAATATTTGCACATTGATTATCCATCATATCTCTTAAGAAAAATATTTCTGCAATTCTCACATAAAAAATAGTATATACTAAAAAGTACATAACTCAAAAATTAATCAATCAATTTTTAAATCAAGTTGAGTACCCAATTTAGCAAAGTGTATGCACGTTATGTGTGAAAACAATGAGAGATATGATTGCAAAACTGCAAGATGAATACAGAAATCAATGCAATGCATGTGAATGATGCATGCTCTAATGCAATGAAACTAAGTTCAATATAAGTTCAAATTCACAAAATTGGCTTGAGCATAGAGTTTCTAACAAAAACCCCAAAATTTGAAAAACCACTTATTCGTTTTTTATAAAAAAAATTGACCAATTGATCATCACACAAGTTAGAGGACAGATAATAATGATCAATTACATCAAATTAACAAGCCAATTTCATCAATTAAACCCAATTTGAACAAAATCCCCAATTTGGATACATTCAAGCTCTAGAATGTCGAATTTCTCAAGCTTTAAACACATTTTGCATTAAGATCAAGGAACTTTTAATCTTGGATGGCCACAACAGGATCACACACAATATAATGTACCAAGTTTAGCAAAGAGTAACTTGTGTAGTGTGTGCAACTAGCAAAAGCTTGAGATATATATGAGGTGATATGTGAATAGAAATCAAACACAAAGTCTACAAAATTCATCACATAGAATTTGAAAGAGACTATCACCAAAAGAGTTACATCATATAACTCTCACATCTCCTAGAACATAAGCTTGCAATCATGTAAGTTTCTTGAATTTTGCCTCATAATATACACACCAATTTTAATTTATTCAGAAACTTATTAAAAGGCCAAGATAATGTATACACCAATTTTTAATTATGTGATTTGGCATCAAGCCTAATAGTACACACCAATTTTAAGCATTAAGCAATTAAACCGATGCTACACCTTATGTTCTTTTTGTGCGTGTGCTACACTTTCTTGAGCACAAAATCTTACGATATACACTAAGGTGTTCAAGATTGGCTAGTAAACAGTGGTGAGATGGTTATTTATGCCTTTCTCAAAAGGATCAAGTCTGACAATCAAAGGCATGTGATTTCAAGATCAAGACAAAGTGATCAAAAACTATAAATATCTTCCTACACAACATGCACTACAAAGCTCAAACTAGTAAAGCGCAATAAATAAGCTCATCCAAGCTAAACAAGGTACATAAACTTGTTATATAAAGATAATATGGCCAATCATTGATTATAAATCCAAGATATAATACAAAACACAAAAATCTTTTTGGTTTTTAAAAAAAATTTATGACCAAAAACAAAAAGCACATATTATGCTAAATGAAGAATGCAAAAGCAATGCATGATAGTGCTAAACTAAGCTATAGAGGGTACACAAACAAGAAATATCAATTTCTTAATTAACCCACGAGTACATGTACAAACTAGTACATACTCATACAAAATAATAAATAGCTTAGCACTTAATATAACACATGCTATTCAAGTTTCTCCACAATGTCAAGCATGTTCTAAATCAAGAGAGAGAGATATCATAATTCATGTAATCCTCAAGAAAAATAAAACTAGACACAAAATAAAATATTTTTGTCTTTTTAAAAATTTTTCAATGTTTTTGGATTTCTTTTTTTAATGAAAACAACCTAAAAAACAAAACAACCAAAAACAAAAACAAAATATGTCCACAAACAATTGAAAGAATTAAATCAGGGACAAGTCAGCAACACTCACCTTAGAGAATCTTTTCTCACCCATATAGCATGAGTCTTCGGCTTTGTAGGTGAAAATCCATGAGAAGCAGAGTGTATTTGAGGGATTACACCAATTTTATGAGAAAAACTGAAATCCTGCAAATTCCTTTCACAAGCCAACAAGCTTAAACTTTTCAAAAGCATATGAAACAATTTATTTTGACTTATGGCAGGAGAAATATCATCACATATCCTAGATTGACATACAAAATGCTTAAATTTTAATTTATGACAGTTAGGAAGAATGTGACCACGGACACCACAAAAATGGCAAACAGGAACAAATTTAGGAACATCGGTATTCCTAGTGGGGTTTCCGGTCACAGGCTTTGGTTCTTGCCCCAACAAAGAACAATTTGGTCTAATATGACCAACAACACCACAAAGGAGACAAAGAGGCACAAAAATAGATTGATTATGCTCTCTAACAGTAGGTTTAGAAACTTCAGAGTCTACATCAGAACTTTTACCTTTGTCTAACCTAGCAAAATAAGCCTTTTCTTTATTATTCCTCTTGAAATGATGGATATAAACTTTCTCAGTTTTAGGCTTAAGAGAAACAGAAACACATCTGTAATCATCAGCAGGCTTGGTACTAGTCAAATTTTCAATTTTAGCTTTAGATTCAACTAACTCTTGTTCCAAGCTTTTCATCTTCTCATCTTGAGAGAAAATTTGAATTCTCAAAAATTCATTTTTTTTATTAGATTAATCTAATCTAACAATTAATTCCTCTTTTCCAAGATTAGCCAATTTTAATTCTTCCTTGAATTTCTTAGCAATTTTCATAGATTTCAATAATTCCTTACAAATAGTTTCACAGGCATCAATAAAATCAACAGAAACATAAGCAGAAACATGATTAGAAAGACACTTCAAATTATCCATGACAACAGGGGTTAAGGATCAACTCAGAGATCAAAAGATCAACAACAAGAGAGCTACCCGCTCTGATACCACTTGTTAAGTTTTTAGACCCCTTAAAACACAATTGGATTAACCTAGTGAATTAGCCAAGTGATTAACTTAGTCAAATTATGCAAATCTAGGTTAACACAATCAAATAATCATATCAAGCATATAGCAGCGGAAATATAAATAACACAATGATATGATCACCCAGGAAAACCAAACCGGTAAAAATCCTGGGGAGGATTTAACCTAACTATCCTCAAGGTAAACTTGAATCCACTATATGAAAGAATCGAAGTTCATACAATAAGACTTACAAGCCCCCACGCTCGACTTCCTATTGCTACCCACCAGTAGAACTTACTGACACGACCACGTGCAAACTCCGAATCCACGAACTCTTCCTTTCTTGGATTCTTCACAAGTACAAGCACTCCCACTTGTGTTTCTTTAAGCTCCTATAGCAGCAACTGAATAATCATCAAGATGTTAAAGTAATCTCCTTCTTGATAACCATAAGTTTATGTGAAGGAAAGCTCTTCAAGGATCTCACAAGAGATTCACACAAACCGCAAATATGAGCAACAAGAGCATCACTAAAAACGTGGCTAGGGTTTACCTTATATACCTTGGGCAAAAAAATAAAACACTAAACGTTTTAGGAGTTAAGGCTAAGTTGGAAATTCTGCAGAAAAAACAATCTGTCCAACTTTCTATTGATCGAGTCTAAGTTTCGATCGATCGAGCCAGGCCGAAAGTAACAAATACTTTTGCAGCCTCTCGATTCCAACTTTACATAAAAGATACAACTTTGAGCAAGCCTAAAAAAAGGCTAAACAAACTGATTTGATCATGGTTTGCCAACATTACACATTAGAATTCTAAATACATAAAATCCTAAGATTTTAGAATCTAACATCATACATCATGGCCCACTGTGGGGAAATATAATACGCACATGTCCAAACCTATCAAGAGGTGATACGTAATATACATACATAACTGGCCCACCATGGGGCAATGTCTACAAGATACATGAAGAATACTTACATGACCACGCAGAAGCTACATCACGCTACAACAGAAAGCTAACCCTACTGGGAATCATATCCCTAAAGGAGTCAATAGTCTCATCATTAGAAGAAGTGTTTGGGACATAGCATACATAGAGGCCTTCCCACGGCCTCCCCTAAAGCCAGCTTCATAGGACATGATCTACAAAACAGCAAGAAATTCAAACATCAGTGGTAAGCCCATAAATAAATGGCAATGAAGATGAACTAACATTTTTCCTAAACAGATCGTGTAGGTCTATGTCAAGTACATGTTCTCACAAAGAAGGTAGATTTTTATACATAATTATAGTGGGTGATAGAGGTCGTGCTGTCTGCTCGCATTTTCCAATGGGTGATAGTGGTTGTGCTGTATGCTCACATTTTCCAATAGGTGATAGTGGCCATGCTGTATGCTCGCATTCTACGGTGGGTGATAGCAGTTGTGCCATATGCTTACATTTTCCAGTGGGTGACAACGGCCGTGCCGTATGCTCGAATTTTTTGGGGGGTGATAGAGGTCATGCCATATGCTCACGTGCTACAGTGGGTGACAACGGCCGTGCCATATGCTCGAATTCTACAGTGGGTGATAGCGGTCGTGCTGTATGCTCGCATTCTATAGTGGGTGATAGCGGCCATGCTAAATGCTCGCATTCTACAGTGGGTGATAGCAGTCGTGCCGTATGCTCGCATTCTACAGTGGGTGATAGTGGCCTTGCCATATGCACGCATTCTATAGTGGGTGATAGCGGTCGTGCTTTATGCTCGCATGCTATTGTGGGTGATAGTGGCCGTGCCATATGCTTGCATTTTTCAGTGGGTAGTAGCGGCTGTGTCGTATGCTAGCATTCTACAGTAGGTGATAGTGGCCTTGCTGTACGCACGCATTCTATAGTGGGTGATGGTAGCCGTGCCATATGCTCACATTTTCCAGTGGCTGATAGCGGCCGTGCCATATGCTCGCATTCTACAATGGGTGATAGCGACCTTGCCGTACGCACGCACTCTATAGTGGGTGATAGTGGTCGTGCCTTATGCTCACATGCTATTGTGGGTGATAGTGGTCGTGCCGTATACTCGCATTTTCTAGTGGGTAATAGCGGCTATGTCGTATGCTCGCATTCTACAGTGAGTGATAGCGGCCGTGTTAAATGCTTGCATTCTACAATGGGTGATAGCGGTCGTGCCGTATGCTCACATTCTACAGTGGGTGATAGCGGCCTTGCTGTACGCACGCATTCTATAGTGGGTGATAGCGGTCGTGCCTTATGCTTTCATGCTATAGTAGGTGATAGCGGCCGTGCCATATGCTTGCATTTTCTAGTGGTTGATAGCGGCCATGCCGTATGCTCACATTCTACAGTGGATGATAGCAGCCGTGTCGTATGCTCGCATCCTTTCTTGAGGTAATAGCAACCATGTCGTACGCCTCGTGCCATCAAAGTTATCATATTCCTAAGGAAGTTCTAAGTTCACATTCGACAGTGGGTGATAACAGCCGTGCTGTATGCTCGCATTTCTACAGTGGGTGATAGCGGCCGTGCCGTATGCTCGCATCTCTTTTTGAGGTAATAGCGATCGTGTCGTATGCCTCACGGCCTCATAGTTATCAAGTTCCCAAAAAAAAAAAGTTTCTAGTTCGTATCTAGAGTGGGTGATAGTGGCCATGCCGTATGCTCGAATCCCATCTTGAGGTAATAGCGACTGTGTCGTACACCTCACACCATCACAGTTATCAAGTACCCAAAGAAGTTTTGAGTTCCTGATCTATAGTGGGTGATAGCGGCCGTGCCGTATGCTCACATCCCATCTTAAGGTTATAGCGACCGTTTCGTATGTCTCACATCACACAGTTATCGAGTTCCTAAAAAAGAGTTTCCAAGTTCCTATGCTACAGTGGGTGATAATGACCGTGTCGTACTCCTCGTGCCATCACAGTTATCAGATTCCTAAAGAACTTCCGAGTTCGCATTCGATAATGGGTGATAGCGGTCGTGCCATATGCTCGCATTTCTACAGTGGGTGATAGCGACTGTGCCGTATGCTCGCATCCCTTTTTGAGGTAATAGCGACCGTGTCATACGCCTCACGCCCTCACAGTTATCAAGTTCCCAAAAAAAAATTCTTAGTTCGCATCTAGAGTGGGTGATAGTGTCTGTGCCATATGCTCGCATCCCATCTTGAGGTAATAAAAACTATGTCATACGCCTCGCACCATCACAGTTATCAAGTTCCCAAAGAAGTTCCGAGTTCCTAATCTATAGTGGGTGATAGCGACCGTGCCGTATACTCACATCCCATCTTAAGGTTATAACGACCGTTTCGTACACCTCACATCACACAATTATTGAGTTCCTAAAAAAGAGTTTCCAAGTTCCTATGCTACAGTGGGTGATAGCGGTCGTGCCGTATGCTCACACCTTATTTCGAGGCTAACTAGCAATAATGCCGTATGCCTCGCCATTTTCACTATTTTTGACTACCAGGTAAGTCCCCTCACTTATGTCCCACATTTTATTTTTAGCATCTAAATTTCTGCATGTTTGCACTCATATGTCAAAGACAATATATACATATGCATTTTTCCTAAGATAGCATGGCATAAATCATGGCAAAAATATACGCTTATGAAAGTTCCAAAAATAAAATAAATACTAGCATGCATCTCTAGTAGTATTGCTACTAACATTTTGCAGAAAAAAGAAGAGAAGAAGAAAAATAGACATTGACCTCAAGTCTAGAAACTGTTTCAGAAACAACTGCAACAGCTCGACCGTATCAGGTAAAAAACTAGTCTCGATCCATGAATAGCCTCTGCACGCAATTTAGGGATGACAAAATACAAAATCACGTTCTTTATCTGACACCTCTCAATGCACTCAAGGTATCAAACAAAGAAGGGCAGCAATTGATACCGTATTTTGTCCACCCTTAATTTGCGTGTCGTACCCCGAAAAAATACAAAAATTTAATTTTCTCTCCATAGGGCCGTAAGGACATCCAGAATGACGTGGTGTAACCCGTTCGAACATCGAAGCACCCAAAGTGCCATTTTCAGCCAAAATGACCAAAATGCCCCTAGTCAACCCTGGGTTGACCAAAGGTCAAACAAGATCAAAATCCTCACAAAACAACATTTTTCAATGTTTTATATCAAACCCAAGCACCTTGGAGATTTTTTGGCAACTTTCACCAAGTTTAACTCGAAGTTGACTCTCGGTGGGCCCCAAAAACTCTAATTTTGGCCCAATCACCAAAACGAGTTGAAATCAACTCCATTGAAAATGTAATTAAATTATCATTCCAACGACTATTCATGGGTCGAAATCGGAGTTAAAACAGTTGAGATATTGAGAAAATTGTGAAAAGAACATCAGCATGCTTCTTGATGTCATAACTTTTGATCTAACCATTGAATTTTTAATTTCTTTAGCTTTCTGAAAACTAGACATCCAGAGCTTTCTAGGGACACCAAGAACTGAAAAATAGCCCCTAGCATCCTAGATTGGACCAAAACTGAAAATTTGGGTATTTGGGAGCTATTTTGGGCGATTTTAGGCGTTTTTGGGCATATTTTTTTCTCTCTTTTCTCAACATATTTCTCTCCAAAAAACACAAAAAACACATCAAAGTTTCTTGATTCTTCTCTCTTCTCCAAAATATTAGGTAGTGTTCATATCCTCCATCTTTCTCTCCTTGGTTCCATACCTTGGGTTTGAGGTTTAAGGGCCATAAATGTAGCTTTTTAGCTACTATCCATACCCCTTTTTCTTTAAAGCTTCATCAAGCTTTTTATCCTTTCTTTTTGCTTGGATAACATGATTTATTGCTTTCTCTAGCATGTTTCTTGCTTTATTTGTGCTTTTAGCTTAACTCTCCTTGCTTTTTATGCCTTATGCCGTCTTTTATGCATAGATCTACATCCTTACATGCTTATATGTTTAGATCTACATGCTTTATGAGTTATGCCATCTTTTATGCTTAGATCTACATCCTTACATGCTTATATGTTTAGATCTACATACTTTATGCTTTCTGCCATCTTTTATGCTTAGATCTACATGCTTTATTCTTTGTGCCATCTTTTATGCTTAGATATACATCCTTACATGCATATATGTTTAGATCAACATACTTTATGCTTTATGCCATGCTTTCTATGCTTAGATCTATTTTTCCCATGTGTTGTTTGGCTAGATCCACATGTTTCTATGCTTGTTTACATGTCTATTTGTCTTTCCTACATGCTTTATGCTTTATGCCGCATTTTCCTATGTTTTGTTCCTATCTTGCTCTTTTTTAATGTTAGGGTTACATGCTCACATACTTGATATCATGTCTATGGTTATGCCTTGCTTAGATCCATATGTTTGTATGCATGTTCTATGCTCCTATGCCTATGTCTATGCCTTCATATGCTTGCATGCTTGGATTTGTGTTCTTCCATGCTTTTAGGCTTACACCCACATGCTTAGATGTACACTCCCATGCCGACATGCATATTTTCATGCCTATATGTCTAGATCTATGTTGTCACATGCTTGTGTGCTTAGATCTGTGTTCTCCACATGCTTTATGCCATCTTCCATGTGCTTGTGCACTCCATGCCATGTTTGTGTGCCTAAACCTAGGCTATGTTTGTCATGCTATGTGCTATTGTAGCCCTTTCGTTGCTTTTGTCTTTCTTTCTTGTGTTTTGGCCTGATGGTTAGGACCCAATCTAGACCTTATGGTCTTTGTCACCATTCACACACCAAGGCCCACATCAAAGGGTTTGGATCACCCTATTTGCATGTCTATGTTTGCTTGCTTCTATGCTTTATGCTTGTGTTGGTCTCTCTAGTTCTAGGCCTTGCCGCACTTGACGCCTTTAGTGGGTTTGTGTTGTATGGTTACATCCGATGCCCATGAGGCCTTGTTTGGATGTAACCACTTGGGATGCATCGCCACGATGCCGTTTGCTCCACGCATACCTTTCCCCTTTCCAATTCGTGCGTTGATATGCTTGCCACGCTTGTTTGTGCCCCCGTTGGCTTTGTTTGCATTTTTACACGTGTGTTTACAAGTTCATACATGAGTCTTGCCTGCTAGTGTGTCGTCCATGCTTCAACACAATGAAGGTATGGACATCTAATCCAAACCTACATTTGTCCCTCGTAGACACCACCTTTTGTCTGCTTTCTTGCGTGTTTGCCTATTTGTCTTCTTTCATTCTAGTTTGTTTGTGTATCTCGTTTGTCTTATCTCTTGCCACACGCTATGCTTGCCTTGTCTATCACGCTTATCTGCTTTATGCCTCTTTCATACACTCTTTGCGTATTTTCCTTCCATTGCTTGTCTACTGGTTTATTGTCTTTGCCTTTGCATGTACGCACATGAAGCGTGGACACATGGAGTTAGGGCACGGTCTCCCAGGTGCAAGCAAAAAGGGTACAGGCACAAGCATGTTGATATGAGCCGAGCGGCAGTAGTCAGTAGGTTCAGGAGTTTAGCCTCTCCCATTTGGTTATGTACTCTTTTAAACCCTTTCCTTCTCCTTTTATCCCCTAGATGGTTTGTATTAGGTATATCATGCCGTGTACCATTCGTCCTCATCTCTAGAGTATGGCGACCCCTACTTATTTTCATGCACTTATATTTTGGGCTATACTCTTGGGATGTAGGCATTTACTTTCCTACTCTATGTGCTTGCATTATACATGATGTATGCTTATATATACCTCCTTGCCCCCTTCCGGTGTGATTGCCACAGTCCGTGTCACCAAAGGCAAGTGATGCCTAATCTCCATCGTGAAAGTAAGGTGACATGTCGCTGGATTTTCGTTGTGGAAATCTGGTACTTTGCTCAAACGCTTCAAGAAAGCATAGATTGGGACCTCCCGCTCAAAAGCCAAACCTCAAAGCCCCCATGCATGTGAAGCCCTAAAAGCCAATACCAAAATCTTGTTTTTACTACCAATTTCCGAAAATTAAGGTTTTATCAAAACAAAGGACTGTCATTGGATAGGCGTTGGGGATGCCTAACACCTCCCCCACATGTAACCAAACTTTCGAACCTAAGAATCAAGATTTTTTTCCATCCACATTACATTAGGAAAAATGACCTTTTTCTTAGCCTAGGATTAGTAATAAAATCAACTAGAAACAGGTGACCAACCACACCTTAGAAAAATCCAATGATTGGTGGTGACTCCACTTGCCTTTGGTAATCACCTAAAATTTGTTCCAGATTCCTGCCATAATGCCAAAGGTAGACCTACCTTCCTCCACTAAGAGAGAGAGCACCCAAAGCTCCGCGTGAAGCACGCATGTGTGCACACCACCATATATACCGAGAGGGGCCCTCCAACGAAGCCCCGCACGCGTGGGAGCTATTGCCATGGCAAGTGGTCGAACGAAGGCCTGCGACAGCGGCGACAGTTTTTCAGCTGACGTTCCCAATCAAGGCTAGGTGTCGACCCCTGATTATCATAGAGCTACTTCTCCATATTAGAATTGGGTGCAAATCGATGAGGTTGAATGAGATTGTTCAAAGATGATAGAAATCGTGGAAGTTAATACCATAGAAGTCCAAGGAATACAGGATGAAGGAGATGAGGTTTTGAAGAATGCGATGGCTGTGTGGGGGATACTCCCCAAAGGAATGACCGAGCTAAAGAAAGGAATCATAAAGGACAATGTGGCCAATATTACTAAGTGTGGGAAACACCACAAACCATTCTTTTTGGAGAAGGATCATCCTGGTAGGGACATAGGAGAGGGATCCAAACCCATGGACCCTAAAGAGAAAGAGGAAGAAGATCGAGTTTTGACTTAATTGAAGAAGACTCAAGCTCATGTGTCAGTATGGGGCTTGCTTATGGCTTCTCACAAGCACCGTAGTGCTCTCTTGAATGCTTTGAATGGGAAAGAGGTGCCTATGGAAACTACACCATAAGAAGTACTCCCTCATAGGAGTTGAGGCCCTATCTCATCCTCTTCTTGCCTTTTCCAATGAAGAACTTTCTCTCGAATAAGCTACTCACACTAGACCTCTACAAATCACCGTCGAATGCATGGGCACCAAAGTCCCTATGGTGTTGATTGATAATGGGTCTGCATTGAATGTATACCCTTTTAGGACCGTCCTCACCATTAGGTTAGATGTGGAAACAATCATACCTTCGCCTTTGACTGTTAGGGCATATGATAACAGGTCAAGGAAAGTCATAGGTACTTTTAAGGCTCATTGTAAGATTGGCCCAATATAGACAATTGTGGAATTTTATGTCATGGACATCACTCCTAACTACAACCTTCTCTTAGGAAGGGCATGGCTTCATCCTATTGGGGCTATTCCCTTTTCTTGACACCAAAAGATAAAGATCCCATGGAAGGGAGGAATTGCTATAGTGCTCGGTGATGGTCAGATCCTAGCATCGATTTGTAGGATTGAGGAAGAAGGAGGTGAGCTCTAAATGAGTGGCTTTGAATTTGTGAACATGGCTAATTATGGATTGAAAGATGAAAGGTATACTTCGAATTTGGTCTCATATTATAGCCATGAGGTGATTGCAATGATGAAGAACATGGGGTACATGCCTGGTATGGGTCTTGGAAAAGGAGGAAGAGGGGTGGTTGAATTCCCTAATTTCAAGACTCAACTAACCAAGGAAGGTTTGAGATTCTTTGAAGGCTGTGACGGAATCAAGACGAACCTGAGTTGGGAGATATTCTTCAATGGGAAGCTCACCTTCAAGGAGAAGCCTACGATGGTGACCAAGGAAGTTCAAGAAGAAATCGACTAGGTGGATTACATAG
Organism: Quercus glauca; assembly: GCA_023736055.1. NCBI lineage: Eukaryota > Viridiplantae > Streptophyta > Magnoliopsida > Fagales > Fagaceae > Quercus > Quercus glauca. Next base: position 36,869,884 of record CM043322.1, read on the forward strand.
ATGTTAAAGCGATGGAGACTATGATGAAGATGGAGAGGGACGTGTTCACCATCACTAACGAGGTGCCAAGTAATCCTTCTGCCTTCATTAGACCTATTGTAGGGAAACTTAATAATTGGACTTGGGTTGGGTTTTTTGAAAATGTGGGAAAGAAAGTGTGTAATGCAAGTCCCAATGTACTTTTCAACATTTTTAATAAGATGAATTCTGATTTGGCTTATTTTGATGCGTCCCATAATATTGAAATTCTGCACTTAAATGATTCAAATGAATTTGAAAATGAAATTAATAAACAACTAGAAAAGAAAATTGAACTTATGGAACCAACTTTTGAAACTCTTAATTTGGGCAATGATGATAATCCACGTTTAATTAAAATTGGCTCAACCCTAAATGAAAAAGAAAGAAAAGATCTCAAAGAGTTGCTCACCGAATTTCAATAGGTGTTTACATGGCCCTATGAAGATATGCCAGGTATTGATCCCAAGATAGCTCAAAATCACATTGACACTCATGCTCACATGGTGCTCGTTAAATAGAAATTGAGGCATATGAGAACCGAATGGCTTCTAAAGATCAAAGAAAAGGTTACCAAGCAATTGAAGGTAGGATTCATCAAACTCGTACACCAAGCCGAATGGATAGCCAATGTTGTGCTCGTACCCAAGCAAGATGGGAAGGTAAGAATGTATGTATATTTTAGGGACATGACCAAAGCTTTGCCCTAAGGATGACTTCCCTCTTCCTCATATAGATGTCTTAGTGGATAATACCACCGGTAGTGCCTTGATGTCTTTCATGGATGGTTTGTTGGGATACAACCAATTCAAGATAGCTCCTAGGGATATGACCAAAACTACCTTTACAACAGAGTGGGGAATCTATTGCTACACTGTGATGCAATTTGGGCACAAGAATGTGGGTGTGATCAACCAAAGAATAGCTACAGCCTTGTTACATGATATTATGCACAATTAGGTAGAAGTGTATGTTGATGATATGATTGTGAAATCCAAGAAGAGAGAGGGTCACATAATTTACTTATCATGGAGTATAGGCTGAGATTGAACCCGTAGAATTACGCCTTTAGAGTAACTGCAAAGAAGTTGTTAGGTTTTTCGGTAAGTGATAGGGGGATAAAATTTAACTCATCAAAGATCAAATCTATACTAGAAATGCCTCCACAAAAGAGCGAGAAAGAGATAAGGGGATTTTTGGGCCGATTACAATACATTAGCTGATTCATTGCCAAAGTCACTTACACTTGTGAGTCCATCTTCAAGCTTCTAAGGAAGAATGAACCTCAGGAACGGAATGACGAATGCCAGAAAGCTTTTGAGCTCATTAAGGAGTATCTCCCCCATCCGCCTATCTTGATACCCCCAATGCATGGGAAACCATTACTTCTCTACCTCTCCATCATAGAAGATGTGGTTGGAAGTATGCTTGCATAAGAAGACGATGATAAGAATGAGAGAGTCATGTACTATTTGAGCAAGAGGTTCCATGATTATGAGACTAGGTACACACCTATAGAAAAATCATGCTTTGCCCTTGTGTGGGCCGTGCAGAAGTTGAGACAGATCATCCTACCTTTCCAAATATGGGTAGTAACTCGGATGGATCTATTAAAGTACTTGTTTAAGAAACCAGCATTGAGTGGAAGACTGTCGAGATGGTTAATCCTACTAGCCGAATTCGATTTGAAGTGTGTAGCAAGGAAAACTATCAAAGGGAGTATCATATCATATTTTTGTGCCGAGAACCTTGTGGAAGGAGAAGATGGTAGAGAAGACTTTTCGAATGAGGATATTTTGGATATAGAGCTAGGAGCATGGAAAATGTATTTTGATGGAGCCGTGAACCAATATGGAAATGAGATAGGAGTACTCTTGATCACTCTAGAATGATCTCACATACCTTTAGCAGTTAAGCTGAACTTTGAGGCAACCAATAACATGACAGAATATGAGGCTTGTATCGCCGGAATGAAAGCTCTCTGAGAATTAGGGGTGAAGGGTGCCGAGGTCTTTGGAGATTCGACTTTGGTTATAGCTCAAGCACAAAGGTTGTGGAAAGTGAAGGATGAGCACCTAAAATCTTATTAGAAGTATCTACAGGATTTAACCAAAACTTTTGACAAGAATGAATTCACGATCATCCCTAGAGCTCAAAATCAATTTGCAGATGCCTTAGTTACTTTAGCTTCCATGGTTGAAATACTTGAAGGAGTATGGACATGGCTCTTAGAGATTGAACAAAGTTATGGGATGGTACACAAAGAGAAGGCCGAAGCTTTAGTCTTGGTTATAGAGGAAGAAGGGGTTCCTTGGTATTATGACATTAATAAATTCTTAGAATTAGGGGTATATCCAGATGGTGCTGACAAGAGAGAACGTCGTTCAATTAGGATGATGGCAATGCAATACAATTTATGCGAAGGGCAACTCTATAGGAGATTCATGATGGTATACACCTTTGTTATCTAAAGAAGGAAAAAGTTGAGAAAGTCATGGAAGAAATTCATCAAGGGATTTGTGGTCCTCATATGAATGGGAGAATGTTAGCCAAAAAAATCTAAAGGGTAAGGTGCAACTGGAACACGATGGAGACCAATTGTGTAGACTTTGTGAAGAGTTTCCATGATTGCCAAACACATGCAAATTTAAATCATGTGCCACCTAATGAGCTATACAACATGACCTTTCCATGGCCTTTCTCAGTTTGGGGCATAGGTGTGATCGGAAGGATAGCTCCTAAGGCCTCGAATGGACACGAACACATCCCAGTGGCAATAGACTACTCCACCAAGCGGGTGGGGGCAGCCTCTTACTACGTGTTAAAAGCCAAGCATGTGGCTCGATTCATAGAGAATAACATCATTTGTCGATATGGGGTACCCCAAGAGATTATCTCTGATAATGGTTCTCACTTTGAGGGAGAGGTTAGAACAAATATGGAACTATACAACATTGAGAATCACAAGTCTTCACCATATCAACCACAGACCCATAGGGCCGCAAAAGCAGCTAATAAGAATATCAAGAACATCCTAGCTAAGATGGTAGTGACATACAAAGATTGGGCCCAGAAGCTCCCATTTGCCTTAAGGGGTTACAGAACTTCTATCCATGCATCAACTATGGTAACCCCCTACTCTTTAGTCTATGGTAGTGAAGCAGTACTTCCCATTGAGGTGGAGATACAATCTTTGAGACTACTAGCAGAAACCAAGGTCCTAGAGGAAGATTGGGTGAAACAAAGATATGAACAATTGACTTTGATAGATGAGAAGAGAGCTAAGACACAATACCATGCACAAAGGTACCAAAAGAGGATTGCTAGAGCATTTAACAAAAAAGTGAGACCTAGAAACCTTAAGGAAGGGGACTTGATTTTAAAAGTGCTTAGAGATGAAACTTTTATTCGAAGAGGAAATATGAAGCCAAGATGGTTGGGTCCTTTTATTATCAAGAAGATCGTGTCAGGGGGGTGCTACAAGAATTACAGATTTGGATGGAGAAGAGATGCTTTGCCTAATCAACATGGATTGACTACGAAGATACCACATTTGATAAGAAAAAAGTCTGCTAGGTTGAAAACCCGAAAGGGCGGCCTAGGCAAAAGTTAAGGCTAAAGGACCCCACTAGGTTGAAAACCCGAAAGGATGATCTAGGCAAAAGATAGAGGCAAAGACCATGGGCATGGTGAAAATTCCTCAATAGACATCATGGGCAAAAATTACATGGCATGGGAAAAAGAAAAGAAAAAGAAGAAGAAAATAAAAATGATGACAATAAGCAAAGATAATAAATGGGTGGTTCTCTCATTACTCAAATTAAAAGATGATAAATTGTTTTTATAGGGGATGTGGAACATTCCAATCCTTTATTAAATTCATAGGAAAAGACATGAGAATCTTAAAGAACAGAAAAGTAAAATTTGGGACATATTAAGGTAGTCGGTCAGTCTTTCTTTCTTTTAATTGATTGGGCTTTTGTAAGCTTTCTTAGCTATGTGAACCCACTCCATGACATACTTTGAGTCATTTCTTATATCCTAAAGTTGGATGGAACAATTGGGGCTTCTCATATGACCATGTTTGGAAAAGAAAGGAGAAGATGGGAAGAAAAAAAAAAGGAAAAGAAAAAAAGAAACGAAAAAAAATGAAAATGAGTTTAAAGAAGATACAAAGAGCCTTAATAGGTCAAAAACAGAAAGACAATCCATGCAAAACCTAGGCAAAAATTAGAGATTGAGAGGAAACAATTCATTTATTTTAACTTGATGGTATGGGAAGATGCAAGGGAGAAACTAAAAAGACTACTGAAGGCACAATTCAAGCAGAGAATTTCCAAGAACAACAAAATGGCACAAAGTTTCCACAAGTTTGTAATTTAAGTACATATCCCAAATAAAAGCATAAATGTAAAAGGTGTTCATAAAATACATCCCAATGTCTCAAACAAAGTCTAAAAGTGCAAGCTTGTGTACTAAAAGAAATGTAATAAAAGCAACATAAGAGAAAGTATGTTATGCTATGTTGTGGTGTTTGTGTCTGTCTGTCTACAGGATCATCAAAAGCGCCTCTTCCTTAGCTGGTGGTTCGGAGTTGACTCTGAATCTCCTACACCATCACCGCCATCATCATCATCATCATCATCCTTCTCCTCCTCCTCATCATGCCTGCCTCCATACAACTGTCGGGAGTACTCAATCAGCTACAACTTGAGGTTTCCTACAAGCAAGATGAGCTCCTCATGCTCCTGAATAGTAGGCTGAATTTTGAAGGAAATGTTGTTAGAACAAGTGTTTAGATGCAAGAATAGAAAGGAAAAGAGAGAACCCACCGCCCATGTGCCTTCAAGGAAGGGGTAGCTCGTGACATTTGTGTTGCGTCCAATAGGACGCTCTAGAGCAAAGCTGTTAAGGCTGACCAAGGTAAGCAAGGAGGATCAATAATGGCACCGGTAGCGGGGCCCTTTTGACATAAGTGCTTCATTTGAGTGTTGCTAATGTACAAGAATGTAGTGATTACTGATTAAAGGAAAATAAGAGGAGCAAGAACACATACTTGAACGGTGAGGGAAGGCATGAGACGAGTCCCACTAAACTCCTCGTAATCTGACTCATCTATGACCAGATCAGTAAAAGCAATGCCTAGCCCACACTGGCTATACTCTGCATCCGTCATGGAACTAGGAACAAGCATGGACATTGGAGGGTCCAAAGGAATCCAAGGCGCGTCCTCCCCCGCCAACTGGCAACACACCCACTTCGCCAAATAGATCACCCTCGATCTACCACCCTCAAGGGTCTAAGAGAGACTAGAAGCAACTATGGCAGCTACCTTCAGGCACGGTTCTGCTACGGGTCTAGCCTAAGGACTCCACATGATCTGTGACAACACATGAAGTTAGAAAAACAAACTTAAAGAAGCATCCAAATATTGAAAGCAACACGCTTCTAGCTTACATCCTCAAGAGAGAGTCTATCTAGGTGAACCCAAAATGAAGTGATCCTTCTCAAGTCCAACTTAACTCCTCTAGCAATGAGATCGTACACCAAGGCCCAACACTAAAAAAATGGTAGTCTACAAGGTTCAGAAAAGAACAGTTTGCAAGATGATAGTTTGCAAGATGACAGTATACAAGATTCAGAAATGGCAGTTTGCAAGATGATAGTTTGCAAGAGGTAATGGTACAGTTTGCAAGATTCAGATATGGTGCAGTTTGCAAGAGATAGATTGGCAATTTGCAGGATAATAGTTTGCAAGATATGGGTATGAATGCAAGTAGCAAGAATATAGTCCATGGTCTTAACCTATATGGCATGTGGTTGTATGACTATAAGAATGAGAATGCATGAACTACAAGAGAAAAGAGAGAGAAACTAACCTCAAGGAGCTTCCAAGGCCCCACCAGCTGGCGTAATGTCCCTCGACTAAGAGTGTCCAAAGAGGACTAAAGGTAAGCCAAGCATATTAACCCTCAGTTGGCAGCCCAAGCCTTCTTAAAGTTTCGAAAAAGAGTCAACCACCTCAAAGACACCGTCTACACACCGTTGGGGTTAGACACGCCCCAACCAGGAATAACAGAAAGGCCCTAGCCATCCAAAGGCAATCCTCAGCCGTATCCTATGGACTATGCATAAAGTCCGCCTCAAGATCATTGTAGTGGATCGTCTCAGTAGCATACCTCCTCCCCAGCAAGTCTGCACCCAACCGAACAGCCGACTCATCCTCTAAACAAATAGAGGCTCCATCAAACCGTAAGTCAGACATGCAGTGGAAGTCATGAAGACTGATGGTCATCTCCCAACCAACATTGTGGAAGGTATGGGTAGTGTCCCACCACCTCTTAACCAAGGTCTACGCCAAGATAGCACTGGCAAACCTCCCGAGCATCAAACGGATAACAGGCTCGAAACCCATAACACAGACATCACCCTGAGTCTCCTCATTCAAAACGAAGTACCATACTAAGACCTGGCTGGTACTTCCCCTACCGAAATATAAAGCTGAGACCGGTAAAAAATAGTGAGATCAAATTCATGATCAGGAGAAAAGAGTGGTGAGAAAATGATATTAGATTCATAATAGGATAAAATATGACATGAAACATACATTTGAGTTCAAAAATGGTAAGGGATAATGTTAAAATTGCAAACAGATGAAATACAGGTGAAAAAGGAGCTAAAATGTCCAAATTAGGGTTTCTGCCTAGCTCCATACGCAAGCAAGAAAGACCCTGCGTACACATAATTTTGTACGTGTACGCAGAGAGGATCCTACTCATGCATAAACTAAAAAACAGATACACGCACGCAAGAACAAACCTGTGCTAGCATGAATTCAGGTTGCGCACGTAAGAACAAGTTTGCGTACACAGGCCCGATTCTGCACATGCAAGAATGAACATAGAAGGTTGTTCTTCGATATTTTTCAAGTTTTCTCAACCAGAACTCAATCTAAACATGTTTCTACTCCTTCTAGAGTGTCATCTTTTTATCTAAACCCATCCCAAAGCAAAACCCGAGCATTTACAGGGCTAAAAACAAATTAAAACAGAAGATCAAAGGAAAACTTGAAAAGTGAGGAAAGTTTGAAAAACTTATTGATCCAGTCCTTGCACCCTCCGAAATGTGTTATTATGATTTGTAGGTCAAAGGAGGAGCCACTGTTAGCCTTACTGCCCAATTGTAGTGGGTGAGATGGAAAAAGCCAGTGAAAAGGACATAGGAACTTTTCCTAGACTTGGGTGCCATTGAAAGAGATGAGAGAGTTCAGGAGAGAAATTGAGATTGAAGAAGGAAATGAAAGTCAGATTGTGTGGAAATGAGAGAGAGGGTAGAAGCTTTTGTAAAGGAAAAGAAAGTAGAAAAGTTGAAGAGATAGGGAATGTGAAGAGATGAGGGAGATGATGAGAATGAGAAGGAAAAAAAAACGGTTGGTAACCGTTGGAGAAAAATGAAGAGGCAAGGACATACCAAATGGCAAAACTATGGTAGTTTAGGCCTCCTTGCTAAAGTACGTGTAGTTTAGCAAAAACAAAAATTCAAAAATCCCCATGGAGTTCCTAAGAAGCCGAAATTGCAAAGGAAAATTCAAAAATATATCCAAAAATGGCAAGAATATCCCTAGTAGATCAAAAAGAATCCCCAGTGGATTAAAAGCATCAAAATCATTCCCTAATGGATTGAAACTATCAAAATATCCCCCAATGAATTGAAAGCATCAAGCATCCCTCAGTGGACTAGAAATCATCATGGACACTCCTCCATGAGTCAAGATCATAAACTAAATCTCAAGTAAATTTGGTATCATAGACAGACTCCCCCGTGGGTCCAAGGCACAATAGTAGCTCCCTCGAGAGTTGCAAAACAAAATTTCCCTAGTAGAGTTTGGTAAAACCCCCTCGAGGGTGGAGTAAACATCAATCCTCAGTGTTCTATAAGCAAGAAGAAGATAATCATTTCCCCAGAGGAAGGAACTTCCCCAGTGAATAACATACCATCAAGAAATCCTCAATAAGGTACCCTCTTCTCAGTGGGCCATATGTTAGGACTCTTCAAGCTATCTATTCTTTAACACTAAGAAAGGAATTTTCTAGTTGATTTAAAGGACAACCGGGCCTTCTCAAGAAATGGTGGAGATTAGGAATGGTTATGAACTAAGAATGCATTATACTATTCATTAATCCTTACTTCACATTACAATCCTCTCTTATACTCTCATGCCTTGCCTTCTAACTACCAAGTAACTAACTAATCAATACCAAGCAACTAATCAAGGACATCAACACATGCTTAATACAATCAGCACACGCTTAATACAACCAACACATGTCTAAATACAATCTCAGCACATGCTTATAATCCAATACAATTTCTATACAATGCAATACAGCTATACAATATAATGCAGCTAGCTCTCTATTAATACTCCCCCCCCTGAAAACACCTTGCCCACGAGGTGACGGAACTGCTTGGAAAAAGAATGTAGTGGCTCCCAAGTGGCATCTTCTGCAGAACCACCTTACCACTAAATCAACAACTCAGTGATGACTTTTGATCAAATATTGAGCCCTTCTATCCAAGATATCTACTGGTTCAGGGTTAAGAACTCCCACATCATTCACAACTGGTAGAGTAGGAAATGGAAGGATATGTTGCCCCAATTGCTTCTTAAGACAAGAAACATGGAAAACTGGATGAATTCTAGACTCAGGAGGCAGCTGCAACTTGTAAGCAGCAACTCCAATCCTCTGAAGAACTTGGAAAGGACCATAGAACTAAGGAGACAACTTGTGAGAAGCCCTATGAGCAATGGATTGCTACTTATATGGCTGCAACCTCAACTAAACCTAGTTACCAGCTTCAAAAACTCTATCTAATCTATGCTGGTCTGCTTGTAGTTTCATAGCATTCTGAGCTTGCACCAAGTTGTGCTTCAAAACAGCAATCAATTCTTGCCTAGAATGCAACTACCTATCCACAGCCTCAACCTTAATAGTACTAGGGATATAATCAAGGACTTTAGGGGGAAGGACTCCATATAAAGCCTCAAAGGGAGTGCATTTAGTTGAGATATGATGGTTAGTATTGAACCAATCCTGACACAGTGATAACCACTCGACCTATTCAGCTAGTTTGTCACTAGTGAAGGTCCTAAGGTACTGCTCAAGGCTCCTATTCACCACCTCAATTTGGCCATCAATTTGAGGGTGATAGGAGAAAGACATGGCCAATTGAACACCCTATAACCTTATAAGCTTAAACCAAAAAAGGGATGTAAAGGCAAGATCTCTATCACTTACAATTGAATTGGGCATACCATGCAGTTAGAACACATGTTGAACAAATAGGGTAGCAACCTTGGAGGCTGAATAAGGATGAGATAAAGCAATAAAATGGACATATTTAGTAAGCCTATCCACTACCACAAAACACACATCCATTCTATGAGATCATAGAAGACCTTCCACAAAGTCCATGCTTATATCAGACGAAGGCTTACAAGGAATGGGGAGTGGCTGCAACAATCCAGCTGGTCTACAAGTTTCATGCTTCATCTGTTGACAGATAGCACATTCCTTGATGTAATTCTTCAAGTCAGACTTCATACCCTGCCACCAAAAGTCCTGTTTCAACCTATGAAAGGACTTCAACTACCCAAAATGGCCACCCATAGGGCTGTCATGAACATGAGACAACACCTTAGGTTTTAAACAACAGGATGGTCCCAAAAAAAAATCCTCCCTTTATAAACAATCAGTCCATTATGCAAAGTATAATGCTTAGAAGCAGTGCCTCGCTTAAGAGTAGACAAGAGCTGCTGTGACACCTCATTATGGAGATAACTTTTTTGTAATTCCTCAATCCAAGTAATGCTTGGAAATAAAATGAGAAATAAGTGAGCATTAGGGTCTGCCACCTCCTCAAAAGAGCATCCTAATCTAGACAAGGCATCAGCAACTTTGTTATCTTGACCCCTCTTGTACTCCACTACAAAAGCATAGCCCAAAAGCTTTGAAATCCATGTTTGCTACGTTGGAGTGCCTATTTTCTAATCTAACAAGAATTTTAAGCTCTGGTGATCATTTCTAATGATGAATGGCTTGCCAAGAAGTTAAGGTCTCCACCTTTCGACAGCTATAATCAAGGCTAAGAACTCTTTTTCATAAGTAGAGAGGTGCAAGCTTCTGCCCTTCAAAGCTTGGCTCTAGAAGGCTATAGGCCTCTGCCCTGCATCAGAACAACATCTATACCCACACTTGAGGCATCACACTCAATAACAAAGGGTTTAGAGAAGTCAGGTAAAGTTAAGACAGGGGGGTTCATTACAGCAGCCTTAAGGTGTTAAAAGGCAAAATCAGCCTCAGCAGCCCACTTAAAGGAATCCTTTTTTGGCAAATTAGTCAAAGGTGTATCTATGAGACCATAATTTCTGATCAAATTTCTGTAACAACTAGTGAGCCCCCAAAATCCCCTCAAAGCTTTCACACAAGTAGGAGTGGGCCATTGCTGCATAGCCAAGAGCTTCTTAGGATTAGTTTTGACACCCTCACTTGACACAATGTGCCCCAAATACTCAACTTCAAGGCAGCCAAAAGTACACTTGCTCCTCTTTGCATGAAGTTGGTTTTGAAGCAAAACACTAAGCATAGCCCTCAGGTGATCCAAATGGTCTGCTAAGGACTTACTATAGACCAATTTATCATCAAAAAAGACTAGAACAAACTTCCTTAAAAAAGTTTAAAGATATCATTCATAAGAGATTGGAAAGTGGAAGGAGCATTTGTGAGACCAAAGGGCATAACTAAGAATTAATAGTGACCCTCATAAGTCCTAAATGTAGTTTTAGGCACATCCTCGGCTTTCATTCTAATCTGATGATAACCAAATCTTAAATCAAGCTTAGAAAAGATTATAGAGCCACACAATTCATCAAGTAATTCATCCACTATTGAATGGGGAACTTATCTTTGATAATGACTTGGTTTAGAGCCCTATAATCTATGCACATTCACCAAGATCCATCAACTTTCCTAACTAATAGGGATACTTGTAAGGCCTTCCACACACTGGTTGAGTGCCCTCCTTGAGTGTAATGATGTGCTCATGTCCCCGAGAAGGAGGCAAGCCTTGAAAAACCTCAAACACAGCTGCAAATTCTTCCAATAAGGGCTCCAATTTAGGCACAGGTAAGCTAGGTTCAACAGTGAAGAGTTGGGCTATGATCTGCAACAAAAGGCCCTTCCTAGTAGGTTTCTTGAAGAATAGGTCTGCATCTTGAAAGGAAGAATGAGATGGCCTCAATCCCTTAAGAATTATTGACTTGCCATGCTATTGAAATGCCATAGTGAGAAAATTGAAATCCCACTGTATTAACCCCAATGTTCTAAGCCACTGAGTGCCCAAAACTAAATCACACCCTCCCAAAGGAATCACATTGAGATCCATACAAAAATGATGAGCCTGCACTTGAACTTGCAAATCTTGACAAGAACCAAGTGCCCTCATTGTAACCCTACGGCTATTTTGACATCAAAAGCTAGAGCTAGATCAATTTCCAACTTCAAGCTTAAACATGACCCAGCATCCAGAAAATTATGGGTACTGCTAGTGTCAATAAGAATCACCAAGCATTGCCCTTGAATTTTACCTTCAATTCTCATTGTGCCTGGGGAAGGGCTGCCCACTAATGCATATAATGTGATCTCAGGTGTGTCTTGCAGCAAGTCTTGACCTTCTGGCAACATCACAAACCCATCTGCATCCAACTCCACAGGTTGTGGGCCAAAGGAAGGCAATTCTTGAGAAAAAGGAACTCTTTCTAAGGGAAAAATCCTTGCTCCTTTACATTGATGTCCACTCTGCCACTTCTCATCACAATGATAACATAGACCCTTCTTCTTCCTTTCCTCCATTTGAGCAGCTGTCAATCTCTGCAAAGGCACCTTGGTTCTTGATTCTGGTGTAGAGATGCTATTCTCAAGCTTAGGAATTCCAAGAATGGATGGTCTTGAACCATTATGAGGAATCTTGCTAGACTTTCTACAACTCCAAAAGTACTCCTCTTGCATCTTGGCAAGCCCAAAAGCTTCATTGAGAGTCTTGGGACCCAACATCCTCACTAGAAGCCTCACTTCATCCTTAAGCCCGCTAAGGAAACAACTTAATTTATGAGGCTCGGACAAGCTTCAAACCCTATTAGAAATAGCCTCAAATTGCCCTTTATAAGCAAGAACAGAAGAGGTCTGCTTCAACCTTCTGAGTGACTCCATTAGATCATAATAAGGAGTAGCACCAAACCTCACATGCACTGCCTTAACAAATGCCTCCCAATTAATGAACAAACCAGAGTTTTCAGCATCTTGAAACCAAATTAAGGCTTCCCCTTCCATGTGATAAGATGCCATCATAAACTTTTGATGCTCAGGGGTGTTGTAACAAGCAAAGAACTAATTAGACTTGTAAATCCATGAAGCTGAATCTACCCCTGAGAAATGAGGAAACTCTAATCTTAAAAGCTTGGCACCTGGTACAACAATGGAGTTTTCCACATTCTAAGTCCCTCTTTGATTTTCTTCTTGAACCCGTACCTCTGTATCACTCAATCTTTGATCAACCCTCTGCTTGAACAGAGCAATTACACTCAATTGCTGCTTCATCTCGATCAAGGTTAGATCATGCCCTTCAAACTTGGCAGCCAATGTTGCAATCTTCTCACCATTAGTGGTAGCTTTTGTTTCAACCATGGATTAGTAACCGCTGTGATACCAATTGTTAGGACTCTTCAAGCTATCTATTCTTTAACACTAAGAAAGGAATTTTCTTGTTGATTTCAAGGACAACCGGGCCTCCTCAAGAAAGGGTGGAGATTAGGAATGGTTAAGAACAAGAATGCATCACACTATTCATTAATCCTTGCTTCACATTACAATCCTCTCTTATACTCTCATGCCTTGCCTTCTAACTACCAAGTAACTAACAATCAATACCAAGCAACTAACTAACTGCCTAACTACCAAGGACATTATTACATGCTTAATACAATTAACACATGTCTAAATACAATCTTAGAATATGCTTCTAATCCAATACAATAAAGCTATACAATATAATGCAGCTAGCTCTCTATCACCATACATCATCAAAACTTCATGGTAGGTCGGAATCATCACCAAAACACTTTCCAACAGAATCATACTCCCCAGTGAGTCTTCCAGCATCCCTAGTGGATTTTTCATCCAAAAATAGTGAAGAAAGTTAGAGTATAAACCTTGTGCACATATCCTTCGGAAATTGAAGATGCAAGCACAGATCTTATATAAGTCAAAGTGGTGCACATATCCTCCGGGAAATGTATATGCAGGCACGGATCCCATATAGCATGGAATTCGTGTGCATATCCTATGGGAATTGAACATGCAGGCACAAAATCCCATACAAGTTAGAAAGTCAGAATATAGACCTTGTGCACATATCCTACGGGAATTGAATATGTAGGCACAGATCTTATCCAAGTCAAAGTGGTGCACATATCTTCTTGGAATTGAACATGCAGGCATCGATCCTATATAACACAAAATTCGTGCACATATCCTATGGGAATTGGACATGTAGGCACGGTAGAAGAGGTAGAGATAGAGATAGAGACCAAGGTCAACTCGAGGCAAGAGTCTCATCAGAACAGGTAAAGATAGAGATGGAAGACAAGTACCACCTGGAGAAGTTTGAGGCAAGAACCCCAGATGGACACTACAGATATATATCCTTTTCTACTCATAAGAGCACCCTTTGTTTGATTGTTTGAGCTCGTAAGAGCACCCTTGTTTGATTGTTTGAGCTCATAAAAGCACCTTTTTTTTTTTTCTTTTTAGTGAGTCTAAAATAGTGAGTCACTCGTTTTTTGCTTGCAATTGGCAAAACAGGTTCTGGGATAGCAAACCTGTCGTTGCTCATTTCTCAAGCAACAAAGGTGGGAATTCGGACATACGAAATCCCACGCAACTCTTCGGAGTTACACCCTACCCCATGTATGCATAATGTATCGTGTGCATGAGTTGGGCTCAAGCCGTACGTCGAAATTTCGTTGGTGAAGCTCACAAATCAAAATAGGGGCATCTGTAGACACCGCATTTTGTACCCCTTATAACTCGGGCCCCCGTTTCCCAATGATGTTGAATTCTAAGACCCAAGGTTGGTTTAGGACCCAATCAGAAATTAAATTGATTTGAGAAGTGTTAAAATGAAAAATATAACTTTTAATGAGCAAAAAAATCAATTTTTGAAAAATAAGACCAACGGAAACCCTTGCTATGCTCACGCATGAATCAGCCTGCGCACGCAGCTTTCTGCATGTGTACGCAAGCCCGATCTTGCATTCGCATAGTGATTTCCAAAAAAACTTTCCTTGTATAGTTTTCTGGAAATCACTGGGGATCATTTAGGAAAACTATAGAAAGCAAGTTTTTTGCATTTATGTTGAGGTTTGGAACAAATCCTACATTATTTGGGGATCGTTCCAAACCACTTTTTTCATACTATAAAATGCCTTACATGGTATATTTTCAAAACACATAGACAAATCCCATAAGAAAACACTAAGATTCACTAGAAATAGTGAATCAAAAAGGGAGTTTTTTGCAAAACACCCTCAAATCAATTTCCTTTTGATTAGGGCCTTTTTTGGCCTTAATCTTTGAGTTTAATATTACTAATCACTCTCTTATTGGTTCATAAATAGATTTGATTGAGGGGAACGGTCAAAAATCAAGCTTGAAGAGCTTTTCTTTGAGGTGTTAGTTCAAACTTTGCTTTTTTCCTTTTCCTTTATTTTTTATGCTTTAATTCCTTTTGTTTGCTTTGTTTGTTTGTTATAACATGCTTTAATATGTTTAAAATGCATGTTAGAGTGTCAGATTTAGTGTTTTAGGCTTGATTATGTTTTTAGGGCTTTCTAGGCAAGAGCTTGCATGCGCTTAATCTTGCTTGCGCACGCAAGCTTGATTATGCGCACGTAGGCTTTTTCTTGCACGTGCAAGCCACTGCCTAGAAACCCTAATTTTTGTTTCATTTGTTTGGCTTCTAATTTCACATGCCTACTTTGTTTAGCTTCCTTTTCCATGCTTTTATGCTTCCAAAGTCTCTATTTCACATGTTTGTTTTCTATCACATGTTAGAATTAGGGTTTATTTTGTGTTTTCCTTGTTTCAATGATATGAACATTCGTTCACATGCTCATGCATAATGCCATAGGTGTTGAGTTGCTGTAAGGTAAGTCATGCATCTGTAATGTACATGCATTTGTGACATGATCTTGTTTAGGTTTGAGGTTATGCTTATGATCTTGATGCATTTGGATGATAACATGATATGCTTGCTATATCCTTGCTTTGATTTAATGTTACATGTTGTTGCCTTGAGTATGATATGATGCCATGATAGATGAATGCTAGGATGATGTGATGAGATGTATGTAAGGGTATGCTATGATGTAATATGATGAAGCATGTTTAGATGTACGATGCTAGGGTTTATGTTGATGCTTTGATGCCATGATTAGATGAATGTTGTGGTCTATGATGATATGTTGTGCCATGATTAGATGTATGGTAGGTTTTGTTTGCAAGCATGATAGATATATGGTTAGGGATGTTTGATGCCATGTTGATTGTTAGATGTACACTTAGTGTGTGTATGAGTTAGATACAATGTTGAATATGCCTTTATTAGGGCTAAGACATAAGACACAACGATGGGAAGCCAACCCTAGGGTTGGGCGGTTTTGGGTGCCTAAGACCTTCCCAAGACTGTACCTTAACTCTGAACCCATATCTTTGGTAGTAAGATTAGAAGGTTCTTCCTCGAAAGGATGCTATATATATGGTTCCTAGGCCATTGCAAAAACTAGGTGACAACTCCATTTTTCATTGTGTTTACACTAATAAAACATATTACACTTTGCCCACCTATGGTTTCCCCAAAAAACACTTTGCTTACTTGTGGTTTTAAAATTTGCACTTTACCCACCTGAAATTAGCTTCGTTTGTCTCCCGTTACCCACCTTTATTAAAAATAGGAGTAAATTTGTATTTTTGTTACCCTTTTATGTCTCTCTCCTCTCAAAACATAAAAAACTAAAAAATCAAGGGAAAAAAAGATCTAAAAGCTAGGTTTTGTAAACTGACACATCATTACATAAGCTAAGGTGAATAGATTTTACTTCTCATGTAAATATTAGTACATAACTTATTGACATGCTATGTAAATTAATCACCAGACTAAGCCCTATCTTCGTCTAAACCTGTCAACATGATCAGTGCTCATATGAGACTTTTCAGGCTTGTTTGATCTTCTAGACTTCTCAAGTCAGCTATCTAAACTGCTTCTAGAAACTTCTAGAACATTTGAACTTAATTCAAATGTATCTACAATTCCAATTTTTGATGTTTTGCCCTGATTATCAAATTCTACTGTAGGTTTTTTAGAACCATTTGTGGTTGCTTTTGATTTGCTAATGGTCTATCCATATTTCTTTAGGTTTAATGAATTTTGGGTAAAGCTCAAGATTGCAATGTCCACCTTCACTTAACCACAAGGGTTCATACTTTTCCTTGCAAAGCTCCCAAAGCTGCTTCCCATGGGACTAATCCATAACTTCAATAGAAGTCCCCTGAACAAGGAACATAACATACCAGGGAGCAACCAATGCCCCTAGTATTAACTACGTGTTGTTATCATATTAAAAAGAATTTATTTGCACCTACAAATTGTGTCATTTGTGTTCAGATTTCTTAACCAAGGATTTGGAGGTTTCCAACTTTATGGACAAAACAATATAAAAACCCAACATTTTTTTTTTAATGCATTAAAATAGAAAATCTAAAAGTTAGGTTTTAATTTTTACAAAACCTAGCTTATAGATCTTCTTTTCTCTTGACTTTTTAGTTTTTTTTATGTTTTGAGAGGAGAGAGACATAAAATGGTCGGAAAAATAAAAACTTATCATTGTTTTTAACAGAGCTGGGTAACAGGAAACAAAAGGAGCTAACCTCAGGTGGGTAAAGTGTCAATTTTTAAACCATAGGTAAGCAAAGTGTTTTTCAGGAAAACCACATTTCCCCTAAAAAATAATAAAACAAAATTGAATTAAACATAGACAGGTGAGGTGTGAGGGCCAATCAATTTCCTTTGGGGGAGGGGGACAGTTGTTGCAAATAAGGCATTGGGTGTATCTTTTACCTATAATAAAGAAATTTTAAACAATTTTGGGGTTTGGGGGGGGGGGGGGGGGAGCCATGGCCCACCCTACTTTGAATGTGGGTCCACCGCTGATTTTGTGCCACGTTGAAGAGGACAAATGCTAGGATCCTAGCCAATTTCACAATTTCAGAATTATTTAATGTTAATGACTATGAGTTGTGAGTCCATCTAAAAAATTTCAAATAGCTAATTATGATATGTCAAGTAAAATAGTTGTAAACATACATGTATAATTGATTAGAGCATTAGCATTCGAGGATGTAAAATAGTGTCTATTTTACATTCTCAAACACCACTTTATAAATTTTACCAACTCATTTCACAACTTACCCTACATCTCAGTTCTTATTTTTACATACAACCCAATAAAATAATATAAACTACAAAAAAAAAAATATATAAACTACAAAAAAAAAATTATTTTATCTCTCCCATCACTTCATCTCTATATCTATCCTCAACATCCATACTCACACTAAAATAGCAGCACCACTAAACCAGCCACCTAGAAACACCAAACAACACCACCACCACCACCACCATCACCTCTAAAACTCCATAAAGACACCAAACCGAACCCCCAAACCCACCATTGCAACACCAAATTGAAATCCAAAATCCAAATGCCCATCACTTGCAACCACCAACAACAACAGCAACCCACAACAACAACTATCGATGCCTGGCCTCGATTGGAACTGGGCGGAAAAATCGTCGCTGTCATTGCAAGCCCTCATTCGACCACTTGCTGTGGCGAAAGCTCCCGCGTGCGCGAGGCCCCATTGGAAGGCCCCTCTCGGTGTGATGGTATGGTTCGTGTAGGGTTTCAAGTGCTTTCTCTCTCTCTCTCTCTCTCTTGGTGGAGGAGGGTATTTGTCTACCTTTGGTTTTATGGCAGGAATCTGGACCAAATTTTAAGGGGTTGCCAAAGGTGAGTGGAGTCGACACCAATCATTGGGTTTTTCTACGGTGTGATTGGTCACCTGTTTCTAGTTGATTTTATTATCGATCCTAGGTTAAGAAAAAGGGCATTTTTCCTAATCTAATGTGGATGGCAAAAAAAATCTTGATTCTTAGGTTCGAAAATTTGGTTACGAGTGGGGAAGGTGTTAGGCACCCTACAACGCCTGTCTAAGGATAGTCCTTTGTTTTAATAAAACCTTAATTTTTGAAAATTGGTAGTAAAAAGGTGATTTCAGCATTGGCTTATGAGGCTTTGCATGCATTGGGGGCTTTGAGGTTTGGCTTTTGAATGGGTGTGGTCCAAATCTATGCTTTCCTAAGGCGTTCGAGAAAAGTGCCAAATTTCTACGGCGAAAATCTGACAACATGTCACCTTACTTTCACGGCAAAAATTAGGCATTGCTTACCTTAGGCAGCACAGACTGTGACAATCACACTGGAAAGGGTGGGGGCGAGCAAGTATATATATACATACATCATGCACAATGCAAGCACACAGAGCAGGAAAATAAATGCCCACATCCCTAAAGTATGGCCCAAAATATAGGTGCAGGAAAGTAAATAGAGTTTGTCATACTCTAGAGATGAAGACGAATGGTACAAGGCATGATATACCTAATACAAACCATCTAAGAGAGAAAGGGAGGAGGAAGAAAGGGATTTAAAAGAGTACATAACCAAAGGGAAAGGCTAAACTCCTAAACCTACTAAACACAGCCGCTTAGCTTATCTATATGCTTGCATCTGTGTCCTTTTTGCTTGCGCCTGGGAGACCGTGCCCTAACTCCATGCGTCCTCACTCCATGTGTGTACATGTAAAGGCAAAGACAAGAAACCAGCAGACAAGCAATGGAAGGAAAAGATGCAAAGAGCATATGAAAGAGGCATAAAGCAAATAAGCATGATAGGCATGGCAAGCATATCATATGGCAGGAGACATGACGAGCCACAAGATAAACAAATAAACAAGAAAGCAAGAAGGCAAACAGGCAAGCAAGCAAAAAAGAAAGAAGACAAACACGTAAAAATGGCAAACAAAATGTGGTGTCCAAGGGGGACAAATGTAGGTTTGGATCAAATGTCCATAACTTCATTGTGTTGAAGCATGGACGACACACTAGTAAGCAAGACTCATGCATGGACATGTAAGCAAGCGTGTAAAAATGCATATAAAGCCAACGGGTGGCATAAACAAGCATTCCAATCATGTTATCGCACGGAGCAGAAAAGGGGAAAGGTATGCACGAAGCAACCGGCATCATGGCGATGGGTCCCAAGTGGTTGCATCCAAACAGGGCCTCATGGGCATCGACTGTAACCACATGCCTACTAAGGGCATCAAGTGTGGCAAAACCTTGAACAAGAGAGGTTAACACAAGCATAAAGCATTGGAGTAAGCAAACGTAGACATGCAAATAGGATGATCCAAACCCTTTTATGTGGGCCTTGGTGTATGGACGATAACAAAGACCACAGGGTCTGGATCGGGTCCTCAACACTAGGCCAAAATACAAGAAAGAAAGATAAGGCGACAAAAGGGCTACAATAACACATGGCATGACAAACATAGCCTAGGTCTAGGCATACAAATGTGGCATGGAGCACATAAGCACATGGAATATAGGTAAAAGCATGTACAGAACGTAGATCCAAGCACATAGGCATGTGAAAACATAGATCTAGACATATAGGCATAGGAACATACATGTAAACGTGTAGAAACTTAGCACATAGACATGGTAGAACATGAATCCAAGCATACAAGCATGTGAAAACTCGGATACAAGGATAGGAGCATAGAACGTGCATACAAACATGTAGATCTAAGCAAGACATAACCATAGACATGATATCAAGCATGTGAGCATATAACCCTAACATTAACATAGAGTAAAAAGAGGAACAAAACATAGAAAAACATGGTATAAAACCCTAAGCATGTAGATCTAAACATATGAACATGTGGGAACATGGATCTAAGCACGAAACATGGCATAAGACATAATCAACAAAGAGATTTAAGCTAGAAACACAAATAAAGCAAGAAACATGCTAAATAAAGCAATAAATCATCTTACTCAAGCAAAAAGAGCAAGATAAATGGTAGGAAAAGATTTATAAGGTTAGGGGTTTGGATAATAGCTAAAAAAGCTACATCCACACCCCTAAACCCCAAATTCAAAATGTAGAACCAAGGAAAGAAAATTGGGTATAAGAACAATACCTTGTGTTATTGTTGAAGAGAGAAGAATCAAGAGACTTTGATGTGTTTTTTGGGTGTTTTGTGTGTGTTTTTTGGTGTTTGGAAGAGGGAAGAACGTGTAGGGAAGCTAGGCAGAGAGAAAAAATTCAGAAAATGTGTTCCTCTTCTGGTCTGAGGGGTGCCTAGGGCTACTTATAGCCCTAGCACGCGTTTCGATGCAACGGTCCTTCAAGGGCTGTGGGCCTCAAAAGGCCTCTAATTGGATTTATATTGACTCCCCTCGAAATATTTTGACTTCCTGTTTCTGAAATGGTATGGATCTTGAAAATCTTACGGTCGAATCAAAAGTTATGGCTCTCGGAAGTTTGTGGTTCATCGATTGGTGTGTCATCTCGATTTTCGTGATATCTCAGCCATTCTAACTCCAATTTCGACTCATGAATAGTCGTTGGAATGAGAATTTGATAATGTTCGTAATGACATTGGTTTTAACCCATTCTGATAGCTGAATCGAAATTAGGGTTTTTGGGCCCACTCAAGATCGACTTCGGGTCAAACTTGGTCAAAGTTGTCAAAATTCTCCGAGAAGCTCAGGTTTGATGTAAAACTATGAAAAATGTTGTTTTGTGAAGGTTTTGACCTTGGGACATTTTAGTCATTTTAGCTAAAAAGGTACTTCGGTGCTCTAGTGCTCGAACAGGTTGCACCACGTTGTTCCAGATGTTCTCACGGCCCCATGGAGAAAAAAAATAATATTTTTGGATTTTCTATGGTCTGGCACACAAATTGAGGGCGGACAAAATACGGTATCAACAACAACCCCCAACCACCAAAATTTATACCCACCACTGTTCTTGAAATTCAATAACCTAAGTCTAAAGCAACATTCTTCACTATGATCAACTTTTGGAATTGACTTATAGAAGGTAAGAAGTTTTTGTATATATTTGTTTTCCCATTAGGGGCATCATGAATACAAGTCTTCTCTGATGAATAACATCATCTTTTAATAAGATTCTGCAACTCAAACACAAGTCAACATTGCAGCAAACACTATGCACAAGCTTGCTACAATACATAAAAATGAAAATGGACAATAAGCACTGACCAATACGGCCAATGAATGTTGTTTCTATTTGAAAAGCAATGGGGTCTGCCATTAAAGCCATAGCTGTGGGGAGTGCAATCTGCCATCGTTCTTGAAATTTATACCCACCACCAACAACAACCCACAACCACCAAAATTTATACCCACCACCGTTACCCGCACCAACATTAACCCACAACCACTGAAACCTAGCCATCGAGAAAGCCCTAAAACCCAACCTTATTCAAGCCTCAAGTGCCACTAATTCATCATCCAAAATACCATCAAAAACCCAAATCCAAACACATAAAATCCACCGTGAAACCCATACCCATCAAACCCATAACCCACGACGAGCAAAACCCATAGCCACCCTCAGCTACCCACCCAACCAAAGCTGATCTTGAGAGAAAAAAAAAAAAAAAAGACTTCACCATGAGAGGAAGAGAGGAGAAGCATGAGAGAGAGAGAGAGAGAGAAAGAGAGAGAGAAAGTCTAAAATGAGAGGAAGAGAGAGTGTTTGAGATTAAAAAATTATATTTTCTTTACAATCTCATGAACATTAAAGTTGCATATGTGCAACCTTAGAGCATTGTTGAGGGTCATATTTGTAAAGCCAGCCCAACCCAGCAACGCAGGCAATAAGAGTGGCAGACACAGAATAAAACTATTAGGCCCAAGCGGCAGGAATAAAAGAACACAGGCCTATAACATGAATAAATGAGTTTTGAGGAAGAAAATGGGCCCAAAGGGCCCAGAAAGAGAGAAATGACACCCATGGGCAATGTATGGTATGAAAAAGTGAGAATGGGCCGCGGCAGGCCTAAGGCAATGTAAACAAAGAAAGTAGGGGCTGATGGCAAGCCCATGAACCCCAAGGATGAGAATGAGGAGATTGGGTCGGGGAAGCCCAATCAAGTTAATAAAAGCCCATGGGAACACAAAGTCAGTAAATGAGCCGAGGAAGCCCGAGGAAAGTAAAAGGGCCGCAGGCCCAAAGGGAAAAAAGAAAAGGACAATGGAGCTCATAAGTAAGAACACCAGTAGACTCTCTTAAGTCATTGGGAGAAGAAATGAAACGGCAGGTTTGAAAGAGGCCTAGCAGGAACATGTAATCATGGCAGGAAAGCCAAGTAATGAAACAAGACATAAGCATAAATCGAGAAATGGGCCAAGAGAGATGTATTAAGAAAAGCCCAATCCCAAAGGGAAGCAGTGAAAGTACAAAACGGCCCATATAAAAGAACAAAGAAGTATGGCAGACGAATGCAAACAAAGCTCCATGAGCCGCAGGCAGCCTTTGAACGTACATAGCAGGGAAGCATGCGCAAGGACCAGGTGCCACCAGCCTGTACCCAGCCAATATGGGTCGTGGTGGGGCCATGGGTCAATGGTAAGAGGTAAGGGGGGTGTGGTTTGGTGGTAGGGAGGGGGGAAAAGATTTATTTTACATTCCCTGTCCAAACCCTTTTGGGAGGTACGTCCTACTGGGATGACAGACTGCCCAAAAGAGGTAAGATTGGGAAGGGAACGTTGGGTGCATGCCATAGAAAGAGAGAGAGAGCATTTAAGCCATGGCAGAAAACAGTGCCACGGCGGACAGAAACAACACAAACCTGTTGTGTCTAGCGAGGGTAGGCAATGTACAGACGGTGGTCGGCAAGCATGCCTAGACTAGACAAAGGCCGTTAAAGGGTGAAATGGTAAAAAAGCAATCACGGTAGGATATTCTCCGGGGAGGTTATTTTCATTGAGAGAAAGCGTTCTTCCTCTTTAATCTTTGCCATTACGAACTTGGTTTTGGTTTTGACGTTTATTTTTGATTAATTCATCGTTCAATCAATTGTTCTTTCTTATAAAAGCCATTATTATCACTGCCATTATTTCTACTGTGTTATTTGGTCCTTGTTATTAATAAAAGCTATTGCACTCTATTTTCTTTTATCATCATTATATCTGCTGCCGTAATCTTATTGTAATAGCTCTGCTTGCCGTAAGGGTATTCTTGGCGGACAAGGCTAAATTTGTGCACAAGCCGGCCTAAAGTGAGTTGCAGTTAGGCCGGTCTCAACTTCCCTACTCAGAAACACATTAGGGCCCATCACCGCAGGAGGCAGCCCAGCCCAAACACAAAAAAGGCCCCTACATTAAATTGGCGACTTCACTGGGGAGTTGAGAAACAGACAGGGACGAAAGCCCACACAAACAAATGCCTCCACAGTCCAGGACAACTCAGAATATGAGTGTTGTACCCTCACAAGCAGAGTCTAGGCCTACGACGCCTCACCAACCGCAACCTAACCAGGCAAAAGGTGCCAACGGAACGGGGGCTGACCCCCAACCACCACCAAGAATCCCTACTGACAATGCCAACGTTTTCATCGAAGTTTTACAGTCATTGCAACACTCGCAGCAGCAAATGATGGAAGAAATCCGTCAACTGAAAGCTGACAAGAAGAAAGAAAAAGGAAGCCAGCATGACCCGGGGCATGCAACAGACAAAGAAGAAACACCGGCAGGAGGTGTCCCACACAACGCAGAGCAACGTTTCATCACTATGGCTGAAGTTTCCGCCCTCTTGGAGCAGGAAAGGGCCAGGGCACCTAAGGAGAGGTTCTATGCACGAAGGCCTCCTTACCCACTGAGGGTACTCAGCAAACCATACCCTGAGAGGTATGAACCAAAGGCTTTCGCACAGTACGATGGTAGAAAGGGAAGTGTTGTCGAGCACGTGAGCAAGTTCATTGATACACTTGGCCTTTATGCTGCAGGCGAGGACTTATGTCTTTGAGAATTTTCTAAATCATTGTGTGACCGAGCTTATACCTGGTACATTGGATTAAAGCCAGGAACCATCCCAACATGGGATGATATGGTGGATGTATTCTATACCAAGTACTTCCATGGAGAAGAAACGGTGACGCTTGCAACCCTGCAAGCAACCAAACAAAGAAGCGGTGAAGACTTGATGGAATATATCAAGAGATTCAGGGACATAGTACTCGACTGCTATGACCATTGCGAAGAAAGGACACTGGTTGAGATGTGTATGACGAATATGATCAGAGAGTACAGGGCAATCCTCGAAAAATTGGAAATCTCCCAATTCGCCCAGCTATTGCAGAAAGTAAGAAAGACGGCCCAGTCTGTGAAGCCAAGCTTGGACAAGAGAAATGCCCCACAGGCAATGGCGGTGTCCACTGAAGAATGGAGAAGGAAGATCGAGGGGAGGGAATATGACACTCCCCCACCAATACCATGCACCTTAAAAGAATTAGACGTGCTGCTAGACAAATGGATAGCAGACGGAATTTTCAAACCTAACCAGGTTGCCATGAAGCCATCAGAGGAAGAAAGAAGGGACCCACATTTTTGTCATTTACACAATTAT
This sequence comes from Quercus glauca, assembly GCA_023736055.1. Lineage (NCBI taxonomy): Eukaryota > Viridiplantae > Streptophyta > Magnoliopsida > Fagales > Fagaceae > Quercus > Quercus glauca. The sequence goes on from CM043322.1 coordinate 36,894,799, forward strand.
GTCCAACATTCTACCGCAGAATGTTGGGAGCTCCGCAGACTAATGCACCGCAGGATAAAAGAAGGGACTTTAGAACTATCCCAGCAGGAAGTCCAAAAAAACCCAGTCCCAAACCATAAAGGGAAGGGTGTAGCAGCAGTGGTAATTTGTGCTGACCCAGGAGATGACGAAGAAGAAAACATGGCTTTGCCTGCGGCGGCCATTACCACTCTACAACAGAGTTCCAAGTTCAAAAATTTGTTTGATTAGCTAGGACACTCAGCAAAGGAAAGAAAGGTAGCCACAAAAGCCTTAGTGAGCATTGCTTCTGGTGCAGGAGTAGAATGTCTATCGGCAGAAATATCAAATGAAAGGGCTCTCTTACAGGAGTCAACTGAAATCACTTTTAGTGAGGAAGATATGGAAGTAGGGCATCCGAACCACAGGAGACCCTTGTACTTGGCGGCATCCATAAATCAAATCCCCATAAAGAGAGTTTTAGTGGACACAGGTGCTTCTGTGAATCTCATTCCATTGAGTACTCTGCAGGCAGCAGGAATTTCAGAAAGAAAGATTCAGGGATGCCCAATGGAAGTAACAGGGTTCGGTGAAAGGGGCGAGTACACAGCAAGCCACATTCAACTGTGGTTAAAGGTGGGCCCCATAGCCTCTTTAGCACGTTCCATGTGGTAAAAACTGAAGTATCCTACCATGTGCTTCTAGGGAGGCCATGGTTACATAAACACCAGCTGGTCCCATCCACCTATCACCAATGTGTGAAAGGAAGATTGAACGGCAGAATGGTACGCATAGCCGCGAATCCTTCACCATTCGAACAAGCAGAGGCTCACTTAGTAGAAACTATGTTCTACGATCAATGGGCTCCCTCTGGGGAGAGTTTAGTGTCAAGGCCGCTAGGTACTTTCGTGCCTAGATGGGAAGATGTCTAGAACGACCCAGAACCCGATCTAAAGGAGTTATTAGCAAGAAAGAGACGAAGGAAAGAGACGCCCACTGCAGGATTTGAAGACGCGCCCCAATGCATTAGAGTCCGAGGCTCTGATGGCAGAATTATTTACAAATTATGAAGGCACGTGGGGCCCACGATTGAAACCTAGACGGGCCCTACCCAGGAAGAACAGCACGAGGGATTGACGTGCTGCAGAGTCCAAGAAAGCCTAGAGGAAGGAAGTAACGAAGAGGAATACGAAAGAGTTGTAGCCGCAAAAGGAAGTACAGGTCATGGCAGAAGAGGAAATGGAAGAAGTTGACCTAGGATCTGTTTCACAAGGGCCGAAAGCCATCTCAATTAGTGCAAGCTTGACAAAAGATGAGAAAAAGGAATTGGTACTGTTGCTAAAAGAATTCAAAGATGTGTTTGCATAGGACTACAGTGAAATGCTAGGGCTAGACCCTGGGTTAGTAGCACATACGTTAAATGTGGACCCGCAGGCCAAGCCAATAGCTCAGCCTGCCAGAATATTTCACACAGAAATAGGACAGATAGTCAAAAAAGTACAGAAACTGCTAGCCGCAGGATTCGTTAAGCCTATTCAACATCCTCGCTGGCTATCCAACATAGTGTCAGTAAAAAAGAAGAATGGCCAGATCAGGTGTTGCATAGATTTCAGGAATCTCAACAAAGCATGCCTGAAAGACGAATTCCCATTGCCCAATATGGACTTATTGATAGATTCCGCGGCAGGAAATGCCATGTTCTCATTCATGGATGGTTTCAACGGATACAACCAGATCAAGATGGCATCAAAAGATGCGGAGAAAACCGCTTTCAGAACACCCATGGGAAACTTCCACTACACTGTGATGCCCTTCGGGTTAAAAAATGCAGGTGCAACTTACCAACGGGCAATGACGGCTATATTTCACGATATTATGCATCAGGAGTTAGAAGACTATATGGATGACATAGTAGTTAAGTCAAGAAAGAGTGAAGAACATTTCCATGTGCTGAAGAAAGTATTCGAAATGTGCAGAGCCTTTAAGTTAAGAATGAATCCCCTCAAGTGCGCGTTTGGTGTGTCCTCAGGGAAATTCCTGGGCTTCCTAGTGCACAGCAGGGGGATAGATGTTGACCCAGTGAAGGCTATGGCTATTGCAACTATGAGACCTCCAACCACGGTGAAAGAACTAAAAAATTTCTTGGGGAAAGTCTCGTATATCTGAAGATTCATCCCTGGGCTGGCATCAATCACCTCGGCTTTTACCAAGCTACTAAGGAAATGGCAAAGTTTTGTAAGGGGAGAAGCGCCGCAGGTGGCCTTCAAAAGGTTGCAGTAGATCATGATGAACCTTCCTACAGTGCAAGCCCCAATACACAAAAAGCCGTTATTGCTTTATATGGCTACCAATTCATATGCCATCGGTGCCTTAATTACCCAAGAAGATGGAGGTGGCATCGAGCAACCATTATATTACATCAGCCGCGCCCTGAAAGATGCAGAGACTCGTTATCCGAGGGCAGAAAGGGCATGTTTGGCTATTGTTTATGCCTCACAAAGACTACGCCATTACTTCTTGGCCTGTGAAGTATGGCTGATGACTAAGTCCCATGCCATCAAAGCTTTATTACAGCAGCCAATCCTCTCTGGCAGGATATCACAATGGTTATTACAACTATCGCAGTATGACTTGAGAATGGGGGCGCCCAGAGCAGTGAAGAGCCAAGCTATAGTAGATTTGTTGGCACAGTTTCTAGGGGAGGAAGAATTTCCGCTGGACGACGAAGTTCCAGGGGAAGTAGCCATGGCAGAGGAACTCAGAGAACAGTAGGTAATGAAATTTGATAGATCTTCTACCGCCCAGTCTGGAGGGGTTGGGGTAGTTTTGTATCATGAAGAAGATAAAGCAGTAGCACTATCATTCAAGCTGGAGTTCCCCTGTTCAAACAATACGGCAGAATATGAAGCTTACTTAACTGGGCTAGCCACAGCTCTGAAGATGGGAGTTAAGCATTTGAAAGTATTAGGTGATTCCAACTTAGTAGTCTGCCAGACCAAAGGGAGTTTTTCCCTAAAAGAACCCAGTCTTGCCCCGTACAGAGCAATGGCCCAGAAGATGGAAGAAAAGTTCTTAACTTTCAAAATAGAACATACCCCGAGAAACGAGAATCGATTTGCCGATGCATTGGCCGCACTGGGTTCGCAAGTAATGTTTGAAGGGGAAAGCACCAGAGTGGAGATCAGCAAGAGAAGAATCCATAATTGAAGTGTTAAAAGAAAGGTTCAGGAGGAACACTGCGAAGGAGATTGGCGGATACCCATGAATGAAGTTTTAACAGGAGGAGAAGAAGCCATGGAACTAAAAGTGCTGAAAGACTACGCCTTAATGAAGGGAGAGCTATACCGCAGGATGCCAGGCGGAATCTTGTCCAGATGTGTGGGGCAAAAGGAGGCCCAGAGAAAGTTGAAAGAAGTACATGAAAAGTCTTGCAGATCCTACGGAGAAATCAACCTTTACCGCAAACTTCAAAGGGCAGGCTTTTATTGGCCAACCATGAGCAAAGATGCAGACCAAGTCCAAACCCAGTGTGAGAACTGCCAACTTGCGGCAGACAGAGAAGAGAGTTACGCTGCATTCGTCAGCGAGGACTGGAGAGACCCATTTATACAGTACCTGACAAAAGGCATATTGCCGCAGAAGCACAGCGAAAAATATAAGCTCAGGAGGCTAGCAACGTGCTATTTTTTGCACAATATGATCCTTTTTAAAAAAGGGTATGAAGGAGACCCCTTGAGGTGTTTGGGCCCTGAGGAGGCAAGAAAAATGATAAAAGAAGTACACCCAGAGGAGTGTGGGGAACACCAGGGAAAGAAAAAGCTTTACAAGTGCCTACTACAAATGGGCTATTACTGGCCTACCATGAAAAGAGACACGGCAGAATTTGTGAAAAAGTGTCATAGTTGCCAAGTACAAGCCAATTTAATTCACACTCATCCACAGAACTTGCATAGCATGGTCACACCATGGTCATTCCATACTTGGGGGCTTGATTTAGTTGGACCGGTGAATCCGCCGTCGCGAGGATACATATGGATACTAGTAGCTACGGAATACTTCACCAAGTGGGCAGAGGCAATGCCACTTCATAAAGCCACAGGAGGGGCAGTGGCAAACTTCATCAAGGAAAACATAATCGTAAGATTTGGAGTTCCTCACAGGATCATCAGTGACAACGGCACACCTTTTGTGAATAGCGAGGTGAGGAAAATGCTAGAGTTTTATCAAATCAAGCATCACCGGTCATCACCATATTACCCTCAAGGAAATGGGCAAGCGGAGGCAACCAACAAAACTTTCATAAGAATCATCAGTAAAATGAGCCAAGAATATACGGGAGGATGGGCAACGCATCTGCCAGACGTTCTTTGGGCTTACAGGAGTTCACCTAAGTCAGCCACGGGTTTTTCACCTTTTTCCTTGGTCTACGGAACTGAAGTAGTGAGCCCCACAGAAAAGATAACCCCATCCCTGAGAGTCATGCAAATGCAGGAAAAGGAGAATGATGAAGAGATCTTTGCAGCAGAAAGGTGCGAAGACTTGGAAGGACTTGATGAAAGAAGAGAAAAGGCTCAAGAACACAGCCGCAGATACAGGCAAAAAATGACTGAGGCTTATAGCAGGATGAGTAAAGAAAGAATACTTGCGGAATGACAACTGGTCCTAAAAGTGGCAGACTACGTTAGGAGAGGCCTGGCAGGACCATCGAAGTTCGCACTGAAGTGGGAATGACCCTTTGTGATAAGAGAAGCACATCCAAGTGGATACTACCGCTTGACTCAGATGGATGGAAAGGACTTAATGGATCCCATCAATGGGAAATGGTTGAAACGCTACTACGCCTAAGGGGAAAAGCAATGTGATTATCCCTTACCTTTTTGTTTTATCAAAAGCTGTCATGTTTTCCTTTTGCTCTGTTCTTTGTCTTTCAAAAAATGACTATGTCACAAATCAAATTCTGTAACTTTCTTTCTTGCAATGAAAAGCACGAAGTATTTTGTTATCATATATCATAGCAAAAGCAGCAAGGTGTAGCATCATAAGTATAGCATCATAAGTGTAGCATCATAAAGTTAGATTATAAAACCCAAACTGTGGCAAGCAAGCCCAAATAGGTGCTATAGGAAGCATAATATACTGAACATAGTAATAAAGCAAAAGAAAAACTACAAAACAGGGGAGAAAACTGCATCATCATCAATAAAGTCCGGAAATAAGTGACTGATCCCCAAAACGACCAAGTCCTCCTACACCGGAAAGAAGACGCTCTCGGCGGCCCTCCAAATCTGCCACTTCCTTTCTCAAAACCGCAAGGCGAGAGTCAATGGCGTCAACGGTAGGCTGGACTCTCCTCATAAAAACTGCTCGAGCAATCTCTCAAAGGTGATCCAAGACGAACTCCACTACAAAGTCAACGCTGATAAGCTCCTGTACTGCAGCCCTCAATTGCAGGATCCTTTCAGTGGAGATAGTATCCACAAAGTTATGCTTGATGTCATTCAGCACGCTGCCTAGCATCCTCAAGAAATGCTCTCTGACTGATCGGCCAAGTCGGAATCCCTGCATGAAGTCCCTACGACTGTCATAAATCATCACCAAATGAGGAGCGCAGTCTGCAAGAACTCTGAAGCCATGAAAATCTATGTAAGGGGATCTGGAGCCCTAGAAAGAGGCAGGATCAAGGTCGTTGACTTCGGACTGATCAAAACGCACAAAGAAGGCCGCAGCCTCGCCCGCAAGATCTGGAAGGGTGGCAGAGCTACTGCCCACCTCAAATTGAGAAGGCATTATAGGAGGTGGACCTGTCGAAGAATGCAAAGGTTGAAGTAAGGAACCTTGGTGAGAATAAAAGGAAGAGAAGCCCACGGAGGAGAAGTAAAGAAATGAGATATAAAACTTACCAGAGCTAGCAACGATAGGGGCTGTGGGAAAAGCAGAAGCAGGAACAGAAGGAACTGCAGAAACAGACGCTGTAAATATGGCAGAAACTGGTATAAGGGATGTGGCAGGAATAGGTGTTGTGGGCACGGTAGGAGAAACTGCCGCAGACACCCCCACATCTGCTGAAATGCCTAACTCCCCAAAAGTCTCTGCAAACAGAGAAATAAACATGCGAATAAAAAGGGAAATGAATAAGCTTAACGGAGAAAGAAGAAAAAAGTTAAGGAAGAAAGCACATACCCATTGCCTCGGGTGGAACAATATCCTCTTCCTCAGACTCAGAAATCCTCCTCCCTAGGCCAGGCTCATCCTCAGGATCCTTAAAGATCTCCTCAGACTCCTCTGAAGACAATTCAGCACGAGACCCGCGTGTGGCAGAAACAGGGATAAAAGAGGGGGTGACTACCAAAGAGGAAACACCCTGCACTGCCTGAGAAAGAGCAGCAAAAGGGTCACCAGTGGAGATGACGAGGGGAGCAACAGGAGTGACCTCAATCTCGGTAACAGCAAGAGGGGTGGTTCCCCTTTGAACAGGATGTGTCACGGCAGGAGTGGGGGTGGCCTCACTAACCTCCCCAATATGAGTACCCCCATCCATGGGTATCGGTCCAGTAGGAGAGGTAGTGACTGTAGAAGAAGCAAATGCTGCCAATTCGACCCCATCAAAAGAGCCTGCCGTAGGAATGCCCATGGGGGCAGAAAGCACCTCGGCCGTAGGGCGGTATATGGAAAAAGGCTCAGGCTTATCCTAAAAGACAAAACAGAGAAGAGGTATGAGGACTGAATTAATGCTTTGGGCGAATGAAGTAACCAAAAACAAAAATGTAACAGATTGGACAAGTGCAGGAGCAAGAAGAAACATACCTCTGATTCGGGTTCCTCAAGCATAATAGGACGGGTGGCTGACGTATCCTCCTTTTGTTTGGACTGCAAAAGCAGAAGGAATAAGAAAATGAGTCAAAGAAAAAGACAGCCAAGATTAAAAAAAAAAGTCAGAGAAAAAGGGGGAGAAGTGTATATATATATACGTGTACTTGAAAGACAAAACAAGAAAAAGTTTTAGAAACTTACTCTTCGCTGAGCGCAGACACAGGATAGGGGGTTGTCTTCCTTTTACTGCCTTGTATTCTGCTGGCAGGAGTAGCACTTGCAGAAGGCTGAGGAGCGGCAGACTTGGGCTTGCTGGCAGATTTAAGCTTAGCAGGAACTTTCTTGGCTGACGCAGGAATGTTTACCACTTTAACTTTCTTTTTCCAACCTGAGGGGTAATCACCTGTGTGCCAATACTACCCCCTCTTCTCCTCATTCCACTCGAAGATGGCAAACCGGTTCTGTTTCCTGGCATAGGCCAACACGGACTTAGAAGGAAGGAGCAACCGGGGATTGAGAGAGATGACCATACTAAGTCCCTCAGGAGGTACAAGAGAGAAACCACAACTACCAGCCAACTCTGCATCAAACGAGTTCATGACAAGCTGCCAATAGAGATGTATAGCAGCAGTGTAAAGGCCCTCCCTCGAAGAACCAGCAACTGTGATAGCACTAAAGCGCTCCCTCCAAAAGGCAAAAGTAGTGTGCCGCAGGAAGGGTCTGGCCGAAGTAGGAGACTCTGAGAGGAAGGAGAGGTCATCAGGGATATCCTAGTCCAGGCAAAACTGTCTCCTCACTCGGTTGGCAGGGTAATGAACAAACCTGACACCCTCATCTGCCAAATAGGGCAGCCATTCAGGATTAGTGGCAATCAAATATGTGATACCCGCCTCATCAAAGCCAGTCAGCGGGGTAGTAGTACCAACGGTATCAACAAACGGACCCATTACCGAATCAGCACAAGTGTAACCAGGACGCAACTGTCTATAAGCTCTCCAGGAAAAACCAACACCTTCATCAAAGGACTCAACAGTAGAATAATCGATGGGCCTCAAACCGGACCAACGAAAAGCCAAAGGAAAATCAAGCTCAAACCTGCCACAAAAATCAGTGATGGCCCGCAGACAAGAATGATACTTCTCTTTAGCAAATCTGACAGGCCTACACTTCACCAAATACTGAGCACAACGCTCAAACAACAACTGCTGCAAAATAGTGCTGTGTACAAAAGAAGCAACTATGTGGCAGGAACCAGCCTGACTCTCATCACTCCGCAGGATGTCCAGTTGCACATATAAATGCCCTAAAAACATGGGGGCTTGCGGCAGACTCACCCCAGCAGATATTTTGATGGCCAAACGAAAATACAAAGGCTTTATGGCATAATGGGGAGGGGACCCAAAGACAAACTTACAAAGCCAAAAAGCAATAAAGGTAGCACGGCGAGCAACAGCAGAAAACTTGGAAGAAGAACTAACCTAATAAGACAACGTAGCATTTTTGGCCATCCTCTTCTTCAACTCCACTTCAATGTCTTCTTCTTCCGGGGAAAGCTCAATAGCGGCAGGATCAGCATCCCCAAGAATAGGCAAAAGAAGCTGATTAGCCACGTCCTCGAGAGTAACCGTGAGTTCGCCGCAAGAAAATAAAAATGTGTGAGTGGTGGAACACCATCGGCGAACTAAATGGCGAAGATTGTAGAGGTCTTGAAAGTTGGAAAGGCTTCGGGAAAGAACGACGGCCTTTAGAACACCGGCCCTCTGAAGCAAACCCATGAAATGTGTATCCGATAACTCGCTATCAACCCACTCTTTCCAACCCAAGGCGGTGCCAGACCCAAACTCAAAATGAATGGGTACGGGAAGGGCGACGCCTTGACGAATGACCAAATCGGAGATGGAGGAAGACACCGGAGCCCAAGAAACATCAAGTTTTCACCGGCAAAGAGTGAGCCACACACGGTTCGCCGACGGCGGCACATAATCTCCAGGAGCTTTAGGAAAATAAGGACTCAGACTGTACCAAGGATCAATCAAAGGGGCACACTCGCTGTCTGGGTCGCGCCGCGCTTCCTTCTCCTCGGAATGGTCCGAATCGGAGCGCGCCTCTTCTTCTTCTACTTCTTGTTCCATCGGAGGGTCCACGGCGACACTTTTCCTTTTACAGGGGGAAGAAGCTTGAGTTTTCACCAGCACCATGGTGTGAGGATTTGAACGGAGCAAGAGAGGGATAGGTATTCGAGAAGAAGATAATGATGAGGAAAGAAAAAATTTTTGAAATAGAAGGAGTTTGTGTCTACGTTGGGAAGGGATTCTTCTCTTAAATACCTAAGTTATTAAGGGCGGCGTGAAGGGAGGCGACTGGTCAGCCATTGAGAAAAGGATGAAATTAATGAGGCGGTAGTTATGTTTTAAAGCAACTGCCATTTTGGGAAATTCGAAGAGTCACCACTGTTCACGGCAAGAAAAAAAAATATACGTATTTGCAGGAAGGAGTTCGTGGTTTCAAAAAGCCCGCAAAGGGAAAGAAAAAGTGAAAAAGACAAAAAAGTCCTTCGTTCACATATGAACTGCAAGAACGCTCCATATATTCAGGGGGCTAAATGTTGAGGGTCATTTTTGTAAAGCCAGCCCAACCCAGCAAAGCAGGCAATAAGAGTGGTAGACACAAAATAAAACTATTAGGCCCAAGCGGCAGGAATAAAAGAACACAGGCCCATAACATGAATAAATGGGTCTTGAGGAAGCAAATGGGCCCAAAGGGCCCAGAAAGAGAGAAATGACACCCATGGGCAATATATGGTATGAAAAAGTGAGAATGGGCCGTGGCAGGCCCAAGGCAATGTAAACAAAGAAAGTAGGGGTTGATGGCAAGCCCATGAACCCAAAGGATGAGAATGAGGAGATTGGGCTGAAGAAGCCCAATCAAGTTAGTAAAAGCCCATAGGAACACAAAGTCAGTAAATGGGCCGAGGAAGCCCGAGGAAAGTAAAAGGGCCGCAGGCCTAAAGGGAAAAAAGAAAGGGACAATGGAAGCCATAAGTAAGAACACCAGCAGACTCTCTTAAGTCACTGGGGGAAGAAATGAAACGGCAGGTTTGAAAGAGGCCTAGCAGGAACATGTAATCATGGCAGGAAAGCCAAGTAATGAAACAAGACATAAGCATAAACCGAGAAATGGGCCAAGAGAGATGTATTAAGAAAAACCCAATCCCAAAGGGAAGTAGTGAAAGTACAAAACGGCCCACATAAAAGAACGAAGAAGTATGGCAGACGAATGCAAACAAAACTCCATGAGCCGCAGGCAGGCTTTGAACGTACATAGCAGGGAAGCATGCACAAGGCCCAAGTACCACCAGCCTGTACCAGCCAATATGGGTCGTGGTGGGGCCATGGGTCAATGGTAAGAGGTAAGGGGGGGTGTGGTTTGGTGGTGGGGAGGGGGGAAAAGATTTATTTTACGTTCCCTGTCCAAACCCTTTTAGGAGGTACGTCCTGCTAGGATGATAGACCGCCCAAAAGAGGTAAGATTGGGGAGGGAACGTTGGGTGCATGCCATAGGAAGAGAGAGAGAGCATTTAAGCCATGGTAGAAGACAGTGCCACGGCGGACAGATACAACACAAACCTGTTTTGTCTGGCGAGGGTAAGCAATGTACAGACGGTGGTCAGCAAGCATGCCTAGACCAAACAAAGGCCGTTGATGGTGAAATGGTAAAAAAGCAATCACGGCAGGCCCTATAAAAGGAGCCTTGCCGTGCCCTGTAAAAGGAACCGAAAAATAGAGGAAGAAAATACATAGAAAGAAACTAAAAAGGAAAAGAAAAAAAAGGAAGAAAAGGTAAGAAAACAAATAGTGAGGATAATGGGCATGCACCAATAGATCTTTTCCTTTCTCTCCCCCTCAAAATCCCACTCTCTAAGGAACAATTAAGTAGTAAGAACTTTCTTCGGGCATTTATCACTTAGGTCCGATTCCCTCAAAGTCATTAATCCCCACGACAGGATATTCTTCAGGGAGGTTAGTTTCATTGAGAGGAAGCGTTCTTCCTCTTTGATCTTTGCCATTACGGACTCGGTTTTGGCTTTGATGTTTATTTTTTATTAATTCATCGTTCAATCAATTGTTCTTTCTTATAAAAGCCATTATTATCACTGCCATTATTACTACTATGTTATTCGATCCTTGTTATTAATAAAAGTTATTGCACTCTGTTTTCTTTTATCATCATTATATCTACCTTCCGTAATCTTATTGTAATAGCTCTGCTTGCCGTAAGGGTATTTCTGGCGGACAAGGCTAAGTTTGTGTACAAGCCGGCCCAAATTGAGTTGCAGTTGAGCCGATCTCAACTTCCCTAATCAGAAACACATTAGGCCCCATCACCGCAGGAGGCAGCCCAGCCCAAACACAAAAAAGACCCCTATAAGCATTAGCATTGGAGGGTGTAGACACCCCTCCAGTTGCTATTTTACATCCTCATAAGCCAAAATGATGCTTCATCTAGGTTGGTATTTCTAAAAATATTTGGCAACTGTGAGCAATAAGGTTGTAAACATACAATCTTACTGTAGCAGTTTGTCAGATTAAAAAAATAATCTCTCTCTCTCTTTCTCTCTCTCTCTCTACGTTACTTTCTTCTCTTCACTCTCTCACTTTATTTCTCAAACTCCCTCTCTCATTTTCTTACTCTCCATCTCCACCAACACTAACGATTAAGTGGCTGCAAATGTGGTGGTCGATGGGTATTTCTCAGACTTCCTTTTCTTCTCACCTCTCTCTCTCTCTCTCTCTCTCTCTCTCTCTCTCTCTCTCTCTCTCTCTCTCTCTCTCTCTCTCTCTCTCTGGCCTTCTCTCTCTATTTGATCTTGTGGGTGTTTAATGATGGGTATTTAATGGTGGTGGGTGTTTGATGGTGGGTATTTATGGTAGTGGTGTTTGATGGTTGGAGTTTGATGGTGGTGGGTGTTTAATGGTAGGTATTTATGGTGGTGGGTATTTTGTGTGGGTGTTTGATGGTGGGTATTTGTTGGTGGTGTGTGTTTGATGGTGGGTATATGGTGGTGGGTGTTTAATGGTTGGAGTTTGATGGTAATGGGTGTTTGATGGTGGGTATTGATGGTGGTAGGTATTTTGAGTGGGTGTTTAATGGTTGGTATTAATGGTGGTGGGTATTTTGTGTGGGTGTTTGATGGTGGGTATTTGTTGGTGGTGTGTGTTTGATGGTGGGTATATGGTGGTTGATGGTTAGAGTTTGATGGTAGTGGGTGTTTGATGGTAGGTATTGGTGGTGATGGGTGTTTGTTGGTGGATATATGGTGGTGGGTGTGTTAATGGTTAGAGTTTGATGGTAGTGGGTGTTTAATGGTTGGAGTTTGATGGTAGTGGGTGTTTGATGGTGGGTATATGGTGGTGGGTGTTTGATGGTTGGAGTTTGGTGGTAGTGGGTGTTCGATGGTGGATATTGATGGTAGGTATTTTGTGTGGGTGTTTGATGGTTGGTATTGGTGGTGGTGGGTGTTTGATGTGGGTATTTGTTGTTGGTGGTGGTGGTGCCGTGGTGGCTATGGTTGTGGGTTGTTTTTCTATGGTGAATCCGTGAACGGGTATGCAATGGGTATGGGTATATAAAAAAAAATTTAAAAAAAAAAAAAAAAAAAAGGCAATGGAAAAAAGAGATAGTGAATAAGAGAGAGAGAATAGATTTTTTTTTAATATTATTTTTTGGTGTAGTTTATATTATTTTTATAAGTTGTGTAGGGATATGGGATCGGTGGCCGGTATTGTGCCATTGTTGTTAGGATGGGCCCAGCCCAGTGGCAATATTATAGAGACATAGGATCGGTGCTCAGTAATGGCCTATTGTTATCTGACTTGGCTCAACCCAGTATCAGTGAATGGGTTGGGGATAACCAAAGGGGTAACAACCAATACTCAGATCGGTCCCCAAACACTATTAGTGCCTTGGGGGAATACGCTATTGAGCACCATTTGGCGTCAGGTGCAAGTTTCAAGAAAATCCTCAGAATTAACCAATTTACTAGGGATTTTGGACAGAGGTGGGGACCACGTGGGAAAAGATGGAAAGGTAATCATTTGGGTCCCCACAAAAGGGAGATTATAAAAGGAAAGGGAGGATAGAAGAGAAGAGGTTGGTTGGTAAAAATCGGGGTATGAGAAAGAGGAGTGAAGGTGAGAGGAAAGATACCAGAGAAGAGAGGGAATTAAGCACAATAGGTATAAGGGTTATAAAGTTAGGCTGTCAATGCAACATTTGAAGCTTGCCATAGTAGGAATTCAGTCATACCCACTGATGATGTCAAGGAATCAGTGGGCTAAAATTTCTGGGCGCTGACGATCTGCAAGCGAAATCCTGAAAGTAAGAAACAATAAGTCAGAGGAGACCGGTGGAGACCGGCCAAAAGTCCTCCGATGACAAAGTTAGTGGATTTGTTCTTCTCAGTTTTAAGGAAAAAATTCTTTATTCAAAATTTCTCCGTGTCCCATACCTTTGTGCAGAGGGGTCCTTATATAGTGTTGATTTTGGCCGTTACTTTTCCAATCGTCGTAGTGTTTGGAGAATTCAGAGGACAACTTCCATAACTGTTATTGGAGTTACCTCATCAGAACCGGTGTCCAACAATAGTTAGGTGATTTGATACAAACAATACAACGTTTGGTTGTTTGGAAGAGTATCATGGCTCTTGGTGAAATAAACTCGTCCTTCACTGTGGACGGACGAGGTTCACTACTCGTCCATCCTCCTTTGGACGAATGAACGTTGATCGAGTGTGAGGGGATGGCAAGTGAAGGACGAGCGCAACAGCACTCCGTGTATGTAATTACGGACGGCCACATGGACGAGAAATCAGCTTAGCATTTTTTATACACCATTAGTTGCCCCCTCGTCCATGGGTTGTCCAAGTAATCTTATTCCTTTGGACGGATGAACCTCTTTCAGCGATCTGAAGACACCACGTGTTCTAATCTGATTGGTGGTTTATTTCGTCGATTCATTTTTTCGAGACGAAGACCACGTGTCATCATCTGATTGGTTGTGTCGTTTCATGTGCTTAGGTCAGCCACCTATAAATAGTGGGATGCCTTCATTACCCTCCTCACTTCTGAGATTTCACTCTTTTGACCTTCATCGTCTAGAGCCTCGTCTAAGAGTTTCCTTGTGTCCATAGCCTCAGTTCGTCCTAGAGCCAGGTACTCCTTCTTTCCTCGTCTTTAGGTTTTCTAAGTTTTCTTTCCAGAAATGTCAGAAATAGCCATCTCCTCGTCTAGTGATAGTACAGAAAAAGCCATAGACGAGTATTATGACGAGAATAGTTATGAGTCTAGTGATACCAGTAGTAGCAGTAGAGGAAACACCACTGACGAGGAGTATGTCTCAGGAGTCCCTGGGCTTCCTTTAGAAGAAATACAAAAACAACTTAGGAAAATTTCAGGGTCCCAGGTAGGTACCTCGTCTTCCATCCCTCCGTCTAGTCCTTTGGACGAGACGGAGGTAACTGTATATAGTTGTGCTGTAGATCTTCCTTCCAAGACGGACGAGGAAAGATTGAATATTCTTAAGGAATGGTACCAAATCCCAGACGAGTTTAATCCTAGATTACCCGTCCGTGGAGAATGGTGTTGTAATCCCCATTTTGGGATAGGTGTATATGAAGCTTATCTTCTTGGAGGTCTTAGGTTTCCGTTAAATGCTTTCACTAGAGAATTTTTATTTAGGTTAGGTTTAGGAGTGTGTCAGTTTAACCCCAATGCATGGAGATTGATTATCTCTATGCAAGTTTTGTGGAGGGAAGTGTTTGGAGGGGATCGTCCTATTACCGTGGACGAGTTCCTCTATTGCTACAAGCCCTCAAAGATTCATCAATCTCCTGGCTTTTATCAGTTCACAGCCAGAAGTAATGATTGTAGATTGGTGAAATCCTTGGCCTCGTCTGACAGAAAATGGAAGACGGAGTTTTTCTTCGTCTCTGGATTTTGGGCTGGAAATCCTGCAGACGTTGGCCGGGATACATTTGGTCGTTTTACCGGGGACCTAGGGAACCTTCGTCCTGAGGGTAAGTCCCTTTTTCTTTTTTGCGTTTCTTCCTTTTTATTAATCATTATATCATCTAACTTCAAGTTGTTCTGTTGCAGCCGTTGGACGACCTGTTTTAAGCAAGTTGCATCGCGATCGCGTCCACAGGGCTCGTCTGCATCCAGAGAGGGATTTTCATTCCTTGGTTAATCTCAGATGGCTAGCCAAGTGGGGGTTGGGTCCTAATCCATCTGAGGTCGCGCTTGCACACGAGATAACAGTGAGAAAGAGTAAGCATTGGATTTCTCAATTCTTTAGTGTTCTCCATTTTTCTTTCTTTTAAATGACCTTCCTTCGTCCTTTTATAGGAACGGCCACCATGAGAAGCAGCAAGGGAAAGGAGGCAGCTGCTGAAGGTACTCGTCCTGAGCTTGATCGTCAAGCTCGTCCTGTGGCTGGAGATAAAAGGAAATCCATATCCAAAAATTTGGATTTGGAAAACCTCCCAAGCAGGCGCAGCAAGAAGGTCAAGCATGGCTCGTCTCAAGCAATTAAGCCAACCCCGTCGTCCCAAGAGCCTGTTAAAATTTATGACATTAATTCGTCCACTCCCGTTGAGTCCACCCCGTCCAAGACTCCACCGTCCAAAACCATGCCTACCCCGTCTCAAACGTCTCAGAGGGCCCCTTCCAACATCATTGAGAACGAAGATCTGGCCTGGGAGCGTTTCAAGAACGCCGTTTCGAACGAGGACATAAACGCCTGCTACGACATGTCCCTCAAGGACTTTGAACATTCTGGTGTTCACGACCTTTTCAAGGTAACATTTTCCTTCGTCTTAGCCAAATGTTAAATTCCTCTTCTTTCTTTTTTTTTTTTTTTTTTTTAACTTGTATTTGCTGTTGACTTTTATAGGGCATGTCCAAGTTTATAGCAGCGTCCAGACAGGCCACTGGGTTGGACAGGACGAGGATTCTGTTGGAGACGAGGATACAGGAGTTAAAGGATGAAGCTAAACAATGGGCTGAGGTGGCTGCCAAGACGACGGAAGAGGCAAAGGACTTGAAGGCTTTAGTTGATGATCTGAAGGCGAGTGCTGCTGAAAAAGATGCTCGTCTTGAGGACTTGCAGAAAAGAAGCGACGAGCTCAGCACTCTCCTCTCCAAGGCTAAGGAAGACGCAGTGGCAGAGTTCAAAGCATCTAAACAATACACTGATGCTTTGGATTCCAACTATGCAGCAGGATTTGAAGATTTTAGGATGGACGCTGTTGAGAAGTTTCCTGATGTGGACTTCAGCTCCATCGTGCTCAATCTAAACGCTGCCACCACTAGCTCTCTCCTGAACCTTGACTCTGAAGACGTCAATATAGAGGACGACGCCTCGACCAAGCCTCAGGACGAGCCTAACCCAGATGCCTCAATTTAAGAAAAATCTTGATAACTTTTCTTCTCTTTTTTTTTTTATATGTAATTCTAGTACTTTTAGCTCGTCCATTTTAAGGACGAGTTTTGATAAACTAATTTACAAGGGTGTTTAGGACTTTTCTCGTCCGCCCTTGAAACAATCATGAATTTCATTTGACTGATGTATGCATGGACGAGTGTTTTCTTATATACAGGATCTCGTTGTTTTACTCGTCTACATTTCATATATTTATAAACTATTTTTACTAGAATTCCACCTGAGTTGTTTATGTAGAATGGTTAAGTAGTAATTCGTCCTTTGGACTCGTCATTGCATTTTTCTTGTCCAGGGTATGGTTGAGTATCATGTTTTACCTGATTCATCCCACGGACGAGCATGCCTTGTTCCATTCATAATTTGCTCAAGCATAGAATCCTGTTCGTCCTTTTCTTGGATGGACGAACATGCCTCGGGCATTTGTAATCTGCCCTTGGGCATGGAAATTATTTCGTCCTTCTCTTGGATGGACGAGTATGCCTTGGGTACTTGTAATCTGCCCTTAGGCATGGAAATTACTTCGTCCTTCTCTTGGATGGACGAGTATGCCTTGATTTCTTAGGCAAGTTTGAGATTACATCTCCGCATCAAGAATTTTCTCGTCTTGAGCTTTTCAGCATTCTTCAAGAGTTGACATGAACAAAAGTGCTATGGAAATTATTGATTCACACAACATTATGTACATTCCACATATATTGTTCATAACATAAGTATTGTTCGTAGACGAGGCATATAGCTTAGAGGCTAATGCCTTTATTTAAACAACACAAATTATAATGTCGTCCACAATTTTAACATAATAATAATAAAAACACACATAATAATAAGGTCACACATAATAATAAAACCACATAAACATGAACCCCTGTTCTCGTCCAGAGTTATGCTCCTTTAGACTGGTACTTCACTGATAGTACTTCCTCAAGTGCTCTACATTCCAGGGATGCTCCAGCTTTCTTCCATCAAGGGCCTCTAAGTAATAGGATCCTTGTCTTTTGCAATTGACAACCCTGTAGGGGCCTTCCCAATTTGGTCCCAGCTTCCCATGGGCTGGGTTCTTTGTTGCTAAGGAAACCTTTTTCAGGACGAGGTCCCCTATGTTGAATCGTCTTGGCTTGACCATTGCATCATACCGCCTTGCCATAAGGTTTTTATACCTTGCCATCCTTTGCTCAGCATCTGTCCTTACCTCGTCTATTAAATCGAGGTTCAAACGGAGTTGTTCCTCGTTAGCTTCATCCTGGTAGGTTGTCACCCTATGACTGGCCATGTGCACTTCTGCAGGTATGACTGCTTCAGCTCCATAAGCTAGCTTGAAAGGAGTTTCACCTGTTGGGGTTCTTGCTGTCGTCCTATATGCCCATAGAACTCCGGGTAATTCGTCTAGCCACACTCCCT
Organism: Quercus glauca; assembly: GCA_023736055.1. Lineage (NCBI taxonomy): Eukaryota > Viridiplantae > Streptophyta > Magnoliopsida > Fagales > Fagaceae > Quercus > Quercus glauca. The sequence goes on from CM043322.1 coordinate 36,912,502, forward strand.
TTGCCCCCTCAAGCCGAGTCTTGATTATTTTTAGCAAGGATTGGTTTGCAACTTCAGCCTGGCCATTTGCTTGTGGGTGGGCGGGTGAGGAGTAGTGATCCTGAATTCCAAAGTGTATGCAAAAATCTTTAAAGAGCGTGTTGTCAAATTGCCGTCCATTATCAGACATTAATACTTTGGGTACGCCAAACCTGCACACAATATTCTTCCATACAAAGTTCTTGACATTTTGCTGTGTGATGTTAGCTAAAGGCTCTGCCTCTACCCACTTGGTGAAATAATCGATACCAACCACAAGAAATTTCACTTGTCTCACCCCTATCGGAAAAGGGCCCAGGATATCCAGTCCCCATTGTGCAAAAGGCCATGGGGCTGTCATTGGGGTTAAGTATTCTGACGGTCGTCTGGGGACGTTGCTAAATCGTTGGCATTGGTTGCAGACTTTGACATAGGCCTTGGCATCAGCTTGCATATTCGGCCAATAATATCCTGCACAGACGATTTTGTGGACTAGCGATCTGGCTCCCGAATGATTGCCACACGCTCCCTCATGAATTTCTCTAAGTACATAGTTTGCTTCGTCTGGAGCAAGACATCGGAGATAAGGCTGGGAAAAACCCCTTTTGTACAAAGTTTCATCCATAAGAACGTACTTAGTTGCCCTCACCCTCATTTTTCTTGCTTCATCTTTTTCTTCTGGAAGTCGTCCTTCTTTCAAGTACGATAGAATGGGAGCCATCCAATTTTCTTCGCTCTGCACCTGTAGCACTTCTGGGATGTCTATGCTCGGCATGTACTGAACCTCGTCAAACTTGTCAGCGACTTCACTAGCTGAGGCTTCTTTCGCTAATGTATCTGCTTCCACGTTCTCCTCCCTTGGGATTTGAACGAAGTTAGTTTCCTCAAACTTTTTCGTAAGTCTCATTACTCTGCCAAGGTACTTCTTCATTCGCTCTTCCTTAGCCTCACACATCCCATTCACTTGACCCATGACTAGCTGAGAATCTCCCAGGACGAGTATCGACTTAGCTTCCACGGACTTGGCCAATTCTAACCCTTTGAGAAGAGCCTCATACTCGACTTCATTATTGGTTGCTTGGTACTGCAGACGCACTTTGTATTTCAGTTTATCCCCCTCTGGGGATTGCAAAACCACACCTATCCCTCCGGCGTGCTGTGTAGACCATCCATCCACGTAGATGATCCACCTTTGGTTACCTTCCATTTTACTTACATCGTCACGGCTAGGAGTGAATTCTGCAATGAAGTCCGCTAGAGCCTGAGCTTTTATGGCATGTCTAGGTTGGTACTTTATGTCAAACTCACTGAGTTCGACAGCCCATTGAACCAATCGTCCTACCGCCTCGAATTTGTTCATCGCCTTCTTGAGCGGGTGATCTGTCATGATGTTGATGACATAAGCCTGGAAGTAATGTCTTAGTTTTCTAGAGGCTGTCACCAGTGCGAAAGCTAACTTCTCCATTAGGGGATATCGTCCTTCCGCTCCCCTCAGTGCTCTACTTGTATAGTACACCGGCTTCTGTATTTTCCCCTCCTCTCTTATCAATGCTGAGCTCACGGCATGTGGGGTTACTGCTAGGTACAAAAACAACTCTTCTCCTGTCATGGACGGACTTAGCAATGGAGCCGTGATGAGATATGTTTTCAAGTCTTGGAAGGCTCTTTGACACTCGTCTGTCCACTCAAATGCTTTCCTTAAAATCTTGAAAAACGGTAAACACTTGTCAGTAGCTTTAGAGACAAACCTGTTGAGGGCAGCAACCCGCCCGGTGAGGGATTGGACTTCTTTAATGTTGCATGGAGGCTTCATGTCCAATATTGCTCGAATTTTATCAGGGTTTGCCTCAATTCCTCTATGGGAGACCATAAACCCAAGGAATTTCCCTGACGATACCCCAAAAGCACATTTGTTAGGGTTCAACTTCATGCGATACTGCCTCAACGTGTTGAACGTCTCCTTCAGGTCATCCAGATGTCCTTCCTCGTTCTGACTCTTTACCAGCATGTCATCGACATAGACCTCCACATTCCGCCCAATCTGCGGACGAAACATGTGGTTAACTAGTCGTTGGTATGTTGCTCCAGCATTTTTCAAGCCAAAGGGCATTACTTCATAACAGAATAGTCCCTGACTGGTGACAAAGGACGTCTTCTCTTGGTCTGCTTCGTCCATCCTTATTTAGTTGTATCCCGAGAAAGCATCCATGAAACTTAGTAGTCTGTGGCCTGCAGTGGAATCCACCAGTTGGTCAATCCGTGGCAGTGGATAACTGTCTTTGGGGCAAGCCTTATTTAAGTCTGTAAAATCCACACACATTCTCCACTTGCCGTTCGCTTTTTTTACCATTACCACATTGGCTAACCACTGGGGGTAGTACACTTCTCGTATAAACTTTGCGGCCAACAATTTATGCACCTCCTCCTTAATAGCAGCGTCCCTTTCTGGAGCGAACACTCTTTTCTTCTGTCGTACTGGCTTAAAGGAAGGGTCTACATTCAAACAGTGAGTAATGACACTGGGATCTATACCTGGCATGTCTTCACTACTCCAAGCAAACAGATCAACATTTTTCTTCAAAAAATGGACGAGGTCCTTCTTAACTTCGTCTCTCAAATCTGCTCCAACCCTGGTACACCTTTCGGGGTAATTTTCGTCTAGGGAAACATTTTCTAACATTTCAACGGGTTCTGCCACAATTCTCTTTTCTTCAATGTTCATGGATTGGATTTGCTCGTCCATGGCTAACATGGCCAGATAACATTCTCTTGCTGCTAACTGGTCTCCTTGTACTTGCCCCACCCCATGCTCTGTTGGGAACTTCACTGACAAGTGGTAGGTTGATGTGACCGCCTTCCAACTGTTCAAAGTCGGCCTTCCAACTATGGCATTGTAGGAGGATGAGCAATCTACCACAAGGAAGTTTACATCTTTGGTGATTTGTTGCGGGTATGCCCCCACTGTCACTGGTAAGAGAATAGTGCCTACGGGTTGTACCTTCATTCCACCGAATCCCACTAGAGGAGAACTGGCAGGACGAAGCTGATCTCGTCCCAGCCTCATTTGCTGAAAGGCTGGATAATACAAAATATCAGCCGAGCTCCTATTATCTACTAGCACTCTTCTAGTTTTGTAGTCCGCAATAAGGAGGGTAATGACAATGGCATCGTCATGAGGGTGATGTATTCTTTCTGCATCCTCGTCTGTGAAAGTAACTACTTGTTCATCCGCGGTCCTTGCTCTCGGTGATCGTCCAGAGAGTTGGACACTCTGCACCATTTTTAGGTACGTCTTCTTTAATTTGGACGACTGTCCTGTTGAATCTCCCCCTACAATAACTCTAATCTCCCTAAGCGGTGGTCGTGGCTGTTCTTCTACCTTACCCTTCAGCTTCTCGTCCTTTTGGTCTCGTCCAAGAAAATTTCTCAACTTCCCTTGCCTGATGAGATTTTCAATTTGTTGCTTCAAATCAAAGCATTCATCCGTATCATGCCCATGATCTCTGTGGAAGCGACAATACTTGTTCCTATTACGCTTGTTGGGATCTCCCTTCATCTTCTCTGGCCACTTCAAAGAAGGCTCGTCCTTAATTTGCATAAGGACTTGCTCAAGTGGTACGTTCATGGGGGTGTATTGTTGATTCCGTCCTGAAGAACCTGGTTTCTTGCTATCTCGGTCTTTCTTGTCTTCTGTCCGCCCCTTCTTTGAACGAGGGGCTTGCTCAGAGTGACGGACGGGATTTGCCTCCATTCTTTCCATTCTCTTCCTCTTCTTGGCTATGATCGCGTCTTCGGCGTTCATAAAGTTTTGGGCTGAATGGACGAGTTCGGCCATGGACTGAGGCTCCTTTTCATAAAGTTTGTGTATGAACAAATCAGAGTTGACCCCGTTATGGAAGGCAGCCAACAGCAGCTTGTCATCTACCTCGTCGACGGTCAGTGCTTCTCTATTAAAGCGTGTGATGAAGGAACGCAGGCTTTCATTTTCTCCTTACTCTATGGTTAGCAAACTAGACGAGGAACGTTTATGTCTTTGTCCTCCAATGAAATTATTGACGAATAATTTGCTTAACTCTTCAAAAGAACTTACTGAGTTGGGGGGTATCTTGCTGAACCAAACTCTTGCAGGTCCTTTGAGGATGGTTGGAAATGCTCTACACATTATCTCATCCGGAACCCCTTGAAGATGCATGGTAGTCTTGAAGGTAGCGATATGGTCAAAGGGATCACGCGTGCCGTCATATGAATCCAAAGAAGGCATCTTGAACTTTGGTGGCAATGGATGGCCATTGATAGACGCTGTAAAGGGTGAATCAGTTCTGTGAACCAAATCTTCTACAGGACTAGTCCTTCTCAGGTTCTCCCTCATCTCATCCATGACCTTTCTCATCTGGTCCACCTCCCTCTCTAAATGCGGTACCCTCCGGGAAGCGATGCCCCTGGATTGACTTTCTAGTTCAAAATTCCTTTCATTTTCCTGACTTTGCTCTTGCTCTTCTCCATAGGCCTCACGCCGCTGCCTTGTGAGATTAATCTCCCTCTGCAAATCTTGATTTTGGCGAGTTAGTTCTGCCATGGCAGCGACTATGGATTGCATGTGTTGGGTTGATGAAGGCTGCATAGCAAGCGCTGATTGACGGTCACGATGGGGGTTACTAGAGGCATCTCTGCTTTGCTGAGGGCCTGGACTGGTGGCCCTCGATCTGGTCCGGACCATTTCAGCCCTTTGTCGAAGAAAGAAATTGAAGAATTCAACGATGAAATTCAATCGTAAAAATTCTGTATCTTTCCCACAGACGGCGCCAACTGATGATGTCAAGGAATCAGTGGGCTAAAATTTCCGGGCGCTGACGATGTGCAAGCGAAATCCTGAAAGTAAGAAACAATAAGTCAGAGGAGACCGGCGGAGACCGGCCAAAAGTCCTCCAATGACAAAGTTAGTGGATTTGTTCTTCTCAGTTTTAAGGAAAAAATTCTTTATTCAAAATTTCTCCGTGTCCCATACCTTTGTGCAGAGGAGTCCTTATATAGTGTTGATTTTGGCCGTTACTTTTCCAATCGTCGTAGTGTTTGGAGAATTCAGAGGACAACTTCCATAACTGTTATTGGAGTTACCTCATCAGAACCGGTGTCCAACAATAGTTAGGTGATTTGATACAAACAATACAACGTTTGGTTGTTTGGAAGAGTATCATGGCTCTTGGTGAAATAACCTCGTCCTTCACTGTGGACGGACGAGGTTCACTACTCGTCCATCCTCCTTTGGACGAACGAACGTTGATCGAGTGTGAAGGGATGGCAAGTGAAAGACGAGCGCAACAGCACTCCGTGTATGTAATTACGGACGGCCACATGGACGAGAAATCAGCTTAGCATTTTTTATACACCATCACCCACTAACAAGTAAATTGGGAGCCCAATCCCTACACAGGAAGTACCATTGGGTTTGGGTATCACAAGTTGTCTATAAAAATAGAAACTAGAATGTTGGGTGAGTTGTAAAAATGGATAATAAAATAGATAAAGTAGATTTTGAGAATGTAAAATAGAACTTTTTTTTGTATCCCGGATGCTAATGCTCTTACAGTAGCTAGGATGCAAAAAATGTTGAGTTTACATACCCAGATGTAGAATGATTTTAAAGGTGTAGACTATAAAATAGCAACTTGGGGTAACACCCCAATGCTAGCGATTATGATCCTAGTAATGGTATCGGAGAGAAAAGTCATATTACTAGTCAAACCTTGAGATTCCCCATTTTCAAAAAGAATTATATAGTCTCAGTATTCGAGCTATTTTTTATATGCTTGTTGATCCACGCGGAAAGAATGTTGAACATAGACACTTTCAAACCGAAGATGTTTGATGGTTAAATATCTAATGCTTTGTAATTGTCGGTCTGGTCAAAACCTTTTTACTTTCAGTTTTTTTTTTGTTTTTTTAAGTTTTATTTATTAATTTAATTATTTTATTTTTAATTATTTTTTAACAAACAATAAAAATAGTTTTTTTTAGGGGGAAAAAAAAAACTGATATTATTTGCGGGGTTATCTGATACTATTTGCTTGCTGTCCATTTTTCCAAAGAACAAAAAAATTACAGAACTAAAATTCAAAATCTTGGCAATAATATGAAAACTACAGCCCGTTTTTCTCTTGTAGCCTTGTACGCAAGAAAATATTATAAATTGAAAATCAATATTATTGATGTTACATAAATTATACTAGTTTCTGACCACGCGCTCACGCGCGTGTTTAGAGGCTCTTCTATTTTTTGGATAAATATTAATAATTTGTATTTATTATAATTTGAAAAAAAAAAGAGGACAGAAGAAACAAATACATCGTGATGAAAGTAAAAAAAAAAAATGAATACTTGGGATGAGTTTTGTAGATTAGAGGAGTTTTAAAACTAACAAAAATGTAATCCTATTTTGTAGGGAGGTAGTGAGTAGAAGTAGGAATTTAAATCAACGTAAAAGTAAGAATTTACTCCCTCCGTCCCATTTTTTTTGTCCTCTATTCCATTTTGAGATGTCCCAAAATATTGTCCTGTTTCTAAAAAATAAAAGCCATTAATTTACTAATGTTCCTATTATACCCCTGTTAATTTACTCATTCAATTTTTTGATAAATTTTTTTAGGGGTTGTTTTGGAAACTTATACATTTTTAAAAGGTAGACAAGACAATAAATGATGTTCCCTTAAAAAGTTTGATTTTTCAAACAGGACAAAAAAAATGGGACGGAGGTAGTATTATTTTTGTCCATTTACTATTTTAACCTCATTTTTAAGTTTTAGATAGGGGTATTTTTTACAGTAAAAAAAGTAATAACTAACTTTCTTTTTCCAATTTACTATTTCAACCCCATTTTTAAGTTGTTGGTTAATTAATTTAAGGGTATTTTTGACAGAAAAAAAAAACAGTAATTAACTTTCTGAATCCTCTTAATATATACAGGCAATAATAAATAAGTTTCTTAATTTTTTTTATTTTATATTTAAACGTAACATATAAGCTCATGAGGCTTATCTAATAAAAATGGTAGTACTCTGATAAAAATGATAGCGTCTTGGGTTTGTTGTCTCTGGTGCTTAGGTTTGTTGTTTTTGGTGGTATTGTTGCTTGGTTTTGTTGTATTCTGGGTTGTTGTCTACAATGCTTGGGTTTGATTTTGTTGTTTTCTGGGTTTGTTGTCTCCCGTGTCTCTCTGGTTGTTGTTTGTTTTCTGGGTTGGGTGTTGTGTTTCCTCGAGTTTTCTGGTTTGGTGTTATTGTGTCACAATTTATGGTTTGGGTGTTGTTGTGTTTCCTCGTGTTTTTCTGGTTTGGGTGTTGTTGTGTTTCCTCGTGTGTTCTGGTTTGGGTATTGTGTTTTTCACATGGATAATTTTCTGCTTAGCACTACCAGCGTATAAAACTCAAGTTTTTGAAACTGAAACTTAAGTTGCTACAATAAGAGCGAGTCTTAGATTCAAGATGTTAATTTTTTTAAATAATTTAAAAATGATGCTAACTAACGAAATTGTTAGCATTTTGGTGTTAAATTGCAAAAAAATCTGAGAATCACATAGATTTTGATACAAAGTCTAAAACCCATAAAGGGGAAAAAATTCAATTCAGCCTTAGAGCATTCGCAGCAGTGGAGCTAAATAGCAATAATGCTATTTTAGCTCCACAAAAATACCAAAACCAGCCATGCAGCAGTGGAGGCATCCTTATAATTTTTAGCTGATTTGCTACAGTGCACATCTATCTATAAATGTGCACTGTAGCAGACATCTAAAAAAAAATTAATTTTTTATTCAGCTCCGGATTAATATAAGACAACTTGCTTTATTTTTTTCATTTCTTTTATTCTATCTCACCATGCTCTCTCTCATCGTCACTCTCAACATCAGTTCTCTCAAGCTCTCATCTCTCACAAGCTCTCACCTCTCTGAAACTCTCAAGCTCACTCTCACCATCTCACCTGAAACTCACCATCTCTCAAGCTCAAGCTCTCAAACCAACGCCATCCCAGCCGAAGCTCGACCCATCGCCGTCCCAGCCGCCAATCGCCTCAGACCCACCAGCCGACCCAAGCCCCAAGCCGCTGCTGGGTTTCATCGTCGATTGTCGATCCAAGCTCTGGGTTTCATCGTCGAAGCCACCGCTGCCTTCCTCGTCGTGGGTTTTTCCGTCGATCCAAGCTTTTGGTTTTTTTTTTTTTTTTTTTTTCCTGATGTGGATTGCTAGTGGTGGTGGTGGTGGTGGTGGTGGCGGCTGTGGCTGAGGAAAAAGATTGGAGATTTGGGTTTTTTTTTTCCCCCTACTGTGGACTGCTGCTAGTGGTGGTGGTGGTGGTGGTGGTGGGTGTGGTTGTGGCTGTGGCTGTGGCTAATGGTAAAGGTAGGTGTGGTTGGTGCTGTGGGTTTTTTTTTTTTTTTTTGGGATATATTATTTTATTGTTGTGGTTTATAATATTTTATTTTGATATTTATATTATTTTATTGTGTTGAAAGCTAAAATAGAACCACTACTGCAGCTAGTGTGTAGGTAAAATAGTTAAAATAACTTTTATTGGAGCCAAATAGCTAAAATTATACATTCACTGCTGCGAATGCTCTTACATAGCTGAACTCGCATTTTTAAGACAAATTCCGAATCATGTACAGAGAAAAAAATATGGAAAGAAAAAAACTTATCAATGTCTTGGACATGAAAAGAAAACTAAACCCTATTCCAAACACTCCAAATCCTCTCTCCAATGAAACTCATAATCTTCCTCACAGGCCCCTTCTCCATCACAAACTCATCACCATCACCGCGGCTCACATCCACAGAGACAGACTGACCAAACTCATTATTCAACAACCCCTCCCCAGAATCTCTCTCCCCATCCTTTAACTCATTACAGGCTCTCTTCCTTCTCACCTTCTTGCTCTTGGTGCTCCTTTCCTGCTTCTTAATCAATTCTTCCTCATAAGCTTCAATGATTTCATGTATGAGTTCACGGCTTGGCGAAGCATCCCATCGTGCCCAAAAGCTCAGATAACACCTAAAGCAGTTGCACTCAAACATAGGTGTGTGGTCTCCATCATCGCCATCACCATTACTATTGAGGATAGTTTTTGTATGAGAAGAAAAGTTGGTACAAGTGTTGGAGCATGAGATGATGAGGTAGGCCAAGACTTCTTTGTCTTCAGCCGAGAGTGCCGCAGTGAGGGTTAGGATTGTTGCAGGAAGCAACGTCAAGTGGTCGGCGATGGATGGCGGTGATGGGTGCACTTGGCCTTTCTTGTAGAGTTTCTTCATGGTTGAGTTCTTGTGGTTGTTCAAGGTTCAAGGTTAATTTTGTGCTTTGGTTAATGGTTTATGAACCGCTGGTTTAATTGAGTTGAGACTTGAAAATTAAGAGTCCTCTCTTGGAAGTGTGTGACCTTTGAAAGAGTCATCTATTTGACTTTTTATTACACTTTATTCAGTCAAGTCTTGTGGAATTAACGCGGAAATTGAGAATGGAGAAAAATGAATTGCTTACGCACAGCGTGACATAGGAGACAAATTGACCTTTCTCCAATGATGGACCGTGACATATTAAATCAGAAAGAAAAGGCTCAGAAGCAGCTCAAAAAAAAAAAAACAATAGAAAATTAAACACAAATTTTGATCAATTGTCATTGTAGTCAATTCAATTTAAAAACTATAATTTTTTTTTTATAAATTAATAAAATCATCTTTAATTTTTTTATTAACTTTGTTTTAAGAGAGTTAACAGAAACTTTTAACAACAATTTATGGACGGAAGGACTAAGATGATTGCATTATCAAAATTTAAGGATTAAAAAGACAAATTTTAAACTTAGTGGACTAAAATAACTATTAATCAAAGTTCTAAGGTGTAAAGTGTATTTCTGCCTAATTAAATATTTGTGTTTATTTTTTTTTTTTTGAGAGTCAAATATTTGTGTTTATTTGGTAATGGGATAAAAGTATAGAAAAAATTTAGGTACAATTTCATAGGTTCTATACATTAGGTTTTTTAATTAAATTTAAACACATGATTGCATTGATTAATGAAATTAATGAAGAACAAATAATAGTTTTTTTGAAGTACAATGAAATTCAATGCAACTGTACCTAAGTTTTTTTCTCTATTTATATATTGACTCCTAGATAATTTAAATTTTTTAGTTTAAATAATTAAGTGGACCGAGCTATGTTTGGTTAGTGAGAAAATGTAGAAGAAAAAAATTTAAAAAGCTACAATTTGGATTTTTAATTATTATTATTATTATTATTATTATTATTATTTGTTTCTTGAAAGTGAAATTAAGCTTGTAGTCCATTTGGGATAGAGGAAAGCAAAGAATGGAATGGATTGAAATTACAAAAAAAAAAAAAAAAAAATCATCCATTCCTCTAATTTGAAGTTTAATAGAGATGGTTATGAGGGAATGATGGAATGCTCAATTCATTCCATTCCATTCCCTCCGCATTCCTATCAAAATTGGAAGGAAAAACTCATTCCTTTAACAAAATGTATGCGAAATGCCAATCTAATTCTTATTTTTAGAGATTTTGAGAGGGAAAAAAAATGAGAGGAGGAAGCCTAATTCCCGAATAAAGGAAATTCACCAAATTCCATTCATTCTTCTATGTTGTATTGATTTCATTCCTTAAGCAAGCTAAATGGTTTTAGCGTGCTCCATTTAGTGATTACATAAATACTAAGTGATAAAGTTCTAAGATAAGCTTGCAATAGAAAGGTCGTTGGGGAGAACAGAAGCCATGAACAAAAAGATCAAAATCATCAACATTAATATTTGTTACATTCTAAATATTAACAATTAAATGTTTAGATTCTTATTTTGTGTATGTTGGCAAACCAAGAACAAAAACATTTCTAGATTAGGTATTAGACATTGCTTAAGATTTTACAAATCAAGATTCAAAAACATTCAAAATGCAGAAAGGAGAGTTCAACTTCTGTAAAACTCGATCGATCGAAAATTAGACTCGACCGATCAGAAATCGCAGATAAGTCAATTCTACATAATTTAATTCAGGCACAATCCCACGAAAACATTTAGGGTTTAAATCCATCACTACTAGGTATAAAAGGAAAACCATAATTATGTTTTCAGTGCTCTTAGATGACTTTGGAGGTGCTATTTTGAGATCTAAAAGGTACTATGCCTTCTCCTTTCAAAGTCACTACCGGATATTATTCTCATACCATTAAAACCGGTAGATCTAAAGTTGCCACTATAAGATCAACAACTGTTGATGATCTGAAACCTTTGAGTGGGATCTCAAAGTCATAAGCATGGGAGTTTGTGTTTAACAAATCCAAGATAAAAGAGTCTATGGAGTCGGAGCTGCACATGGACGTGTTAATAAGTTCTACAAGAAGTAGTTTTAGATTTAGAGTTTAAATTTATTGTAATCTTTCATTCTATCATAGTTGATTTGTTTACCTTGAGAATAGTTAGGTTAAATCCTTCCCAGGTTTTTACCTTGAAATGATTGGTTTTATTGGTTTTCCTAGATCATCATATTACTGTATTCTTTACTTTTCCACACTAAGTAATATATTTGCATATGTTTAACCTAGATCTCATAATTAACCTAAGTACGTACTTGAATAATTTACTAGGTTTAAATAATTTTTTTTTAAGGGGTCTAAACATAAACAAACAAGTGGTATCAGAGCAGATTCACTCTAATTGGATTAACGTCCTAAGTGAGATCCTTGATAGATATAATTTTAAATGTCTTACTGCTTTTAGTTGTGATGTTTTTAGGTAAAGGTTTAGATGTAGACGCTAAAATTTCTAAACCTAAGTCTAAACCTAATGCTAGAGTGCAAAAGAAATTTGTTTTTGTGCCTACGTGTCACCTTTGTGGTGTAGTTAGTCACATTGGACCAAATTGTTCTTTGTTAAGGCAAAAATCAAAATCTGAGACTAGATTTGCTGTTAGGAATACTGATGTTCCTAAATTTGTTCATATTTGTCACTTTTGTGGTGTCTCTGATCACATTCGTCCTAATTGTCATAAAATGAAATTTAAGCATTATGTGTTTCAATCTAGGATATCTGATGATATTTCTCCCGCCATAAGTTATGATAAATTGTTTCGTATAATTTTGAAAAATTTAAGCTTGTTGGCTTGTGAAAGAAATTGCAGGATTTCGGTCTCTCTCAAAAGAATTGTGTAATCCCTCAAATACACTCTGTCTCTTATGGATTTTCACCTACAAAGCCAAAGACTCATGATGTATGGGTGAGAAAAGACTTGCTTAGGTAAGTGTTGTTTACTTGTCCCTGATTTAATTATTTCAATTATTTGTGGATATGTTTTTTTTTTTTAGTTTTTAGTTGTTTTGTTTATTAAAAAAAAATCCAAAAACATTGAAAATTTTCAAAAAGACAAAACTATAATTTTTTGGGTCTAGTTTTATTTTTCTTGAGGACTACATGAATTATAATATCTCTCTTTTGATTTAGAACATGCTTGATATTGTAGAGAAACTTGAATAGTATGTGTTGTATAACTGAGTGCATAAGTTATTTTTGATTTTGTATGAGTTTGTACTAGTTTGTACATGTACTCATGGGTTAATTAAGAAATTGATATTTCTTAGTTGTGTACCCTCTATAGCTTAGTTGAGCACTATCATGCATTGTTGTTACATTTTATTCATTTAGCATAATGGTTGTTTTTTTTGTTTTTTTGTCATAAAAATTTTGAAAATCCAAAAAAAAAAAAAAAATTTTTTTGTTTTTTTTTGTTTTTTTGTTTTTTTGGTATTGCATACCGCTAAGTGTGTAATTAAGGTTTGCCTATAAAATTTACATTTCATGACTGTGTACCTTGTTTAGCTTTGATGAGTTATTTTCTACACTTTGCTAGTTTGTGCTATGTAGTGCTTAATTGTGTGAGTTGTATATAGTTTTTAAACAAACGGTCTTGATTTTGGTGTCACATATTTTGATCATAAGGACTAAAAAATTCTAGGAGAAATGCATAAATAATCATCTTACCACTGTTACTCGCCAATCATGAACACTATGTGCAAATTATAAAAGCCGTGCTCGGTAAGGTGTAGCACTTACACAGCAAGATTAAACGAGGTGTTATTCTCAAAAGAATAAAAATGTGTAACAACGGTATTTTCTTTTCTATCTCCTATATACCCGTGCATGATATCTTTGATTGTGCTCAAAAGAAAAATAAAATAAAATAATCAAAAGAAAAAAAAAATGTATAAAGAATCAAAATGCTTTTACATGATTGCAAGCGTGTTTTTTAGGAGATGTGAGAGTTATATGATGTAACTCTTTAGGTGATAATCACTTTCAAACCAATGTGATTGATGATGTAGAAACTTTGTTTGATTACTATCTACATATCACCTTTTCTATACACTGTACACTTACTAGTTACACACACTACACACAAATCTTTGCTAAATTATGTACATACGATTGTGTGTTGACTAATCTAGCCATCTTTAATTGCATATGATCTATTGTGTAAATACAATTTTCTATTTTGGTTGGGAATTTGAAAAAAAATGTGTTTAGAAGTTTAAAATCTTTGTTTTTAACTTCTTGATTGGTTTTGATGTTTGCATTTGAGTGGCATCATGTTTTTAAAACTTTTCTGGATAATGTGCATCCACATTGAGTCTTAGAAACTTCTTTTCAAAGTTGTTTTTCTACATAAAATTTCCAGATTTTAAAGTTTTAAAATTTTTAACTGTTTCAACTGATCAAAAATGTTCAGGTTTTAAAGCTAAAACTCTCTGCCCGATTTAATTGATGTCTAATCGATGCTCGATCAATGAAAATTTCTAGAAATTTTTTTTCCTATTGATGTTTGATTGTTTTCGACTTATCGAAACTAAAAAATTTTAGTTTTTAAAGTTCTTGCCCAATCAGTCTTTTCATGCATCAATTTTGTTAGGATTCACATGCATTGCATTGTTTTCATTATCCATCTTGCATTTTTGCAGTCATATCTCTCATTGCTTTCACACACAACACAAATACAATTTGCTAAATTGGGTACTTAACTTGATTTAAAAATTGAGTGATTAATTTTTTAGTTTTGTACATTTTAGTATATGTTTTTTTTTTTTTTATGTGTGAACTACTAAAACTTGGGAATATTTGATAGAGATATGGTAGATAATAAATGTGAAAATATCTTTTCTAAAACACATTGCATGCAAAACTTTTATCATTGAGATCTATATTGTATAGTCTTAACTGATTATACATGGAATGTTTGCATGCATCTGTTTATGGGTCACATAGTGTCAGGTTAGCATATATTGAAAGATGGAATATTTGTATTCATGTGAATCCTCAGCTTATTTTTTTATTTAGGCTTGTGACTTTTTATTTTTCCCCACCTCCTAAATTTTCTCCAAAACTGTTTTTCCCAAAACTTGTTTTTCTTTTCGTATTTATATAGGGGGAGAAAGCTGTTTTTAAAATCTATGTTGTTCATAGAGGGAGTTGTTGCTCTTCATAAGGGGAGTTGCCTCTATTTTCTATAGAGCTGAATTCTTTTGTGGTTCATTGGTTCTCTATTTTCTCTTATTCTCTATTGTGTATGCTTACTATATACTCTTTGTTAAGTTGTCTTCGTCAATACGTGACAAAAAGGGGGAGAAATAGATGAAATTTAGGACTCCTATTTAAAAGGTTTTTAACTGTTTTTATTTAGGGGGAGATGAAATTGCTTTTGAAAGGGGGAGAAAATAAAAGTTTTTTTATTTTATTTTTTTATTTTTTATGTATCTAACTTAGGAGAACAGTTAGTTTGCATGTTTTTTATTTGCTGTTATTACATTTTTGTCTTTTATTGATTTATACTGTGTAAGGTTGAATTTATTCAATCATGTGTTGGTTTTATTCCGTGCCAAATTTGCTTGTATTTTAGCAATTAGATACCTTGTATTTAGGTGGGAATTATGTAAGGTTAGTGTGTAAGAGAGTGTGAAGAAAACTCAATATGTGTGCACATAAAGGAGTCTCGCAACTGGATCTCTCGACTGGCAAGTCGCCAAAGTGGCACACGTGTGAAGCATGCAAGGAACTGAAGGGTCACGATAGCGGGAGCACTACAAGACAAAAATATACAGTCTGGTCAGGCAGTTAGCTCGCAACTTGTTCCAGTCGCCAGGTTGAGTCGCCAGAATGCCCTATTTGATTAAAACCTAACTTTTCACGTTCCTCACATATACTATAAATACCCTTATACCCACGAAATGTAGTGAGCTTGCAAAGAGAATTTAAAAGAGAAACCCTAGAGAAAAACAAGATTGACTCATCCACAATTTTCATCATTTGATTCTTCAAATTCCTCTACTCTCACCCTCTCCATAGACATATCCTTGAGAGGTACATTCTGCCAAATCCTTATCTCACCATACCCATATCAATGAGGAGGTATTTTGGTGCTTAGGAAGCAGTAAAGAGATGACCAATTTACTTGGTTGATGCAATGGGCTTATTGCAAGATCCGGGAAGCTAAAGAAGATAAGGTTAGGTGTAACCCTGTTAGAGCAAGAAGATTGGAGAGTTTAGGTGCACTGGGTAGATTGGGCTTGGAGGGTCTTCTGCTATTCATGTATCCCAACTATATTCTTTAATAGATTATTTAACCGCTTAGAGGGCGGCGGAAAGGTTTTTCGCCGAATTCTTCGATTTCCTCTTTGATAACACATCGTCGTGTTATCTCTGTGTTTGCATCTCTCCTCCCTTACTCTTTACCTTTAATTGCTGCTATGTTTGTAATTAATTATGGTTTAGAGTATTTTACCAATTTGGTTATAGCTTATATTCATCATTCCGCACATATATTGTTTGTGTATAAGCTTGTGTTGGTATTGTTAAATTTGGGGGTCTAAACATTCATTAGTGTTTTACACACTAATTGAACTTTCATACTGTATTTTCCACACATGCTTTTATGGATTGTTTTCAATGTTTTAGGAATTTACAGATTAATTCTTTCTACAACTGCCGACTATTTTAGCAACTGATAGATAGTAGATTGTGATAGAATTGTATTAGGGCAATACTTTGTAATTTAGTTAGTTGGTGAGTTGAGCAATTCATGTTTACGTGTGTTTTGTCACAGATAGTCAAAAGAGGAGATTGTTAGGTTCTAAATATTTAGGATTAAATGTTTAGATTATTATTTTGTGTATGTTGGTAAACCGAGAAAAAAAAAAAACATGTCTAGATTAGGTGTTAGACATTGCTCAAGATTGTACAAATCAAGATTTAAGAACATTTAAGCTGCAGAAATGAGAGTTCAACTTTTGTGAAGCTCGATCGATTATTGAAAATCACAGATAAGTCAATTCTGCAGAATTTAATCAGGCCCAAGCCAGCAAAAACGTTTAGGGTTTCAATCCATCACTACTAGGTATAAAAGAAAAACCCTAACTACATTTTCAGTGCTCTTGGATGACTTTGGAGGTGCTCTTTTGAGATCTCAAAAGTACTGTGCCTTCTCCTTTCAAAGTCACTATCGGATATCATTCTCATACCATTAGAACCGGTAGATCTAAAGTTACTGCTATAAGATCAACAACTGCTGATGATCTAAAACCTTTGAGTGGAACCTCAAAGTCACAAGCGTGAGAGTTTGTGTTCAGCAAATCCAAGATATAAGAGTTTGTGGAGTTGGAGCTGCACGTGGTCATTTTAGTAAGTTCTACAAGAGATAGCTTTAAATTTAGGGTTTAAATCTATTGTAATCCTCCATTCAATCATAGTTAATTTGTTTACCTTAAGGATAGTTAGGTTAAATCCTTCTCAGGTTTTTACCTTGGAACGGTTGGTTTCATTAGTTCTCCTGAGTCATCATATTACTGTTTTCTTTACTTTTCCGCACTAAGTAATATTTTTGTATGTGTTTAACCTATATCTCATAACTAACCTAAGTAACTACTTGGCTAATTCATTAGGTTAAACTAATCTAGTTTTAAGGGGTCTAAACAAACAAACAAACAATATTGATTCTCATCAATGGGTAAGTACAATTCCTTATTAAGCCCTCTCTTATGGTCCATGTGGATTAAGCAAGAGGGAAAGTGAGTAGAGTAGAGTAGAGTAAAATTGACTCAAAATTAGCTTATTTTCAGCCAACTCTACTCTAATCTTCTCCACTCCCCCTCCCTCCTCCCTCAATCCAAACAGGCCCTTAGTGATGAAAATAATTTTAAAGCAAGAAGTAGTGGAAATGAATCGAAGAACTAAGCTGCTTAGAAGTGCAAGAAAGATTTACAACTCTTCAAGACTCAAGAGAGTAGTCTCTTGGAACTAATACTGAGGCTAACTCTGTATTAACATCTAAAATTGATTAAAATTGTACATTTCTCAAGACTATTTATACATGCACCGTGGTCAAATTCTAACTCCTAAGAGCACTCATAAGGTTGCTAAAATGACTAAATAGTCATTTTAGGAACCAAAACGCCAAAAACACACACTACAATAAAGAAACTAAAGCTAAAAAATTTTGAGTGATTGCTACGGTGGGCTGCTATCTCTAGCAGCTCACTGTAGCTGGATGGTATAACAAAAACTATTTTTTTTATTCCCAACGCGCTCACAAAGCACTTCACATGCATAGGTTTGTTTCCTCTCTTTTCTTTTTCTTTCTCCTCTATCACTTCTCCTCTACTCTCTCCTCTCAGCTCCGACCCTGGCCTATGTGAAATCGGATTATGGACATCGGCGTTGAGGTGGCATCGGTGTGGAGATCGGATTCATGGGTTTGGGTTGGCCGTGCTCTGATGGCTTGATTGTGGCTCAATTGTGGGTCTGATTGTGGCTTGATTATGGCTCGGTGCTAGTGGGTTTTGGTTGTGTTTGTATCGGTGGGGCCGGTTTTAATGGTGGATTTTGTCTCAGTGGTGTTTTTCAGCGGCAGTGGGTTACTGGGTTTTGTCTCAGTGGGTCTCAGAGGTTTGGGTCTTTTTGCTGGGTTTTGCTGGGTTTTTTGTGGTGGGATGTTGATAACGTGGTGGTTGTAACGGTGGACTTGTTTTGGATTTTTTTTTTTGTTTTGCTGTGGGTTGTACTACGTGGTGGTAGAAATGCTGTGGCTGGTTACTGTGAATTTTTGTGAAGGAAGTTTTAATTTATTTTAATAAGTTGTTTATATTATTGTAATGGAATGATTATCAAAATAGTCTTTGTTGTTGGATGTGTGCTGTTAAAATAGGTAAAGTTTTTTTTTTTAAAGTTACTAAAAGTTATATTTTATAGCTTCTTTACTGTGAATGCTATAAGGGCTGCAGCAATATAACACATGGCCTAATGCCAGCTATACTAAATTGTAATTGATTTACTAACAGTCTTCTGACAGTTTCAGTCGCTGTTACAACCTACAAACAGATTCTGTTACAAAAAATTAAGCCTTAATTAGCCCATTCTAGCTATTACAAAAGGAACTAATTAAGTGTTACTAATTAATGGAATTAAAACACAAATCACTACTTCAGCTGCTTGCTAAAATGCTAACTAGTTGTTGATACATTAATTAAGTTGCACCTGCTGCTGCAAAAAAGCTACTGTTGTTGCTTGCCTCAAGAGTTGCAGTCACATTAATTTGATCTTCATACTAACTAAAGTATTAAAAGTTGCTAAATCACTTAGCCAACCTGCTCTCTCTCCCTCCCTCCCTTCATCCAAAATTACTCCACAATTGTCCCTCTGAATGATCAGAATAAGCTAAAGCTTAAAGATAAGTTTTGTACTCTCTTAATTTCTTAATCTCTATTCAGGTGGGCGTGGGATTGCTGATACAATGTTCCTTAATGTTACTTGATTCGTTTCCACCTTAGACACAAGTTATCATTGGACACGACATAATTATCATGTTTCGTTAGTTTGTTATTGCTTGTCAAAAGTAACTAAAAAAAAACAAGTATGAAGTATGTGCAATTTGGCAAAACATACCGTTGAATTTGACATCTATAGTTGTCTTAGTTGGCAAAACCAACACAAACCCATTTGCCCATTCAAACCTATCCACTTGAATAAGACTCAAACTCATCCAATTATTAATCGGGTTAAATGGGTATTAATTATTAACCCAATTAACATTAATCTTTATTGGGTTTTAACTGGATACTCAATCAAACCCAACTATGACCCAAGTATCATTTTTACAAATCATCCAACTCTAAAACACCCCAAAACCACTAAAAATGTCTAAAATACCCCGTAAACCTAAAAAATGACTGAAATATTGCCTAAACTTAAAAAATGACCAAAATACCCCTAAGACCTTAAAAAGACCAAAATACCCCCCCCCCCCCCCCAAAACCTTAAAAAAATGACCAAAATACTCCCCCCCCCCCCCCCCGGAAACCTATAAAATGACTAAAATACCCCTAAAACCTAAAAATTGACCAAAATACATCTAAATCTAAAAAATGACCAAAATACCCCCCAAAACCTTAAAAAAAATACCAAAATACCCCCTAAACCTAAAAATTACCAAAATACCCCATAAACCTAAAAAATGACTAAAATACCCTCCAAAACCTAAAAATTGACCAAAATACCCCTAAACCTAAAAAAATGACCAAAATACCCATGAAACCTAAAAATTAACCAAAATACCCCCCAAACCTAAAAAATGTTCGAAACACCCCCGAAACCCAAAAATTTACCAAAATACCCACCAAACCCAAAAAATGACCAAAATACCTTCGAAACCTTAAAATTACCAAAATACCTCTCCCCCTAAACCTAAGAAATGACTAAAATAGCCCCTAAGCCTAAAAAAATGACCAAATTACCCCCCTAAACCTAAAAATTGACATTTTTGGTCATTTTTTAGGTTTCGGGGGTATTTTGGTCATTTTTTAAGTTTAGGAGGTGTTTTGGCCATTTTTAGGTTTATGGGGTATTTTGGTCATTTTTAAGTTTCAAGGGTATTTTGGTCATTTTCTAGGGTTAGGGGGTTTTTTTGTAATTTTTAGGTTTCGGAGATATTTTGGTCATTTTTTAGTTTCAGGAGTATTTTGGTCTTTTTTTTTTTTTTTTTTTTTTTGGTTTATGGGGTATTTTAGTTTTTTAGTGGTTTTTGATCATATTTGGTCTTTTTTTAGGTTTAGGGGGTATTTTGGTAATTTTAAAGGATTTTAAGAGTACTTTGGTCATTTTCTTGTTTTAGGGACATTTTGGTAATTTTAATTATTAGGTAATTTGGTGGGTTGGGGTTTACCCATAATAATTGAGTTGGGCTGGGTTTGGGTTAGAAATAATAAGTTAAATAGGCAATAAATGGGTAAATGGGTTTTATGTACCCAATCCAATTATGCCCACCCCAAACCCACCCACTTGACACCCCTAGTCTTATGGGACCCCTGTCATAGTCTAACATGATGAAAAAACAATAAAACTGCAGAGTTATTGCTTAATGTGACATAAGTTACTTGTAAATGTGACAAAGTTACAACCATTTGTGACCATGTTATTAATTGTTTATCTGAAGTAACATTAAATTTTCAAAAAGATTTTTTTAAAAAAATAAATAGTTTAGCATGTGACGTGGTGGAGTATACCATCAGATTTTACACATACAATCTTTTATAAACCTATCATAATCTCACAAAAAATTAATAATTACCATAAAACTATTAAGTTATTACTCAGTGTAATATGAGAACGCAGTCACTACAAGAAATCTGGGTTTAAACGGTGTTTGTAAAACGTTGCAAAAAAAAAATATATTCATTCTTTAGCAGTGTTTTATAAAACTGCTGCAATAGAGCTCCTACAGCGGCATATTTGGAAACGTTGCAAAAAAAAAATGCAGCCTAAATCCAAATTTCTTGTAGTGAGAAAATTACTAGTTACTATCTTTTCCTATTAAAAAAAATAATAAAAGTTGCTATCATGTGAAATTTTGTCATTGCATGCCAAAAATGACAAAAAAAATATAAATGTAGAAAGATTAAAATGAAATAGGTTAACACGTAACTAGCGGAGCCTACGAGCCCCACTATAACCAAAAACAAGGGGTTATAAAACCAGTTACTAAATAATGTGACGTAAATTACCATACTGGCATACTATGTGATAAAATTACTATGTGACGTAAATTACCATTACAGCATGCCTACAGTGACCAAAATATTTCCACAGAGAGAGAGAGACAGGGGTTAGCAATAGCATGCAATGTGAGTCATGGGACAGATCAAGGAGTCAAATTTGACTAGTGCTTAATTTTTTACGAGTTTGATTTACCTTCAGTATTTTTTTAATTAGACATCTCTTTTTATTTTAAATTTTTAGAAAATAAAAAAGAAAATGCTAGAAAACCACTAAATTGTGGCTTTAATTAATGTGGCATGAGTTACCCATTGATGTGAGCTTGCCCGAAAATATAAAAAATTTAAAAAAAAAAAAATATATATATATATATAAGAAAAAGGTTAGCATGAAACTGAAATTAAAAGAGAAGTAGTACATTTACAACATTTTCACAATAAATCATAAGTAAACCTACCATTTAAGACTTGTTGTGAAAAGTTTTGTAAAAATGTAGTGGGTCGACATAGCATTTCTCAAATGAAAACCAATAAAAATGGTGGAGTTACTAGCTACTCAATGTAATATGAGTTATACAATGTCAAAATTATTATCACGTGTGACCTTCATACTAATAATAGTAATTAAAAAAAAGTTATTTCTAAATTAATAGGAAAAATTACAATTTACAATCCTAAATTATTACCCTAAGTACCTAACCCCTCGATTGATTGAAACACATAATCAACTCCTCACTTATTAAAAAAAATAACACTTAACCCTATGTCATCTATTTTGTTGTTAACTAACGTAATTTTGTGTTTAAAGACCAATTTACCATTCAGTTATATATTTAAAGTGAAAGCAAATTGGTATTTCAATCCTAAATTTCATCAGACTTAACACCAAAACAAACAAGGGGACATTAAAATGACGTTATATTTTTGAGGAGTCAATCATGCGTTCCAATAGTTTAAGTAGTTTAAGGACTAAAAGTGTAATTGGGGTTATTGTTTATAGTGGAAATGTGTAATTTGTCCTAATTAATATGGGGTAGTTACTGTAATTGTGTGTCCTAGTTCCTATCCAAAGTGATTCAAAGAAAATTAGACCCAAAAAAAGTTTTGAAAATAAGGCAATATAACATAAATAAACCCACAAAACAATTGTGGCTATTATCAACATACATCAAAACACTGGGGGGGGGTGGTGGTGTGAGTTGTGATGACAGAATCATGGAAGTTTTTTGCATAAGCTCGATAACAGGTCACTATTGGGAAAAACGAAGAGAAAGATTAGAGAAAACTAGTAATATGTGAATCTATAATTGAAAGTTCCATATAATTTTAACATAACTTGATCAGGTCCTCAAGTGGAAAGAAATAAATTACAAGCTTTAATTTGTATTGTTCGATAGACCGGTACCATATACCATATAGCATACTACAAATACGGTTATTCGAGTTTAAAGCCTAATAAATATACATGAGCATGCACAATGTTGCTAGCTGGTTAGGCCTAGGCATAGCTTGATAAGGATACATCCTAAAACACAAACTAAAGGAACTCAGCCAAAGCAGTCTTCACTAGATAATTGGAGATGATACTATTGGTTTTTTGTGTTGGGTGGAAGGCATCCCAAAATACATATTTGTCCGCATCTGTGCAGGTCAATAAATTATTTCGATTGCATGAGTAACCCATCTCGAACATTCCGGTTGCACAACAGCCCATTGAAGTCACGTCAAATCCTGTCAATTAATTAAGAACAACTATTTTAGTATAGTAGTTAATTAAGAGGATACTGTATATATCTCAAAATTTCATGTTTAAGAATTAATATTAAGAACGAAATATGTTTAATTTGAACATAGTTCTCCTTATTAGGAAGGAACCCAGATAATACCAATAAACTACTGCAAGATTTCTTATTATACTAATATATATATATATATATATATACACAAATATTAATGTTAGAATAGATACCAAGATGAAAATAATCAAAATATCTTCAATTAATTTTCAGCCTCTCAATTCAACAGTTATTAATTAATGACATAATGACAGACAGCTACCAATTAAGCACATAATAAATAAGCCTGCAAAAACTGAAAATTCAAAGAAACCTATTAAATATATCTACCACCCCAACTACTTAATTAATTAAAATGGCTACTGAGTAATGACAGCTTAAATGTCAAAGTAGTGACATATATTGGCTATCAGATTTTCCAAGCGCTGGTTGAAACTTGAAAGGATAAAAGGAAAAAAAGGTACATTAATTAATTGTGTAGTAATGAGAGAAAGTGAAATGCATGGTATGGCAGAGGTGCACATACAGACACAGTTATGACTTACCAAAGGTAGCAGGTTTTCGTATGAGGTAGGTGAATATATAGTACGGATTTGAAAACACCAATTTGAGCCCAGAAAGATCCTTGTTCAGCGTAGTTGTTAACATCTTCAACTTTCCATTGAACTCCAAAGCCACATTGTTGTATCTCTCCACGCATTGATTGCCACCAGCAATATTAGTGGCTCTCTCCAATGGCAAACACCCCATTGGAGGTAACCCTCCTAAGGATATTTTTCGAGCTCCTAGACCATAGAGTTCCTTGATGAAATTTCCGGCGATTCCAATCAAAAAGTCCTCGTACTGTGTAACCGTGAATCGGGATTGTCGACCAGCTGGGAAGGTGTAGTAGTTCTCAAGGAAATCATTCGTTCCCATGCTTATCATGTACAATGCGTCACTTATTACTTGGTTAGCCTTGGTTTCTCCAAGATAGGCTCTCAACCTCTTCTGATAGTCTTCATAGTACCCTAATTCCTTCCAAAGTGGTATCACAGACTGCAAGGGAAACAAATTGTTGCAAAACATTAGGTGATAATCACTAATATTTAAAGTAGGCATGTCGTATGGATCTAATTTAGCGGGTACAAAAATAAAAGCATATATTATGCACACAAAAAAAATGGAAAAGTACACAAAATCTACTTGCAGTTTCTCCTCAAATACATAACCACTAAAGTTTCAAATGCAGCACTTCAAATCCTAGTATTATTTAATTTGTAAACTCTTAAAACATCCATTAAAATAAATAGTGGTTTGCTCTCAATTTTTTATTTGATGATACAAGTCCGTATTTAGAGTTATATTTTTATATAAAAAAAAGACCATATAATAGGTTACGTGTTACACTAAAAAATTTGTGGAATAAGTATTACACAATTAACTGTTTACACATAAGACAATATCACATAAGTATTACATTCAAAATTTTAGGAATTCCATGTTTTATGGGAGGGTGTGTATTTTTTAAATTCTATGTTGTTTTGTACAAGGTTTTTAGATCCGAACCGTTCAATGAACTGTAAAAGGGAAATGTTTAAGGTTTTTAAGGTCGGACCGATATCGAACCGTGATCAAACTGTGATGACATCATAATTAATTTAATAATTAATTAAAATATAAATAAATATATTAAATTAATAAAAATTAAAAAATTACCTAAAATGGTTCCAAATATTTGACTATTCAATCCAATAAACTTTTTTATTTTAATTTTTATGGAACTCAATATAAAAGTTAATAGACATTTTTCATAAAATTAAATGGAAAAAAAAAAAAAGTTAATAGACATTCCCCCATAAAATAGTCAAATAGTTCCAAATTATCTAAAATAGTTCCAAATAGTTCCGCCAGTTTAGTAAAATAAAATATAAAAGCCGGATTAAAATCGAATAAAATAGGCTGTGGTACTGCTCTGGTACTTTACCCATTCCCCCAGGAAATTTTAAAAATAAAATATAAACGAAAGCTAAAAGCCTAGAAGAGTGGGAAAGGATAACATTGCCTTCACCAAAAAAAAAAAAAAAAAGGATAACATTGCTTTGTCCACCGGATTAAAATCGAAGCCCAAGAATATAGGCTGTGCTTGACAGTCAGGTTGAGTAAATGAGAAGGCAAAAACAAGAAATAACAAGAGGAGAGGAAAAAAAAAAGAGAAGAGAGGAAGACAGAAGGCAAAAACGCAGAAATAACAAGGGAGAAGAGAAAATGAAGAATAATGAGACTGAGGAAGAACAAGAGAGAGCGATATAGAGAAGAATGAGAATAAACTATGATGTGATCTCAAGTCTCAATGTCTAACAGCATGTTTGAAGCTACAATAATGGAGATCTACTTCTGTAAGCTTGTAGATAATGTTTTTTGTTTTTTATTTTTTTTAAGTTCAGATTCAAATGGAAGTAAGAAACGTGAGAAGCGGTTTGATTATGGTTCTCAGAACTTACCACTTCTTACGGTTCTCAGAACCGTGAGGTCCAACCACGGATCTCACGGGTCTCTACTTTTTGCATATAGAGCAGTTCTTAAAGTTTAAAAAACTGCAAAAATAAACGGTTTTAAGGGTCTGTTTGGATAGAGCTTATTGTTGTTTAAAGTTGTTGAAAACTGATTGTTGCTGAAAATACTGTAGTAAAATAATTTTTAAATATGTAAATAATATTGTGGGTCTTATTTTTAATATTTTTTAATGTATGAACAATGCATAAACAATGCCGCACTGTTTATACACAGTAAGCCGGCAAAAAAAAAAAAAAAAAAAACAAAACAACTCTACTTTTAACAAGAAGAAGTGCTATCCAAACACATGCTAAGTGTTTCCAGTCATATCGTATGGTTCGGTCTGAATTTCAAAATCTTGATAATTGGGCCTCAAAATATATCGAGCTGTCCTGTCATGGAAGCGTGCACTTCAATGAATTTAAATGCTGAAACATAGGCAAAAAGAATGCTCACTGTGTTTAAAGATTTGCAAATTAATTTTTTTTTTTTTTTTTTTTTTAAAAAAAAAAGAAAAACTTTAAAAGATTATGCAACTTTAAATTAGCGGTGGGAAGTAAAACACTGAGCCCAAAGAGTAAGAGATAGACATGAAATTTGTATCATAAATATATAGCATAATGAAATGATCAGCTTTTATCAAAAAAATAATAATTAGGAAATGATCAGCATATAACCAGAGGATAATAGTTGTAATGAATGGGACATAATTACCAACACATTAGAAGTGGCGTTGTCATAGCCGGTCCCAGCAGAAGCAAAGGTAACTCCAGTCGCAAAGTCAGCTATATTATAAGCTGGATCCAAGTACGCTGGTATGATTGGCTTGAGACCAAATGCCTCAGAAACAAAGTCTGTGGCAATTCGGCCATTGGAGAACCTTCCAGTTGCCTTGCGACCTAAAAAGTCACGACCATAAGGCTCAAAATTGCTCCTGGCAATAGTTGGGATCTGGTTGTTATTTCCAGCATCCACGGATGAGTCCCCAAACACGATAATTGCAGGAACTTTGGCACCAGTTCTGGCAACTAGTGTCAGAAGAAATTGGGTTAAAAGGAACCATTTGATACACATGCATATGTATGCCATTTGATATGCAAAGTTTGTACTACTTGTCTGAAACAACCTTTAACATTGAAGTAGAACAGGACTGCTGTGATAAATAAATATCGGTTGGAAAATAAATGAGTCAGCTTGATTCATAGTTTAGGGTAGATAGGTGGTTGAGACTTGGGAGTTTTAATTGCTATGCAAACATGAAGATACTTACACTATGCTACTTGTCTTGTAGAGTGAAAAATTAAGTCTTGTACCTATACGCCCTCAATTAACTCGTATAGATTTCTAAATAGCATTAATAGATAGTATACGCAAAAGGAAAACTACAAATCATTTGGTAGTTATACAAAATATTTAGTCTGATGTCGCTTAAACAAGCAGTTTGGCAATAATTCATATATTAGTCACATTCCCATATAGTAGGTCTCACCATGAATTTAATTAATGAGACCCATCATTTATGTGAAAAGAAGGAGTATACATTTATAATGCTCTGAAAGTACACAATACTTTTTTCTTAGAAAAATATGTACTTTTCTCCATGAATGTGATATATGCGAGTATTCCACGGCATGGTTGCTAATGTGAAAGTGGAACCATACAATATAAATTATATCCAAAAAAGATAATCGTAAGTTCGTAACCATAATTTATTCACAATATTAACCTCAAATTCTTCCCTTTTGAAATTGAAAGAACTAATTATAAATAGGGCAGCAAGTCAATGGCTTCCCACCTACCACCGAAAGTTCTACGTACTAAAGTCAGGGAGAGAGAGTCATTAAATGTTCCCTCGTAGTCATGTGGTTTCAACCGCCCAAGAGAGTGACAAACTTTCAGGCATTGAAGCTCCCCAACAGAAATGGAGGTGCTGGGTTATGTGCCTAATAAATACTTCATTATTATATCAAGATGATTAGACCTCACAATTGAGCTTGAATCGTCAATATTAATTGTGTCTGAACCCGAGAGGAAAGGGTGGAAAAAGTGGCCATGGACCAATGAAATTTTTGACCAATGAAAAGCAAGTCAATACGAAGCTGGCTAGTAGAAAACAAGTCCAGTACGGGTTGACTGGTTGATTCCACAAGTTAAAGAGTTCATACAATTCTACCATAAATTTATCAAGTAATTAGTTAGCCAAAAAATACTCCATTTTTTGTAAATATTTAGGATCATTAAAAAATGGTGAACCATTTAAATTTGAATGACTTTGACCTAAGCTCGATTGGATTGAACCCAAACTTGAAATGATCCGTTGCCAAATATAATTGGAAAAAGTTAATAGATGCTTAAGAACATTGGTTTATTATATTTCTTAGAAATTTTTTATGATAAAAGAAAAAATTAATTAATTTTTTTCTTACAATTTTTTATGTTTCTCATAAAAATGGTATTAAAATTTTCTTAAAATTGTCAATTAACAAATGACTTAAGAGCACTCATTAACCAAACTTATTATAATTATATCCAAACAAATTTTGATGCCATGTTCCATACATTTTCTATAGAAACCTATGGAGCTTTCTCGTTGCGGTATCGCTAGCAACATCAAAAAATTACTGAATCATTCTTGAAAATTACAGTGGAGAAAAGAATTATATAGAATTATATCCAACAAAACCTAAAAATTGATTCAAGATATATAGCTTGAATCTAAAAAGGTGTAAAGCCAATCACACACATACATTATCATGCACGATAAGTTTTGTATGTTTTTCAAGTTCAATACTAATTTTGTGTGTATTTTAAGTTTAGTTTCCTGATAGAGGCATGAAAGCCAAACAACATAGCCTCTGCACATACACTATATATGCGGCCGGGTAGCATAATCATTAACCTTATAGCTAGTAGCCACCAAAATTTAATGCATTGTCAGGCTAAGTGTTCTAACAGTTCACTGCACATACAATTCATTGCAACACAGAAAAATGACCAAACATAAATTTGTAAAGAATTGAGTAACCTTTTAATTAGGAAAAGTCTTGGGCACATAATTTTTTTATAACTTCTTGTTATAATTGTGACGGAGTAGAGTGTGATTGGTAAAGAAAAAATGATGAATCCATGTATAAGTGATAGTTAACCATTCACAATCTACTATATTTGAGTTGTGGCAAAAAAATTGTAAAATAATTTATAATCTTAAAACTACTCTTTTAATTAAAAGGAATGAAACAATGATTTTCACTATAAATGGCCAATTTGAACCTCATTAAGGACATTGACAATCCTCAAAAAAATAAAGGAATTCATAGAAAGAGATGAAGTATAGAGGAGAGAGAGAGATAGAAAGTCTTCTACAGTAAGAAGTTCTAGGTAAGTTTCGGAGAAACTAACTCTCTTAGCTAGGGCTGGACTTGTCTAGAAGAAAGCTGCCCAAAGTAGTCCAAAAGGTAGAGAACTAGGAATGGAAGGAAGTACCCCTCTTCAAGAGATAAGAGTAATCTCTAAAATAGACCATTCACATCAAGTATAGTTCTTAAGCTTTCTTTTCCAAGCAAAAGCATCACACATATATAGGTAGACTTTATATGAAGCCAATCCTTGCAAAAATCTACAACACACAACATGATAAGAGAATGACACTGCCCAGCCAACTAGTTCTTCCCATCGTGCTTGAAATTTTTTTGGTATGATATACATGCCTACTAATACCTCCCTTGAGCATAAAGGAATTCCCAAGCCAATATCTATGGTTTGCAAATTTATTGCTCAACTTAGATTAGGAGAGTGTGTGCACAAAAAAATTAAAAAATTAAAAAAAAATTAAAAATTCATGGCAAGAGTCAGATATAAATCAAGTATCGACACTATATTTTTTTTCATTTTTTGTCAAATAAACAGACTAATCCACTTTATTATTGTGTAAGTGCTGACATTGTGAATGATGACTTTGATGTACATACATTTAATTTATCACTCATATAAATTCTTTTATTATTCTTTTTTTTTTTTTTTGGCTGGGTAAATGCGGGGGATAGAACCCGGAGCTAAGGTATACAATGAAACTGGGTGCCACTAGGCTGCCACTAGGAAGAGCATTGAAATAAAGTTATAACTTTGGGGGGCCAATCATGCATTTCGATAATTTAAAGGGTAAGTACAATCAGTGTGGTAGTTTAGAGTAAAAAAGTATAATTTGCACTTGAAAATATTAAGTATAGAGTATAAAAAGAAAATGTAATTCAATAATAGATTTGTCAAAACTTGCATTCAAGAAAAATATAAAATTGATTAGTGATATATTGCTTAAATTACACATGTAATTTAAACCAAACTTTGAGAAAATATGTAAATAATTATACTATTCCACTCTTGCCAAAAAAATATTTCCTTCTTGGCTTGAACTTTTTTTTTTTTAATACAGAATCCCTTGGCTTCAACTTTTTGCTTAATATTTGGGTTTTTTTTTTTTTCTTGATAGCTTGGTTTGATTTAGAACTGTACTAATGGATTTGGTTTAAGTCTAATGCACTGAACCCGCTGAAAGAATGAGATGTGACAAAAAACATACATGTGTCACTATTGTGACTGGTCCAATGCAACTGAACATCAAACCCAATCTTTCCTCATTAATTTAGGCTCAAACATTCCAGTGGATAAATACACAAAAAACAAATTCAGGTCCAGATCAATAAAAAATTAAAAATAAAATAAAAAATCACGTCGAGATTCCAAATGCCATTGGATTTGGACCTCGATCGTTGAATTACAACGGAGCCACTGTTGTTTTATTACAGAATAAGGACAACCAAAAAAAAAAACTGAATAAATTAATATTATCAAATCTAAATCTAAAACCAAATAAATATATAGATAAAGAAATCCATCATTACAAATAAAATAAAAATATTTTAATTGAGATATTATGCTAATCAACCACACAAAAATCAGAGATTTTTTTTTTTTTTTTTTGTTTATTTTGGACGTAAGTAATCAACGATAATATGCTAGAAGCTTATCAATTAAATGATTAACGATTATGTGATTTGTTTTCTCTGTAGGGTGGAAGGCATCCCAAAAGACATACTTATTCGCATCCGAACAAGTTAACGGACTGTGCTCACTGCAGAGGTAACTCATCTCGAATGTGCCTGTAGAACAGCATGCCACTCCTACAGCGTCAAATCCTGCCAATCCACAACGTATTTCATATTTGTTATAATTGAAGAACTTACGAGTAGAGGAAAAATAAAATAAAAACAAAGCCTGACATGTATTGTTTGTTTCAAATTGGATTAACACAGCAAGTAGAGCCGGCTCTAAGTTTGGGGCATAGAGCATTCGTATTACTTCATTCAAAATATCACACATCAAGTTATCTATTTTATACTATATTTTATTAAAATATCAAATTTTTTATTTTTTTTTCTTGAGAATAATCAACATTCACTCTCTTCCTTTATTCTGAAGATACGTAAAGAAAAAATAAACAACTAAATACAAATGAACAGTCTCAATGTAAATTTACAAGTTTACTATAGTAACCATATAAATTTACACAATTATACATAGACTGATGTAAATCATTTTTAAATAAAACTATATAAATTCTATATGGTTTTCTATTATACAACGACTGATCTGAATTTTCTTAAGGCACCCCGTTACAGAAAGGTCCCCCACTCTATTTAAAAAAAAAAAAAACTGTAGTTTTTACATCCTAGAGCCCGTTTGGTAGCAGTGTTTAAATATTGTTATTCAGTTTTCAGTATTGTAAAAATACGAGTTTGAGTGATATAAAAATATATGTCAGAAATATTATTATTGTTTAAACACTAAAAACTGTTGCTTAAATGCTGTACCAAATAACCCCTAATTTGTGTAGTGCACTAATGCAATAAACAGAGTCTCAACCCATAAAAAAAATCACAAATGTGGCTAAGCGACTTACTTGAATTTACTGTAGAGTCAACACCATAAATTGTGTTCCCAACAAAACCAGGTTAGCTTTAAACGCTCATTAAGGCCCTCACCAACTTCTTTTATGTCTTACTCACAGGGGATTTTATTTATGGAGGTGGTACCTCATGCGCCAAGCAGTTTTGTTAGCTTTAAACGCTCATTAAGGCCCTCACCAACTTCTTTTATGCCTTACTGACAGAGGATTTTATTTATGGAGGTGGTATCTCATGCGCCAAGCGCATGGGCCCACCTGCCTGTGAGAAACAGGTCTCATGCATCTGACGAATGAGAGATTGAATCTTATTTATGACTAGTAATAAGTGACTCTAACTAATTCAGGAGAGGAAAAGAGTAACAATGAATGTAGAGATATCGACTTGTGTCCTATCACCTATGGTAAAGGTCCATTCTCCCCTGTAGTGTCAAGTTGTAAATCTCTCTCAATAGTCAATACAAAGAAGTTATGGAATCCACTTCACTCTCACACGAATCCATTCTACATTATTCACGAGAGTAATGCTAAGGATATATAAGTTTGCACAATTTTGTGCCACAACTCGCCACATGACAAGTCTCTACTCTTACATGAATCGGGTACATGTGAGGTCTTCAACTGCAACTTCTCTTTAATGTAAGAGGGAGAAGAGTTCATCGGATGGATATATTTATATTTCTCTAACCTATATATATATATATATATAATTTTCTTTTAAGAAAAAAATATCATATTTCATTTCATTGTATGCCGGTCCTTAAAATCTACTAATTTCATTCCATTTTTTTTATATATAAATATCAAAACGTGATGTAAGTCATAAGCTAGGATATGGGTTTTCCTTGGTCTCTTTTAAGTTTTAATCCAATGAAATATAATCGTTGATTTGGACCATATTTTTAAATTTTTTATTAAAAAAATCTAACAAGCAATAACCGTGTGTCTCCTCTCCTGCGCTCATCCTCAACCAAATAATAGGAAATATATTAGATATAGAACAAAGATTAGATCTAATAAACCAATAGAGAAGAATATTTTTCAACTTATTACATACGTGATTATTTATAAGATAGTTTATGTGAATTATTTAAACAAGTCAAATAACTAATTAAAAAAATATTGTGTTTTATATTTAGAGAAAAAAAAATTTTTTTTTTTTTTTTGAGAATCCAAAGTCATTTAATTTAATATACTTGAAGGAAAATTATTACCTACTTATTAAAAAAAGGGAGGCATATCATTGTTAATCACAATCATAAACAGGTAATACCAAACTAATTCATCAAAAAAAAAAAAAAAAGAAGGGTAAAAGTAAAACCAAATTGCAGTAGGTACAAGGACTATGAACTTACCATATAAAGAAGGTCTCTTGATGATTTGATAGAGAATCGTGTATGCATCTGCAGACATTAATCTGAGCCCTAGAAGCTCCTTATTCAGCCTTTTCACCATACCATTTAGCTTCCAATTAAATTCCAGCGCCACCTTGTTATATTTCTCCACGCATTCGTTTTGATCCAAAATATTTAAGGCTCTCTCCAGTGGCAAACACCCCATCGGAGGAAGTCCAGTGAGGGATATTTTTCGAACTCCAAGACTATACAGTTCTGTGATGAAATTTCCAGCAAGTCCAATGAGAAAATCCTCATACTGTTTGACAGTGAATTGAGATTGCCGTTTAGGGAATATGTAATAGTTCTCTAGGAAGTCATTTGTTCCTAGGCTCATCACATATAAGGCCTCACTCAAAATCTCATTTGCCTTGTCATTACCAACGTGGGCTCTCAACTTGTTTTGGTACTCCTTGTAGTACTCCAATTCCTTCCACAATGGTATCACATTCTGCAAATTAAGGAAGCACAAGTTAAAAATTGGTATAACTTTCTCATGCACGTGCATTGACAAATTAGAATACCAAAAAGTATGTATTAATTACTCATAAGAAAAGTTTGAATCAATTAATCTCTTATAAGGTAAAAAAAAAAAATTTAAATAAATAAATAAAAAAGGGGAAAATGTTTAGCTCCAAATCAGTTTGAGCTATCTTCTTTCAACACGTTATATAATGATTGAAGAAACCAATAATATGTAGTTTTAGTTGCAAAGATTTTAAATGAATTATGTGACTCATTTAAATAATACACATGATTTGTCATATAAATTGCAGCCTAATGAATTAAAGAAGATAATTCCCAACCAGTTAGAACCTAAATTTGTAGAATAAAAAAAAATATTAATTAATAAGAGAGGAGGGACCAACAAATAATGTCACAAAGTGGATAACTTGATAGGTACAATAGAGAGGGGATTCCTTTAGAAACTCTAATGGCTTGTTTGGAAGTTTAGAGAGGGAGGGGAGTAGAGGGGAGGGGAGTAGTGGGGAGGAGAATAGAGGAAAATGATTCCCCTCCATCTTGTTTGGATGTTTTTAAAATTAGTAAGGGGGAAGGGAGTAATTAGCCCTTCCCCTTGTGTAATTTTGTTAATATAATAAGGGTAAATTAAGTAATTTACTTGGTCAATAGTTTATGTACTCTACTCTCCCTCCAAATCTCTCCAATTTGGGGAAATTAAAAATGGGGGGCTAGAGGGAGTTGAAACCCCTCCAAACCCCTCCCCCTCCTTCCTTAAAAAACTTTCAAACAAGGTAATTAGATTACTCTCCCTCCCTCTACTCTACTCCCCCTCCTTTTTTTAAACATCCAAACAGACCATAAGGGCCTGTTTGGATTGAGTGGAGAGGGAGGAGAGTAGAGTAGCGTAGAGTAGGGTAAAAATAAGCTAATATTAGGCTAATTCAACTCCTCTACTCTCCCTTATTCCCTCTCAATCCATACGGATTATAAGAATTGCCAGGTTGAGCTAAAAACCTCTTTTCATGGTTTTTTTATTTATTTTATGCATAGGTTGATAGATATGGTTTTGTTTGATACTTACTAATACATCAGAAGTTGCATTGTCATAGCCTGTCCCAGCAGAAGCAAAGCAAACTCCAGTGGCAAAATCTGCTATATCATACGCAGGATCTAAGTAAGCGGGTACTGTTGGTTTGAGCCCAAAAGCCTCAGAAATGAAGTCTGGAGGAATGCGACCATTAGAGAACCGTCCTGTGGGGCGACCACCAGCAAAATCACGTCCATAAGGCCTGAAATTGCTCTTGAGAAGGGTTGAAACCACGTTGTTGTTTCCTGCATCCACGGTTGAGTCCCCAAAAACTATGATGGCTGGAACTTTGCTTTCGGTTATAGAGACTAGTATTAAAAGCTCAGTTACTACCAAGAGCCATGGAGTAGTGTATGTGTATGCCATAATTGCTTTGTGTCTTGGTAGCTTGATATGAAGCTATTAGATTGGATGAAATGGAATCCTGATAAGTAATATATTGGAGAAGAAACGGGATTTTTTCGGTTATGGTGGGGACTAGTTTGTTGGGAGTATTAATGGCTTAGTCAATAGAAGAAATAAAACGCTACCTTCCCGTAATTATGAGCATGAAAGTTAGCCCATAGGAATGCCTATTGGATGAAACCCCACTCCTTAATTAATATGATAAAATATAATCTGGATGTGAAGTGGAAATTTCACTTACAATTTATTGTTCAATTCCACCGATTGATTGGTTATAGAGCAATGTTATACGTAGAAATGGAGCCTGCAAATGATTAAATATTTAAAAATTTATCAATCTTTCCAACAATTTCAGGCAGTAAATGTTTAGAGTTTTAAACAAAGGGGTAATTAATGTAGAAGTGGCAATAATTACAGCTGAGTAAAATGGAAAAAGAAACAAAAGTGAGAACTCTCGCGATAAACATCATGATAGATTCTTATACAAGAATTATCAATCCCACTCTTAAGTACTTTATTTTAGAAAAAAAATTGGCTTCAAACCAATTTATGCTATCTTCTTTTAACTCACTATGTGACAATTGAAAAGACCATACATATATGTAGTTTTAGTCACGTAACATTTGTAATGAGTCATGTGACTTATTTAAATAATACACATATATAAATAATAGTCATATAACCACATAATAGTTGGAAAGATAATTTCAAACCTACTTAAAGCCAAACTTTGTTATTTTACTTTATGTTTTGTTACTCATAATGTGTTACCCCTTGTGGTGGGACTTTTTTGTGTTGTTGGGCTTTGATCCCTCCTATTGTACTGCGGCCTGTGGGTTCTGAGGTAAGAGAGTTGGAACTAGCCTATATGGGGCTACACTTTAGGCCTGCTTGTGCACAAGTCGAGTTGTCCCAATATAGATGTGTTCTGGCAGAGGCATCACGGGCTGAGTGTGTGACATGGCCATAGCAAGAACAATTGTTACAGATGTTATAACAGGAATATAGTACAGCAAAATAACCGTAATACTAAACGAAATAAATGAGACTAACGCCGAAAAGGAAGGTAGCTAATAAGGTTATGGCAAAATAATACAACAAATGGAAATAATGTTACAACAGGCAATTTAATAACTGAACGGTAAACTAATCACCCAATAAGCATGAATAGTAAAAGGAAAGCTTATCTGCCATAAAAGTAGGGTTAGCCTTTCAACAGAATTGGACCAAAAAAAGAAGCTAATCTCCAACGTGGGTAACCTCAAGAAAGACTTCTTCCATAGAAGTACACACTTTGGAAAAATGACCTAAATGGTTTTGGTTTCAAATTTCAATTCTTCAAAGACTGGGTCTGTCAAGAGGAAAAGAAAAATGTAGTCTATTGATGTACGCCTCTATTCCTATATTCCTACTATTAGGACATATGTGGAACTTGTTAGAACATATATTATTGTATATTGGCTAATCATTTGACAAAACGCACTTTACTTGTAATTTGGTAGATTTAGGATGTTCAGTACTTCAAGGAACAAGAGTTCAAGCCTAGTATTGAAGCCATGCAAATCTATCCAAGAAACAAGTGAAGAAGTGTTGTTCATTAAAGCTCGACAAAATAGCTCGACAGATAACATCTATCGAGGTCTTGACAGAAGCCCGACAGAAAAATCTATTGAGATCTACGAAATCAAAATTTCTAGATCTGATTTTTGGCCCATGTTGACATGTATGTGTAGGGTTTCTTTTCTCACAACCCTAGACATATATAAGGCTTATTTTAAATGCCGTCATAGAAGAGAATACAAGGAGAACACATGCAAAAAGTGACTGAGTGCCTTATTCTCTCTAAAAGAAGTTACTGCGTCTTTTGTGCCATAGGGTTTTGTAACCAAGTACTTCTTGATCTTCATTGTTGATGAAGTGAAGAATTTCGCAACCAACAACATCTTCTTCAAGTTACTGGGAGTTAGTTACGTACTGGAATTCGTGCAAAAGAATTAGTCACGTACTGGCATCCATGCATCATTGGTGGCGTTCATATATTGAAGAGTTCAGAGGTTTTGAAGTGGTAGAAGGTTTCTACTGTAAGTTCGTCTACGGGGATTGTAGAGTCTAGGGACAAAAGTTTTGTACTAAATCTGAAACTTCTCTTTATTATAGTGGATTACTTTTGGGGAAGGTTTCCCCTCAGGTTTTTTACTTTGAAACTAGTTTGTTTCATTGGTCTTCTTAGGTCATTATATCTTGTCTTATTTACTATTTCACTGTGCATGATATTGATGTTAGTCTGTTTTAACAAGATTTATTCATAATAAATCTAATTAACAACTTAAGTTTAAAACTTGTTAATTCTATCAACCGGTGTCTAAATTTCCTAACACCTACCACTTATCTCTATGGGTTTTCCATGTATTCTTTCTTTTTCTCTGTTTTTTCTTTTCTTTTCTTTCTACCTCCCTTTCCTTTTATTCCTCCCTTTTCATTGATCACAGTTACCCCTTTTTATACCATCTGCCATGGTGGGATTTGCCATTTTTACCCTTCAATTGCTTTTGGCTCATTATGGACGTCCTTCTAGGACTACCTACTGGCCTGTCAGTTGCTCAGCCACTACCATTGCTCTGAATGAGTTGGTTGCACCACTCTCCATCGCAAACAATATTGCTTATCTTGTTTCCTACCTCTCTCTGTTTTTCACCTCCCTCGTCCAGATAAGGATTAAGCCTCTTCATTACATACATTTATGGCATGTATCAAATGGTCTCAACCTATACTTACCTCTTTGGGTGAGATACCATCCTAGTAGGACATCTCTCCCCAAAGAAGTTTGAGCAAGAACCCCAAAATAAACCCCTTCTTTCTCCCCACTGCCAGACCACGCCCTCTAAAAGCCTTAACCCGTGGCCTACCTCCCATGTATTGGCTGGGTCTAAGTAGGTGGTGCCCTGCCCTTTCTGCATTCTCCACTTTGTCTGAATTTTGTTTCGTTCTGGCCTTCACACCATTTCTGCTGC
Source organism: Quercus glauca (assembly GCA_023736055.1). Classification (NCBI taxonomy): domain Eukaryota; kingdom Viridiplantae; phylum Streptophyta; class Magnoliopsida; order Fagales; family Fagaceae; genus Quercus; species Quercus glauca. The sequence goes on from CM043322.1 coordinate 36,950,253, forward strand.
CTCTGTATTTGTTTAATTCTATTGTACATATTAGTTGGTGTTTATCTTTTGTGGCATGAAGGAGGTGTGGGCTTTTGGGCTCATATTCCTTGCCTTTTACCCCTTCTTGGACTAGGCGTTGCTTGGGCAAAAGCCCTCATCTTCCTGCTGAGCCCATGTTTTCCTCTTCTATGTCTATGGGCCTTTTGGTTATTGATCCTGACATATCACTTCATGTGCCTGCTATAGCTTTATTTTTCCTTTAATTGCTTGTTAACCCGTGGGCTTGCGGACTAATGCTCCTGCCATGTGAGCCCACTTCTTCATCAATCTTTTGCTCAGGACTCCCTAGGCCCACTTTTCACATCTTTACCTCTTTTGGGCTTTGTCGGCCAACATTTCTACCATGCCAACCCATTTCATTACTTCATTCCTTGGGCTTCCTCAACCCGTTTACTTCCTCTTTACCTCTTTTATTCCCATGGGCTTTTGCTAGATTCTTTGGGCTTCTTCGGCCCAATTACCATATCTTTACCTCTCTTATTACTTTTTGGGCTTATTGGCCTTTAAGTCTACCCATCGAGTTTACTAATTCATTTTCCCGAGCTTCCCTGACCCATTTACCTCTTCTTTATCTCTTTTTATTCTCATAGGCTTACTAATTCATTCTTTGAGCTTCCTTGGCCCATTTACTTCTTCCTTACCTCTTTCTTATTATTGTGGGCCTACTAGCCGACAATCCTGTAATTTCAGCCTGCTGGGCTTGTTTCCTCATTCCTTTACTGTTTTCCCCTTCTCACCTTCTCTATATTGTTGGGCTTTTTCTGTTGTTGGGCCCTTTATAAAGTAACTAAGTTACGGAGCTAGAAATTTATCTTTAAGGGGCCATAGATAAAATTAGACAACTAATTTTTTATGTGTATGAAACCTAGAATAGTAATGTATAATACAATTTAATAATCAATTTACATTTCAAGAATGTGTCAATAGTCCTAAACTTACCTATGAACCTAGATTTTTCAAAATAAAGTATTACCCTTTAAATAAAATGACTGAGATTTAAAAAAATATATACTAAAAAAATACTAATAATTTAAAGATTGCTAAATAAAAGACAAACAATCATTCAAATTTTGACTCATAAAAAAAATCTAAAAAACAACAACTAAATACATGTTATATTATTTTATCAATAAATTAAATGTTATATAGTAGCATATTTTAATCAAGTACATTTATAATGCCATATGATATATATATATATATATATACACACATATAATATTGATTATTGTAATAACAAATAATATATCATAAGGAAAATTAAAAGAAAACAAATGAAAAGAAAAGTGCATTACCTGGTAATTGGGAAAGTGGGTAACAGAGTGGGTCAGGGGCATAGCCACACAGGTACCTACGCAGAAGCTTGGGGAACCTTGTCTATCTTGTCTAGTCTAGTTTGCCATTATTATTTACACATTCACATGGAAGATTTGTTAGTTTTTACATTGTAAATCACGGAACTACAGCAGTGTAGCCTAAAGGAGAGAAGAACTGGAAAAAAAAAAAAGCACAAGAAAGGAAAACGGAGATAGAGAGAGTGAGAGAGAGATTCACCTATGTAAGCATCAATCAAAATGTTTTGCAATTGTGTGGTAGACTTGGTGATACGACAGATTGTGGTGGACCTTTTGTGTTGTTGGGTTTTGATATCTTCTGGTGTACCACGGCCCATGATTCTAGGGTAGGAGAGTTGGGGCTGGCTTAAGTGAAACACACCTTAGGCTAATGTGCGCACAAGTTGGGTCATTCCAATACAAACGCACCTCGGCTGGAGTATTGAGTGTACGACGTACCCACGGCAGGAATAGCTATTTAAGGTATCATAGCAAGAAATACAACATGGCAAAATAACTATAACATTTGACAAATAATATTAACGCCTAAATAAAGGGAAAAAGAAACCTAATGACGTTATGGCAGAATAATACAATCATGGGGAACAATATTGCAATAAACAGTTCAATGACAAGGTAACAAGTTAATCGTTCATCAATCATAAAAGTAAAACTTGTCTGCCAAAGAAATGAACTTAGCTTCTCAGCAAACGCAAGTCAAAAAAGGGAACCGATCTCTAGTGCAAAAAATCTCAAAGAAGGCTTCTGCCAAAGAGATTACGCATTTTGGAAAAATGACTTAGGTGGCTTAAACTTTAACTCTTAATTTCTTAGAGAATGGATCTGTCAAAAGGGAGAGAAAATAGGTAGCCTATTGATGCATGCCTCTATTCCTATCACTCATGATATTTTCTCTAGTTTATTGTGTTTTCTTTTATTTTCTCTCTTCTTCTTCCTTGTTCTACCTCTACTTCTTTCTGTGATGATAATACCCCTTTCTCTGATGCCTCCTACTATTCACAGCTACCACCCTTTATATTGTCTGCCGTGATGGGATTTAACACTTTTACCCCTCAACTGCTTTTGGCTCCTTATGGGTGTCCTTCCAAGACTGCCCACTGTCCTGGCAGTTGCTCAACCACTACCGTTGCACTGAATGTGTTGGTTGCACCACTCCTTATTCCCAAAAAAAAAAAAAAAAAAATGGTTTGTCTTGTTTCTTACCTCCCTTTGTTCTCACTACTCCCATCTAGATAAAGATTAAGCCTTTCCCTCACCTACCTCTATGACATGCATCAAGTGGTCCCAGCTAATTCTTACTTCTTTTGGGTGAGATGTCATCCCAACAGGACATTTCTCCCATAGAAGTTTGAGTTGGAACCCCAAAATAGACCTCCTCTATCTCCCCACCGCCCGACCACACCCCCTGATACCCTTGACCTGTGGCCCGCCTCCCATGTATTGGCTAGGTACAAGTTGGTGGTGCTTGGGCCCTTTGTGTATGCTCCACTTCCATCTGAATTCCTTTTTGGCCTTCACACCATTCTTGTTGCCTCCGTGTTTGTCTGATTCTGGTGGGTGTTTAACTTTTGTGGCGTGAAGGACATATGGGCTCTTGGGCTCATGTTCCTTTCATCTCTTCTTTGGACTGGGCATTACTTGGGCAAGAGTCATCATCTTCCTGTCGGGCCCATATTCTCCCTTCTTGCGTCCGTAGGCCTCTTGGCCATTACTCCTGCCATGTCATTTTGTTGTGCCTACTGTAGCTTTACCCTCCTTTTACTTCATGTTTTGTCGTGGGCTCGTGATCAGCCCATTTCCTTGTAAATTTTTTGCTCAAGGCTTCTCAATCCCACTTTTCACTTCTTTTCCTCTCTTGGGCTTTGTTGGCCAACATTCCTACTATACCAGCCCATTTCATTACGTCATTCTTTAGGCTTCCTCAACCCATTTATTATCTCTTTACCTCTATTACTCTCATGGGCTTTTTGCTAAATCATTTGGGCTTCCTTGGCCCAATTACCACATCTTCACTTCTCATGCAACGGAGGGCTGCGGTTCAGGAGTTGATCAAAGTTGGATTTGTTGTAGAATTTCTGCTTAACCACCTACAAGAGATTGCTCGAGCCCTCTTCACAAAGAAGGTCCAACCTGCTGTGGATGCCACTAATGCTAGCATCAAGAGCTCGAAGAAGGAGATGGTAGACTTAGAGGCACGTCATGATCGTCTTCTTTCTAGCGTTACTGGCTCCAGCCGCTTCAAGGATCAGACTCTTATTTCAGGCCTTTGATTAAATCCTTATTCCTTATGCAACTTTATTTTCTTTCCTCATGTTCACTTCTTCCCCCCTCTGCCTTCTTTCCCTACATAGTACACTTTATTTCTCTAGCACTTATTTTGATAAGTCTGATACAACTTACATATTTTAGGTTTGTAATCTATTATGCTACATCTGCTATAGTTACTATTATGCTTTATGATACAGTATGTTTTGCTAATACTTCATAATATTCATTACTTTCTACCTTTGCTTTTAATCATGAACTACAAATAAAATGTGCTACAATGCTTTCCTATGACATTATCCCTTGCAAGGGTAGTCACTTGGAGGAAAAAAAAAAAAAAAGGGAAAGACGGAATAATTACATAACATTTCCTACGCATAATAACATTTCAGCCATTTGCCATTAATGGGGTCCATTAAATCTGTAAAGTTGTAATTTACAACTATGTGTTTTGTTGGCTTTAATTTCGTGCCAATTTTGATTGTAATTATGTTCAATCTTTTGTACCCTGTATTTAATGGGGGATTTAATTGTAAAGGTTGTGTGTGAGAAAAAGAGTATGAAGACTCAAGGCAAATTGAAGACTAAAGTGTGTTCGTGGGTAGCTCGCGACTAAGCATCCCGCGAAATGATGCATGTGCCCTGCACATGATTGGAATGCAAAGAGTCAGGACAGAATGGAGACAACTGTGTTTCGCGAGTAGCTCGCCGGTAAGGCCTTCCCGCGAGACACTCGCGAAACATTCTGTTTTGCCAGATTGTCCTATCTGATACACACTTTCTGTACTCACACTATATATACCCATATTACCCACATATGTTGAGGAGTACTTCTGAGAGAAAATCATAGGCACAAACCTTGAGAGTTAAAGATTGTTATACCCACAATTCTCTACACAATTACTTATGGATTTTCCTCAACTCCTACCTTTCCATTTCCATACCATTAAGAGATTGATAGCCCAAACACTTACAACACCCTTTCAGAGTGTCAAGTGAGGTTTTGGTGCTGCTGGGAAGCATTGGAAGAAGCCAGGCTTTAGCGGATGCAATCTGGCGTATTACGAGGTCCAAAAAGCTAGACAAGACACGGTTCCGAGAAGCCTTGTTGGAGTAAGAGCTTGGAGGGCTTAGGTGCATTGGATAGATTAGGCTTGGAGGGTCTCTTGCTAACCCATGTATCCCAACTGATTGTCTAGTGGATCGATTACCACTTGGAGGGCGGCGGAGAGGTTTTTTGCCAAGTTCTTCGGTTTCCTCTTCGATAACACATTGGCGTGTTATCTTATGTTTGCATTCTTCTTCCCTTCTCTTTTACCTTCCATTTTACTATTGTGTTATAATGATTATGAGTTAGAGCAGTTTGTTTGTTTATCCGCTCGCATTTACTATATTCCGCACTTAGAATTAAGTTAGAGTAAAATCAATCGAGCCGTAACTTTAATTTGGAGGTCTAAATAGCTCTTGTGTTTTCACACATTTTTGAGCATTCAAAATCTTTTCTATCCATCTAGGCTAAACTATAATACCCACTTGCATGTGCTTCCCTTACCACAAAGGGTCATTCCCATTTTGGTAAGAATTTAGATGGTCTTGCCATACCTTTCCTGACATGATCTGCTGTCCTTAACACGAGCTGTCCTTCTGTAAACATTCTTTCTTTAATTGTCCTCCCATGAGCTTCGATCATTTTTTGCCTATATCTATGGCTACGCTTTTGGGCTTCCTCCCTCTTTTTGTCCAACCCTTCAGGTCCTCGCACCTTTCTGCCGTAAAGACTTACTTCTCCTTCTTTTTCCTCCATGCCTACATAACCCTCAAAGATGGTATCATTACTTCTGTTGGGCTTACCACTTCTATCCTATACACTAAGGAGAAGGGAGAGAATCCTGTGGCAAATTTTGGCGAGCTTCGATAAGCCCAAAGTGCGTCTAGCAGATATGTTGCCCAACCTCTACTATACTCCTAGCTCATCTTACTGATGATCTTGATAAGGGTTTTGTTTTTACTTCTGTTTGCCCATTCTTTGCGGGTAATAAGGCGATGACCAATGATGCTTCACCTGATAGAACTCCAACATCTTCCTTACTTCTTTATTGACAAATGGAGTATCATTGTCAGTTTTTCACAAATTCTGCTGTATCCCTTTTCATAGTGGGCCAATAATAGCCCAGCTGCAGTATGCACCAATATAGATTCTTCTTTCCTTGATGCTCTCTGCATTCTCCTGCGTTCACTCCCATTAACATCTCGTCAGCTTCTTCTGGATCCAAACATCATAATGGGCCCCCATCGTATCCTTTCTTAAAAAGAATTCCCTCATTTAGGAAGTAGCGGGTTACCAGTTTCCTGAGTTTATACCTTTCGCTATACTTCTGTGGCAGGACACCTTCTGTCAAGTATTGTATGAACAAGCTTCTCCAATCCTTAATAGTAAACACAGCATAGCTCTCTTCCCTGTCTACGACTAGGTGGCAAGCTTCACATTAGGTTTAGGACAAGTCTACATCCTTGCCCATGCTTGGCCAATAGAAACCCACCCTCTGCAACCTACGGTATAGACTAATCTCGCCACAGAACCCACAAGTTCTGCTATGCACTTCCTTCAATTTTCTTTGGGCCTCTTCATGCCCCACGCATCTTGACAAAATTCCTCCTGGCATTCTACAATATAGCTCCCCTTTCATCAGGACATAGTTCTTTAACGTCTTCAATTCTGCCACGTCTTCCTCTTTTAATAGGGCTTTCTTGATAGGAACCCTCCAATCCTCTTCGTATCCTTGCTTTTCCTGAAACCTTTCCTAGAGTACTTCAATAATGGACTCTCTTCGCTTGTTGATCTCAACTCTGGCACTTTGCCCTTCAAAAGCTATCTATGAGCCCAACGTGGCTAATGCATCTACATATCGATTTTTGCTCCTCTAAATGTACTCTATTTCAAATGTGGAAAACTTTTCCTCCATTCTCTAGGCCAGTGTTTTGTACGAGGCTAAACTTGGTTCCTTTAAAGAAAAACTCCCCTTAGCTTGGCAAACCACCAGATTGGAGTTGCCTATCACCTTTAGGTGCTTGATCCCCATCTCGAGAGTTGTTGCCAACCCCGTCAGGTAGGCCTCGCATTTTGATGTATTGTTTGAACACGAAAATTCTAACTTAAATAAAAGTACCATGGTCTCTTCACCATTGTGATAGAGGACCACTCCTGTGCCTCCTGAGTTTGTTGCAAAGGAACCATCAAACTTCATGACCCACTATTCTTCGGCCACTTCTATTGTAGCCATTTCTCCTGGTACCTCATCATTTAGCAAGAATTCATTTTCTTCTGGAAATTGAGCCAACAGGTCCACTATGGCCTGGCTTTTCATCGTCTTGGTTGTTTCCACCTTTAATTCATACTATGATAGCTACAATAGCCATTGTGATATTCTGCCGGACAGAATGGGCTGTCGGAGAAGGGCTTTAATCATGTGGGACTTCGTCATTAAATGTACCTCATAGGCTAGGAAATAATGGCGTAGCCTTTGCGATGCATAAACGATTGCCAAGCATGCCCTTTCCGTTCTAGGATACTGGGTCTCCGCATCCTTCAGGGCGCGGCTTATGTAGTAGACTAGTTGTTCAATGCCACCTCCGTCCTCCTAGGCTATCAAAGCTCCAATGGTAGACGGGCTTGAAGCTAAGTAAAGCAGCAACGATTTCCTACGAACTAGGGCTTATACCATAGGGAGGTTCATCATGATCTACTGTAGCTTCTGAAAAGCTACCTGTTGTGCTCCCCCCCACTCAAAGACTTGTCCTTTCTTCAGTAACTTTGTAAAAGCCGAGGTGATTGATGCTAAGCTAGAGATAAACCTCCTAATGTAGGAGACTTTGCCTAGAAAACTCTTCAACTCCTTGACTGTGGCTGGTGGCTTCATGGTCGCTATTGCCACTACCTTGGCTGAATTTACGTCTGTCCCTTTGCTGTGGACCAAAAACCCCAGAAATTTCTTGGCAAACACTCCAAAGGCGCATTTTAATGGATTCATTCTGAACTTGAAAAGTCTACACCTTTCGAATACCTTTCTTAATACCTTGATTTCACCACTATGTCATCTTCTTGATTTCACCACTGTGTCATCCACATAGTCTTCCAATTCTTGGTGCATCATGTCATGAAATATGGCAGTCATTGTGCGCTGATAAGTTGCGCCTACGTTTTTTTAGCCCCAAGGGCATTACTATATAGTAGAAATTCCCAATAGGCGTTCTGAAAGCAATCTTTTCTGCATCTTTAAGTGCCATCCGAATCTGATTGTAGCCATTGAACCAGTCCATAACGGTTCACAAGTATGATGTTGGATAGGGGTGTGCATAGGTCGGATTGGGTCGGGTTGAGGAGATTTTTTGACCCAACCCACCATGGTGGGTCAAAAAAAATTCAACCCAACCCAACCCAACCCACATGGGTCGGGTTGAACCCATGGGTTTGATAGATTATTATTATTATTATTATTATTATTATTTAATTTATTAAATATATTATTATTAGTATATATTATATATATATATATAATATATTATATATAAGCACTTATAGTATATAATATTATTATTAGTATATATTAAATATATTATTATTAGTATATATTAAATTTACAACTGATTTAAAAAAATTATTAAATATATAATATATTTTAAATATATATTAAATATGGGTGGGTCGGGTCGGGTTTGGCGGGTTTGTAATTTTATGACCCACATTCAACCCGACCCACTATTAAAAAAAATTTTGTGACCCAACCCAACCCACCAAGCCTTAAAAACCGACCCAACCCGACGAGTCGAGTTGGGTCAGGTCGAGTTTGGCAGGTCGGTGGGTTTTCTGCACACCCCTAATGTTGGATAACCACCGCGAGTGTTGGATCAGTTTGATGAAACCGGCCGCTAACAATTTTTGTACTTCCTTCACTATTTGCTTCTCTATTTTAGTGTGAAACACCCTGGCAGGTTGAGCTACTGGCTTAGCCTCATTGCAAAGAAGCACTTAACCCAACTCTTGCCCATGTGCTCTATGGTGTCAAAATAAATAAGGGGATTATTGCATCTACAATATTTTCATAATACTTTTACAACAAATCCTAGGTGGTAAATTAGTACTGATTCTAATTTAAACTGAAATGACTTTTTTTCCCACCAATAAAAGTCAGTGACAAATTATCATTTAAAATTTATTGTGAAAATGTTGATGAACATTTCTCAGTAAGTATGTGTTTGGGTACTGCGTTTTGCGTCCACGTCTAGGTGCAAAACGCGTTTCAGATTCTTTTTTTTTTTTTTTTTTTGCTTTCAGCCGCAAATGTTGACTTTTCAACCGTGAACAGTGCATTCGTGCACTGTTTACGGACCCACAAATATCACTTTTTAGTAACTTTTTCATTAAAAATGGGTCTCATAATACTATTTACATATTTAAAAATTATTTTGCTACAGTATTTTCAGTTTTCAGTTTCACCGAAATAAGTTATATCTAAATGTACCTTAAATAAGGAAAAAAAAAGACAAACTAATAAAAACCAACTTTTGGGGGGTGGGGGGTGTGGGGGACATTTAAGGGGCAGGGAAAGGTCTGGGGTCCAACTGGCTTTATTCATTGGAAGTTTACCAATGGTGAGTGACTTTCATTTGGTGCCCATTTATGAACATAGCTGCCACCTCTAATATGTTCCAACAATCCTTGGCCTTGTCTCTGTTTGCCAGCTCTAATATGTTCCAACAATCCTTGGCCTTGTCTCTGTTTGTGATAGTTTATTTTTATTAGTTTATTTATTAGTCAAATAATAAGTTTTATAAAAATATTTTTGTCAGTAGAAAAAATGAAACTTTAAAATTATGTATAAAATTGGAGATAAAATATAGGTCATCTTAGAGCCAGTTGACGGTTGGAAACAGTTCTATGTTTTCAAAACTCTTTTTCGGTTTCCATTCTCAAAATTTGTTTTCAAAACCAAACAACTATTTTCCCCTTTTAAGAACGAGTTTGGAGTGTTTTCTTTTTGTTTTGGATTTTCAATTTCCATACCCATATTTTTAGTTTTACAAACACCCTACTAACAATAATTAGCGATTAGCATTAAATTTAAAACAACATATCAACCAAAGTTAACAACAGATCCATTCCCAGATCAATTTCAACAACAAATCAATCATACCCATTGAAAGTTTTGATGAATTGATGAATAATCATACCCATTGAAATTAAAACAACAATCCAAAAATAAATCCATGCCTAGCCGATTATCCATAGGAAGCGAGGTCCAAACACATGCAAACAATATCAAAGATTCAAGCATAACGAATTATATAAGAAGCAAGATTACTAGGGCTGGGTTATTCTGGGTATGATCTAATTGCGCTACTTTCTTTTATTAAATTATAACTGGGGCCGAAGTCTTTTTCTTTTTTTCAAACATTAATGCAGTTTTTTTATTAGTGCTTTTTCTTAAATTCTCCTTTATTTAATAAATTTCCATTACGTCCTTTTTGCCCAACCAAACGGATGGGTCTAGTGTCATTTGATCTTCAGTTCTTCTTGACCCTTGCTTATGTTATGAGTTTTTTATTCACACTAAGCTCAAAATTAAATCTTTTTGTGGAGGAAGTATACTCTATTTTAGCCTTTTTAGGTGTATATTTCTTCCCACTTATAGCTATGTGGGTCCTACAGCTAGTGGGTTTCACAATTGTAAGCGTCAAGAAATACACATCTTAAATATGGTGTATTTTTCCCTTTTATGGGATTCAAATCAGTCTAACTTGCTGTGAGAATTTTTGAAAGATCCCGATTTGATATTTAGATGGTGACTAACTAAATTTTTAATTTTAAAAAAAATGGTGTGAGAGGTGCTTGCAAACCCACGTCAAGAGAAGAGAGGTCCTCCAAGAGATTTTTTTTTTTTTTTTTTCCACAAAAAAGAAATTTTTGAAAACAACTTGACTGGTCCATGGTTAGTTGTGAGAATTGAATCAATTGATCATCATAAATTCATGAGACGTGGTCTCCACAATAAATTCAGTTCAACTTCCACCGCCCACATTCATGGGCGGATTGGGATGCATTGCACCGCAATTCACCCAAGTCCCTCACTTTTTTTTTTCTTTTTTCTTTTTTTTTATCTTTACTTTTTTACTTTTCCTCATTTTTTATATTAATGGTTGAGATTCCATCCATACCAATTGCATCAGGTACAATACCTATGGTATTGCACCTGATCTCAATCTTTCATAGGCAACTTTCTTAGCATTTTGTGTTCACCAGTTCATTTTTAAAAGAAAAAAAAATACAATGAATTTTTATCTATACTATTAATTAGAGGATTCTCTCTCCTTTCAAAAAAAAAAAAAAAAAAGAGGATTCTCTTATTTTGTTATCAATTTTTGGCTATCAAAATACCCCCATAGAAATTCTGAAATAACATACCCTTTAATTTAATTTTTTCCTACAAAAAAGCAAAAAATGTTAAAACAATAATACTATCTCACGTGCAAAAAAAAAAAAAAAACCGTTATTCTCACCACCCATTTGTATTCAAATGTCTTATTCCAATCTGTATTTGTTATCTATTTGAATTCAAATATTTCAATTTCTTTATTAAAAAAAATACAAAATTACTTCTTCCAAAAATTTTAAAAGAGTAATACTATCTCACGTACAAAATGGGATAAAAAAAACCATTATTCTCACCATTCATTTGCATTCAAATGTCTTATTCCTAGATGTATTTGTTATTTAGTTGTATTCAAATACTTCAGTTATCTTTATAAAAAAAATACAAAATTACTTCTTCTTTCAAAAAAAAAAAAAAAAAACTCATTACCTCACATAAAAACTACTCATTCTTATTCCGAAGTTTCGATGTTTTTTTTTTTTAATTCTTTAAAACATTCCAAAATTTTTGTTATCCAAATTCTATACAGTTATCACAAATCTCCACCCATCAACACTAACGTATATATTTCTTTTGTTTAAATCTCAAATTTTTTTACTTATCACAATTCTTATCCTAATTAATAAATTCAAATGTCTCATTAGGTTTCAACTTCTTATGGTTCTCTATCTCATTTTTAAACATTATTCTCCATTATCTTACCTCTTTCTTTAAAAAACAAAATACACATGGTTATTTATATATCACTTTTAAACATTATAACTCTAAACAAAAATAAAAAATAAAAAAAGATCATTATTGCAAGCGCAAAGCTCGTGTGATGAGTCTAATATTTTATATTGACATCACAACTTATATAATTGTTACTATATTAAAATACAATAAAATAAATTCTTCATTATTATTATAATATATATATATATATATATATTTGTTTGTTTGTTTGTTTTAGTGAGTGAGTGATGTTAAGAAGTACAAAAAATTTTATTATAAAAATCTTATAAATTGATATTTGTAAGCGACCGCGACCTCGGCCCGCCAATTTTTTCTCAAATTGGGCCTAACCCGCACGAATGGGTGGGATCGTGATGCTCAAAATGTTGAATTCACTGTAAAATGTACTCCCTCCTAGATCGAGGGTTTTACATGGAATCACCACTTATTTAATTTACATGGAAAAATAAGAAAACTTTCTATATAAAAAATGCTTTTGTTGTATTATTGTAAATGACAATTTACATCAATTTTGTAACAAAAATTTACAATGCTTTTTTGGTCCTAGATACAATCTAAGAAAGTAAATTACATTGTTTTGTTTCCTAGTTACATTCTAAAAAATGTAAAATTACATATACAAGAGCCTAGTCTAGAACTCTTGAGCTTGGTTCGAAGGTTGATTTACGAGATGGGAAAAGATTAAGCACCCATTTCGCCCGGTAAAACCAGTCTCCTAGTTAAGATGGCCAATATCATGTCATGTCAAACAAATACAAACAATATATCATATAAATATGTTAATTTGCAAGAATTGTAAACAAATATGTGTTGGGGAATTTAATGTAAAGAGAAACAAAAAGTGAAATTTGTTAGATAACAATGTAAATGTAAAGAAAGCATGAAAGTAATGGCATGTTTATCCAAGAAATAAATGTAAACAAGGAATTCCTAGCCTACACATGTTCATCTAAGCATGTGAAGGAAAACAAAATTGTCATGTTATTTGTCATCAACATAATTGCAAAAGAAAATTTATTTTTAGGCCTACCAATCATCCAAGCAATCATGAGAAGACAAAGAAAATCACCCAAACATGTTCATCCTAGTATTTAAGCGAAAACCATAATATTAATTAGACCTGTTCGTTTAAGCATTCAAAAAAGAGATAAACAACTACCTAGACATGTTCATCTAAGCATGTTATGAAAAACAAATAATAACTTAAAAGTGTTTATCCAAGCATGTGAAGGAAAACAGAGAATTATTATGCTATTTGTCATCCACACAATTGCAAAGAGAAAAACAAAACATTTAAGCATATTTGATCATCCAAGCAATTACGAAAAAAAAAAAAGTAAAGAAAAATCCCTTAGACATGTTCATCTAGAGAAAATCAAAATACTTAGACATGTTCGTTTAAGCATTTAAAAAAAGTAAAACAACTACTTAGACATATTCATCTAAGCATTCAAGAGAAAGTTGCGCATTAGCCTATAAGTGTTCATCTAAACATGTAAAAGGAATATCAATGAGATGTATAAGCATGTTCATCCAAGCATATCATTAAAGAAACAAATAATGACTTGGAAGCATTTATTTAAGCATGTGTAGAAACTTAAAGAACATAATTAATTACTTACCAGCATAGAGCATAAATTAAAAGGGGAAGTGATCACTTAAAGGGTTATAAAGAAAGTAAGGAAGTACTAAACTACAACCAAAGTAAGAACAATGGTTGCACAACAACTTTTCTTTTCTGCTTTCTCACTAGCTCTCTAGAGGGAATGCGGGTGTAGAAAATAAAAGAGGTCTTCTTTACTTATAGGGGAAGGGATGGCTTAGCTTTCTTCTGAAGCTAAGGGAGGAGATAAACCTGCTTAGATAAGCTGGAACGGATTTGGTGCTGATCCCCATTTGAATTTTGAAAGATGATGTTGAACTTGTGTTATCTTCTGTACCTATTTCGTATTTTGACTCTAACTTTCTGGTCAAAGTTCTAATTGATTCGGGATTAGATTTTTTTTTGAAAGGAAATTTAATTCTCTACAACTTTTCCAGAAATAGAGAAAACCAAATTTCAATGTTTTCCAAGCCAAAAATGAGATTTAAGTTGCTGCCAAAAATAATAACGATTTTTGAGCATTTTTCTATTTTTTGAAATTTTTTATCTGTTTCTCTATCCAACTAGTTTTTCAAAAGCTTTCTTCTGAAACTAAGGGAGGGGATAAGCCTACCAGATAAGCTTGAATAGATTTGGTGTTGATCCCCATTTGAAATTTTGAAAGAAAGTTGAAGATGATGCTAAATTTGTGTTATCTTCTGCACCTATTTCGTATTTTGGCTCTAACTTTCTGTTCAAAATTCCAATGGATTCGGAATTGATGTTTTGGGGGCATCCAATAAAATTGGAATGATACAACTTTTCCAGAAATAGAGAAAACCAAATTTCAACGTTTTCTAGGCCAAAAATGCGATTCAAGTTACTACTTGCTACTGAAAATAGTAACGTTTTTTGAGCATTTTTCTATTTTTTTTTTTCATAAAATGTATCTTTTCCTTTATCTAATTTTTTTTTAAAAGAGCAGATAAGATGCTATAAAGGAAAACTTTTTTATTTATTTATTATTTCTTAAAAAAATAATAAAATGAAATCCAATCAAAATTCACACTTAATTAATTTTAAATTAATTCTTATTGGAACCAATCAAAATTAAGTATTTAAAATAGGACGTGATCAGGTCCATTGTGTAGGTGAGCCACGATCATTGAAAATTGTTTGTATGATAACTTTTGTTCAAGTGGTCCGATCAAAATCCATGACATACTATTGTGATCGTTAGAGTATCAAGATTTGTTTATATCGCAAACCTAAAGATCTAACTATTGAAATTATGATCATGCCCTTGGTGTAAAATTACTACTTTACCCTTAATATTGGTTAAATAATAAATACAAGTTGTAAAATGGGGTGTATACAATATTTTTCATTTTGAGTTGTTAGGGAGTGTTTCATCTGGCTACTTGTTGCTTTCAGAGTTTAAGAGCTGGCACGGAATTGTGTAGAGATGGGGGGCCATGGCACCCTGGCCTCCATTTAAAAAAATATATATAGTATATAATAGGTTTTTTATTTAAAAATAAAGTACATAGAGTAAAAGTTTGAAGTTTAATTTATATAGTTATATTTAGCTTACTTTCAACAAATATTATCATTGTTTTTTTTTAATAGAGTTTGTACTGTAGTTTTGTATTAAAATTTTATTGGGGAGATAACATTTTAGGGAGCCTCCAACTTAGTAGTTAATGTAAAGGTAAACTATGTATTTGTTCTCTATTTTTTACACTATATTTCAATTTGATTTCTAAAATTTTAATTGTGTCAATTTGATCCCTAACTTTTTAGTGTCATGTCAATTTAGTTTTTGTCGTTATCTCCATTTTTCTTTTTTTCTTTTTATACATGCATATTAAGAACATAAAAAAACATGTAATCTAATGGTTAGATTTTCAAAATATGTAGTTTTGTTAATTTTTTTAGTGAGAGTTGTAACCGACCAAGCTTGTAACCAATTTTTGTCATTTATTATTACATAAACTAATGTATAACCTGTGCATATGCATAACATAATTAAAAAAATTACAATTATACACATATATAGATTGAAATTATACTATCTCTCTCTTATTTTATTTTTTTTTTAATTCCTACTAGATATACACATGAGTTTACTCTTTCTTTCTTTTTTTTCTTTTTTTTTGTTTATTGAGGTTTTTATGACTTATTTATATTATACACTTCATCCTTTGTACTTCATTAACTCAATTAGAACACATAGTGCAAAATTAAACAATAATTAAAATCTAATTTAAAACATAATTGAATTTTCTCTTTGGCTTTACCAATTTCACAAAGATACATAGATAATTAGACCGATTTTTAAAGGAAACAATACCATTCGTAGTTTCAGAAACGACAACGTTTAGCTTGAAACTCCGCCTCATGTAGGCACTGGACTGGAGAACTTCATTCTTGCCGTGCCAAAACTGTACGA
The DNA here is from genome assembly GCA_023736055.1 of Quercus glauca. Taxonomy (NCBI): domain Eukaryota; kingdom Viridiplantae; phylum Streptophyta; class Magnoliopsida; order Fagales; family Fagaceae; genus Quercus; species Quercus glauca. The sequence continues at coordinate 36,966,111 of CM043322.1, forward strand.
GATTGAGGAAACCCATTTGCTGCCTGCCTGCCTGCCTCAACTCACAGAACTTGTCTTGCCTTCAACTGTAAGTTCCTTCCTTCCTCTTTATTTTGTAAACTAAATATCCGAACTAGAATTCTTGGATTTTTTTTCTTTTGATCATAATGTTTATGCCCAAAACAAAATGAAAGGATTTCATCTTCATTTTGCTTTGGTGTACTGAAGTGATACTTGTATGTAAAAGACTCAACTTTTGAATGGTGGCTCAAGTTAATTTCTTTTTCTCTTTCAGACTTTCTTTTGGTTCCTAAAATTTCATTTGGACGTTCTGTGTTTGAGTCATGCAGCTATATTTTCTTGAAATTAGATCTATAAGGAAGAAGAAAATATAATACTTGAAATTATTGTTATTGGGTGATAAATACTTTTTTCAGTTTTTCTTGGTGGTATGAAGGATTTTAGAATGACTCTTGTTTTTGTGCGCATAATGCTGAGGGTCAGGGAGTGCTTGGAAATGTTGTTCAGAACAATGTGGAAACCGAACAGTGGGAATAATGTGGGGTTCTCAAGTCTGATGAGGAGATATATATCAGTCTCAGGCAGATCTGTATTGGATGTGGCTGCAAAAGATGGGGAGTTGAGAGTCTTCATAGTTTCGGGAGAGGTTTCTGGGGATTCCATTGGTTCCCGTCTCATGGTATCTTTAAAGAAGCTCTGTCCACTTCCTATCCGTTTTTCTGGTGTGGGAGGGTAAGCTATTACTTTCCCACATTTTTCATTTGATATATAGTTCTTCAGAAGATATTTCTTTCATATATACATATTGCTCTCTATGTTTCATGTCTTAATGCCAAGGGCCTTGTAGCTGAATTGACACTTCCCCATGCAAAAAGTGCTTTGGGGTCTAGGAGAGGGGGGGAGGGGTTTGAGCTTCAGGGTTAGCAACATATTGTAATTATTAAAACGATTTTCCATGAAAAAAAAAATGGAGATGATATCTATGCATTTTGTTGTATATCATGATTTAGTGTTTATCCTTCAATGAAGTTTGAAAAAGTATTCTTTCAGTTTTTTGGCAATACAGACTATATAGTTGCAAATTATTATAAATTTATAATTTTTATAAAGTAGAAACACCATATGAACCTATCATCTCTTTTCTTACGGTATTCTATATGAATTCCCTTTAAGAGATTACGCTGCTGTATCTGTTCAGGTCCATGATGTCAAGGCAAGGATTAATATCCCTTTTTCCTATGGAGGATATTGCAGTGATGGGAATTTGGGAGTTGTTGCCACATCTTAATAAATTCAGAGTGAGTAATGAGCAATATAATAGCTTCTTAATGTAAACCCATGCAAATTTGGTCTTTTTACTTGAATATGTATCTTGTATTTTGAGGGAAATCCTTTGTGCATCCTACCCTTTATATTAATACTGTAACTTGTAAAATGTCAGTTGAGACTGAAGGAAACGATGGAGGCTGCTCTTCTGTTTCAACCTCATGTTGTTGTAACAGTGGACTCAAAGGGGTTCTCGTTTCGTCTCCTAAAGCAGTTGCGGGGTAATGTGCACCAGCTATCCTGGAGTTTTAATCATTATTAGTATGTTGCTTAGATCATAAGTATGGTGTAGGAAAATTGGGGGATCCTTTTTGCAGCTAATTACTGTCAGCAAGGATTGGATGGTCCTGTACACTTCCATTATGTAGCACCATCATTCTGGGCATGGAAAGGGGGTGAAGCAAGACTCAAAGGCCTAGCTGAATTTGTGGATCAAGTATTGTGCATACTTCCAAATGAGGAAGAAGTTTGCAAATCAAATGGCTTGGCTGCAACCTTTGTGGGCCACCCCATTCTGGAGGATCTTTTGGAGTTGAATTTGGTATGAATTTTTCTTTTGATTGTAGGTGGACTGTACTGGGTCTGGATGGCTTTCACATATTGGATTAGTTAGATATATTTTTAGGGGGTATTTGGTACTGTTCTTTAAACAATAGTTTTCAATGTTTAAATACCACAACACATATTTCCACGACACTTTTTAATTTCATTGTTGACAAAAGTACCATAGAATTTTTAATTTCATTTATGTCAATGCTATTCAAATTGATTTCATTTATAGTTGGCTTGGTACTTAAGCCTTGTAGTGATTTTGTGTTTAGGGAAAGGATACCTCACCACATGAATGGAAGGTAGAAAGAGATTTTGAGGATTTCAGAAGTAAAAATGGCATACCTGCAGGTAAATTAATTTAGTAAAGTTCTACTGGCTCAGTTGTTCTAGAATTTTATTGAATAGTTTGTATTGTATTCTCTATCTCAGAGAAATTTACTACTTTATTACTAGGCAGTACCAGTCTCTGATATTTCTAGTAAGGGCAGTGGTAGAGATTAATAGGTAGGAACTCGTGTATTTAGCAAGCTAAGATTCCTTTTCCTAAACCTTCTCGATAGTGCAACTTCACTTTCTTATCAGGTGATATCTGTGACAGACATTTTTAGTAAATTACTGCAAATTGTAAAGCTCACATGATCTCCTGATAGACACCATGTTTTTAAATCATTAAAAGTGGATCCTTTTTCTTGAATCAGTGTGATGTCATATATGTGTGTTTGTGTGTATGTGCACTTGCATGTGTGCATTCTTTTTTTTTACATTGAAATCCACACCACCACCTTATTAAAACTTAAGTGTAACTTATTTTTACAGAAGCCACAGTCGTTAGCTTGCTTCCTGGAAGCAGATTACAAGAGGTCACAGAAATGCTTTCTATCTTTTCAAACACGATGGAATTATTAAAAGATTCCTTTCCTGAGTTGATGTCAGTGATCCACGTTGCTCCGAATCAGCATGTAGAGAAGTACATCACTGGAATTGTTCATAAGTGGCCTGTTCCTGCTATATTAATTCCAGGAGGATTACCTCACCTGAAATATGATGCATTTAGTGTAAGTCCTCCTTTTCTCCTCTCAATGTAATAGTTGTTGATAATATTCAGTGTGTCAAAAATGTATAGCTAAGGCAGAATATGGAGGATTACCTCACCTGAAATATGATGCATTTATTACTATCTTGTGATTGCATCCAGGGATAATTAAGATGGATCAATTATATAATTGGTTAGAATAAAAGCAAAAAAAAGCTGATATATGTTCATAAAGAATTAGCTGAACTCTCTCCTAGAAAGTTCTATCTATTGAATCCTATTGATGCATATTGGTTATCCCATTTCTGTTTCTTAATGTAAGAACGGAATGTGAATCATTACTTACTTTTCTTCAGAGCTGGTGTTTGGTGTCTCAGATATAGCTTCATCATTTCTTAGACTTGATGATACCAACTCTGGCATCTAGCTGGGTGTGGGTCTGGATACTTGAGATACAACTGGAAACAAAGTTTCTTCCTATATGATGTGGATGACATAGAATTGATTTTGATAATATGTCAATTCTTTATCAAACTTATTAGCCAGAACTTGTTAAGCTTATTAATTTGAATTGAACACCTTGCAGGCGAGTAGGGCTGCTTTATGTACTTCTGGTACAGTTGCTTTGGAGATGCAGCTTGCACGCTTGCCTTGTGTTGTTGCTTATCGAGCCCATCTTCTAACTGAATGGTTTATTCGTTATAAAGCAAAGATATCTTACATCTCCCTCCCCAATATCCTCTTGGATTCTGCAATTATTCCTGAAGCTCTCTTCCAAGCATGCACACCTTCAAAGCTCGCCTTATTGCTCATGTACGGTTTTTATTGTGATAGAAACTTAAAGTTTTATTTTTGCTGTTGTTTGGTTGAAATACTATATATAGAAGTGCAAAGCTTTTGAAATCTGAATTACAGGGACCAGGCTTTTCTCAGTAGACAATGGGCATGCTCCAGTTATTTTTCCATAGTTTCCAATCTTATAATTTCATCTTGGTTTGAATAACTTGAGCATCATGATCCAATGCAGGGAGTTGATACACAATGAAAGCCTACGAGAAGAACAGATTGTTGCTGCTGAAAAGGTCATCCGGCTTCTTTACCCTACAGAAAGAAATATAAAGAGCTTTTTACAGCCGGATTTTACGGATTTCACACCAAGCATAATAGCAGCATCCACCATATTATACTACGTTAAGCATTGATGACTGATCAATATATATTTATTGAAAAATGCTGCCCAAATGTTTTACATCATATAGTTAATATATCTTGTTGGCTCCAAAGATCGAAGGTAGGGAATTTCATGATCATTCTTTTTATTGTGGACAAATATACCACGTTGTTTTTTGTTATGTATCTATCTCAATACTGAATTTGCAAATTTAGGAGCCGTGAGTTTGTAAGAGAATATCACTTGAAGTATTGGTCCAAAATGAAAGAAATACGTGGATGAAAATTTTACTTTGATGCTTATTTTTAAAATAAAAATAAAAAATAAAAAACCTTGGCAAAGTGTCTTGTAGCTTAATTGATATGTAGCACACTAGCACCTCTCAAAAGGAGACATCTAGGGTTTGTTTGGGATTCGTTTATTTTATTAAAATTGAAAATTTTTTGCTGAAAGTACTATAGATAAAAGTAAAAGTTAGCTGAAATAATACAGCGAGTTTCATGAATAATAGCAAATATAAAAAAATAAAAAAAAAGAGACAAAACTTACTTTATCTTGCCATTGAACATATGATTCGGCCGAATAGGTGCTCATATGGGCAGTCCATTTGAAAAAGGCTAACTAAAGCGCTTAGTGTAAGAGGTCATTTAAACATATTATTCTAAGCAGTAAGGTGTTTTCAAAAAAGAGTGGCCTCCCTCAATCTCATAGACAACCGCTCATAGAGGAAAATCCTAGCCTACTCTCCCTCTCTCCTTGTTCTAGGGTTTCATCAAATAATAGCCTTAGAATTTGGTTTATAGACAATTTTAGGCACTCATGTATTGTTGTCTATGGATTTAAAAGCAAAAGGGAGTGTGGAATTGAATTCATTGGCGAGGCTTTTAAAATGTTAGCAAGGCTTTGAACTATTTTTCTACATTCACTCACAGGGTTTTTCACTAAATACTAATAGTAAGATAAGATTCAAACCCCAATTTAATTTGATGCAATATCTTGTAAATCTCTTCATTTAACTAATCCATAACTTGTGGATTCCAGTTAGCTCAACTGGTAAAATTTTTTATTAGTGTCTTGTTCTGATGATAAAGATGTATCATCAAGAGCGGATGCTATAAGTTGAAACTTTCTATAAAAAAATTATTAAAATAAAATAAAAACTAATCCATAACCATAATTTCATCTAACTAGAATTCGTTACTTAAATCCATTATGCCACTCAATAAAAACTGACTAGAAGTGGAATAACTCTAATTAATATAAATCGATAAAATTGGCATAACTTGCATTGTGTCATACTCATCCACCGTAAACATGTGCCACGCTAGCTTATTGTGCTCTAGAACCCTTGCTTCACATGGTGTGCACTAATTCCTTGAAACTGCTTTGCCTTATGACTAGCTCAACTCAAACAAACCCCTTTAAGACCACAAACGCAGCTATCTTATTATAGTAAACACCAACTTCTTTAAATCCCAGCACAACTCTTTCAATTCCATTATTGAAGCTAAATCAAAATCCTTAACCCACGTAAATACAGCACAAAAAATCTCTCTCTCACACACACACACAATCCAATGGCTCTATCCAGAATGACAGTTCTTTTGGGCCTAGGGGCACTCATGGTTTGCTTATTGTTGATGAAAGTTACCGAGGCTAATGACTCTGAGCCTAACTATGCCCCTATTCATGCAGTAAGACATGATGGTAAACATTGTGATGGTGGCCAGGCTAATAATGGTGACCAATGCAGAGAAGATGATAATAAGAACGTGGATGTGGATGATGATGTTGATGATACTTACAAGGTTGTGAACAAGATGTCAGTCTCTTTCACAACCTCAGCTGGCCAATCAATGGACCCATTAGATGTTCCAAATCCAAGCTTTGATGATTTAGAAAATCATGTGACTGTATTGGGTCACTGATTCTGGTCATAGATCCTCATCAAATTTCTGGAGGAGCTCTACATGTTGCTATTCATGCTTCTTCTAATGGGTTCTTTTTCGTATTTGTCTACTATTAATTCTTTGTTTTAAATTACACAACCCAGCCTTTTCTTTCATTCTTTGAGTTTTTATAAGCCGTGGTCGATTGTGAATTGGGTTTATTACTTTATTATACAGATATTATGTTTACTCGTTCCTTGTCTCTATTAAATTTAAGGCAAAATGTCAAAAGGCTTATATCTTGATGATTATACTTATTTGGTGTTTCCAGCGAGGATGTTCAAGTGCAAATCCACTCTCTTCGACTTTCAAATTATCAAATAATAATATTAAGGCAAAATGATTCCTTTTTTTTTTATTTTTTTTTTATTTTTTATTTTTTTTATAAGGCAAAAGGCAAAATGATTCTAAACAACGAAGTGTAGGGATAATCGATCGGAGAAAAAGATTCAAGGAAAAGTGATGGTTGAGGGATAGACTCATTATTTATGTAAAACACAAATGATGATGCACATTGTTCGGCCCAAACAATAATCTCATACGGGCTGGATTTAACCACATTTGTAATAGTAAAATTTAACCAAATGACAAACATTTTGTTAGATCCGGATGACAAGCATTCTGACTCTCTCTATATTGATTCTAAAAAGAAAACACTCATTAGTTGGCTTACTCATCAACTGTCTCTTTCGTCTTCTTCATGTTTGCTGCTGGGTGTCTTGGTTTTTTTTTTTCATGGGTGTCTAGGTTTTTTTTTTTTTCTTTTGAAAAAGAGTTTGCTCACGGGTCTGGGTTTTTCTTTTTTCTTTTGAAGAGGCGTGAGCAGTGTTTGGGTTTTTTTTTTTTCTTTTTGGTTGAAGCTGAACTTTAGTATGGTTGTTGTACTCTTTAGATTCCTTTAGATTTCTCTAGAACTCTAGAAGCCTTTTGAATGGTCTGAACGGTCAATAGACCCATAAAGAGAAAAGAGTTAAAGTCTACTTAGTTTAGTCTTACACGTTTTGTTTTGTTTATTTTTTTTTTAAGAAATCAGATGAGTGGTATGGGAGTTAAGGTATTGATCCAGTGATCTAGTCCTACACGTTCTTTTTTTTCTTTTTTTTTAAGAAATTAGATTTAGAGGGATAGTGGGCTAGTCTTAGTCTTAGTAGATCAAGTTGAGTTCTACACATTTTGCTAGTGGGCTGGTCTTAGTGTTAGTGGATCCAATCAAGTTGAGTCCTACACATTATGCTAAAAAAATAGGTTTACTGCTACCAAAAAAAAAAAAAAAAGAGCATTAATAACAAAATTATAAATTTAGAATAATTTACTTTGTACTAATATTAATTTTAATTTTTTTGTGCAAGTTTAAAGTGTAAAGTGATCATATTAAGTAAAGCTGCAATTGTGCTTTTGATAAAAACAGGTTCTATTGTTTTATACATTAAATTTATATTATTCTAGTTAAATTGTAATTTTTTTTATATTATAGATTCTGTTTCATTTATTCATAAATATTTTTTAATTACAAATGTCTACTAGAAAATATTTATCTGGATATGAAAAAAAAAAAAAAAAGACAAATAGAAGAACTAATTGAATCTCAAAAAGGAGCTATGGACAAATTTATTACTAGTAAAAAACAAAATCTTGCAGAAAATTTGAGTGAAGGTTTCATAAATGAACAAGAAATTCATCAAAAAGAATTAGAAAATAATATAAATATACAACAAAATGATAATAACGAAGGTGGCCATGAAAAAAAAATGTTAGCAGAACTTGAATGTAAAAATTTAATTAGTAATTTTGCCTCTCAAAAATCAAGAAAAATAAATTTTAATTGAAAAAAATATATGAATTTATAATTAAATATAATAAAAGACCCTGTTTAAAGCTTTTGCCGAAGGCCCCAAATTCGTTGAGCCGACCCTGATGGTACCCCACTCAAAATCTGTCTCGTCATGTTTGCTGCATTCATTACAACTAGCAACGCCGTGATCCTCCTCCATTTCAACTCCATCCAAGTCCTCTTCAACACTAACTAATGAGATTTAGCAGTGCAAAGATGAGGTGATCTTCTCTCTTTCTCTCTCTCTCTCTCTATGCGATGCGATGAGATTTAATTGGAGCAGAAAACTATCGGCCCTTGTGTGTATCTCTCTCACGCACACTCCTAAAGCAAGAGCATAAAAGGGTGAAGTTTAGGACCGCCATGTCAGAGGCACATGATGGGACCCACCCAGTTTATATTGCTCTAAAGTTGCAATAACAGGATAGTAGTGTACGAACCCATTTTATGGAGATGTCAAGCCCAACTCTCTTCATATATTATATATTTCTAATTTTCTATGAAAAAGGTAAGGGTGGAACCAAGATTCGAACATGGGACCAAAGCTTACAACAAAAAGAAGTTTTGAAAATCAAAACTGATGTCTATTCTATATTAAGAAAGCATAACATACAAAATAAGCATTTTTTTTTAAATACATTTCAATTCACTTGTTTGTCAAAATGGAACTTGATGTTCTTTAAAATCTCGAAAACTATCTATGATTGATTTCTGTATCAAATTTTGCTATAAATACTATCGGTTATTAATAAAATAATAGTTATTTTCATGGGAAAAGTTTGGCTTTAAACATGTTTCGAACTTTGGACTCTAACTACTAATAGGAAGATGACATGTGTCACATTATGTGCAATGCACATGACTTACTTGGTTGTTTGGGTTAAGTGAGTCAAGTACATTACACATGACAAGGACAAATATCATCTTCCTATTGGTGGTTGGAGCCGAAGGCTCTAAACTTGTTTAAAGTCAAACTTTGTCCTATTTTCATTGACATGTAAAGCAAATAATTTTAAGGTCAAAGTGTAGCTACATAATTGGTTGTAGCTTAAGGCTACAACCTTACTCAATATTATTAACATTACCACATATTTCAAAAATCTAACTTTGATTGCATATTATTTACACTCTTAATACACGTCAAATTTTGTACTAATCAAATATTATTTACTATATGATCTATAAGATTATATTTTATACTTGTAATTTAAACAATTTATTGATGACAAGACTATTAATCTTTAATTTTCTTGAAATTTTGCAAGTATGCAGTATATAAGATGAAAATGTAATCCAATGGTGAATTTGTTAAAATTGGTCCTATTTGGTCCACATTGGTCCTATTCTATCCACTTCAATCACATTCAGTCTACATAATGATCCAATTCGGTCCATTCAATCCACTGTGGTCCACTTTAGTCTTATTCCGGTCAATCGGTACACATTGGTCTTATTTGTTCCATTCTATTCAGTTCGGTCCTATTCAGTTGACATTGGTCCTAATCTTTAAAGTGATTTTTTTTTATAAGAATCTTCAAAGTGTTAATGCTTGTGGTGGCTAAAACTTTTTAAAACTTAAATGAAAATCAAGCAAATAACAACAACATTTATTTTTACATGTTACATTTGCGAAAGTTTCCCTCTTGGAAATCAATCAAGAAAAATAATATATATATGAATCTAGATGTATATAACAATACTGAAACATCAACTTAACAACTATACAAATTTAAAATATAGGAAAATAATAATTACATTGATATCATTTTTTGAGTTAATTTTCTAGAAATTTTGTAAGTATGGAGGATATAAGATGAGAATATAATCCAATGATGGATTTGTCAAAATTGGTCCTATTTGGTCCACATAGGTCCTATTTTGTCCACTTCAGTCTCATTCGGTCCACATAATGGTCCAATTTGGTCCATTCTATCCACTTTGGTCCACTTTAGTCCTATTCTGGCCAATTGGTCCACATTGGTCTTATTCGATCCATTCTATCCACTTCGACCCTATTCAATCAACATCGGTCCCAATCTTCAAAGTGGTAATGCTTGTGGTGGCTAAAACTTTTTAAAACTTAAATGAAAATCAAGCAAATAACAACAACATTTAATTTTTACATGTTACATTTGTGAAAGTTTCCCTCTTGGAAATCAATCAAGAAAAATAATATATAAGAATCAAAATGTATATAACAATACTTAAACATCAACTTAACAACTATACAAATTTAAAATTTAGGAAAACAATAAGGGCAATTCTTAGGTATAGTACTTAGGTATTGTTCCTTAGGTTCACCTCTTAAGATTCCACCATGTGGATTTTTTCATATGGGATGAAAGTATATTTTTTAGTTAAGTAACTACATTGCTGAATCTTAAAAAGGGAACTTAAGGAATAGTACCTAAGGTACCGTATCTAAATTTTGTCCAAACAATAATTACGTTGACATCATTTTTTGAGTTAAAAGATAGAAACTACATTGATATCATTGGAGTGTCAACGATGTTTCTTTTTACAGATTGTGAAAGACATTGAGGAATCTAGAAAATTTTCAAAAAAAAAAAAAAAAACTTGGAAGATGTGGCAATGTTAGACACAAATAATTAGTAAAACCCATAAATTTAATATTATGCTTACAATTAACAAATAAAAAATAAAAAATAAAAACTAAAAAACTAAAATTGGACAAAGTCGGATCATTTTTTAGAAACCCAAAAGGCAATAAGAACCATAATTAGTAAAAAGTGCATGTAATAAATGAACATCTTAGTACCCAAAGAGAGAGAGAGAGAGAGAAGAAAATTACCACAAAGGACCACAGGCAATTATGTGCAAGATGGGGATTTTTTTTTATAAGAGAAAATGGTTAGGGGGGGCCGACCAATGTGGGTGGCTTCCCTACTTAGGCATAACCATAGTAGCACCCTAACTGCTCCCAGAAAGGATTCCATATGCACCAACACATAACTAGTTGTTAAGGCTCGAACCCAAGTCTTGAGACTTGTTGGCCCGATTTCTTACCAACTAAGCCACCCAAGTGGATGAATATGTGTTTCCTTGGAAGATTCTTTTGCCCTTGGATCCATCACATATGTCATGAGATGAAGATAATATTTCCTAGAAACACAATAAGACAACATGTTATTTCTGCCTGAGCAAACTATACAACACATAATTATAATCTTAGCAACATAAGCATAGCCAAAGCAAAATGCATGTAGTAAATAGGCGTGGTATGTTCTTTAGAAAAAAAAACTCAAATTGGTCCAATGTAAAAAAAGATACTGATTAAGATTGTAGTCTTAGATTATAACAAATTTTATAACTAAACTTTATCCTAATTTTAATAACATGAATCTCAACTAAATAAATTTTTACTACACTAATTTTTTTTCTTTTAGTAATTAATTCCATAAAAATAACATAGTGATACCCCAAAAAAAACTTTTTTTTTATCCTTATTCTCTCTCTCTTAGATCTCACCCGTCCATTTCCTTCTCATCTTTATCTCTTTTGTTCCTCTTGTTTTTACTTTTTACTCCTCCATACTCTTCTCCAATTCTCACTGTATTCTTTTCAATTCTATAACCTACACGCATAACATGCTATATGCCTGTATTTCTTTCTTTTGTTTTCCCTTTTGTGCAACTGTGTTTTCTTTAGTTTAGCCACACAAAACCAGAACAAAACAGTAAAAGCCAAACACAAACAAAACATAGGCCCAGAAAAAACAAAAACGCAGAGAACCAGAGACATAAACACGCAGAAAACCAGACAAGGGGGAGATCTCAGAAGACACAAGGAGAGAAATGGTCTATACAATAACCTTTAAAAAAATAATTGGTGGGGGAGGCCCCCCCTTTGTTCAGTCACTAGACACTGTAGACAATGGCCCAGACAAATAGTGGCCCAAGTGTTTCAATGAGTTATGCGTTTTTTTTTTTTTGGGAGAGCGAAAGAGTGTGAACATGATACAAAAGAATTAGATGTGAAAAAATTAGTGCTGCATGCAATTAACATATATGGGAGCTAGTTTGACATGACAACCTAAAAATTTTATAAGCTAAATATGGTTGAAGTTTTTTTTTTTTTTTTTTTTGAGGAAAAATATTGTTTTAGTTTATACTTCAACATATCATATACTATATAATAAAAGTTAGGCTTAAAAGCCGTAGTTGCGCCAAGTGACTGTACCAAATTAAAAAAAAATTAAAGAATTTTTTTAAAATAAAAATAAAAAATTAAATATTATGTATATCACTATATCCTATTATAATTAGGATTTCTAATTAATGTGTTTATTGTAATCCCATGAAAAAAATGGAATTAAAAAAGGTCATATTTTTATGAATAGAATGAAGAAAAAAAATGTTGATATCAACATAATGTAAAAAATAAAAATAAAAACACGAGAATGAGGCCATAAGGATATAACATAGATTTTTTTTTTTTTTTAAATGACATATATTGTTAGAGTACCATTTGATATAAAATTTAAATTCTATTTAAAATAGAATTGTTAATCAACGTGTTATATTGCCATACTAAAAAAAATAGAATTAATAAAAAAATAAAGCTCATATGAATATAATGAAAGGCAAAAAAAAAAAAAAAAAAACACAATCATTATCTTTTCCAAAAACAATTGTACGGTTTCTCTATCTTAAAATCCTATATCAATTAGGTTATGTTCCATCTACTTTGCATAGGCAAAAATTGTTTATTGTATCTGATGATGTTGTAAAATATAACCTCCGAAATCGTCCATATGGTTCGTCCTTAGAAAAAGAATGGAGAAAGGACGCGACAAAGAAGCCGTCCCCAGTGAACCTCGTCCGTCCTTAATAAAGGACAGACAAGGTCTCGACCGTCCATTAATTAAGGACGGACGAGGCCTCATCCGTCCCTAATAACGGATGGACGAACATATTGAACTTGGGCAGATTTAGTTCTTACCTATGAACCAAGGCCTCCATTATCTGTGATGAAGCACCGGTCCAGATAAAGTAACTTCCGTGGAAGTTATGGAAGTTACCTCTGACTTTGATGAATTCCTCGACAATAGGAACGGTTATCAGAGCAAGTAACCGTTCCATGTGCACTATAAAAACATTTCTCTACGAAAAGGTAAAGGATAGAAAAATTTTTTAAAAGAAGAAGAAAAAAGTCCGAGAAGTAGATTTCCCTTCTTTACTTCAACTTACTGACTTTACCATTAGAGGATTCCAGACCGGCCTCCACCGGTCTTTCTCTGATTTTATTTGGCCTTTCAGGACTCAAGCCTTCAAGATCATCAATGCCCGGAGATTTTAAACCCATTGATTTCGAAAGTTTTATCAGTTGGCACAGTCAGTGGGAAAAGAAATTTGTCACCTTTGAACTTCATTTGTGGAGTTCCACGGTTTCTTTTTCCGACAAAGGGTTGAAATGGTCCGGACAAGATCAAGGGCCACTAGTCCAAGCCCTCAAGAGAGTAGAGATGCTTCCAGTAACCCCCATCGTAACTAACAATCGGCGCCTGCCATGCAACCTTCATCTACCCAACATATGTAGTCTATGGCCGCTGCCATGGCAAAATTAACCCGCCAGAATCAAGAATTGAGAAGGGAAGTTAATCTCAGAGGACAACGGCATGAAGCTTATGGAGAAAAGCATGGTCAGAGCCAAAGAGTTGGGAGGAATGTAGAGCCAGAAAGTCAATCGAGGGGTACTGCACCAAGAAGGGTGCCACACTTGGAAAGGGAGATGGATCAGATGAGGAAAGTAATGGATGAGATGAGAGAGAACATGAGGAGAACTAATCTTATAGAAGACCTAGTTCACCGAATAGACTCCCCCTTCACAGCCTCTATCAATGGCCATCCTTTGCCTCCGAAATTCAAGATGCCTTCCTTGGATTCGTATGATGGAACGCGTGACCTTTTTGACCATATTGCCACCTTCAAGACTACCATGCACCTTCAAGGGGTTTCAGATGAGATAATGTGTAAAGCCTTCCCCACTACCCTCAAAGGGCCCGCGTGAGTCTGGTTCAACAAAATACCTCTGAATTCAGTAAGTTCTTTCGAGGAGTTAAGCAAATTGTTTGTCAATAATTTCATTGGAGGACAGAGACATAGGCGTTCCTCGTCCAGCTTGTTAACCATAGAGCAAGGAGAGAATGAAAGCTTGCATTCTTTCATCACATGCTTCAACAAGGAAGCGCTGACCGTGGACGAGGTAGATGAAAAACTACAATTGGCAGCCTTCCATAATGGGGTTAATTCTGATTTGTTTATACACAAACTTTATGAAAAAGAGCCTCAGTCCATGGCCGAACTCGTCCATTCAGCCCAAAATTTTATGAATGCAGAAGACGCGATCATAGCTAAAAAGAGGAAGAGAGCTGAGAGAATGGAAACAAATCCCGCTCGTCACTCCGAGCAAGGACCTCATCCAAAAAAGGGACGAACAAAAGATAAGAGAGACCGAGATAATAAGAGGTCAGGCTCTTCAGCGCGGAATCAACAATATACCCCCCTGAACATACCACTTGAGCAAGTCCTTATGCAAATCAAGGACGAGCCTTCTTTAAAGTGGCTGGAGAAGTTGAAGGGAGATCCCAACAAGCACAATAGGAATAAGTATTGTCGCTTTCATAAAGATCACGGGCATGACACAGATGAGTGCTTTGATTTAAAGTAGCAGATTGAAAATCTCATAAGGCAAGGGAAGCTGAGGAATTTCATTGGGTGAGAACACAAGGACGAGAAATTGAAAGGGAAAGTAGAAGAATTATCACGACCACCGCTGGGAGAAATAAGAGTCATCGTTAGGGGAAGTGCAACTGGACAATCGTCCAAAATAAGGAAAGCATACCTGAAGGAAGTGCAGAGCGTCCAACTATTTGGACGATCACCAAGGGCAAAGTCCACGGACGAACAGGCGATTACCTTCATGGACGAGGAAGCGGAGAGAATCCACCATTCTCACGAAGACGCTATTGTCATCACCCTGCTTATTGCTGATTACACAACCAGAAGAGTGTTGATAGACAACGGAAGTTCAGCGGACATTCTGTATTATCCAGCCTTTCAGCAGATGAGGGTCGGACGAGACCAGCTTCGCCCAGTGCACTCGCCTCTAGTAGGTTTCGGAGGAATGAAGGTACATCCTGTAGGTACTGTTATGTTACCAGTGGTGGTGGGAGCATACCCACAACAGTTGACTACTCAGGTGAATTTCCTAATAGTAGATTGCTCGTCTTCTTACAATGCCATAATTGGAAGGCCGATCCTAAATAGGTGGAAGGCAGTTACATCTACCTACCACCTATCAGTCAAGTTCCCAACGGAACATGGAGTAGGCCAAGTACAGGAAGACCAATTAGCAGCAAGAGAGTGTTATCTGGCCATACTGGCTACGGACGAGCAAATTCAAGCAATGAATATTGAAGAAAAGAAAGTTGTGGCAGAACCCATTGAAGCATTGGAAGATATTCCCCTAGATGAAAATAACCCTGAGAGGTGTACCAGGGTTGGAGCAGACCTGGAAGCAAAGGTTAAGAAGGACCTTATTTGTTTTTTTAAAGAGAAACAGGGATGTGTTTGCTTGGAGTCATGAAGACATGCCGGGTATAGATCCTGGTGTCATTACCCACCATCTAAGTGTATGTCCCTCCTCCAAGCCAGTGCGACAAAAGAAGAGGGTGTTCGCCCCTGAGAGAGATAATGCTGTTAAGGAGGAAATTCAAAAGTTAATTGCGGTGAAGTTCATTCGAGAGGTATACTATCCTAACTGGTTAGCCAATGTGGTAATGGTCAAGAAGGCGAACGGCAAATGGAGAATGTGTGTTGATTTCATTGATCTAAACAAGGCTTGCCCCAAGAATAGTTACCCGTTGCCATGCATTGATCAGTTGGTAGATTCTACTGCGGGCCACAAGTTGCTCAGCTTTCTAGATGCTTTCTCTGGATATAATCAGATTAGGATAGATGAAGCAAACCAAGAGAAGACGTCCTTTGTTACCAGTCAGGTATGAAATAATGCCATTCGATTTGAAAAATACTGGAGCAACATACCAACGACTGGTCAATCAGATGTTCCGTCCACAGATCAGGTGGAATATGGAAGTCTACATAGATGACATGCTGGTGAAAACTCAGGATGAGGAGAGGCATCTAGACGACCTGCAGGAGACGTTTGACACACTGAGGCAGTACCATATGAAGTTAAACCCTAACAAATGTGCCTTCGGAGTATCATTAGGGAAATTCCTAGGATTTATGGTCTCCTACAGAGGAATCAAGGCAAACCCTGATAAAATTCAAGCAATATTGGATATGAAGCCTCCGAGCAATGTTAAAGAAGTCCAGTCCCTCACCGGACGAGTTGCCGCCCTCAACAGGTTTGTTTCTAAAGCTACTGACAAATGTTTGCCATTTTTTAAGGTTCTTAAAAAAGCATTTGAATTACCGACGAGTGTCAGAAAGCTTTTGAAGATTTGAAGACATATCTCACCAAGGCTCCTTTATTAAGCCCGTCCGCGTAAGGAGAAGAGTTGTATTTATATTTAGCAGTCACCCCACACGTAATGAGTTCAGCACTAGTGAGGGAAGAAGACAAGGTACAAAGACCTGTATACTATACCAGCAAAGCACTGAGGGGAACAGAAGGACGATATCCATTAATGGAGAAATTGGCTTTTGCATTTATAACAGCCTCTAGGAAACTAAGGCATTATTTTCAGGCTCATGTCATCAATGTCATGACAGATCACCCACTCAAGAAGGCAATGAACAAATTAGAGGCTGCAGGACGTTTAATCCAATGGGCCATCGAGTGAGTTTGACATAAAGTACCAACCAAGGCATGCCATAAAAGCTCAAGCTCTGGCAGACTTCATTCCAGAGTTTACCTTAAATTGTGACGATGTAAGGGAGATGGAAAATAGCAAGAAGTGGATCGTCCATGTGGATGGTTCGTCTACACTGTACGCAGGAGGAATAGGTGTGGTTTTGCAATCTCCACAGGGGGACAAACTAAAACACAAAGTTCGTTTGCAGTACCAGATAACTAATAATGAAGTTGAGTACGAAACTCTTCTCAAAGGGCTAGAATTGGCTAAGTCTGTAGAAGCGAAGTCACTCCTCGTCTTGGGAGATTCTTAGTTAATCATAGGCCAAGTGAATGGAATGTATGAGGTAAAGGAAGAACGAATGAGGAAGTATCTAAACAAAGTGATGCGCCTTATAAAAAAGTTTGAGGAAGCTAGTTTCGTTTAAATCCCAAGGAAGGAGAACATGGAAGCTGATGCCTTGGCGAAAGAAGCCTCAGCGAATGAAGCCATAGACAACTTTAATGAAATTCAGTATATGCCAAGTATAGACATCCAAGAAGTACAACAGGTGGAAAGTAGAGGAAATTGGATGGCTCCAATTGTATCATACTTAAAAGATGGACGACTTCTAGAAGAGAGAGACGAAGCTAGAAAGCTGAGGACAAGGGTGGCCAGGTACTTTCTTATGGACGAGGTTCTTTATACGAGAGGCTTTTCCCAGCCTTATCTCAGATGTTTGGCTCCAGACGAAGCAAATTACATATTAAGAGAAATACATGAAGGAGCATGCGGCAATCATTCCAGGTCATTCATCCACAAAGCCGTCCGTGCAGGATATTACTGGCCAAATATGCAAACTGGTGCCAAGACTTATGTCAAGGTCTACGATCAATGCCAACGGTTTAGCAATGTCTCCAAGCAACCATCAGAATACCTAACTCCAATAACGGCCCCATGGCCCTTCACGCAATGGGGACTAGACATCCTAGGTCCTTTTCCACTGGATATAAGGTAAATGAAGTTCCTCATGGTTGGTGTTGATTATTTTACCAAGTGGGTAGAAGCAGAATTCTTAGCTAACATCACATAACAAAATGTCAAGAATTTCGTGTGGAAGAACATTGTGTGCAGATTTGGAGTGCCCAGGGTGTTGATATCAGATAACGGACGACAATTTGACAATGCACTCTTCAAAGATTTTTGCATACACTTTGGAATTCAAAATCACTACTCCTCGCCAGCCTACCCACAAGCTAACAGACAAGCGAAAGTTGCAAACCGATCTTTGTTAAAAATAATCAAGACTCGGCTTGAGGGGGCAAAGGGAGTATGGCCAGATAAGCTACCAGGTGTACTATGGGCATATAGGACGACAGTAAGAACCCCTACAGGAGAAACTCCTTTCAAGCTAGCCTATGGAACTGAAGCAATTATAATTGCAAAGGTGCACATAGCCAATCATAGGGTGGCAGCCTATCAGGACGAGGATAACAAGGAGCAACTCCGTTTGAACCTTGATCTAATAGACAAGGTGAGAACGGACGCTGAACAAAAGATGACAAGGTACAAGAACCTCATGGCTAGGCAATATGACGCAATGGTAAAGCCAAGGCGATTCAACATAGGAGACCTCGTCCTAAAAAGGGTTTCCTTAGCAACAAAGAACCCAGCTCATGGGAAGTTGGGACCTAACTGGGAAGGCCCCTACAGAGTTGTCAACTACAAAAGATAAGGATCCTATTACCTAAAAGCTCTAGATGGGAGAAAGTTAGAGCATCCTTGGAATGTGGAGAACTTGAGGAGGTACTATCAGTAGAATGCTAGCCTAGAGGAGCATGACTCTGGACGAGCCCGGAGATTACATAAAAACTTGTTTATTTATATATTTTTAGTGTGGCTTTGTTATTATGTTAAACATATGGACGAAATCATAGTTTGGTTTGTATTTGCTGTTTTAATAAAGGCATTAGCCTTTAAGGTGCATGCCTCGTCTATGAACAATATCTATGTTATGAATAATGTTTGTAGCGTAGTGTTATGTAAAATTTATGATTTCTAAATTTAAATTAACCCCTAAAAAGGTTAAAAAGCTTAAGACGAGAAAAATCTCTAGACACGGAGATGTAATGTCAAGCTTTCCCAAGGGTAAAACCAAATTTAGGCACACTCGTCCAAATAAAAGGACGAAGCAAAGCCTATCCCTAGAGCAAATAACAAAAAGCCCTAGGTATACTCGTTCATGTAATGGGCAAAATAACATACAGTATATCAAACCATGGACGAGCAAAAGCACAGGCGGGTATTTCGATCTCGTCTAGGCACCCACAAACAATGAAGTCCATGGACGAGCTAATGCTATAGACGTGAACAACGGGGTCCTAACCATGGACGAGCTAAGCATACCCGTCTGAGCCTTGGACGAGTCAATGCTATAGACGTGAACAATGGGCTAGTTAAAGCCTACGATATTAGTTCAACCCATGAACGTAAAAATGCATGAGCAAATATTTAAATTCTGTCAATAAGGACACCAACCAAACACTCCAGCCTATGGACATGTAAAAGGTTGGGCCTTGTCTTTGTGAAATGAAAAATCAGCCAAGTCTAAGGACAAGTGAAGTTAATACCATTTCGCATGGATAAAAAATATATAAAAGAATGGAGAAGTATATGTCCATATCTAAAAAGGGAGCAATTCCTCCTATGGACGAGTTAAAATTTAAAGCCTATTAAGGACAGAAAGTCTTGTCTATATTATAATTGAAACCAGAAATAGTTAATCAAGGACGGACGACCAACGCCCAAACATCCTTGTGAAATAAAACTTGTTCAAACAACTCGTCCTAAAACAATGGACGAGCTAAATGTATTTGTATTACATAGAGGTCCTAAAACAGGGGACCAAATAAAAAGAAAATACATTGAACAATTTTAAGTAGAGGGAGCATTAACGTTGGAGGCGTCCTGAGGAGGCAAGGTTGTAGCATCATCTTCAATATTGGCGTCTTCAGAACCAGTTTGAAGGAGGGAACTGGTGGCAGCATTAAGGTTCAGTTTAATGGTGCTGAAGTCTACTTCAGGGAAGTTTTCCATAGCATCCATTCTAAAATCTTCAAAGCCTACTGCATAGTTGGAGTCTAGAAGGTCAGTGTACTGCTTGGACGACTTGAATTCAGCCACTGCATCCTCTTTGGCTTTGGAGAGAAGAGAACTCAGCTCATCATTCTTTTTCTGTACATGATCAAGACGAGTGTCTTTCTCCACAGCGTCAGCCTTCAACTCCTCAACCAAGTTCTCTTACTCCTTACTCTTTTCTTTAGCTTTTGCAGCTACCTCAGCCCATTTTTTAGATTCGTCCTTCACATCTTGAAGTCTCGTCTCTAATAAGACCCTCGTTTTGTCCAATCCTATAGCCTGCCTAGACGCAGCCATGAACTTTGACATAGCCTATAAAAACAAAAAGAAGAAAGAATAAATAATAAGGAAAAGGAGAGGGGGTAAAGACGAGGAAAGAATATAATTGCATACCTTAAAAAGATCATGAACACCAGAGTGTTCAAAATCCTTTAGGGACATGTCATAGCAAACATTTATATCCTCGTCCAAAACAGCGTTTTGGAAACGTTTCCAAGCCAAATCTTCATTTTCAATAATGTTTGAAGCGGCCTTATGGGAAGGTTTAGACGGAGCAGATATGGTCGTCTTGGGCGGAGGAGTTTTGGATGGAGTAACCTCTACTGGAGTGGACAAGTCTACATCAAATACTTGACTAGGCTGCTGTGACGAAGGAACGTTGGGCTTCACTGTCTGGGATGAATCCTATTTTGCCTTTTTGCCTCGTCGGCTGGGGAGGCTTCCCAGGTCCAAATTTTTGGACACAAATTTCCTTTTGTCCCCAGCTGATGGACAAGGCTGAGCCTGAGTCTCAGGACGACCCCCCTCGGCAATGACTTCCTTTCCTCTATTCTCCTTCATTGTTGGCATTCCTAAAATAAATAGGAATAACAATAAGTCACAAGTTTTAGATATATATATATATATATATATAAAGAAAAAAAAAAAAGAGAGAAAGACTAGTATAAAGTACTTACTTCTTTGCACCGAGACCTCGTGAGCAATAGGCTCGTCTGATGGTTCAGGACCAAGTCCCCACTTAGCAAGACGTCGAAGGGAGACTAGAGAATGAAAACTCCTGTCAACGTGTAGACGAGCCCTATGGACGCGATCACGGTGGAACTTGCTTAAAGACGGACGTTTAACGGCTGTGAAACAATAGACAAAAGTTAGAAATGCAGATAAAAAGCAAAATGAAGAAATAACAATAAAGAGGGGAGGGACGTACCTTCAAGACGAAGGTTCCCTAAGTCCCACGTGTAAGGAGCAAAAGGATCCCTGCCAACATCCACAGGGTTCCCTGCCCAAAAACCAGAGATGAAGATAAACTCCGTCTTCCAATTCTTGTTAGACGAGGCTAGGGATTTGATTAACCTACAATCATTAGCCCTTGCTGTGAATTGGTAAAAGCCACTAGATTGATTTATTTCAAAAGGCTTGTAACAATAAAGGAACTCATCCACAGTGAGAGGAGATTCCTACCAAATACTTCCTTCCACAAAATTTGCATGGAGATAACTAATCTCCACGCATTAGGGTTAAACTAGCATACACCTAAACCTAAACTAACTAACAACTCTCTGGCAAATGAATCTAATGGAAACCTAAGACCACCCAGGAAATAAGCCTCATAGACACCTATTCCAAAATGGGGATTACAGCACCATTCTCCATAGACGGGCAATCTAGGGTTAAGCTCGTCCGGAATCTGATACCATGCCCTAAGATTGGAGAGCCTTTGCTCAGTCGTTTTGGAATGAATACCTACAGCACAACTATAGACTGTTTCCTCCTCGTCCAAAGGACTTGGTGGACGAACATTAGACGAGGAACCAGCTTGTGAACCAGAAGCTTTCCTAAGTTGTTCCTGGACCACTTCTGAAGGTAACCCAGGGACGCCGGAGATATACTCCTCGTCCGTAGAATTCCTCTCACTACTATGACTATTACTACTACAATCATCATCACTGGATACATCATAATACTCGTCTATCTCTCTTTCTGTACTATTGCTAGACGAAGGAAAAGCAATATCGGACATTTTTAGAAAACTAAAAAAACCTAAAGACGAGAAAGAGGAGAGTACCTGGCTCTAGATGGAAGGAGACTATGGACACGGAGAGACTTCTAAACGAGGCTCTAGACGAGGGATTTCAGGAAGAAAATTTCAGAAAATGTGAAGGGTACAGGAAGGATTCCATTATTTATAAGCGACCCAGCAGGGCACTTGAAGCGACATAAACCAATCAGAAAATAACACGTAGCGCACTCCTTAAAAAAATAAAACGACGCGACCTTCTACCAACAGGATAACGACACGTGGCACGACCAGTCATGGGCATTAATACGTCTAACCAAGAAGGTGATCTGAAAACATTCATTTCCTTAGACGACCTATGGACTGGGGGCAACTAATGATGTTGTAAAATATAACCTCCGAAATCGTCCATATGGTTCGTCCTTAGAAAAAGAATGGAGAAAGGACGCGACAAAGAAGCCGTCCCCAGCGAACCTCGTCCGTCCTTAATAAAGGACAGACAAGGTCTCGACCGTCCATTAATTAAGGACGGACGAGGCCTTGTCCGTCCCTAATAACGGACGGACGAACATATTGAACTTGGACAGATTTAGTTCTTACCTCTGACTTTGATGAATTCCTCGACAATAGGAACGGTTATCAGAGCAAGTAACCGTTCCATGTGCACTATAAAAACATTTCTCTACGAAAAGGTAAGGGATAGATACATTTTTTAAAAGAAGAAGAAAAAAGTCCGAGAAGTAGATTTCCCTTCTTTACTTCAACTTACTGACTTTACCATCGGAGGATTCCAGACCGGCCTCCACTGGTCTTTCTCTAATTTTATTTGGCCTTTCAGGACTCAAGCCTTCAAGATCATCAACGCCCGGAGATTTTAAACCCACTGATTTCGAAAGTTTTATCAGTATCCAATAAATCTAAGATAACAAATGTTATGCCATCACGAGAGGTAGGTACAATCTAGACGCAATTTGTAACATTAAGATGGAAAGGTAAAGAAATTTGCGTTATTAATAGGGTCAATCTATCACCATATCACAATCTCAGTCCAAAAATAAACAACAAAAGTTAATGATTCTCATACTTTTTTTTTTTTTAAGGAATTGAAAGCTAATAGTACTTTTGAAATAGTGTTGATTTTCATTATGGAATCAAATATTTTTATTTTCTTTTTTGTCATAATATACAATTCAAAGGTTGTATAATATACAATTCTATTTTTAATTTAGTTTAATTTTCTTTTTGATTTATATTTTCAATTTTAGCTATTGGTATATGTTTCATTCCATTTGTTATATGTTGTAATAGTTTTTTTTTTTTTTTTTGTAAATTTATTTTTTATTTTTTCATAGATTTTTTATTATTATTTTTTTTAGAAAGGATTTTTTCATACATGATTCCCAACAAGCATCCCATAAAATTGTTGAAGACTCCTAAATTGACATACAATTCAAAGGTTGTAATCTATGTTATTCTATTTTTTAAGTTAGATTTTAATTTCTTTCTAATTTGTATTTTCAATTTTAGTTATTGTTATATATATGTTGTTTCATATTTTCTTTTCTTTTCTTTTTCAGTGTTGTCATAGGAGACTCCATGGATTCTATGACTATTGAAGACTCTTGAAACTCAATCCCAAGGTTGTAAAGAAAAGGTTGTATGGGCTTTTAAGGTAGATTTCCATTTCATTTCAATTTGGTTTTTTAACTCAATTTTAATATTTGTCTATTTACTTATTATTAATATAGGATTTTGAGGTAGATTCCCATTTTATTTCATTGGTTTTTATTTTTTTTATAATTCAATAACTACACCAGCGCTCTTTCTTGGGTTTCATAGAATTGCATTGATTAACCTTTTTTTTCCTTTGTGACAAGTGTTTAAATTGTCCGATTATTGTAAATGAAAAAACAATTACCAATAATTTACTCTACATAAAACTCTATCATCTAAAATATAAATTCTCTTCAACTCTAATTCTATTACTAAATGTTTGTGGTAATTTAAAATAAATTTAATTCAATATATATGATAAAATTTACATAATATATACCATACTTGCACGAAGTTACACATATTATAAAATTAATCCATTTTTTTCATATGGCTCACTTATTATCAATATGATTTTAATTTATTTAAATATAAATTTTAAATAAATTGTGCATCAGCCAAGTATAATACAATGGAGAATTTCGACTACATCATCGAGCAGGCTGAGAGCTGTGATGCTGAATCAATTCTCTTATTATATATATATATATATAGAAAATTGAATTTTTTTTTTTAATGCTTATACATTTGGATAGCTTATAACTTGAGAATTTTATGTTGATACTAATTTAATGCTTACATATTAATTTACATTGATGTATTATTTTGTTAAATGTTGGTATCAATTTTTATTGTTTAGTTTTATTAGACAATTGGTATGGTTGAAGAGAATTCTCAAATGCATTATTATATATTGTATTTAATAAGTTCTTGACTAAAACTATGCAACCCACGAGGTATTTAACTAGTTTTTTTTTAATATTTATAAGATAAAACTATATTATAAAATCCGCCAATATATATATATATATATATATGGCATGGTGCTTATAGCAGAGACGAAATCGGTTGCGGGTGAACGAATCAGTGTGGCCTCTACATGAGCTCGGTGACAGAGCAAAGGCTCTGGTAGTTGAATTTTTTGATGCTAACAAACAAGAGGCTAGGCCGAGAACTAGAAGTGTTTCTGCTCGCTGGGTTCCGCCTGAGGTTGATTTTTATAAAGTCAATTATGATGCAGCAATCTTTGATTCGTTGGGTTATGCAGGTCTGGGAGTGGTGATAAGGGACTGTACTGGTAATGTTTTTGCTGCCTTAAGTCAGAAAATTGGGCTATTTTCCTCATTCTGTTGAAACAGCTGAAGCTTTGGCTGCACTTCGAGCTGTCGTGTTTGCTAAAGAATCAAGCATCTTCAAGGTAGTAGTGGAGGGTGACTATTTGAAGGTGGTTCAGGCTTTGAAAGCTAAGGAGCTTTGCAATATTTTGTATGGGACTGTCATTGAGGATGCGCGCAGTCAAGGGATTTCTTTGCAAGCTTGTCAGTCTCAGCATGAGAAGAGAGGGTAACAAGTTGGCTCATGCCTAAGCTAGGAAAGCGGTTTCACCAGCAGATTTTGATGAATGGGTAAGAAAACTACCTAGTGATTTAGATGATGTATTCTTTTATGATTTTTTTGCTTTAGCTTAATAATATGGGCTTACCTTTTTCTAAAAAAAAATACATATATAGACTAATGTTGCTTCGGATTCTCTCTTAAAAGGAAAAAATAAAAAAGAATAAAAAGACACTTCTCCTTCGTATTAAACTTGGAATTACCATTTTTTTTCTCCCTTAGAGCATTCACATCAGTATTTCTATTTGACACATCTATTTTTACACTAAAAACCTACTTTTTCTATTTTACACGTTCACTTTTACAAAACACCAACATCAATTCATTTATTTTACAAGATATTTTAATAAAATATTCATTATACCCTATTTTTTTATTATTTCTCTCTAACTACCCCCTCTTAAATACGCGCTCTCTCACTCTGTTTTCACTCATTTTCTGATTTCTTGCTCTCTCTCTCTACACCCATCTCTCTGCCTTCCTCTTCCAAATCACAAAACCCATTCGCTGAAACCGATCCAGCTCTCCGTCAATCCAGCTCGCCGCCGATGTCCTCCACCAATTCGGCCTCCCTCTGGCGATCCAGCTCTCTGTCGATCCAGCTCGCCGCCAATGTCCTCCACCGATTCGGCCTCCCTCTGGCGATCTAGCTCTCCGTCCCTCTTTCCTTCGCCCCTCCCTCTCTTCCTCCACCACCAATCCTTCGCCTCCCACCCCCAACCGACGACAGCAATGGAAGATCTAGATGATCGGGCGGCAGCACTGGTAGCAAATCCGGCTCCGTTGGGCATTTCGCGTGAGTTTTCTGTTGAGTATGGTTTGGGCTGGGTTTTCTGGTGGGGTTGTACTGTTTTTGGGTTGGGTTTACCGGTGAGTTTTGGTTTAATTTTCTGTTGATTTTGGTCTAATTCTCTGTGCGATGGTTGGTGGTGGCGCTGGGTTTGGTGGTTGGTGGTTATTCTGGCGCACTGGGTAGTTGATAATATTATTTTAATGTATACACGAGCTACAGTACCCGTGTATATTAATTTACACATTTTGAGCAAAAAAATACCCACATCAGTATATAGTTTAGAAGATTATAGCCGAGCTGGTGCGAATGCTCTTAGTATATAGTTTACCACTACATTTAGCACGCCATTAGCTACATTTGCAATATAAACTCTAGAAATTATCATGAAAAAACCATTGTCTAATATATAATTAAGTTTATATAAAAATTTAAGAAATCAATCCTTAATCAATTAAAAGGAAAAGATCACGAAGTGTAAGACAATTCCCACTTGAAATCTCTATATTTAATCAATCATCCTTTTCAAAAATGCAAGACTTCTTTAGATAAAATAATTCATCATTACCGAGAATCGTGTTACTTAATTAACAGTTACAAGATTTTTGAAAGGATTGAAAATGTCCAATACCAATAACATGATTCAAACACTAATTTTAGATGGCCAAGAATCTATGGCTCAATTTACATATCATGCATTACAAGAAAAAAGACTTGTTACAACAAGTACTATTGCAACCAAAAAAAAAAAAAATGGGGTAATATATATACTATTGCGTCTGTCGGTTTTTTATTTTTATTTTTTATAATAGTAATATATTACCTAAATTTAAGATTGTTGTAAGAATTACCTTATTACATCTAAATGTGTTATTGTAATAGCTAAACCTTGTTTTATGTTCAAATATGTTGTTGCAATAAGTAACCACTTATTTCACATAAAAATATTTTGTTGTAATAGGTAAAAGCTTGTTTCATATCAAATGAAGTTGTTATAATAGAGGTCAGGGGTGGCTTGATACATTTGAGGGCCTAAGAAAAAACTAAAATTGAGGTCTTTTATATATTTAAAACAAAAAATACACTTTTGATCCCTATATTTTGACCAATTCTCATTTTGGTCTTTAATTTTTTGGAGCGCCTATGTTGGTCCCTGAAAATCGAAAATCTTTACTATTTTTAGTCCCTATTGTTATTTTGGTAATGAAAATTGTCTATGTGGTAGACAAAGTGCCCTGTTGGTAACTTAAATGCTAGCGTGACTAATAAATAATAATAATAAAATTATTTGGCATTTAAAAATGCCACATTAGCAAAATTTTTAAAAAAATTAAATTAAATTGAAAAACAAACCTTCAATCTAATTAAATTAAATAATTATTTTTTTTTTTTTGCTTTTCATTATTTTTTTTGGAAGAACATAAGAACATGTTCTTCCCTAAATCAAGATGTATCCAACACCGAATTCTTCATGTTCTTCCCCAAATTCTAACACAATTAACACTAAATTCACCAACATATCAAACTCATAAACATGTTCTTCATGTCCTTTTCTCTCTCTCTTTTGCTTTTTCCTCTTTCTCCTCAGCTTCTTCAGTTTCTATCACCCACAGTCTAAAGCCGAACCCTGCTCACCTTCTTCTCCCTCTTGACTGAAATCAGATCTCTCACCCAAAATAGCTCTCTTCTCCATCTTGCAACCGAACCAAAGCCTCTCTCTTCTCACCAACTCTCAAAAATTCCATACCAATTTCACTAGTCTCGTCTCTCTTTGACCAAACCCAAAGCCTCTATCTTCTCGTGTTTGTTTTTGCGTTTTGAATTCATGGGATTGGTGGGAGGTGGAGGTTGTTTGGTGGGCTGTAGGTTTTGTAGGTTGTGGGTTGTGGGTTACTGGGTTTCAAGGGATGTTTGGTGGAGATGGTGGTGGTGGTGGGTTGTGGAAGTGGATCGTTTTGTTGATGGTGGTTGTTGACAGTATGTACTTATGGTTATGTAGTTTCATGCAGTTTCTTTTAATTGAATTAAAAATCCTGTTTTGGTGAATTGATTATCTGACTGTTTGGAAACTTATTTCCGTGCAATCATGTGGGGTCATAAGCAGCATGGAAGAGCTGAATTGTAGAGATTTCTAATTGTTTTACTTGTTCAGGTTTTGTGAACTGTTTTGTAATAATCTACATGTTATTGTGTGAATATCTGTTTAGAATCTAAATGTGAAATGTAGTAGAGATAGAGGTAATGATTATTTCCCCAAATGATCGAAGTTAAATAATTGAACGAATTTTTGTTTCTCTTTTGAGAAACCAAGCCAAATGTTCTGATCCATCTCTATTTTATAATTCTGTTGTTAAAAATATGATTTCTACAACCATTCTTTCTTTTTGTGTCTTTCTTTTTATCTAAGTATTTTACTGCTGCTCTTTAGTTGAATAGAAACTTGTGGGAAGTGAAATATTAATTTTAAAAATCAGTAATAATATATATCATCATTTTTAACCACATTGAATTTGTCTTCATCTCCATCTGTTGACTTGTAAACTTGAAGTGTAGCAGCAGTAGTTATCCTAACAGCTAGTATGGTGTCATTATGTTGTATTTATAGTGTTTTCCAACTTTATACTTATTTCTTTTTCTTTCTTTTTTTCGATTTTATAGGGTGGAGGCCAATGAAGTGGTTGTGAAGCATGCATGGATATCACTTTCAAGAAGGAACTTCTCTTACAAGTTGTGTATATATTTGTATATATTTACTTTTGAAACTATGTGTTTGATCGTAAACTCAACATGTTATGTATATATTTGTATTTTTGAACATATTAATTTGATGAAGTACTTTGACTTTTGCATTTTTTTAATTTGTATATTTAATTTGTTATTGTAGTTCTTAAATAAAATGTTTATATTGTCTTATAATGTCTATATTGCAAGACAAGGTAACAGACAAATTAATGTAACAATTTAAAAATAAAAAAAATAAAAAATAAAAACTCAACCTTTTGCAACAAGGTTGTTTGTTGTAATAAATTATTACAACAAAAATTTTGTTATAATAAATTATTAAAACTCAAATAATATCATATTAGAGTCTTGGAATATAATTTATTAATAAGGCCTAGAGTTTAATTATATTTCCATAGTGGTACTTGTTATATAATTAATGGTAACATTGGGTTTATCAAGAGTTAACAGATAAGCTCGAGGCCTATTGGAGCTAGAATTTTATTTGTCCCTTTAGTCTCACCTCAAGCCACACACTAAAGCTCAATTGGGCTAGCTCAAAAGGTTAACCCAATTAAATAATAAGTTTTTATTTAATAAGAATTATTAAATAAAGTAACTATCCAGACAGTTAAAACGTATGTATGATTAAAAAGTAGAGAAAAACAATTTTCTCTGCAAGATTTTTTTAATACACTTTTACAAGAAGGAAAATCAACGTACTTAAGAATTGATTGAGAAACCACTCATCTTGGGTATCATATGGAATTGGGATGAAAATTGAAGATCTTCTTAAGTCTTGTTTTTGAATTTTACTACATCAAGGTATGCTTTCTCTTCTTTGTTCTAGAATTCAAAGTTATATGTTATCTCTCATGAATGAAGTAAATCCTTGTATTGCTTCTGCTGCGTGTTTTGTATGAGATGCAAAACCATTTTTTCCAACAGCATAAACCTATTGCCTCAGGGTTTATTACAATGGCTTGCAACAACTTTTTGTCGTTGCAATAACACTTTATTACAATGACTTTGTAGTTATTGTAACGATTTTTCCCGTTGTAACATGCATTTTTTTTCATATAGTGATGGTATATCTAACTTAATTGATAGGCATAGGATAATAAATTCTCCCTCCCTTAACTACCAACTTATCCAAAAATAAATCGTTTTTAGGTAGCACCCACAACAAAGATTAACGAAAATATACCTATATTTTGGATAATTTTACTTATGAAGTCCAATTCCAATCTCCTATAATGGCTATGAGTCTGTTTGGTATCACCTTATAAACTCAGTTTTTATGTACATCTTTTTAAAATCTTAATTTTTCCTGTATTTTCTCACTTTTTAATACTTTAGCACACTTTCGTCAAAAAACTAAATTTTCCAAACAGATACCATATCCAAAGGAATGGTTCTTTGCCTTTGCATGTTTATGCTTTTTGCTGGCCTTCAGCAAAAAGCTAGATTTCCCAAACGAATGCTATCTCCAAAGGAATGGTTCTTTGCCTTCGCATGTTTATGCTTTTTGCTGGCCTTCTCACTAGCCAGACAAATGCCAAAGAGATTAGCTCTGGAGCTACAGTAGAGAACGTTCTTTTTTTTCTTTTTCCTTTTTTAATACAGGAGAGAACATTCTTAAATGCACACAGGAAGTGCTAAGAAGAATTGTCAAGTAGGCATTCCTGCTAACCCCTACAAAAGAGAGGTTGCGAATAAGAAAATAAATGTCATATCATGGTAAACATGCAAAGCCTCTCTTTGCACTAAGTTTAAATAAGGCATTTCACGCCTGGGTGGCTCAAGGGATTGATGCTTTATATGTTTAAATTAAGACCTTTTATATACTTAAATTTAATTAAATAATATATAATTTTTACATAAAATCTATTCTTCTAATTTGTTTAGAAGCAAAAACTTTTAGTTTTTTAATGAATTTTTTGTTCATACGTGAGTTGTTCATCTATTTTTTATAATAAGTTTTGTTAATTTCTAAATTCTATCCAAATTAAACCCTTTTGTATAAAGAAAATATCCAAATTAAATCTTAAATATTTAAAAGTTAAAATTTTAGCATGAAATAAGAGTTCTTCTACTACCACAAACAAACTCATAATTTTTTCCACGGCACTTTTATGTGCAAATTGTAATTAGTTGTCTGTCATTTTTACATAAACACTTTTTTTTTTCCACCAATCACAGTCAGCCAGAGTTATGACAAAAGTTGTACATTTTGTAGTAGCACTAATTTTTTTTTTTTAATACAAGATAGAAATTCTACCCTAACTTAATTTAAGTATATATATATGTATAAAACTCTTTCTTGAAAACTTAAATTCTCAACCATTACCCCTCATGCTCTACAAGCACTAGTACTTGTAGTGTAACCATCACCCCATGCATGGTGGTTATCACTAAAATTTTTGCTAAAGGAAAATGGTAGGACCACAAATTTTGCCACAACTTCTCACATAGAAAGTTGTGAATAGTGAAATAAAAGTTGTGACACATGAGTGAGGTCTGGCAAAAATTGTGGTCTTAAGTCCTAACATTACTCTTTAATAAAAGAGTAATTTTGGTATCACAACTTGTACCACAACTCGCCCATGTAGCGAGTTGAGGTGGGTGGAAGTGTGTCCTCACATCATCCCACTAGACTTTTTTTTTTTTGGATAAACAACCCACTAGACTTTTTCATAATAAAATAAACTCTCTTTCATTTTACGTAGGTCAGCACATGCGTAATTAAAGTACAATGTACACTGATGACCACTCATTTTATGTGCAAATTGTAATTAGTTGTTTGTCATTTTTACATAAACACTTTTTTTTTTCCACCAATCACAGTCAGCCAGAGTTATGACAAAAGTTGTACATTTTGTAGTAGCACTAATTTTTTTTTTTAATACAAGATAGAAATTTTACCATAACTTAATTTAAGTATATATGTGTATAAAACTTCTTCCTGAAAACTTAAAATCTTAACCATTACCCCTCATACTCTACAAGCACTAATACTTGTAGTGTAACCATCACCCCATGCATGGTGGTTATCACTAAAATTTTTGCTAAAGGAAAATGGTAGGACCACAAATTTTGCCACAACTTGCTCACATAGAAAGTTGTGAATAGTGAAGTAAAAGTTGTGACACGTGAATGAGGTCTGGCAAAAATTGTGGTCCTAAGTCCTAACATTACTCTTTAATGAAAGAGTAATTTTGGTATCACAACTTATACCACAACTCGCCCATGTAGCGAGTTGAGATGAGTAGAAGGGTGTCCTCACACCATTTCTCTGGGCTTATTTTTTTTTTGGATAAACAACCCACTCGACTTTTTCATAATAAAATAAACTCTCTTTCATTTTACGTACGTCAGCACATGCGTAATTAAAGTACAGTGTACACCGATGACCGCTCATTTTAGTGCAATGCTGCACAAACCACTAAAATGCACCGCCTCTTATCCTCAGGCCCCTCGATTTATATATATATATATATATATATATATAAATTGGCTAACCAATATTTCCATTTTTTGTTTTTGAATTTTGGGTGACTCTTTACAACTTCAACAAGCCTTTCTTCTCTAGAATATTCGATTCTCTTAGACAGACAAGAGAGAGAGAGAGAGAGAGAGAGAGGGAGTCCGGTCCTCACGTGAGGTAAGGTCTTCGGAAAATCTATTTATCTGGGTTTGTTCAATTATGGATAATTGTCTCCTACTTCCCAAGATTAAGGTTGTCTTCCTTGAATTGCTAATATAGTTTATCATTAAGAAATCTTTGTCTTTTCATGGTTTGGTTTTTTGGGTGTAAAAGAAATTATGGGTATGGAGGTTTGTGATTCTTTGAGCAAAGTTTGTTCATTTATTTGTTAATTTTTGCTGGTTTTCCATGAATTATTATGGGATAGATTTTATTTGGGTTGGGTTGTTGTTATTTTTCAATGGATTGGTATTATGAACGAAGGAGTAACTTTAATTGCCATTGAAGTTGAAGATTTTATCTGGGTTTTGTTGTTTTTTCAAGATTATGGGTTTTGTTGCCTGTGTAATTATTAATAATAATTAAAAAAAAAAAAAAACAAACAAAC
Organism: Quercus glauca; assembly: GCA_023736055.1. Classification (NCBI taxonomy): domain Eukaryota; kingdom Viridiplantae; phylum Streptophyta; class Magnoliopsida; order Fagales; family Fagaceae; genus Quercus; species Quercus glauca. The sequence goes on from CM043322.1 coordinate 36,998,722, forward strand.
AATTAGTTTGCTTAATCGCATATGGGAATTTGTATAATTTCAATTATTGGATTACTTGGAGCGAGTGTATTCTATTTGTTTGTTGAAGCATTCTGTGAAAGTTGAAACCTGTGGCATTTTGTGAAGCTTGAGAACTTGAATAAGTGGCTTCCTTGGCACATGATTCCACCTCTACCCATGTCATTTGTGCAGCAACAGATTATATTTTAGTAGAATTCATGTTTCATTACTTCAGCTTTATTCTAAATTTTATTCAAATCTATGAGTGGCATGTGGGGGAGGGGGGGGGGGGGGGGGGCATCATACTTCCTTTTAAATTTACAGCCAATTCAATGTCCCTTTTTGTTTCCTCCTCATCCTTATAGAATCCACACACACACGTGCCAGGACTAAGCTAAGATACTAGTGTAGTCACATCATTTTTGGGTTTCGATAAGTACACATTAACAATCTTTCTAGAAGTTGTTGATTTTCATCTTGGAGCGCGTTTATACTTTGACATAATTTACTTGTGAATGATTATAAATATTTTTCAGACACTGTTTTTCTTTCAGCAAAACATGCAAAATCCAGAGAGTACACAACATATCTCAGTTGTATGGAGGGGGAAGACATTTACCATAGAAATGAATTCAGGTGCTACTATTAAGGAGCTTGGGGTTGAACTGCTAAAATTGACCAATGTCAAAGCAGATACCATGCGGCTGATTGTTCCACAATCCTCCAACAAAAGCTCAAAGCTGTTGTCTCCTTTCTCTGATGAGCAGGCATTCTTAAGTTTGCAAGACACTTCCATAAGAAAGGTATTAGCATTTATTATTCTATATTTGGTTAATATTTTTTAACCATTATGAATGTAAATTTTCCTGATATTAGTATATTATTTTTTGTCTAATAAGTGCTGTTAGTTACTGGCAGCACTTAGCAGGCTCTATCGCTCAACTTTTAGTACTAGCAGCAATTATTATTTTTATTGCTTCTGAGATGAGCTACTTACTTGCTGGCAGCTAATTCAGTACATTATAAATTAAAGTTGAAATCACTCCTCTACATATTTGAAGAAACACAGAGAAACAGAGAAACAAAGAAACAGAGAGAGAGAGAGAGAGAGAGAGAGAGAGAGAGAGAGAGATTTTCTTTATAGAGATAAACTGTGATTGAATGGCTTAACTTACAAATGAGCAAGACTTTTATTTTTTGATAAGTTACAAGTGAGCAAGACTTGTACCAAAAACAAGAATCAGAAAATATCTAGAAACGGTTACAAGATCTGTTAACAACCTCTCACACGTGCACAGGTATGAGCACTAACAAATTTAATACATATACACTAAATGACATCGTTCTTCTTAAGAGAAACAGCACTGTTTGTGACTAACTGAGACACGCGTGTACTGTTCTTAGACGACACCATTTTCGGTGTTACCGTTGGAATAGTGTCATCTTCAATCTCTTCCAATCTGCAATTGGGGCTTTCAATATTAGAGACAACTAATAATGGATGATTGACTTATAATATAATCTAAAGGAGTTATCTCTAGCATTGAAAGGCTTTTTGATGCAGTCATGGAAGATCAATTTTTGATGACTTCACAAATTCATCTATTCAAGATTTATTTTATGGGGCCCACATCCAATTGAAGCAAAATTCATGTGATTTTAAGGGCATTTTTTGGGGTTAAAATGTCTTTTAATCCATGGTTTACAAGTAATGGTTATTTTTGTATACAATGTCAAAACTGTAAGGGCATGTTTGGTAGACTGTAATAGGAGCTGTAATGTAATAGTTATTCCTATGGTTTAGTTATTCTTTAGTTTGGTTATGTTTTTATTACAAGGAATAATCATTCCTTATGAATAGCTATTCTTCAAAATGAGGAATAACTATTCCTCTTTAAAATGTTGTATTAGCTATTCCTTAGTAAGTGCAATAATTTCAAAACTTAATATATTTCCAAATAAACAAACTTTCCATATACATTTAACAATTATAAAAATAAAAAATCATAAAAAATAACACATATCTCTCTTAAATTTAAAAATAACAATTTTTAAGAAGATATAATTGTATGAGTAAGATATTTCGTAAAATAAATATTAAGTTTCATTCTAATGTTATAACTCACAACCAAACTAATAAATAAGTTTAGTTATTACATTACAACATACTTTATTACTAGTAATAAAGATTACAATTCCTGTCTTAATTCCCATTCAGTGTACCTAACGTATCTTAATTGTCTAAAATCTTGTGAATTAAGGGTATTTTTGTAATTATCAATTTTTTAGTTTACTGGTCTAATTAGGAGGTTTTAGTCAAACAGGAGCTCTAGTTCTATTAGAAAATTTTAAGATCTAAAACCTATATAACTGTGTCATATTACTCAAAGAAGAGAAAATGTTTAATAAAAATATTGAGTGTTATTGTTTAGTATTGAGACACATTAGCCTTATTGTTCTTTTTCTGCATTTCTCCTCTTTCTCTACACTTAAATATTCTCACTGTTAACGCTTGTTGTTCATGTACACTGTTCACAAATTGTGGGCAAATTTGATTGCCGTTGCTTCTTATCTCATTTGCAACCATAACTCAAATCTTTTCCCTTCCCTAAACCCTAGCCGTTCCTGAAACTTAAATGATGCAGGACAACCAAAAATATTGTGATGAAAAAAATAAAAAAGGGGAAAGCTAGGATAAAACCTAGGAGTCAGCATGTAGGGTTGCTCAAAGTCAGCAACAAGTGTGATTCGTGTCGGCACTAGTTGTAAAACTAAACAAATGTTTATTATCAATATCTAAATTTTCTTACAAAACTGAAAATTGTGCTTAAATAGAGAACAAAATGCATAAAGAAACCCTAATTATTAAATGACTGGGCGTGAGTATTAGCAAGTTTCATCTATAAGGCCACAAGTTGGGTCATCTTCTTTTTGCTTCTACGCCCATAAGTATATATAATAGGAGGCCCATATCTTGTGTCCGCACCATTAACCCTTCTTTCGAAAAATTTTAAACCCTAAATTCACAAATTCTACTAACTCTAGACCTAGCATGAGCACACATTCACTGGGATTCATTTCTCTTTGTCAAATTGTTTATATGGTGTGTTTACTGATAGGATGTATTGTGAATTTAGATTGTTTATGTGAAAAAATAAAAGGTGACTTTAGACAGTTAGAGCATGTTTGGTATGCTGTAATAAATCTTGTAATGAAATGCTTATTCATTTGGAATAGCTATTCAATAGTTTGGTTGAATTTTTATTACATGGAATAGTTATTTAGGAATAGCTATTCCTTAAATTGAGGAATGCTATTCCTGTCTGAAGGTATGTAATAGCCATTCCTTAATATTAATCTAGAAATTATTATATTTCCAAAAAAAAAAAAAAAAAAAAAAACTATTGTGATGTGAAGAATAATTATAATATTACATGGAATAGTTATTCATTAGGAATAGCTATTCCTTAAATTGAGGAATATTTAAGGAATGATACTCCTCTCTTAAAGGGATGCTATTCCACTCAAAAGGGATGTAATAGTCATTCCTTAATATCACTTTAGAAATTATTATATTTCCAAAAAAAAAAAAACAATCTCTATGTGAAGAATAATTATAATAATTACAAAATTATTATGTTTCCAAAAATGCAGATTTGTGGTTTTATTTCTATTTCACAACGAATTAATAGGAATAGTTTTTTTTTTTTTTGATAAGTAATAAGTTTTATTGATATCAAAAAGGAACACCCTAGTACACAAGGAGTGTAAAGGGGTCAACAAATCAATACAAAAATTGCAAGAATCTAGGAAATCAATAAAAGAAGGGAATGATTGTTTTTTCAAAGCAAACAACCAATCTAGTAAAGTTCTAAAAAAGAAAAGCTTGAGGTCCGGAATAGATCTCTCAATATCTTCAAAACATCTACTATTTCTCTCCCTCCAAAGACACCACATTAAGCAATGAGGAACGATGGACCATATATAACCATTTCGATGACGACCAAAGCTGCCTTGCCAACACCCTAATAGCTCCAAAACAGTATGCGGCATAACCCAAGTTACATCAAATAAACCCAAAACCATAGACCATAGATCCATAGCAACGGGACAGTGAAGGAAGAGATGGTCAACTGATTTACCATTACTCTTGCACATGTAGCACTAATCCAAAATCCACACCTTCCTTTTTCGTAAATTATCAATCGTCAAGCATTTCCTTAAGGCAGCAGTCCAAACAAAGAAAGTTACTCTGGAGAGAATCTTCTGCTTCCAAATACTTTTCCAAGGAAAACCATAAAGAGTAGGACTAACTAAAATTCTATAATAATCATTAACCAAGAACCCCTTATCTTTGCTAGGTATCCAGCACAACTTATCCTCACCAAACCCCCTTATTGAAGAACCATATATGGTTTCCATGAAGCTTGACATAGTTGCTAATTCCCGAGCGTGCACGCCCTAAAGAAGCTCACATCCCAAAAGAGGACTCCATTGTAGGACTTCATAAGCTCAGCCACATTAGCCTCCTTATTCCTACAAAATCTGAACAGGTCAGGATAGCTAACAGCAAGAGATGTCTCTCCACACGGTCGGTTCTTGTCAAAACTTCACCCTAGACCCATCACCAATATCATACAGAATATGGCGTGAGAAAGAAGGCCATCCCTGACTGATACTTTTCCTTAAACCAACACCATAAGGACCGTTCACAGATCTGGTACACTAGCCCCCCCACACACGTCCATATTTCATCTCTATCACTTGTCTACAAAGGGCGTCCTTCTCAATCCCAAATCTCCATAGCCACTTCCTAAGTAAAAGCTTCATTGAAAAGTCTTATCTTCCTTATCCGTAAGCCACCCGAAGAAATAGGAGCACAAAAAGTAGCCCATTTAACCAAATGAATGTTAGGTTCATCACCGAAACCACCCTATAAGAAATTCTAATGAAGCCTCTCAATTCGGTTAGCCACACTAGCAGGTATAGGAAATAAAGATAGAAAACAAGTGGGTAAATTAGATAGGGTGCTTTTGATTAGAATGACTCTACCTCCTTTGGATAAATACAAGCGTTTCCAACCCGCCAATCTCCCCTCCATTTTCTCCAGAATCGGATTTCATATAGTCTTATCCTTGAATTTAGCACCCAAAGGAAGACCCAAATATTTCATTGGAAGAGTACCCAGCTTGTGGCCAAGAACATTCGGCAACAAGTCAAAAGCCTTCTCAACATCCAGTTTACAAATCAGCCCTGACACCCCAGACTTCAATCTACTGTTAAGACATTCATTAGTAATAAGAGCAGGGTCAAGGATCTGTTTGTTCCTCACAAAAGCTTTCATTAGTAATAAGAGCAGGGTCAAGGATCTGTCTGTTCCTCACAAAAGCATTTTGAGATGCTGAGATTATATCCCCCATAACCATGCAGAGTCAGTTAGCCAAGACTTTAGCAATAATTTTATAAACCCCCCAACAAGACTAATGGGCCGAAAATCCCTAATCTCACTTGCTGCATGTTTTTTAGGGATGAGAGTATTAAAGGTCGCGTTTAAACTTTTCTCAAACTGACCTTTAGCAAAAAAATGATGAAATACGGCCATAAGATCAAGTTTCACAATACCCCAGCAAGCTTGGAAAAAACCATTGAGAAACCATCTGTTCCAGGAGATTTATCACCATGAAAAATCTAAATGACATCAAAAATTTTTGCCTCTTCAAAAGGTCTCTCTAACCAATCCGCATTATCGCCGGATATCATTGGAAAAACCAACACATCTAGAAATGGTCGATCCACCTGCTGCTCAGAATACAAATTCATGAAGAAATGAGTAATGCAGTCTGCAATCATACCTTGATCCGAAGACAAGGTACCATTAACCATTAGGCTTTCAATACCATTATTTTTTCTGTTAGAATTAGCCATTCTATGAAAGAATCTGGTATTGGCGTCCCCTTCCTTCAAGTGCAACACCCTAGACTTTTGTCTCCAACTAATCTCTTCTAAAAGAGTCAACTTTTCAATATCTGTACGAAGATTAACTTGTTCTAACTTCTTCTCAGCTGTTAATTTGTTGTCTCCTCTTTAGCATCCAAAACATTCAACTTGCTCCAAAGGTCCTGTTTCTTATATGTGACATTGCCAAACTCCGTTTCGTTCCACTTTTTTAAATCCAACTTCAAGGCAGCCAACTTCTTAACTGGTATAAACCTTAGGGTTCCTTGGAACAAATAGGATGCCCACCACGTCTTCACTTTGTCAACAAAATTTTCCACCCTTAACCACATATTTTCAAAACGGAAAGGAATTCTACCTCTTCGCTAACTCCCACCCTCCAACAAAATAAGAAAATGGTTTGAAAGTACTCTAGACATCCTTTTTTGTGTAAATTGTGTGAAGTGATCTGCCAACGGGGCGAAAAGGAACCGATCTAGTTGAGAAGTCGAGGATGTATTGGACCAGGTGTAAAGGCCCCTTTTCATAGGTATATCCATCAACCCATGAAGAGAGATAAAGTCAGAAAATCCATACATAGCCCGAGAGTAGCTAGCAGCCCCCAGTCGCTCTGATGGGAAACAGATTATATTAAAGTCACCTCCTAAGCACCATGGCAAATCCTACCAACTGATCAGCCTGATTAGTTCCTCCCACATCAACCTACGCCTTTTGTTCAAATTTGGCCCATATACGCCTGTAAAAGCCCACTCAAATTGGTTACCAACATTTTTAAACTTGCATGAAACCGAAAAATGCCCCACAGCTTCCTCCATTTTTTCCTCAACCCGTATATCCCACATTAATAAAATACCTCCAGAAGCACCTTCAGAACCCAGGTACAACCAATCTATGTATGGACAACTCCATATACTTCGATCAATACCTCTAATAATCCATTCTAGTTTGGTATCTTGCAAACACACAATATCAGCCTTCCAGGATCGCAACCAATTACGAATCTAAAGCCTCTTTTCAACTTCATTCAGCCCTCTGACATTCCAAGAAAGTAACTTCAAATTCATTGAGCAACAGAGAGAACCCGATCCCTATTAATAGCACTTCGCCTAGAAGAGGTAGAGCCATAATTAATAGAATTGAACAACCCCTTCAACTCTCTTAAACCTTTCACCCCCAAACATTTTAAACCATGTGTTTTCTTGTTCGCTTCAGCCCTCCAATTTAATTCAACTTCAACAGCTAATAAAAATTCTGTTGCTTGATCTTTCAAACCCTCTGGGGACGTGCCAAAGAAGCTATTGAAATTATTGAATCTCCTCTAAAACCACTCTGAGTAAGGTTCATGCCTCTTTGAACTATCCACACCCACAAACCTCTCCACATCCACAGCTGTCTATTCTACCATGGCCAAAGGTAGAGAAAAAGCAAGTGGTTCAACATCTAGAGGTTGATCAGCATCCTCCAAATAGGTATCCGATACCCAGTCCTCCACCAGCACTTCATCCTCTTTGATAAGAGCCGATGACACATTCATAATGTCAGAAGGCTCCAACAGAACTAAGGCCAACTGTTTTTGCTTTTCCAATACCTCAGTAGCTTCACACCGTAGCAAAGAGATCTGAATCGGAACCGCAACCCTCCTTCCGTCGTGTAATTCAAGTACCCACTGCTTTGGATTCCCCCATTTCTTGACTATATTGCCAGAATGCTCCTGAAGAATCAGTCAGAAGTCTCGCTCTAAGCTCTCGTCACTATCTGTGGTACATGCCAACTCATTCCTGGCCTCATCGGCCTCGTCGGAGCCGAGAAGCTCAGCCTCGACTACATCGGAGGCTTGATTCGAGTCAGTCAACTCTGATAACTCATACTTGGCGTCATCAACCTTATCGAAGCTAAGAAACTAAGCAGCGACGACATCAGAGACCATTGATGACATCAACGGCATTATCGGCACATCCACCACATTGGTGCTCAGAATATTTATAGCTGAGCACACCGAGAGCGATGGAAGCGACAAAGACTTACCTGGAGGTTGGGTCTCTCGAATCGGGAAAGACAAGGAGGTCAGCTCTTTTGTTTTGGGCCGCCAAACCAAAGTGGGCTTGGGCTTAAAGTTATTTAAATGGGTTGGGTTGAGTGGTTTGGCTTTAGAGAGTGCAGTGGGCCTAAGGACAACTTGCGTGGGCTCAACACCAGATGAACTTACTCGATCCACATCCTAAAAGTTGGGAGCACTTAACTTCCCACTTACCATTCAGCCCATGCTCCAAACTTAAAAATACTTCTAGCGACAAAGGAGATTTAGTGCCATTAAGAGCATTGTCTTTAATCTCAAGCATGATTTCAGCCCTAGGTACCGCTCTTTCCTTCCCAGCTCCCCTATCGCGCGAATCATGGTTCAGATTGCTTAAGTTTGTTTTGTTTGAATTTTGAATATTTGGCATTAATTGTTTTCCTTTTTTGCTTCCACCATTGTCTTTCCGATCACCATCCACCGTTGCCGACAAAAAGGATTTTTGTTGTCTGAACTTTTGCACTGTCGGGTTCAAGACAGATTGAGATGGCGGTTTGACGGCAAGTGTGTCAGGAGCAATATCCTTACGTAGATGAAATCCAAACCCTCTCCACCCACTACCCAGCTTCTTTCCAGCACAATGATGAAACCTTTCTGACGGCCATGAACAAGTTCGGAGCTCATAAGAAAGCTTCCATGTGCATTGGAACCCAGTTGCAAAATAAAAACCTTATTACCATCCTTGAAGGTTCTTGCAAAATTTCCAGGAGGTATATTTGACATGAGATCCTCCACCATAGTTAGCAAACGTTTAGCACTCTCTTTACCCATGAAAACTGACTAGAAAGAATCATTATTTCTTTCATCAAAACTGACTAGAGAGAATCATTATTTCTTTCATCATATATATCCATAACATGTAATAAGTACCTCCCTCCTTAACCGAAAATTCAAATTCTTTGAACTCGACGAAAAAGAAAATGGAACTTCCCATGATAACCGAGAAAAAGAAAAACCAAAGAATTTTGTGACTAATCTGAGGTAGCTAGGCCTCAACTAATAGGAATAGTTATTTCATTACATCACCTTTTATTCTCAGTAATACGCATTACCATTCCTAACGTAATTATCATTTAGTTTACCAAGCGTATGCTTATTGTACTTAAGATATCTTCTCAAATTGTAGACAAGTTTGATTTCTTAAAAAGATGCAATGGACACATAAAAGGAGTTAAATTGGGTTTAAAAATCTTTAAGTTGAACTTCCACGACTGGATTTTACAGAATTTTCCACATGCTTGCAAAAAATCAGCCATCTCTTTTTTTCTTTTCTTTTTTGATTTTGTTAATTCTTTATGCTGAAAGATCATTCATCATGTCTTGCGAGTCCACTGATTGCCTGTTTCTTATAATTCAGGGCAAGTCTATCAGAATGATGGGAGTGTCTGAAAGTGAGGTTGATGAAGTTCTACAAAATGCAAAAGCAGACTTGAGGATAGCTGGATTCGAAGAAGAGGAAAAGAGACTGAGGCAGCGAATATCCGGCAGACCTCATGCTTCACTGAAACTTCCACAAGGACGTTATATCTTTCGTGATTTTCGCACACTAGAGATCCCAGGAGTAGAGGTGTGTTGACTTTGCTAATTCCTTTTACCTCATATAATTTGTAGCTTAGGTAGAATGGGTGCTGTGTAGATAAAGAACTATATGTAAAAGAGAGAGGGTATAAAGGAAAGACAGAGAGATTTAGTCACTTTTTCTTTTTCATTTAATGAGCTCTTTTTTTATCTAATAAGTTACTTGATACTAATATATTTATAATTGTGCAATATGGACTTGAAATATGTTTTGAAAGAAACGGAAAGATAGACTTGTACATCAGTCTTAGACAGAGACACAATTGTTAGACACCGTGGCTATGACATATTCTGGTCTATATGCGCGTGCGTGTGCATCTATATATATATATATATATATAGGAGATCTGCTGGGGCACATATAGTCTATACCAATTAAAAAAAAAAAAAATACACAATTGCTGAAATTTACAGGTGTGGCTAGTTGCAGCTTTTGTAAAGATCATTCATGTGTTTGAATTATGAGTTGAACATTGACTTCATCATGAACTTGACTATGAAAACTGTTAGGAAGGGTGCCTTACTAAAATTCTTTATATGTTATCAAGATTCATTTGCAATCATCTACCGATAAATGATACTATGTAACTATTTTCTTTTTCGCAGACAATAATATTTACTAAGAGTAGAATGTGGGTTGGTAGGTTTTTAGGTGAAGTCTGGATCTGGAAATATGTTTTTCTATGAAAGGATATACAGATTGAATGGCAATTTTTATTTTATAAATGTACATGCTTTGAAGTGAATGTTTTTGTCTTTCCTTGGAATATGTGCTTCTAGAAGAAAAAAATCAAGCTGCCAATATCTTGAACTGATTATTGATTGATTTGGTTGTTACTTGTTCACAGTTGAATCCCCCAGCTTCTGAGGCGTTGAGAATAATGCACATGCTCGCTGCAGATCCTGGAATTGTTGCTATTATGAACAAGGTGCATTGGATAAATTGGGCACACTTAAATTTTTTTTAACAAGCTCCCATCATTTTGTTATGTCATCATTGATGAGTTGTATTTTGGTTGTTCTTTACAGCATCATTGGTGTGTAGGTATTATGACTGAGATGGCACCCATTGGTTATGTTGGCATAAGTCCCAAATGCATTCTTGGTTTTAACAAGGTAATGGCCATTCTAAACATAAGTATATATTTCATTAGTGTTTTATTTTCTTTAATTTTTTGTCTTGCTGACTCTTATTTTCGCAGAATTATGGAGAGGAGATATCTCTGCGTCTTAGAACTGATGACCTTAAGGGTTTCAGGAAGTATGAGAGCATCAAGAAAACTCTTTTGCATGAACTTGTAAGTTAAATAACTTTTCAGTGTGAGAGGATTGTGCTTTTGTATGTGCATGTGCACGTATGTATGTCTCAGTGTCTCATACAGACAAAATGTTACTGTTTAATGAATGACAAAATTACTTTGGTTATTCAACATAAAATGAGATTGTAGGCAATAGCACTTGGTTGAGTTGATTTTGAACCAGCTGGTTGGTATTGAGAAAACTCAAATTATTCTTTATTGCTATCAGGCTCACATGGTACACTCTGAACATGATGCCAACTTTTATGGTCTGGATAAACAGGTAAGAACATGATCTCTTTCATGTGTTTTCATGTTTTAAGTGCAAATTTTACTTTAAGCTCATTACTGAGTGGGCATTTCTTGATTTGATGTGTTTTTTCTTTTTTTTCTTTTTTTCTTTTCGTAGTTGAACCAAGAAGCTGCTAGTTTAGATTGGACAAGATCAAGAAGTCATACCTTGAGTGGAGTACAGTATTCAGAAACTTATGGGGATTCATTTGTTGGAGACAGTAGTTATTCCGCTCAGAAGCTTGGAGGAAATACATCAGATCAGCTTGCAAGTGCTCGTGCATCTTCAGTTGCTGCTGCTTATCGTCGTTTAGCAAATGCTTCTGAAAACAGCTTGGGAGGGTCTATAGTAAATGAAGAACCTGACCCTGATGATTCTGGGTTCAATACACGTGAAGAAGATGATTCTATGTATTCCATAGAGGAAGAAAACTTGGATATTTGGAGTCCAAATGAAGCTGAGAGAAAAACTGCTTATGAGCCTGATCCTGATGATCATTCTGGCAATCATAACAAGCTTGAGCCTGATCCTGATGATTCACTGGGTGGGGAAACTTTGGAGTCTGAATTTTATCCAGAATTTACTGGAAGTAAAACAATATTTCAACAAGATTTCAATAACGCTGGGCCAACACAACTCTTGCCTCCTCCAGAAACCAACTTGATGCTGAGAACCTCAAAGTTGCATGAAGAACCTGATCCTGATGAATCTCAGGAGATGGAGATTGTGGACAGCGGAACTCAAACAAGCAAAAACATTGAAGAACCTGATCCTGATGAATCTCAGGAAATGGAGATTCTGGACGGCAGAATTCAAACCAACAAAAACATTGAAGAACCTGATCCAGATGACGCGGCAGAAAAGCAGAATGGTTTGGAATATGGAAACATCATGGGACTAGATCTGGATGATTACCCAGAAAATGAGACCAGCAGAGATCAAGCCTGTCTAAAGAAGGCTTATAAAGAACCCGATCCAGATGAGTCTCAGCCAAATGGAGTTCTGGCAGAGCCTGATCCTGATGATAATTTGGTGCATCCACTGGGAATATCAAGAATGCAAACCTATGAGCCAGATCCAGATGATCAAGAACTTCAAAGAATCCAAGACCCTGTTACGGTTGTTTGTAGCCGTCTGCAGAAGGCCATTGAAATGCTGCGAGGTGAAGTTACTCCCATGGAAGCTGCTGCAGTACTACAAACTCTGTTTAAGATAATTAGGTACACTTGTCAAATCATTGATTTCATTCATCCTTTTTTTATTGAATTTTTCTTTTTTGGTGGGAAGACAGAAACACAGGGTTTTCCCTCCCAGTTAATACAACTGGCCTGCATTTGCAAGCTCTTGCACTGAGTTTGCTTAGGAAGCCCCCTGCATATATATAGGCCAGCAATATCATCAGTTATCCAATCTAGTTTTGTACTTTATCTATTGAGTTATTGACAAATGCTGGAATTATGTGTATTTGCTTGCAGGAATGTCATTGAACACCCAAATGAGATGAAATACAGAAGACTGCGAAAGGTATAATTATTATTTCTCTCGACCTTAGTGAAAGACCAAAACTTTGCATCCTAGAGTTTCCTCATTAAATTTTTAATTGATAGCTAATGGGTTATGCATTTGCAGGCTAATCCCATAATCAAAAGGAATATTGCGAATTATAAAGGTTTGCTTTTTTTCTCATTCTAAGTATCAATTTTACCAAGTCCTGTGAGAGTCACTGGAATTTGTCTTGAGTGAAATTGTTGGTAGGTCCCAGATATTTGAAAATTATGAACTGGAAGCTGAATGGAGCTAGAAAATGATATATAAGCTTTGGAATTTCAATGTCTTGTTAGGTGTAAATAAAACATGCATGAGAGAGAGCCAGTCGGTTGGAATCACAATATTGCTGTACCATGTTCAATCTTGCATTGACATGTGCACTGAATGGAGGGTTGGACCTTCAATCTCTTACAGGATGAGATATATTAGCCATGTCAAACTTGACATATGTTAATTAAAGATGGCATAAGATAGATTATGTGAATTTGGCAAATCAAGGGACATTTTACTAAAGTTTTCCACTTACCAAATGCTACCCCAAGGGATTGCATTAATTATGTCATATTACTATATTAGTGACCATAGAAATCTCACCCTAATCAGATGGAAGGGGTGAAATTAAATATTTACCAGATCTATATAGGAAGTCAACTTTATGACATCTCTAAAATGAGGGCCATTGGCATTGATCCCTCTCTGGTTTTTGTGCTTGCAGCTGCTATGGAAATTCTTACTTTGATTGGTTTCAATGAAGATGTTGTGTCAGACGAGATTGGAAAGGCTGAAGCTTATATAGTTTTGAAGCGGAATGATCCAGGGCTATTGTGGCTTGCAAAGTCTTCCCTTGAAGCATGTATTGCTTACTAATGGTAGAAGCGCAAAATTGATGAAGAACTTTTAAAACAGTAAATGTGCCATGTATAGGTTTTGCATTGTATTATAGTTCACAAAATACAGGATTGTACATTTGTGCTGTGATATATCAAGTTGATATTAGACTATTAAATGTAGATAAAGGGGTTTGGGTTTGGGAATCCGATGTCAGATAATTGCATGGTTACGGTTGTGTTATTGTCTAATTATGGAAGTTCTTGATAATATACAGAAAGATTATTACAAGTTTTATTGTATGTTGTTTTTAAAGCATTTCTGATATTAGTTTATGTAAAGCTGTAACAACTCTTCTGATGCTACCATCATATGGTGATACAAGTACAACGATCAGCATGTGACAAAAGGCCTGTGAATCAAAAGCAATTTCACTACCAAAGAGAGACTCCACACTTTATACGGTAAACTCGTAGAAGGATTGGATGTAATTTTAGTTTCAATTTGGTTAGGAAGAAGGAAATCGAGATTGTACGCAATTCATACAGTAAGTTTTTATGATAGAATGGCTGCCCATTGGAATACTATGTTGAACACCTTTCTCCACTTTTGTTCACAACTTCTAACAATGCACTTATTACAACATTTTACACCGTTAGGCAAGTTCCAAGGCCGAAGATGACATTGAACTCAGAAGAATAATAAGTTTATGGAAAAATATGTAGAAGTTTTATTAAACTGTTCAGGTCGAGATTCCAACACCATATCTAAACTTCAGCATGAATCGATATCATTCTTTACTTTCATAGTTCTATAAAGCTCAGCTCCCCCCTCTCTCTTAGGGTGTGTTTGTTTGGAGATGAAATAAGGTTAATAGAAAACTTTGGAGAAAAAATAAGAGAGAAAATAGGAAAGGGTGTTGTTTGGCAAGGAGGGAGGGAGAGAAAAAATTTTGGTGAGGTCCAGGCATTTTTCACCTACGCCCACCTAAAACTTGTCTTTCCAAAATGGAGAGAAAACATGGTGGAAGGAGTTTGATAGGTAAATGACAAAATTGCCCATTGCACTAATTTCATCCTGTTGCCTTGGTTTTCTTTTCTTTCCTTTTTTTTTCTTCTACCTGCTTTCTTAGGTATTTGCTCCTTTTAAGGCATTTATTATTATTATTATTATTATTATTATTTTCACTTCCTGAGAACGTTGCATACTTTTTTTTTAATCCTTTTTTCTTTTTACTTCCTAGGCCGTATGTGGTGTTATTTATTTTATTTTATTTAATTAGACATGATTTTTTTCTGGACATAATTTTTATTGTTTAATAAATTTTGGTGATTGCCTTTTTTTTTTTTTTTTAATTGCTTGTCACTTGTTTATTTTAATTGTGCATCATTTTTTAACAAGGGTATATGAGTAAATTTATACAAACTCACTTTTTCTATCCCTCCACTTTTTCACTCCCAACCAAACAAAGATGAGAAAAATAAAAATATTTTCTATCCTCCCACCATTTTCTATTCTCTCATTTTTCCACCCCTCCAACCAAACACACCCTAATGAGAACCTAAAGCTAATAGGATCAAGCGGACTGTAGTGAGTGCTTGTCTTCACTTGCAAGTTGCAACGTGGAAAATAGGGTCGCACGGGCCATGAAGGATGTGTCTTCTATTATAAATATAATTTCTCCGTTTCAAGCAAAACGAAAGAATTTATCTATCTAAATTATTTGTAAGAGGATTCTCCTCTTTGGATTGGATTTTTATGTGATTTAAAAATACTCCTAAACTCTACATTTAATAGGGAAAAAACTTGAGGACAACCCGTTAAAATACATATATATCCAACTCTACTTAAAATGCCTACAAATAGGACGCTCTTTTATTAATCCATATTTTCAAAACAAACTTATCAATTTTTTTTTTAAATGAAAATTATGACACTATACCAAAAAAAAAAAAAGCCTCATCGCACACGCAAAGTGTGTGATGAGGCTAGTTTTACAAATAAGATTTTAGTTGTTTGTATCTAAAGTACATAAGACTGTTATTTAAAATTTTAAATAACATGACACTAAATGCACTTTTAGATTTATAATATTTATAGGTTCTAGTTAACTCAACTGATAAAATTTTTTATGGTTGAATAAGAAATATGGAATTCAATCCCTGCCTACGTCAAAAACCGATTGGTGTCTTGATCTGATGATGATAAAGAGTACAATCATCAGAAGTGATCACCATAGATTGAAATTTTATATATAAAAAAAAATTATAATATTTAATCTTGACCATAGAATTAAACCCGTTAAATGGAGATAATTATTTTTCTATTGATTTATATGAAAATGGGAGTTAAAAAGATGCCTTATATTGATTGTTAAATTTGGCCTCTGGGTACCTAATGGAAAAGTCATATTCCCTTTACCCTCATGAGTTCTTCCTTCATGATGAATGCAGGCGGTTGCTGCACTTGTATAGTATAGTAAGTGCGGCCAAAGAGACACTAACCAAAGCCGCTCACTCCGGGAAAGAGGCAAACATGCATGTAAATGTAATGCATACAAACTAAGATCATATCACCTACCAAATCTTAGGACATGTATAATACATTACATTGGATGGTGATTAAAAAAATTATGTAGGGTATGAGAATCAAATTGACAGTAATACAAAAAAGTTATTTCTATTTATCTTATTGATTACACTAGAAGTAGAAGGAACTACAGTATAAATCTATATTCCATAATTTCTCTCCTCTGACCACCTCCACACGTCTTCAGCTATTGATCTTCTTGTTGGCAAAGGCTACAGCCTGCATCACTATCAAATCTTCAAGCTGCAGCACGATCTCAATTACACTAGCAGCTCCTTTAAGCGCTTCGATCAGCTAGCATCACTCATTTTGAGCCGCTGATGATGTATCTTTGAGATCATAGATTCCTACACAAACTATAATTGACTCAAGAATGTTGGCTACTCCTTAAATGTGCATGAGAATGGCTACAAATATTTTGGCACTGTGAAGCAGTTCCATTGACCACCACACCCTTGAGTACGAGGGAATTAGGTTAGTTTTCTTCTTCTTCTTCTTCTTCTTCTTCTTCTTTTGGGGTGTGTTGGGGACCAATATAAACTTAGGAATACTTTTTCACCAATTTAGATTTATTACTTAAAGAATAACTATTCCCTGTAATGAAGGTCAACTATATAGCTATTTTGAAAAAAAAAATGATACTCTATTTGAGAAATATTTGTGTATCAAACATTTCTTTAATGCAATGGACAATGATTTTATGCAGCATAATCTGCAAGAATGGCCTATATACCGACGTATAGCCTTTTAAGTAAACCCTAAACCCTCCAAACCACACCACAACCACACACCCCCCCCCCCCCCCCCCCCCCCAACCAAAAAAAAAATAATGAAATTTAAATCAAGAGAGCATTGAGGAAAGAGATAGATATACCCTACTAAATCACTTGTATAATATTTGGAATGAGTCAATATGACGTTGCACTTTTGAACATTAGACTCGAGAAAACAAGGCACCCATACTGACCAACATGTCAAATCTTACAAACCAAAACGTTTTCTGAGAATTTTACTCCCACTTTACATCCAAATTGTGTTAAAAAGAAACTCTGAAAGTCAGGAATTTAACTTCTGACCACGGGATCTCGCAAAAGATAAAGAGACTGGAAAATCAAGAACCATCCATTTGAATATCACTGCCATTTGGATTCAGTATATTATCATTATTATTCTGAGTCTGGCCGGCTCCAAAAGTAAACTCGTTCAGAGCAATGTCTAAAGGAGGACGGGCAAAAATAGAGGTTGTACCAACATTGCTGAAAGCAGGAACAGAAACCGGATCATTAACCTTTGGGAAGCCAAAGCTAAACGAAGGAGGCACACCTGTAGGTGCAAAAACAGGCAGGACAGGGTTGCCAGGATCAATTGATCCAAAGATCTTCTGCTCATACTCCTGCAGTTGCTTGTAGACAGCTACATTAAGAAACAAAGAAATGAAAGTCAGAGATATGGGGGCCATCTCATTCATACTCCTGCAGTGGTTGATTTCAACTAATATGCATGCTTTAATTATTTGCAAGACAATTCCTTCAAATGATTAAGAGCTATCAAGAGCAATTCATCACAGCATCAGAATGGGACAGCTGCTATGCGAGTAATGTCTTGCAAAATGAAAAACTTTCAGAAGTTAAAAGATTTGAAATATGAAATTTGCATGCTGATCCAACTCCATTTAAGACCCCAAACAAAGAGGATTAAGAAAAGGGGAAAAATAAAGGAAGTTATAAAAGATATCGGTTTCAGGTTTCAACCCATCCACCTTGCAATGTTCCAGAATCCACTATAGATTCCAATCAGCTTGCATAGCTTAACCAGTTAAAATCATGATCGGGCTTAACAATGTGGTAGTCCTTTCTGATATTCCATTTAACCAATTATCTGCAAAATAGCTAATAGCTAAGCAATTTGATGCTTCTTCTTACAATGCGAAAATAGACCATGTGCATACCTTCAGATAATTCAACAGATGGTCTCCGCTCTTTCACCCACTGGTAACTTTGGGCAAGTCTCCATCCTTTGGACTTCATCAAGTAAGCCATTACAATTGCTGGTGACCTGTCAAGGGAACAAAATGAGTACATCAGAAAAAAACATTTGGAGAATCCAAATCATGAGTATGGAGGCCCCATTATGTCCAAATTATATTCCACCACTAAAAGCTCTGGGATAGGGGCCCGCTAGGGTCTTTCACTATGGCTGGTATGTGATGCCCTATTTATAGCATTCTTGATGCATTTGCGGGTGGGTGGCTGACAGGTGTGGCTATTTGTGCTTTCTGTATGTTAACCTTAACCTTGCATGTGCAGGGGGAGGGGGAGAGGGCAAGAGACCCAAATTATTTTGCAGTAAAAATTTACCTATTTTTTCCAGACATGCAGTGCACCAGAACACGAGCTTTGTCCCTTTCACATTGCTCTGCAAAATCAAGCAAAAGTGAACTCAAACTGTCATCTAAAGTAACTGAGAATATCTTGTGGTACAATTAAAAAGATCCAACAGTTAACCTTTAGTAAATTAGTCCTAAAGTTTATTGTAAGCCACTTGGTTTCATTATAAATAAGCTAGCTAAAATTTGTTTAACCAAACTCCATAGGTCAATCATAATAGACAACCTTCCTTTTGTCAATCTTTAACTTCTTAAAATGCTGACATTAAAGATTTGTTCTGCACAGTGACTGATTTTATTGCATACGTTTAAATCTGTATTCTTTTTTTTTTAGAGATAATTTCAATTATGGCATCCACTCTTAAAATTGCTCTTTATCATCAGACCAAGACACCAATTGGTTTTTTGGTATAGGCAGAAATAGAACCTAAGATCCTTTATTTGACAACAAGAGACTTTATCAACTGAGCTAACTAAAACCCACATTTAAAATTGTAATCTTGTTTTGTCAATCTTGATGATATCAGAAATAAGGGCTTTCCTCTGTTATCCTTCTGACCCTCCATTAGCCACTCTTAGTCCAAGTGCCTTACATCATTTGCTTAGGGTCCTATGTAAAAATGGCTCCAC
Source organism: Quercus glauca (assembly GCA_023736055.1). Classification (NCBI taxonomy): domain Eukaryota; kingdom Viridiplantae; phylum Streptophyta; class Magnoliopsida; order Fagales; family Fagaceae; genus Quercus; species Quercus glauca. The sequence continues at coordinate 37,017,900 of CM043322.1, forward strand.
CAGAGGAAATAAATCACCAAGAGAGAGAGAAGGATAACCAACATGAGGGTCAGAGGGTGACAAGAGAACTCACCCAAAGGTGTATCTAAAGGCTGGGAGGCCTTAAAGGCTGTGGGACTCTTGGGAATATTTTGCTAATGCAGGATAGAAGAATAGTAAGAGAGGGGGGGGGGGGGGGGGGGGGGTGGGTTTGGAAGACAATTGGTCAGGCACATATACTCTCTCCACACTTTTCAGCTCTATATAAGATGGCTTTCACCAGATTTTTTCGAGGTGTAAGCACCTAATGATAACTGGATGAGGTCCGTTTTATGAGAGGAATCAAGAGACATAGGGGACAAGTGGAGCAATCCATGGTGCATTGCTGGGTATTTTAATGTTGTGTGATTTCCCAGTGAGAGGAAGACTTACGCCAACAACGGGGGAATTTTCAGATTTGATTGATGAGAGACATTTAATTGTCCTTCCTCTGGGGGAGAAATTTTTACCGGATCTTATAATCATGAGAAACCCACCAGACCTGGATTGATCCTTTCTATTTTCGACAGATTGGGAGGAACAATTTGAGAAATCCATCCAAAGTATTCTAACTCAAGCTGTGTCAGACTATTGTTCCATCCTTTTAGACGGTGGCGCTCTCAAACATGGCAAAGGTCCGTTCAATTTGAAACATGTGGTTCAACGCTGAAGGATTTCAGGAAAAGGTGAAGCTTTGGGGGAGAATTATCAGTTTGACACTAGCTATGTTTTAACTAGGAAATTGAGAGCATTGAAGGAGGACCCACGGAAATGAAAAAAGACCCATTTGGTAAACGTAGGGGTTTGGAAGAAGTCAATTTTGGATGGTTTAAAGGAGCTTGAAAAAAATGAGGTATCAACAGTCCCTTTGGTTGAGGAAAGATTACGAAGGGATGAGCAAAGTCAGAATTCAAAAAAATTGTACATCTACAAATGATTAGTCAGAGACAAAATCTAGAGCCATTTGACTACAAGCTTTCAAGTTAGGGTGAATGGCAGAAGAGTTATTGATAGCTCCCACATTCTTTTTGTAGATGACACCATTGTATTTTGTGATGCCTCACCTGAACAACTTGGTTATCTTTGTTGTGTGCTTATTTCCTTTGCAGCCATATCCAGTCCTAATCTGAATCTGAGCAAATGCGAACTGGTCCCGATGGATGAAGTAGAAAACCTGGAGGGTCTTCCTGAGTCATCTTAGGGTGCAAGGTCAGTTTACTACCTATGACCTACCTAAGCCCACTTTTGGGCTTTCTTTTCAAATCCAGTAGTATCTGGAATCCTATTTTGGAAAAGGTGGGAAAAAAGTTAGCAAGATGGGAAAAGTTACAACTATCTAAAGGAGGAAGGACAAATTTGATCAAGGATACGTTATCTTCCATCCCAACTTATTTAATGTCTTTGTTTATGATATCTACCTTGTGGTCAATAAATTGGAGAAGTTTCAAAGGGAATTCCCCAAAAATTTCATTTGGTGGAATGGAGAGTGGTTTGTTCCCACATAAAAGTGGGAGGTTTGAGCATCGGGAAACTCAGTTCATTTAACTAAGGGCTTCTCAAGAAGTGGCTATGGCACTATTTTAATATTAGCTACAGCATATTCCAACTACCACGACCACCAAAAGAGGAATAAAAAGAAGTGATGCACCTCAAATTCAGTTACATCCTGCTATTTATCATACTTAACAAAAATAAATAAAAATCCTGCTAGTTACACTGAAATTTACTTGTCATCAATTAAAAGGAAAAAAAAAGGGAGGGTATGTTTGGTTGAGAGGATGGGAAAATTGGGCGACAAAAAAGTGAGGAAAGAAAAAAATTTTGTTTTTCCCGTGAGTTTTTGGTATGAGGGATAGAAAAGTGAAAGGATAGAAATAATATTGCTATTATGCCCTTTTTTTTAGTTTAAAACAATGGGAGTATCAGAGGTAATTTGGAAGGAACAAAGCCTGGGTGGAAATTCCCCACCCACCCCATATTCTTTACTCTCCCTTTTTACTCCAACCAAGCAAAGGAAAATCATAAATCATATTTTCCTCTCCCCTTTCCACCTTCTCCCCTTTTCACCCCAAGCAAACACAACATAAGAAAAAAAAGAATTCCTTCTTATAAGAAAACTGCCATGCCTGTTTGGCTTTCTATTTTTAAACCACCCTTTTCTAGGTACAGTTTTTCAAATAGCCAAAAAAAATAAACGGTACCAAATGGGCACTAAAAGTCTAAAACAACTCCAATGAACAGAACAGTAATGCACAAGCATCTAAACAAAAAGCAGCAACTGAACCAAAGAATATAAACTCATTAGGACGAGGAAAAACATACCTAAAAATTGAATTGCATCATCAAAAGGCAAAGTTTTGTCCTCTTGCAAGCAGTGATAGGTGAACGAATTCTTGTACAGATTTTGACAAGCAGGTACTGTCTGCATATATACAAAAATAAAAAAAAATAAAAGTAATAAGAGAATGTCAGCCCTTTTATTGTACTAGATCAACTAAGTCATTGTTTTACATGAACAGATGAATACAAGATATAGTTTCTGGTATGATTCATTTTCTCATATCTCCAATAAATCCATCCTTCTCCACAAATGTTTTACGAGATGCAACCCAAAAGAAGGTATTTGAAATTAATAAATGCAACTAAAAAGTGTAGAAATATGGACAGCCACAAACAAGCACTCTCCTACACACCCTTAGAAGTTCACATTAGCTAAATCTAGATAAACTCATTCTCTTTGTTATATCCGCATTTCATAAAACTTCCCATGCTTATGTACAGTATTGGACTACCTCAAGAATCACATGACAAATATTAGTCCACCTATTAATTATGAAATACTACCGATTGTAAAAATAACTAAACAACCTCCTTATTTTAACTACTTGGATTTGAATAAATAAACTGTCATTTGTCATTCAATTATAAACAAGGCTAAATTTTCAGTTATAAGGCACATGCCTATTGGTATAAACCCCATTCATCTTCGTGTAGCCTTCACATTGTACTTTATAGCTCCTTAACCATTTAAGTTGTTTCACCCATCTTGTCCTCGATTCATGTTGTTTCCATTTAAACAGCATGTTACTTCTTAGCCTCAAACTTTTGACATAAAAAAATCATGAATATGTTATAGCTCTATAGATGAGTTGTTTGATGTTCTAGGGAGTAGGGTGTAAGCAAGGTTCGTTCCCCATGAAATATCTAGGTCTCCCTTTGGGTGCCAAATTCAAAGAAAAGACAATTTGGAACCCAATTCTTGAGAACGGGAAAGGAGGTTAGCAGGATGGAAACGTTTATATCTCTCTAAGGGGGTACAGTTACTTTAAAAATTAAAAGTACTCTATCCAATTTACCGACCCATTTCCTGTCCTTATTTTCCTATCCCTGTTATTGTGGCCAATCGTATTGAGCAACTTCAAAGGACCTTTCTTAGTTTCTTTGGAGTGGTTTGGGAGACGATTTCCATTTGGTAAAGCGGTCTAAGATTTGTGATCCTCCCCAATTTGGGGGGTCTGGCTATTAGGAGTTTGATTTGTTGGGGAAATGGTTGTGGATATTTGGGATTGAGAGAGAGGTGTTGTGGAGGACAGTGATAGGGGTTAAGTATGGCTAAGAGGAAGGTGGTTGGTGCTCTAATTCAGTTACTAGTCCTAATGGGGTGAGTCTGTGGAATACTATAAGATATGGTTGTACTACTTTTTCTTGCTACATTCAGTTTGAGGTTGGGGATGGGTATAGAGTGAAGTTTTGGCATGATATTTGGTGTGGGGAGAGCCCTCTAAAAATGAGTTTCCTAGAGTTATTCAGAATTAATCGGGATAAGGAGGCTAATGTGGCAGCTGTAATGAAGTTTTCCAAGGGGATTCTTTATTGGGATCTCAATTTCATGCTGTTCTAGAAGTCTTTGTTCAATTTTATGGACATTATTTATGGCGTTTCTTTGAGTAAAATGGTTGGGAGGATAGGATGTGTTGGAAGACAGCCAAGTGTGGTTTTGACGTGTCAATGATCACTCCTTCCTTTGGAAGAGCATTTGTAAGCCAAAGGTCTTGCAGCTTTGGAGAAAATTCTGACAAATTAATAATTTACAAAAAAGGAATGTTCGGATTTTGAATTGGTGTTATTTGTGTAAAGGTAGTGGGGAATCAGTAGACCATCTTTTATTTCATTGTCCTATTGTCACTAAGTTGTGGTCTGTGGTTTTCATCTTGTTTGGATCCATTGGGTGATGCCAAGGACTGTAGTTGATCTATTAGCTTGTTGGCTAGGAAAGCTTGGGCGCCATCATAATGAGGCTGTTTGGAAGGCTATCCCTCATTGTTCGATGTGGTGTATTTGATGGGAAAGGAACAACCGGAGCTTTGAGGATTTAGAAAGGAATTTACCAGAACTGAAATTGTTTTTCTCTAGAACTTTATTGGATTTGATGTCAGCTGTGGGAAGTCACTGTTTATTTCAGTTTGTGATTTGATTGATGTTTGTGATTGGAATGTTTAATTGTTTTTGGTCCCTAGTTGTATACAACCTGTATACTTGGTGACTCTTCATTGGGATCAATAAAATTTCATTAGTTATGAAATACACACATGTATGTGTGAACAAATACCACAACTAAATCCAATTCCAAATCACAAATTCAATCAAGGTGATAATTTCATTGAACACTCAAATAGACTAGCACTAACACAATGTATAAAACAACCAAAACATTCATAACCTTAATAAACCAATTCCAAATCAAATATTAGAATACCAACTTACATTGAGAACACGAGAGATTCCCTGAGTCTTGAGAAGTTCCGAGCGTGAAGCGTTATCATAGCTACCTAGATAGAGAAACTCAGGCAAGATCTCCGATGGAAAGGCGCTGACTTGAATCGAAGTTTTCTCAGCCGAAGCCGGAATCCGGTGGCCACATATCCCACATACCTCTCCTTCTTCGTATTTGTGATAGTGCCCACAAACCCCACAAGGGTTCTCTCTCTCCCTCTTCCTCATAGCCCAAAACACAAAATAAGCGTAAATCACAAAACAAGAAAGACCCAGACGAGGAAACGGTTTCTATATCAGAAAACAATGAAGACCCAGATTAGATAACAGGGAATAAAGTCTAAACCAATAAGGAATTCAACAAAAGAAGTGAAAATATTAAAGATTTGTGCTTGCCTAAAGTGTGCAAAGAGAGAGATAGAGAGAGTGATGTAGCTTCTTCCTAGTTCTCTCCTTTCTCTGATCAGATTGTGGACTTGGATTTGTTATTTTGCTCTCTTGGGTGTAACTGGGTTGTCCTTGTTTACGCGGTACAGCTACAAAGTTGAGAGATCGAGCACGTATTTATTTGTGACTTATGAGAAATATAAATAATATGCATATATATATATATATATATATATTGGGTTTTGAGAAAAAAAAAAACTAATAAATAAGAGGGTTCTTGTTTCTTTAATCTTTGATGGAGGCATGGGCATTTTGTTAATGAATAGCCCAGATTTTGTAATTGTCCTGCTCTTTTGATCGCATACGACTTTGCCAAAAACCCTTAGGTCCACCATCCATCATTACCCAATCATGCAGTGCCACATAATTACCCTTTACAATTTTTTTTTTTTTTGGGTACCTTTTACTATTATATGCCATATCATTTCATTTGGTATTGGATTAAACAAAAAAATAAAGTAAATTCAATGGATGCTATTTTTTTTTTTTTTTTTTTTTTTTGGGCCCATAGGCACAGGTAATTTTAGGCTATGTTTTCAGTTAGGCCAAATAATTAAAAGGAGGAAGAGGAGGAGAAAATCCAAAAATAGCCAAATTGGGATTTCTAATGGGGGCCATGGTAAGAGGGAAACTAATAATATCTTCAGTTTGTAAGTATAGTTCATCATGCATATCAAATTTGTATTCTTCTCCAGGAAAATTTGTCAAAGGTTTAAAATTAAAATTGAACTCCTTAGGAATATAAATTCTCTATCTCACTTTTTATGTTCCACTATATATTTCACCAATTATAATTTATTATGTATTCATTTAATTTTTCTTATAAAATTACTAAGTTTAAAATGGAAAAAAAAAATACACATGACATACCATAATTGGTGGAGCATAAAATGAAATAATAATGAGGGGATTGAAGACCCATAGCCCCTCCTCAATATTCATAAGAAAAATTATTTTTGGTCAAAATACATTGTTGAACCTTGTTAGGGTACTTTTTTTTGTTCACCTAATTTTATTTGAGTACCACTTATTTATTTTCAAATACCACAAATAAGTTATTGGGTTTTCCAAAATATTTTTTACTCTATTATTATGTCAATCACAAATGTTTCATATCTCATTATCTAAATTTGGTCATGGTATAAACTATCACAAAAACCCAAAAACTCATATTTTATCCAATTTTATTATCATTATTTAGCTAAACCCAGAACCGGCCCAATGAATCTAATACACACATCTTATTCTATTTAAAGCCCAAGAATACTTATACTTTGCAATATTTGAAAAGCCCATGATTCAAGTCGATGGCAAAACAATTTTATCAATAGAATTCAAATCCATAATCAAAACATATCATTTAAACCCATGGCAATTTATTTATCCAAAACCCAATTCACATTAACAATATCAAAGCCCAATTCTCATTGGCAACATCAAAAACCCAATTCTCATTGGTAATATCAAAGCTCAATTCTCGCTGACAATATTTAAAACCCAATTCTCATTGGCAATATCAAAACCCAGTTCTCGCTGGCAATATTTAAAGCCCAGTTCTCGCTGGCAATATTTAAAACTCAATTCTCATTGGCAATATCAAAACTCCAACTTACGATAGCACTATTAAAAGCCCAAGCTAACTACTTGGCACTATTTTAACAAAAGCCCAAGGTTATTAATACTTAGCAAAATACTATATCATAATTATTTCACTTACAAGTCTAATAATGAACAATATTTTAGATTCTTAAACCTATTACTATAATATTATAAGCTAATAGAATTTATGAATTATATATTCTCAACACCCATGGCAATCATCTTATAAAAGCTCATGGAAAGTTATGATTATTTATCTTAGACCCATGACATTTATTTATTTCATATTATATTATAAACTCATGTTCACTATCTATCTTACATCACAACATTCATAATATTTATTTCCAAAACTCATGATAATTATTCATCCTACATGCCCATTATGATTATTTATAGAAAAACTCATGAGAATATCACATTATTCCATTATAGTGGATATTGTCTCTATTTAAAACCCATGGTAAATATTATTCTCAATAAAATATTGGAGGTCATTATTTAAAAAGCCCCAAAGAAAATATCATTTACAAAATAATCCATAGCAAAAATTATGAGAAACTATACAAGTTGTTATTTAAGGCTGCATTTGTTTCGGCTAAAAATGGATTCGGGAAAACAATTTACACCCTGCCGTGTGTTTGGTTGTGCATGAAAAATTGGGTCAAACGGAAAATCATTTCCGTTTATCGTAAAATATGCCCTTTCACCCATAAAACCATTTTAGGTTTTATTTTACCTTCAAATGATTTCCACCCCAGGAAAATAGAAGAGATAGAGAAAAAGCAAGAAGAGATCACACCAGAAGCAACCCCAGCACCAACGAATTGTACCATCGCCTCTAACCCCAGATCACACCGGTCTCATCGCACCCCAACACCGACTCGTTGCACCCTAGCACTGCCAAGATTGCATCCACTCAACCTCACCGCCATGCTCCACCACTGCATGTCTCCGATCCACCATCGCCATCACCACCCCCGCCATCATCCAAGCTACCCTCCTCTATGAGCTTCGATGCATATCCAAGCTACCCATCTACCCATATAACCCAATCCCCATTTCAGCAAACCCACACCCACCTTGCCCGATCCACACCCACCTGATCTAGTTGCCGTCGTCCTCCGTTGGTACCGATCTCTCTCTTTCCTGATCTATCTCTCACTCTTTCTTCTTCCTCTCACCAAGTATATTATGTATATATTGTGAATAAATTATTTTATTTTGATTTTTGGTTGTGTTAAGTGTATAAAATTTGTTTGGAAGCTAAGAAAATGGTTGAGAAAATGTGAAGCATTTGTAAGGAAAATAGCATTTTTAGAATGTTACCAAACACCGAAAACCATTTTTCGTACTATTTTCCATTGTAGAACCAAACACCCGGATTTCATTTTTCTTACGAGAATTCATTTTCCCCTGCATTCATTTTACACTCGAAATTCGATTTATATCGAACCAAACGCAACCTAAAGCCCATGGAAATTAATACCCAAAACCTATCATAAATATTTATTAAAGCTCATGAATTCATTTTATTTCTACTAACAACTAAAACCCATGTGGAATAAAAATCTATACCAAAATATGGTAGTTTTGTCCATTTTGTAAGGCTCATAATGAGAAAGCAAAATGATAGGCCTAAGTGGAGAGAACCACCAAGTCAAAGGCCTACCAAAATACTTAGCCCTCATGGCCAAGCCCAACATGAAATCTTAGCCAAAACAGCCCATGTGTGCAAACTGACCCTGCTGGAGAACTCCATTCAGTTCTGCCTTCTGTTGGAGGTCACCTCAAGAAGCAACCAAGCTCCTAAACCAAATTAGGAGCTAGCCACTTGTCCCATTGCCAACTCTGACGTGAACAGTACCAGAGGCTGACACCTAAAGACTAATGGGTAATAAATACCCTTCTTCCACAAGTTTTGGTCACAACTCAAGGAAGCCATAACCAAGACCTCCAAGCTCATGAAATCCTCAACCAAATAGTTTATTTTATTACTAAAAATGTATGTAATTGTTCATGAACCAAGCCCATGAATCCTAAAGTGGAAAATTTTAGGAACATGTAGTTTGGAAGGCATAAAGGGATCTCCAGCAGAACTCTCTAAAGTGGACTTAAACTTTAATACCTGGCTTGGGGTGTTGAATCCTACTTTCTAGGGTCCAAATCTCAGTTGCAGTACTAGGATTCTTCCTTAATATTTGCCTTAATATCATTGGCTGAACACAATCTCAGCAAGCTTAGCATTTAATGCAAGATTACCCCAAATACTACCCATGTGTGACATTGCCCAAAGAAGCAAAACAGCCCCAAAAGCAAATCTCTCATTTTTAAGCCAAATCCAGGTTATTAATTCAGCTGTCCTGCTCCCCTGAATCAGACCTACTTTTTTTGGATTTAAGCTAATTAATGCTTGCTCTAATCCTCTCTATAAAAGGCAAACCACTCCAGCCCCTAAAAGGGGGAAGAGGCCTCTCTAAAAAAAATTTCATTGACTACATTCTGCAGAAATTCTGTTCCTCTTAAGCTTTCTTTAAGCTTCCCCAAGCTCTCTTGAGCTCACTTATAACCTTTCTCAGCCTATAGTCACCATAACACCAACATTCCCCACCTTGCTTACACATTCCTTCTCCATAAACGTCCCATAACTGACCATAACCAGCCTAAATTCCCTCCATGAAATTCGGCCAAGCTTCCTCTTAACCAACTTCTCATAGGCTCACACACTCACCCAACAAAAAACCCTCTCCTAACATACCACCCACATTTCCTTTAAGGATCTTGGTAACCATATGCTGCACTGAGCTAGGATTCCCTCTCTCCCTTCATACCATGCCAAATAACTCATTTTTCATCACTATGCAGCCACTAATATTTACTTATTGTTTTACTATGGGAGGCTATAACGTATTTAAGACTTTTTTGAAATTTTTTCTTCATATTAATGTAATGATGGCTGAGAGTATTGTGGACCCTATTGAACAAAATACACAAGAATTTCCTGAAGTTAATACTTTATTAAATTTATTTAATAATTAAATATAAATTACCCTACCACTGGAGATAATACCGTATCGCTGGAGGATTGATTTGAACTATGATGCTGTAAAAGGATTAATATTATAACAAACAGTAACATGTTTATTAGGTTTTGTTGTTGTCTTCTTGTCAGGGTGCAGCCTCTATCTCTTGCTTGGGCGGGTTTACAAGACACCGAAAACCTTTAGGCTTTATTTCAAGAGCCCATCGTTGAGTTTCGGCTTGGCTACCCATATTCTGTTTGAGAACATCAAAATTTTCCCCTCAACAAACCTTAAAAAAGTTTACCTTCTAAACGTTTTTTGGCCCCTAACGTTTCAAGAGATCTATGTTAGTTTTTGAAGTTTAAAAAATGTGCACTATTGGTATTTGAAATTGTTAGGGTACATTTTTTTTTTTTACACCTAATTTTATTTAAGTACCACCTATTTATTTTCAAACACCACTAATAAGTTATTGGACTTTCCCAAATATTTTTGCCCTATTATTATGTTAATCACAAATATTTCATAACTTATTATCTAAATTGGGTCATGATATAAATTATCACAAAAAGCTCAAAAAACTCATATCTTATCCAATTTTTTTTATTATTATTTAGTTAAACCCAAAACCGGCCCTATGAGCCCAATACACACATCCCATTCTATTTAAAGCCTATAAATATTTATACTTAACAATATTTGAAAAGCTCATGATTCAAGTCTATGGCAAAACAATTTTATCAATGGAATTCAAATCCATAATCAAAGCTCATGGTTTAAACCCATGGCAATTTTATCAAATGAAATTCTAATCCATAATCAAAACCCATAATTTAAACACATGGCAATTTTATCTACCAAAAACCCAATTCACATTGGCAATATCATTACAAGCCCAGTTCTTACTGGCAATATCAAAAAGCCAAATTCTCATTGATAACATCAAAAGTCCAATTCTCATTGTCAACATCAAAAACCCAGTTTTCGCTGACAATATCAAAAACCCAATTCTCATTGGTAATATTGAAAGCACAATTCTCATTGGCAATATTAAAAGCCCAAACTAACTACTTGGCACTATTAAAAGCCCAAGTTAACTACTTGGCACTATTTTATCAAAAGCCCAAAGTTATTAATACTTGGCAAAATACTTTATCATAATTATTTCACTTAAAAGTCCAATAATGAACAATACTTTAAGTTCTTAAACCTATTACTATAATGTTACAAGCTCATGGAATTTGTGGAAATTATCTATTCTCAACCCATGACAATCATCTTATAAAAACTCATGGAAAGTTATGATTATCTTAAACGCATAACATTTGTTTGTTTATACCAAATTATAAACCCATGGAATTTATATGAAAACCCACGGTCACTATTTATCTTATACATTCTTAATATTTATTTCTAAAACTCATGATAATTATTCACCTTATTATGATTATCTATAGGAAAACCCATGAGAATATCACATTATTCCACTATAGTGGTTGTTATCATATTTTATTTGAAACCCACGGATATTGCCTCTATTTAAAACCCATGGTAAATGTTATTCTCAAGAAACATTGGAGGTCATTATTTAAAAGCCCCAAAGAAAATATCATTTACAAAAATAATCCATAGCAAATATTATGAGAAACTATACAAGTTGTTATTTAAAGCCCATGGAAATTAATACCCAAACCTATCATAAATATTTATTAAAGCTCATGGATTCATTTTATTTCTACTAACAACTAAAGCCCATGTGGAATAAAAATCCATGACAATATATGGTAGCTTTGTCCATTTTGTAGGGCTCATAATGAGAAAGCAAAAGGATAGGCTCAAGTGAAGAGAACTACCAAGTCAGAGGCCTAAAAAAATACTCAACCCTCATGGCCAAGCCCAACATGAAATCTCAGCCAAAACAACCCATGTGTGCAAACTGACCCCGCTGGAGAACTCCATTCAGTTCTGCCTTCCGCTGGAGGTCGCCTCAAGAAGCAACCAAGCTTCCAAACCAAATTAGGAGTTGGCCACCTGTGCCACTGCCAACTCTAATGTGAATAGTATTGGAGGCTGACACCTAAAGGCTAATGGGCAATAAATACCCTTCTTCCCCAAGTTTTGGTCACAACTCAAGGAAGTCATAACCAAGACCTCCAATCTCATGAAATCTTCAACCAGACAGTTTATTATATTACTAAAAATGTATGTAATTGGTTTATGAACCAAGCCCATGAATCCTAAAAGGGAAAATTTGGGAACATGTGGTTTGAAGGGCATAAAAGGATCTCTAACGGAACCCTCTGAAATGGACTTAAATTTTGACACTTGGCTTTGGGTGTCGAATCCTACTTCCTAGAGTCCAACTCTCAGTTGCAATACGCAATACTAGAATTCCTCCTTAATACCTGCCTTAATCCCATTGGTTGAACACAATCTTAGAATTCTTAGCATTTAATGCAAGATTATGCTGATTCTTACCCATGTGTGACATTGCCCAAAAAAGCAAAACAACCCCAAAAGCAAATCTCTCATTTTAGGCCAAATCCAAGGATAATTATATCAGCTATTCTGCCCCTGAATCAGTCCTACGTTTTGGACTTTTGCTAATTAATGCTCCCTTAAACTCCCCTATAAAAGCCTAAACATACCAACCCACAAGACACACCAAGCCCTCTGAAATTTCTGATTTTCTTGTCACTTTGCTTGTGATTTAGCTCTCCCCATGCTTGTAAATCATTCCCTTTAGCCCACACTCACTTAGCTTCAGACATTCCCTTTCCTTTTTAGCATATTCTCAGCCCATAAATGCTTCCTAATTAGTTACAAACAACCTTTTACCCATTAAAGACTTAGTTTCAGCATTAACTCTATCATACCATCACAAGCTTACATACCCACTCACTCAAAACAGCCTATACTACCCTATTCATGCCCCACATATATATTCCCCAAGAATCTTAATTCAACATTTGCTGCACTGAGCTGGAATCTATCTTTTCCTTCATTCCATCCTATTTTTTCCTTTTTTTACTTATAATTATGAAGCCTTTAATCCTCGTTTATGCCCAAAATTGGGAATTAACCATGTTTGCCAAACAATATAATTAGTAGGCACTATTTTGAAAGTATATTTCATACTAACATCTCGAGTCTAAAAGACTCGACTTAGGGCCTATAAATCGAGTCTCAAATACTCAGTTTTCATGTTCTGATCAGATCTGAGTATGCGCTTTTCCACGTGGCGTCCACTTGGAAATCGAGTCTTAGAGACTCGATTTATATCTATAAAACATTTATAGTGAAAATATTTTCAAGTGTTTGGAGTACAAAACACAGATTAGCCACCATCAACCACCACTAAATACAAGCACAGACCAGCCACTACCAACCCATAAATCCGAGCATCAATCCAACAATTCAGCATAAATCCAATCAAATCCACCCCCCAACAACCACCTAAAATCCAGATTAAAAAAAAAAATGAAAACCCCAAAACCCACGACCCTTTTGGCTTGTTGATCAGGGTTCTCTGCAAGAAAATCCAAAAACCCACGACCCTAAAAGTCATATTGGAACCTCGCCATGAGAGCTGGAGGAGGATGAGGAGGAGAATCAGTGGACAAAGAAGGGGCCGAGTGCGAGTGGTGGTGGTGGTGAGAAACCTCGTCGTGAGCGTAGTCGCTGAGGGCTGAGCCAATGTTCTTGAGATACGTGGCGTAAGAAGAGTGCACAGCGGCGAAGGCGTTGCGCGCAGACACTACCTCTTTCATGTAGAGCTTTTGATCTTTGCATCGAGACATAGCTTCTTCATTCTCGATCCTCGACTGACTACAACCCTTTTTTTTTTCTTCTTTGATGAGAAGGCGGGGTAGGGTGGGGCGAATGGTTTGTACATGAGAGAGCTGAACATGTGTGTAAGGAGGCTGAAGATGCAAGCTTAAAACATTTTACTTGTTTTGTAAAGGGTCGGCTTATAAATCGAGTCTTAAAGACTCAATTTTCAAGTGGATACCACGTGGAAAAAATGCTAAATCAAACGTGATCAGAACACTGAAACCAAGTCTTTGAGACTCAATTTATAAGCGCTAAATCGAGTCTCTTAAACTCGAGATGTTAGTAAAAAATATAATTTTGTAACAGTGCCTACTAATTATATTGTTTGGCAAACAAGCTTAATTCCCAATTTTGGCCCCACATTTATTGTTATTATGATGAAAGTCATAATGTTTTGAATACTATGGAAGTTTTCCCTTATATTGACTTAATAATAATAAGGAAAACATATGCTTTTTACCATGTAAACACACTTATTAACCTGTCAAACTTCTACCGCTGGAGGGCTGTCATATTCACGGTCGAACCATTTTTCTTCTTGTGTACTTGTTATGATGGACCCACTTTTACATTAACCAACTATAGAGGAAATGCATAATTTTTACTATGCAAATTCATTTATTGATTTTCCAAACATTTACCGTTGGACATTTCTCTTGCTTACCACTAGACTATTATTTAAGCACTTGTTATGGTGGGCTATCCTTTGAGCTAACTTATCTTTGCAGGAGGTATTTTTGGGGCCTTATTATAATCTTTGCAGAACCTCCAAATCCAACACCTCCGCAACACACACACCAAAAAGTTGAATCAAACTTAGACCCTAAACCTAGGCTTTGCAAAACTTCCAAATCCAACACCTTTACTACACTCATTCCCTCTGTCTTCATCTTCTCCTTCCCTTTCTTAGGAAATCTGAAATCCATTGCCCTCTATGTCCCTTTTGCAAAATCGACTCCCTCTCGTCCCAAATCAGATCCAAAGCGCTCCACTTGTTTTGCGAAATCGATTATGGTGTTATTTGGTCTTTAATTAGCACTGTTGTTTTTAGTAATGATGATAGCGTAATGTTGATGAGGTTTTAATGGGTGTATTGGGTGGTGGGAAGGTGCAGTACACCTCTAGCAAAGAGCGAAGAAGGGGGCTGAAGAGAAAGGTTCCTCACGCAAAGAAGGGGGTTAAGAGAGATGGGTTTCTTATGCAAAGAAAATGTTTTAAATTAACACCGTTTAGGAATTTGGTTAAATAGCCACGTGTCAGGATTTTAAAAGGGAGAACCTAACATACAAGACATAAGATGCTATATCTAAGTTTTGCCAACACACACACACACACACACACACACACATATATATTTGAGTTCAAGTTATACTTGGTGTAACTCTAAGTAATGTTACACTACTCAATATTCTTTAATTGGATGCGAATTTTGATAAATTCACCATTAGATTACATTATTTTCGTATATTTTTCATGCTTTCAAGATTTCAAGGTGATTAAAGATTAATAACCATGTCATCAATCAATTGTTTAAATTCAAGTTTTCATAATTTAAAATAATGCATAAAATATGAGTTTATGGATTGAATGGTAAATAACATCCAATTGACATGAAAATTGACATGAATGTTAAGAACATATAGAATATGTAATTCTATGGTGGGATTTTCAAAATATAAATTTTATAACAAATTATTGGTTGGTGTAACATTACTTAAAGTTACACCAAATATAACTTGAACCCAACCCATATATGTGTGTGTGTGTGTGTATGAAGGTGTCCTCAGATGGCTAGCTCAATTTATTTGGTGGCCTAAGGCGACAACTTTAATATGGCATTTTTTATTATTTAAATATTAATTAACTCATATTTATTTAACTTTTAATATGTATGAGGGGCCTATTGTCCGAGTGGGCTTGTGGCCTAACGGCCCAGTCCGAGGACACTCACATGTCCGAGGATGGTTAAAGAAAGCTATTTTGAGAGTAGTATAAGACAAAGAAGGGTAAGTCGTGTATAGCGGCCCAAATCGCATCCGAGGAAGAGATCCACCTCTGATACCAACGTCCGAGGTGGATGTAATTATTTTTAGTACTCAAGGTACTTCATTAAGTTACATACGAACTAAAAGGTGAATACGGAACAAAGGGTGAACCGAAAAAGGCGGCAAATATCTTCTAAAGCTGCTACCTCCACATTAAATGCTTCCCAGCTAACTCTATGGCCGCATTAATGTGGAGGTGAAACCTGAACAGTAACCAAGCAGCCTTATAGCCACCAAGCAAAGGTTCCAGGAAGTGCTGGATGGGACAAAAAGAAGCTCCTAAATCAAAACCTACACATATACGGCGAGAATGAAGAAAGAATGCAATATATAACAGGAAAGAATATGACATTAGGGGGAGGGAGAGGAATTTTTGGAAAAAAGAGGAAACAATAGAGTATCCAGGAAGAAAAGATTTCGTTAAAACTAGTTTGAGGCTTCCTTTGCTGCGGAACGATAATGTCTTTTTTCTACCAATTGGGCTTAGCTCTTACGCCCACTCTCTAGAAATTTTATTGTTTGGGCTTAAACCTTCCCCTCTTTTAGGGTCCAATCCAAATTGAGTCCTTACAACTGGCGCCGTCTGTGGGAAAAGCTTGATCCATTTGTAAAGAAAGACAAGTGCAAAGTTTGTGATGGAAGAGGGAGCACCACAGCACCCAGTGGCGGGCCCACTGCAAGTGGATGTTAATCCACATCAGGCAGAGTCCAGGGGCTCTCAGCACGGTAATCTGTTGGTAATCCACGAACAAAGAGGCGATCGTGGGGGAAGTGCGCGAACGACCCACCCTGATAGAAGTCATTCTCGTGGGAAAAGCCATGTCTCCCACGTAAAGAACGACAGAGGCATGCAGCAGGAGATTAACAGATTAAAAAGGGAATTACGGCACGAGCGACGAAAGCGAGTGGCTCACAACTCCGAGGACTCCTCTGAGGAATCAAATGCCACCAGTTACAGACGGAGGTCAAGAACTCCGCCCAGTGAGTCTTTTTCATATGGAGAGGAGCATCACCGCGAACGAAAACATGAGAGTCCACCTCGTCAGGGCTTAGGGAACGACGCTCTGAACAAAGCATTGAGCCAAGTCTCCAAATCACCCTTCACGCGACGCATTTGATGGAATTAAAGGTGAATGCAGTGGAAAGTAAGTTTTGAAACGGATCTACTTCATTCAATATTGATAACATGCAAAAGTAAATTTCAGAATTTGAGAACAAGAGATCGTACCTTGAAGCGGTGAATTCCAAAACCGAAGATTGAAGTACTTGGAAATACTTTTAATTTTCACTCCAATTCCACTAACGCCCAAGATGTGTGGTCTCTCAATTGGTAACAAAGGGATTATTAGAGAGTGACTTTCAATCACTTTCACACCATTACAATGGTGTTTTTCTTACCAATAAAAAATTATGTACGTTTTTCCATTTGTATCTAACCAATTTATCTAATTGGGCTGGCTTTTTGGGCCTTACCAATTGGGCTTAAGTGTGTGGCTTGGAGTGGGACCAAAAGGGACCAATAAAACACTAGCTCCAATGGGCCTTGGGCTTTTCTGTCAACTCTTGATAAGTCCAAAGTTACCATTAACTATATTTAATACCACTATATAAATATAGTTGCACTCTAGGTCCTATCTATATATTATATCCCAAGACTTTATTATACATGCAACCCCTTCATAAAATATTCGTAGTAATACAAAGTCATTGAAATAGACTGCCACTTTGTAAATTACTACATCTTTATCCTTGAGTACCCGGTTTAATCCTTTAATGTTATTCATCATATATTTATGAAAACTAATTTCATAAATATATACTTTAGTCTTACTAAAGTGGTTAGGCCTAACTCTCTGAATAACAAACTCATTAAACTTATCTCAAGGGAATATTTTATATCTCCGTTAAGAGATTATAAATTCCATCTTGAGAATATATGTTCCATCAACACTAAATGTGGCTGCTCAACATACTGAGGTTTTGACCATTACTATAGATCTCACTCCTGATATATCAAAGCAACCTACACCTTATAATCAGGTCCATTATTCTCTCAGGATTAAGAGTTCATGCAAATGTAAGTCGTGTGATTTATTATTCAATTGACAGTCGTTAGGAGAATAATAAATCTCACAACGGTCCAGTTCAATATGTCTTAACTCTTAAAATATATCAACACATCAACTAGAAGTCTCCACTTCCATGATCAAGACAAATCATCGTAGTTGATATGTTATAGTCTTCGCAGATGAAATGCCCAATTTCATCACCGACTACGAACTATAATTCTGAGTTTACAAAGAACTTGTGATTTATATCTTCTGTGACTCTTCACATAAATCACATACTATGCATCTTATGGACTATATGATAATGTCTGAATATTCAAGTTATCACTATTTCAGATAATAATAAAACAAATTTATTAAACACAATATTAAGTCATACATAATATCATACACAATGTCAAACTCAATATCATACATAGCATCACTCAATAGGATTTAAGGACACTAATCCTAACAATCTCCCACTTGCCCTAAAGACTATTGTGCACTAATCTAACTCCCATTCCCTCCAAATGTGACTCGAAAGTCCTTTGAGGCAAGGCTTTGGTAAATGGATCTGCTAGATTGTTTGTACTTTCAATTTTTGCTACCACCACATCTCCACGAGGAACAATATCTAGAATGATATGGTACTTCCTCTCAATGTGCTTTCCTTTCTTGTGATTCCTTGGATCTTTAGATTGTGTAACTGCTCCACTGTTATCACAAAATAATGTGATTGGAACTTGGTCCATTCTTATTACACCAAGGTCAGAAAGGAATTTCTTGAACCATACAGCTTCCTTTGCTGCTTCACAAGTAGCAACATATTCTGCTTCCATGGTGGAGTCTGCAATACAAGATTGCTTAATACTCCGCCAACTAATGGCTCCACCTCCCAAGGTGAAAACACATCCTGAAGTGGATTTTCTGAAATCTAGATCCGATTGAAAATCTGAATCTGTATAGCCAATGGGAATCAAATCATCACAATGGTAAACAAGCATATAATCTCTCTTTCTCCGCAGATACTTGAGAATATGCTTTACAACTTGCCACTGTTTATGTCCTGGATTTGATTGATATCGGCTGACCATGCCAACTGAATAGCAGATATCTGGTCTAGTACAAAGCATGGCATACATGAGACTTCCTACTGCAGAAGTATAAGGAACTTGTCTCATCATATCTACTTCCTCTTGAGTCTTAGGCCTTTGGTCATCAGACAGAGGAACTCCATGTCTGAAAGGAAGCAATCCTTTCTTGGAGTTTTGCATGCTAAATCGTTCTAGAACCTTATCTATATATCCAGCTTGTGATAAGCCTAACATCTTATTCTTGCGATCTCGCCAAAGCTTGATCCCTAGAATAAAGTTAGCCTCACCCAAGTCCTTCATATCAAATTGGCTTGACAACCAAACCTTTACATATGACATTACCCCTACATCATTTCCAATGAGTAGAATATCATCAACATAAAGCACTAGGAACATTACTACTTTATCTTGATGTCTTTTGTACACACATGGTTCATCAAGATTTTGTTCAAAACCAAATGTCTTGATTGCTTAATCAAATCTGATGTTCCATGACCTAGATGCTTGCTTAAGTCCATAAATGGACCTTTGCAACTTGCATACCATATGCTCTTGGTTTTTTGCTATGAAACTTTCCGATTGCATCATATAGATTTCCTCTTCAAGATTGCCATTAAGAAATGCAGTCTTGACATCCATTTGCCAAATCTCATAATCAAAATGAGCAGCAATGGATAAGAGAATCCTGATAGATTTAAGCATTGCTACTGGAGAAAAGGTTTCATCATAATCAATACCTTCTTTTTGAGTATACCCTTTTGCCACTAGCCTTACTTTAAAGGTTTCAACATTTCCATCTATCCCTCTCTTCCTCTTGTAAACCCATTTGCAACCAACAGGTTTAATGCCTTTAGGCGCCTTTACAAGATCCCAAACATGATTGGAATACATGGAATCTAATTCAGATTTCATAGCTTGAACCCAATGATGTGCAACTATATCATTTATTGCTTCATCATATGTGTAGGGATCCGATTCAACCTCTTCTGAAATAGCTTCATAAGTTTCTCCCAAACCTATGAATCTTATAGGAGGCCAAACAATTCTCCCACTACGACGAGACACCTGAGTACTAGACATGTCATGAGTAGTATCTTGTGGTGTATCTAATACAGCCACATCATCCCTAGTTTCATCTATTGGTTGTTCATTTACAGGTTCATTCATTTCAGCCAACACAACTCTACTTCTAGGAGTAAAATTATTCATATAGTCATTTTCTAAGAATTTAGCATTTGTACTAACAAAAACTTTGTTATCTTTATGACTATAGAATAAATAACCCCTAGTTTCTTTTGGATAACCTACAAGCAAACACACTTCTGATTTTGGTTCCAATTTATCAGGCTTCCCTTTTAACACATGTGCAGGACAACCCCAAATGTGGAGATATTTCATGCTAGGCTTACGCCCATTCCACAATTCCATGGGTGTTTTGGGAACAAATTTTGACGGAACTAAATTCAAAAGATGTATTGCTGTTTCTAAGGCATAACCCCAAAAAGAAATAGGTAGAGTTGAATAACTCATCATGGACCTAACCATTTCCAAAAGAGTCCTATTCCTTCTTTCTGCTAAACCATTTTGTTGTGGAGTTCCAGGTGCAGTCAATTGGAATACAATCCCATTCTTAGTTAAGTAATCCTTGAAATCTCCAAGAAGGTATTCACCACCTCGATCAGATCGAATGGCTTTTATGTGTTTACCTAATTGATTCTCAACTTCAGCCCTAAACTCTTTGAACTTTTCAAAGGTTTCAGACTTCCGTCTCATTAGGTACACATAACCATATCTTGAGTAATCATCAGTAAAGGTGATGAAATACTCATAGCCACCTTTTGCCTGGATTGACATAGGACCACAAACATCAGAATGCACTAGCTCTAGCAAATCTTGGACTCTTCTACCTTTTGCATTAAAAGGTCGTTTTGTCATTTTACCTTCCAAACAAGATTCACAAACTGGAAATCCATCAAAGTCCATGGGCCCTAAGAGTCCATCTTTGATCAGTCTTTGAATTTTGTTTGAATTAATATGACCTAAACGCAAGTGCCAAAGATATGCATCATTAGCAGAAGGAAACTTTCTCTTTAATGATTTTACATGAGAGTTAGCATCTAATTCAGAATTATATAATTCATGCTTATCAGGAGTTAAAATATAAAGACCATCCACAATATTGCCAGAACAGATAAACACTTTATCCTTCTTTATTACAACATTGTCTTTTAGGATAACACAATATCCATGTTTACCTAAGTAAGTAGCAGAAATTAAATTCCTACGAACATTAGGTACATACAAACAGTCTTCTAATATTAGAACTCTAGATACAAAACATAAACTATAAACACCAACAGCTACAACTGGAATCTTGCTCCCATCAGCCAAAGTAAGAAACAACTCCCCTTCTTTAAGCTTTCTGGTCTCCTAAAACCCCTGCAAAGAATTGCAGATATGATTAGTACAACCTGAATCTACACACCAGGAATCCGTGGGATTCTGTACCAAACATATTTCAAGAAGGAATGTATTATTCATACCTTTATTCTTGGCAGCCTTGAATACTGGACAATTCCTCTTCCAATGTCCTTTCTCACCACAATGGAAACACTTTCCTTTGATCTTCTTTCCTTTATCAGCAACCCCTAAGGCAATTTGTTTACCCTCTTGTTTGGTGAAATCCTTCTTCTTCTTCTTTTTATCCTTGCCTTTCGACTTAGGTTGAGAAGTAGAAGCTTCACCAACATTGGCTTCAACATTGGAAGTACCAAGAATGCCTTCTGCCGCTACCAATTCATTCATTAATTTAGACAAGGTATAAATCTTTTTGTTCATATTATAGTTCAGTTTGAATTCCTTGAATGATTCTGGTAGCGACTGGAGTATCATATCCACTTGGGATTCTCCATCTATATCGGCACCTAAAACTTCCAATGTATTCAGATTAGAGATCATTGTAAGACAATGCTCTCTCACTGAACTTCCTTCAGCCATTCTGGTATTATAAATTTGCCTCATGGTCTCTTGCCTTGCAGAACGGCCTTGCTCACCAAACATCTCCTTCAGACTTAACATGATGTCTGAAGCTAGTTCTACATCCTGCATTGGATGCTGTAGAACATTTGAGATAGATGCTAGGATGTAGCACTTGGCCATCTCATTAGATTTCTGCCAACGATCATATCGTTGTTTTTCCTCAAGAGGAGCATCTAATGAAGGAAAGTTAGGACATGGTTTAGTAAGAACATACTTATGCTCTTCAGCAGTAAGAACAATGTCCAGATTTCTTTTCCAGTCAACATAGTTGGATCTAGTCAGTTTGTTTTGATTAAGAATAGTTACAAGTGGACTAAATGATGCCATGTTCTAAATCTGAAAATAATAAACATGAATATAATCAATAAACTGGACATTATCAATTTAGCATATAAACATATAGTATGGAACCTTAATAAAACCATAATATAATATATGCAACGACAACCCAATCCCGCAATTAATATTCCTCAGAAGCGAGGTCATACTAATCACTATGATTAGGTGAGAAACATTCTCATTATTAATGCTATCATGGTAACTCTTACCAAACAAAAATAATTTGTCGTTTTCCCTTCAGCCTCTAAGTAATAATGACATAGCTCCGAAGGGAGGTTAACATTACACTTAGTCTAGTGTACACCATTGCCTAGAATCAATGTGAATAACCAAGTAACTCCACGGTAGCGTGGTCGTTCTCAATGTAAAAACACATTTCATCTATCCCTAAGAAGTTTAACCTGTAGTACCATGAATCAAACACCCTCCGAAGGGAGCAAGGCATATACGCCAAGGCAAGGTGCTTAATCACACTACTTTAAACCAACAATGGAGGCCGTGAGATCTAACCCTTGTATCTCTTTCCCACTAGATGTTTTAAAAGAAAGGTTTTTAGTTTTAAAACATGCATAATTTAATTACACATTGTCTTACTCTTTTAACATGTGAAAACACTTAGAAAAATTTCTGATTTTCTTTCTTTCAATCGATCGAAAGTGCCCCTCGCTCGATCGAAAAAATTAAGAAATTCGAACATGATCATCTGACTCTTTCGATTGATACTTGATTGCCTCTCGATCGATCGAAAAATAGATTCGATCGATTGACTAGCAATCAAAAATCAATTGATCTAAAAAGTCTGATCACTGTCTCATTCGATCGATCGAAAGTAATTTTCGATTGATCAAAAATCGCGAATTTCAAATTTCCAGAATTTTTTCTAAGGCAGTTTTCTCCGTTTTTCATGAACGAACATTCAACATATGAACATTACAGAGAGAGTTTGATGTCAAAACTGAAATTCATTGATGCTAATGCCTAAAGATTCAATTTAACATACTTAAATTTAAATTTAAACAACATCATAACATCAATTTCAGTCTTCATCAAATCATAGTTTCAACAACATGCAGAAAATTAAGAAACTTAATTTTCTAACAATATGAAACTATCATCTCTAATTCTAAAACTCACAAAACATGTTAAACAATACGAAATTGAAGAGCGCTCTGATACCACTTGATGGAATTAAAGGTGAATGCAGCGGAAAGTAAGTTTTGAAACGGATCTACTTCATTCAATATTGATAACATGCATAAAGTAAATTTCAGAATTTGAGAACAAGAGATCGTACCTTGAAGCGGTGAATTCCAAAACCGAAGATTGAAGTACTTGGAAATACTTTTAATCTTCACTCCAATTCCACTAACGCCCAAGATGTGTGGTCTCTCAATTGGTAACAAATGGATTATTAGAGAGTGACTTTCAATCACTTCCACACCATTACAATGGTGTTTTTCTTACCAATAAAAAATTCTGTATGTTTTTCCCTTTGTATCTAACCAATTTATCTAATTGGGCTGGCCTTTTGGGCTTTACCAATTGGGCTTAAGTGTGTGGCTTGGAGTGGGACCAAAAAGGACCAATAAAACACTAGCTCTAATGGGCCTTAGGCTTTTCTGTCAACTCTTGACAAGTCCAAAGTTACCATTAACTATATTTAATACCACTATATAAATATAGTTGCACTCTAGGTCCTATCTATATATTATATCCCAAGACTTTATTATACATGCAACCCCTTCATAAAATATTCGTAATAATACAAAGTCATTGAAATAGACTGCCACTTTGTAAATTACTACATTTTTATCCTTGAGTACTCGGTTTAATCCTTTAATGTTATTCATCATATATTTATGAAAACTAATTTCACAAATATATACTTTAGTCTTACTAAAGTGGTTAGGCCTAACTCTCTGAATAACAAACTCATTAAACTTATCTCAAGGGAATATTTTATATCTCCGTTAAGAGATTATAAATTCCATCTTGAGAATATATGTTCCATCAACACTAAATGTGGTTGCTCAACATACTGAGGTTTTGACCATTACTATAGATCTCACTCCCGATATATCAAAGCAACCTACACCTTATGATCAGGTCCATTATTCTCTCAGGATTAAGAGTTCATGCAAATGTAAGTCGTGTGATTTATTATTCAATTGACAGTCGTTAGGAGAATAATAAATCTCACAGCGGTCCAGTTCAATATGTCTTAACTCTTAAAACATATCAACACATCAACTAGAAGTCTCAACTTCCATGATCAAGACAAATCATCGTAGTTGATATGTTATAGTCTTCGCAGATGAAATGCCCAATTTCATCACCGACTACGAACTATAATTCTGAGTTTACAAAGAACTTGTGATTTATATCTTCTGTGACTCTACACATAAATCACATACTATGCATCTCATGGACTATATGATAATGTCCGAATATTCAAGTTACCACTATTTCAGATAATAATAAAATAAATTTATTAAACACAATATTAAATCATACATAATGTCATACACAATGTCAAACTCAATATCATACATAGCATCACTCAATAGGATTTAAGGTCACTAATCCTAACAGCATTGAGGACGCAAATCTTCCCCGGCGGTTCCATCAACCAATATTTACCATTTATAACGGTCAAACAGATCCAATGGAACATGTTAGCCATTTCAGTCAGAGGATGGCCATTCATACTAAGGATGAGGTCCTGATGTACAAAGTCTTTCCCTCAAGCCTAGGGCTAGTAGCAATGAGGTGGTTCAACGGTTTGAAAGTGAATACCATTGACTACTTTGAGAAGCTCACCCAAGCTTTTGGTGCTCGCTTTATTACCTGTAGGAGGGTTGTCCAGCCTTTGGGATCGTTATTATCCATGTCTATGCGAGAAGGGGAAACCCTGAAAGCCTACTCTGATAAATATTGGAAAATGTTCAACGAGGTAGATGGAGCCAATGATGATGTGGCCATTAATACCTTTAAGGAGGAACTTCCAACTGAGCATGATCTGAGGAGTTCCCTAACTGGTAAACATGTTACTAGCATGCGACAGCTTATGGACAGAATTGACAAGTATAGAAGGGTAGAAGAAGATCAGATACAGGGTAGAAGAAAGTCCAAGGTGATCCCTCAAGAAATGAGGGATTTCAGGTCGGATCGGTATAACAACAACTGACCTCGGAGAGACTTTGCAGGGCAGTTAGGATCTGCTAACTCCCAGGCGGTTAATGTTGTGTTCCGAGAACCAGTACAGCGAGTTCTAGAGAAGATAAAAAACAAGCTTTTCTTCAGATTGCCCAATAGAATGGCAGGGGATCCTACGAAACATAATCAAAACCTGTACTGTCAATACCATCAGGACCATGGACACATCACTGAAGATTGCAGAAACCTATGGGACCACTTGGAACAGCTAGTCCGAGAAGGAAAGTTGACCCACCTTTTGCACCATTCCAGTGGCCGAGGAAGTCAAATAGGGTCGACGTTTCGAGGAGATGCCTCTTCAGGAGCCCCCCTGGGCACAATAAATGTCATATTTGCCACCCTAGGAAGAACAGGGTCTTGTCCCTCCAGGATAATGTCTATGTCTCAGTGTTTGGATGGGAGCTCCAGTTCAATGCCGAAGAGAGCGAAACTGAGCACCTCACTGGTGTTGGGATTTTCAAATGAGAACAAAAGAGGAACCATACAACCGCATGATGATGTCTTGGTGGTTACGCTTAGGATTGGAGGGTATGATGTGAGAAGGGTGATGGTCGATGAGGAGAGCGCAGCCGAGGTGATGTATCCTGACCTATACAGGGGGTTGAATTTAACACCCCAAGACCTAAGAGCTTATAGCTCTCCGTTGGTGAGTTTCGAGGGTAGATCGGTCATTCCAATGGGTATGATTAGATTACCAGTGCAGATTGGCTCAGATGTGGTGGAGGTGGATTTTATTGTGGTAGACGTTTTTTCTCTATACACAGCAATTTTGGGTAGGCCCTGGTTGCATACCCTAGGGGCTGTTTCCTCCACCCTTCATCAGAAAGTGAAATATCCATCATGAGGCCAAGTGTTGAAAATATTAAGAAATCAAGTCATGGCAAGGCAGTGCATGATAGCTGCTATTCAACATCGGCCAGAGATAGGTACATCGGCCACGGCCGAGGGTGACTTGTAGCAATCAAAGAATCTAGGAAACCCCTTCAGTACAACCGCCGAGGAAGCCGAGTGTGAGGAGTTGGAGAGGATGAATGTTGGTGATGATTCAGATAAGTACTTTCAGGTTGGAGCGCTGTTACCTTCACTGGAGAAGGAGCAATTGGTTGAGGTTCTAAGAAGAAACGTCGATGTGTTTGCATGGAATGCCTATGAAGCCCCAAGGGTTGATCCAGATTTCATCTGTCATCATTTGAATGTCAATCCCTCCGTTATTCCGAAGAAACAGCCACCTTGGCGTCTGTCCAAAGTCCATGTCGAAGCTATCAAAGATGAGGTGACCAAGCTCAAGCAGGCAGGAGCTATCAAAGAAATATTTTACCCTCAGTGGTTGGCAAATACAGTTGTAGTGAAAAAGAAAAATGGAAAATGGCGAGTATGTGTTGATTTCACAGATTTTAACAGAGCTTGTCCAAAGGATCCTTTTCCTATGCCCCGCATTGATCAACTGGTGGATGCAACAGTAGGTCATCCTCGGATGAGCTTCTTGGATGCCTTTCAGGGCTATCACCAGATCCCACTAGCATTGGGTGATCAAGAGAAGACCGCTTTTCTCACTCCTACTAGAAATTATCACTATAAGGTAATGCCCTTTGGCTTGAAGAACGCGGGGTCTACTTACCAGCGGATGATGACGAAGATGATTGAGTCACAGTTGGGCAACAGCATAGAGGTCTATATTGATGATATGTTTGTAAAGAGTAAGGTAGTGGCCGAGCATGTGACGGACCTCACCAGCACGTTTGAGGTTCTGAGGAAGCATAAACTACAACTGAACGTGTCCAAGTGCTCTTTCGGGGTGTGCTCTGGGAAGTTTTTGGGCTACATGGTGACCCACCAAGGAATTGAAGTGAGCCCCGATCAATTAAAACCATAAATAACTTGCAACCACTTCGGAATCCCAAGGAGGTCCAGAGGCTTACTGGGATGACAGCTGCGCTGAACAGATTCATATCCAGGTCGGCGGATAAGTACAGACCCTTCTTCCTTTTACTCCGCAAGTGGAAAGGGTTTGAGTGGACTGAGGAATGCGCCCTGGCATTTCAGCAACTCAAAGAATATCTGTCTTGGCCACCCATCATGTCCAATCCAGAGGTGGACGAGGTCCTTTTCGCCTACTTGGCGATAGCCACTTATGCTATCAGTTTTGTTATGATACAAGTGGATAATGGCGTGCAGCGGCCAGTCTACTACGTGAGCAAGTCACTTCATGAGGCTGAAATACATTATTTACCATTGGAGAAGGCCATTTTGGCAGTGGTGCATGCTACAAGGAAACTTCCCCATTACTTTCAGGCACACGCTGTGGTCATTCTAACTCAGTATCCACTCAAAGCAGTACTTCGGAGTGCGGACTACACTGGCAGGGTTGCCAAGTGGGGCACAATTCTAGAGGCTTTCGATATTAAGTATATGCCTCATAATTCTGTGAAGGGTTAGGTTCTAGCCGATTTGGTGGCCGAATTTGCTGAAAGCCCTGAAGAAATAGGAGCAAGCTCGCATGGCATGGATGAAAAATCAGTTGGCCTTATCTCCACGCAACGTTCCTCTCCTTGGAAGGTGTATGTGGATGGAGCGGCAAACTAGAGGGGGTCAGGAGTGGGGCTGGTTCTAATATCTCCTGAGATAACCATCATCGAGAAGTCTTTAAGGTTGAGATTCTCAGCCACTAACAACAAGGCAGAGTATGAAGTTTTATTAGTGGGAATGGCGATGGTTAAGAAGCTGGGTGGAAAAATAGTGGAGATATTCTCGGATTCAAGACTGGTTGCGGGCCAGGTTAAAGGGGAGTTGGAAGCTCAAGACCCTAGAATGCGAAGTTACCTGAGCCAAGTTAGGCGTATGCAAACAGATTTTGAGTCTTTTGAATTATCCCACGTCCCTAGAGGTGGAAATGCACATGCGGACTCTTTGGCTACCCTCGCTACCTCCTCGGTGCAGAACTTACCTCGGATTATCATGGTTGAAGATTTGAACACACCCACTCCAGTAGCGGAGGACTCGCTTCAGGTCAATCAAATCAGCTCGACGCCTAGTTGGATGAATCCTATAATGCTTTTCCTTGAGAAGGATATACTGCCTGAGGACAGAACGGAAGCTGAAAAGATACGAAGAAAAGCTCCTCGGTTCTGGTTGTCCGTGGACAAAAAGTTGTATAAACGCTCTTTCTCTGGGCCATATCTGCTTTGTGTGCACCCTGAAGTATCAGAGGCGCTTCTAGAAGAACTGCATGAAGGGATTTGTGGGAGTCACACTGGAGGAAGATCTTTATCTTATCGGGCAATTACCCAAGGGTATTGGTGGCCAGGTATGCAAAAGGAAGCGCAGGAATATGTTAAGAGGTGTGATCAATGTCAGAGGTTTGCCACAAACATCCATCAACCTGGGTGTGTTCTTAACCCTCTTTCTAGTCCTTGGTCTTTTGCTCAGTGGGGTTTAGATATTGTTGGTCCTTTCCCTAAGGCAATAGGAAATAAAAAATACCTGCTAGTTGGCACGGACTACTTCACGAAGTGGGTCAAAGCTGAGCCTCTGGCCAATATCAGAGATGTGGATGTCAAAAGGTTTGTCTGGAAGAACATCATCACGCAATTTGGGGTTCCTCAAGCTCTCATCTCGGATAATGGTTTTCAATTTGATAGCAAGGCTTTCAGGAAGTATTGTTCCGACCTAGGGATAAAGAATAGGTATTCTACTCCGGCTTATCTGCAGGGAAATGGGCAGGTTGAGGTTGTCAATAAGGTCATTGTGAGTGTGTTAAAAAAGAGGCTGGACGATGCAAAGAGAAAATGGGTGGACGAGCTACCCATGTCCTTTGGACATATAGAACAACGCCTAGGCGGTCAACAGGGGAAACGCTATTTTCACTAACGTATGGGGCTGAGGCAGTGATTCCACTTGAAACGGGTTTTCCCACACAAAGGACTAGAACTTTCACCTCGGATGGCAATGATGAGCTTTTGAGTAAGAATCTAGACTTGACAGATGAACGACGAGAGAATGCGATGGTTCAGTTGGCCTATTACCAACATAAACTGAAATAAGGTTATGATGCAAATGTAAGACTGAGGCCGTTAGCTCCAGGGGACTTGGTATTGAGAAAAGTGTTGGGAACTACCAAAAATCCAGCTTGGGGAAAGTTAGGGCCTAACTGGGAAGGACCGTATCGTATCACATCTGTAGCAGGAATAGGGGGCTATTACTTAGAAGATTTAGATGAAAAATCTCTACTCCATCCTTGGAATGTAAGTAACTTAAAGAGGTACTACTATTAATATGAACAGTTTTGTTCTATTTCCCTTTTATAGCTTATCCTAAATTCTATTACTTGTGTTTCTCAAATTATTGAAGTATTAAACAGAAACTAAGTTATGTCAGGTCCTCGGACCACAACTTAGTGGAAATTAATATACTGTCATCTTTATTGAAGTATTAAACAGAAACTAAGTTATGTTAGGTCCTCGGACCACAACTTGGTGGAAATTAATACAGTGTCATCTTTATTGAAGTATTATACAAAAACTAAGTCATGTCAGGTTCTTGGCCCACAGCTTGGTGAAAATTAATGCACAATGTGACCTTAATCGGAGTATCACACTTAAATTAAGGTATGACAAATTGTTTATACTACTAACTTAGTAAAAATCAGTGCTTCTTAAATGGGATCTGTGTGACTATTTTTGTATATCAAGGCAAATTTCATGAGCATCACTTAAAGTGTTTTAGGGTGTTCAATACTTCCAAAGACTAATTGCCTAGAAGGCTATCTTCAGTGTAGACATTTCTCAACGGATATGAAGCAAGTCTTTTTAGAGCTGAGGAGTTCACAGTTATAGTCTATTCTGGTTTTCAATGGGCATACATAAATTTAAGTTTTCCCTTATAGTGTCAGATTTTATTTCTATGTAGCATGAGATAATGTGAAAGTAAAAAACAGTCATGCAAGAAATCACACAAGTAATAGATAAAATCATAATGTCTCATATAAATTTAGAAAGAAAAATATATATGACAATAGAGAATGTTCTCAAAGAAGAAAAGATTAAATTAAAAGAAAAATTACATAAACTATTTGTTAAGTTTTATTTGAAGTTTATGCTGTGGGACTTTGCTGGTTTCTTGAAGAGGGACCTCTTTTTCCTTCTCCTGTTGTGCTTCTCCAGTAGGCAACACAGTGGAAGCTAAGTCCTGAGCGAAGTTTTGAGAAACTTGTCCATCCTTGGCTCCCTCTGTTGCTTTGTCCGAGGTGGTGTCTTTTGCCACTTCAAGCACTTCAGGCTGTGTCTGCTGATTGGTTGAGGAGGGATTCTGATTTTGAGCTTTTTCAGATGGTTCAGCAACAGCAGAGGAGGTTTCCTGTTGTTGGGAAGAAGCACCCTAGGGCTCGTATGGCTGGGGAAAAGTAGACATTTTCAGGCCTTCTCAGCTCTGAGGATGGCTCAACCCCAACTCGGTGGAGAGCTTCCACCCAGGTCTGAGCATAGTATGTTCGACATACTACTGGGACCTCAGCTCGGAAGCTATCCTCGATCTCAGCAACGCCAACGTCATATCCATGCTGTTCGGCCTCATCCCTCTCTTTTTCAGCCTCAGCTCTTACTTTTTCCGCCTCATCTTTGGCTTTTTTGGCTTGATCTCTGTGCCTCTGGGCTTCCTCCAGTTGCTTCTCTAAGGATGATATCTGCTCCTTGGAAGCTGCCAGCTGAGCATTGGCATCAATTAGACTTTTCCTTTGGTCCTCAGCTTGCCTTTGAAAGCCGGCCAAAGCTGAATCAGCACTCTTTCGAGCGTGTTCTTCGTCGGCTAACTTTTTCTTCAGCTCTGCAACGTTCTTCTCACTAGCAGTAAGTGTCTGACAGCCGTATTTCGTTTTCTCCTCTCCTCATCCAGCTGCTGGTAAAAAGCATTGGTCATCTTCTCTAGCTTGAAAGTGGCTTGAACAGCCTAAAAAAAAAAATAAGTGTCAGAGATATAATAAACTAAAAGGAACGAGTAAAGTAGTAAAGATACCATACCATGCCCAAATGCCTTTTCATATTCATGAAAATCTCATTTTTCTTCGTGTTTCTAAGCTTGGCCATGTCCTTGGGAAGAAGGAGGGTTTCTTCTAAGGCCAAGGCAACGTGGCATCCGATTCCACCATTAAAGTCTCTGATTGAGGCGTCTTCCCTCAAAGGCTCACCATCGAGCATGGGAACAGGGAGCCAGGCCTCGGGCTCTGAGGACTGAATATTTTGCTTGGCTGCAACTTTTTGAGACCCATGAGTGATCTTTTGCTGCTTCGGAACCCGCTGGACCTCGTCTTCCTGATTTGGGCTAGACCTCCCAATCTCCACCACTTCTTTACCTTTTTACTCTCTCCTCCTCTTGGAGTCAGTAGGTTCAACCCCCTGCGATTGAGGTACTTGAGGAGGAGGAGGAGGTGGGAGATTAGTTTGAGTAGACTTCCCCGGCGCCCCCTTTCCAGGTTTGCCCTCTATCACGTCCAACAAACTTCTTTGATTTTTTCTTTGAATGTTCATGTCGTCAGAAATCACCTCGGGGGATTGGGGTTGGTTGAAGACCTCGAATTTGTCTGCCGAATCCAATAGTTTTACAACTCCTTCTTCTTGTTCTTCTTCTTCACCTTCCTCCTTCACTTCCTGAATAGCAGAACGTGACGAGGATGCCCCCACAGAAATAGTAGCCACAGGTAATGGCTGAGTGAAGGGGGTGCCTCCAAGAATTAGAACACCCTCAGGAACGATGAATACTTCAAAGGCTATGTTGATCCGGTGCAACCGACGATCTCTAGCCTTTATCACACACTTGGGCACTTGAAAGGATGTGGAGATCAGTTTGTAGCGAAGGATGATGTGCGCTGCTCTTAATTGACTGTCGGATGGGTTCACGTACACCTTGGACCGTAGAATTCTATCCAAACTTTCCCTGTTAATTAGTCTGAATTGAGGTTTGGTAGCGCGCTTGTTTGCAAAATCAGTAAAACAGTAAAAAATTCCATCAGAAATAAAGTTAACTTGAATTAAGGAGTATAAACTAAGGTGCAGAGGCGTCCAGCCTAAAAACCCCACCTAGTGTTCCCTCTTGGGTCGGACAGGGTAAACCATCATGCCATGCCCCAGAAAAAATAAGAAAATCATCTTTTAGGCCCTTGTTCGATGTAGGGAGACACTGGATTAACCTTACCTCAGGGTACCTAGACTTAAGATAGTATCCCTGGCCCTTTAAATGGTTTAGGTTGTATACCCAATTCACATCGTGATGGGTCAGGCCTAAGTTCATGCTCGCATTAAGGGCCTCTATATTCCCTAACACTCTGAACATATTTGAGGCACATTGTGTGGGAGATAACCTAAAAAACCTAAGATAACTTCTGGTAAGACTACCCATAAGGATAGTCATTCATCCCTCTATGAATGCGATCATGGGGATGACCACTTCCCCTATTTTCCTCTCATCGAACCACTCTTCCAAGGAAGCATACCTCATGCCCACCATTGGGGGAATCCTATACCTGGCTCTAAATTTCTCTATTTGCTTCTCGGAATCGACCAAATACTTAAACCTATCTATTTCCTAAAAAGCGCGAAACTTACAGGTGTGGAAAATGAGCTCCTCGGACAGACTCCCAGTATTTATGAGAGCGTAGAGAGGAAAGAAAGAGGGGCAATTTCAATGAATACATGCTAAAACGGTGTGATTTTTAGTAATTGAAAAGAGAGTTGATTTGAAAAGCTCTTTATAGGGGCACAAAAATCGTAAGCGGGTAAAATTCCACCCATAAATACTGAAAATCCTGGACCGTTAGATTCACGTTGTGTCAGAGCATGGGAGACAAAGAAGCCGCCATCATTTAATAATGACATGCCCCTGACACCAGAACGTCAAGAGCGTGCCTTAGGCAGGTATAAAGGCATTCTAGAGTCTAGAAAGGCCCAATGAGAGAGATGAGGGCGAGATATCAAAATCTCCCTTTTTCCGAGGTAACAAAAAGCGAGATTTTGAGGGGCTATTGTGGGGCCTATTGTCCGAGTGGGCTTGTGGCCCAACGGCCTAGTCCGAAGACACTCACATGTCCAAAGATGGTTAAAGAAATCTATTTTGAGAGTAATATAAGACAAAGAAGGGTAAGTCGTGTATAGCGGCCCAAATCGCATCCGAGGAAGAGATCCACCTCTGATACCAAGGTCCGAGGTGGATGTAACTATTTTTAGTACTCAAGGTACTTCATCAAGTTACGTACGAACTAAAAGGTGAATACGGAGCAAAGGGTGAACCGGAAAAGGCGGCAAATATCTTCTAAAGCACTACCTCCACATTAAATGCTTCCCAGCTAACTCTATGACCGCATTAATATAGAGGTGATACCTGTACAGTAACCAAGCAGTCTTATGGCCACCAAGCAAAGCTTTCAGGAAGTGCTGGATGGGACAGAAGGAAGCTCCCAAATCAAAACCTACACGTGTACGGCGAGAATGAGGAAAGAATGCAGTATATAACAGGAAAGAATATGACATTAGGGGGAGGGAGAAGAATTTTTGGAAAAAAGAGGAAACAATAGAGTATCTAGGAAGATATCCCCTGAAAACCTAGCTGAGAAGAAAAGATATCGTTAAAACTAGTTTGAGGCTTCCTTTGCTGCAGAACGATAATGTCTTTTTTCTACCAATTGGGTTTAGCTCTTACGCCCACTCTCTAGAAATTTTATTGTTTGGGCTTAAACCTTCCCCTCTTTTGGGGTCCAATCCAAATTGAGTCCTTACAATATATATTTTTACTTAAAATATATATTTCTTGTTTTTGGAGATGCAAATTATTAATTAAGTTTTTGTATTTAAGTTCTACTAACATTTTATTTTCAATTGATAATATGGCTATGGATCTGACTGGTAGGAGGATTTTTGTTTTTGTTTTCAAAACACTAAAAAAACAATTTTCAAAAAATTGAACTTGAAACTAGTTTTCAGATAATAATTTTTATAATTTTCGTGTTTGGCTCTTACTTTTAAGAACAATTTTCAAAATACTAAAAACAAAAATAATTGTTTGGGAGACCATTTCTATTTTTGAGATTTAAAAAAAAATTACAAAAAATAATGTGTAGAATCTGTAGATTACTTTTTTTTTTTTTTTTTTTGGTGGATAATGATAAGGGAATAGAACTCATCATGTTTTTTTTTTTTTTTTTTTTTAATGATAAGTTTCAAATTTGAAGTGTGAGAATTCTTTTTGTGATAAAGATAAACTCCTCAATTTAAGAAATAAAAGAGTTTGGACAAATATGTGGGGTCCATTGTTTTCAATTTATTTACAACTATGTCATTAAAAACATTTTCTGTATCATGAAAACACTCCCTTAGCCGTTTTCAAAATCCTGTTTTAAATCAAGAAAATAGGATACAATTTTTTGAAAACTGTATTTTGAAAATATTAGCCAAACAATAAATTCAAGTGTGGGACCCATCATTTTATATATTACAAAACAAAAAACTATATTTAAATACTCTTTAGCAAAAAGCCCCTAATATGCTCAAATAGGATGTAATCAATATCAATTTTGAAAAAATATTCTATTACGTTTTGTTTATTACTAGTAAGAAGTTTATCCAAAGATATTTTTTGAGGTTCAAGTAGTTTTTCAAATTTTCACTTCTTTTCTTAAAAGTTTTTCATATCCAAATAGAACTTTTCTAGTAGACATTTATATTAAAAAATATTTAGCAATAAATGAAACTATATCTATAATATAAAATTGTAACTAATTAGAAGAAAATTAATTTTAAAGTATAGAACAGTAAAACCTAATTTATCCAAAACAAAATTGCATCTTTACCAAACGGTATGATCACTTTATACTCTAAACTATACAAATAAAAATTTATCAATTACATGTTAAAGGACATGCTTAGCAAATTGAAAAGGGCGTGCTTAGTGTACATAATTTTTTTAAAAAAAAATTAATTTCTTTTATTATACTATTAAGTATTAAGTGTATTTCCTTCTATAAAAAAAGGGGGAATTAAGTGTATTCTTCACAAAAGAAAAGGCATTAAGTGTATTAAAAGCTTTTTTTTAATAAGTGTATTAAAAGTTGAATTATAAAAAAAAATATAAAAAAATAAAAGTAAAAAAAAAAAAACTAAATTAAATTATAGCCTTGAAGGCTCACATGGGTGGCTATGCTAATATGATGGTGACGTGATAATTCATTCTAACTAAAGAAAAGAAAAGAAAAAAAAGGAAAGTGGTTAGGATAAAAATAATATAGATAAAGATGAAAAGTATAAAATGCCTCTTCACTCCCTTTTTTTTTGTTTTGTCTTGGGAGACTTGGTCTTAGGATACGTTTGGTACATTATAATAGTGATTACAATGTAATAGGAATCGTTGAGAGAGAATTTAATTAGA
Source organism: Quercus glauca (assembly GCA_023736055.1). Classification (NCBI taxonomy): domain Eukaryota; kingdom Viridiplantae; phylum Streptophyta; class Magnoliopsida; order Fagales; family Fagaceae; genus Quercus; species Quercus glauca. The sequence goes on from CM043322.1 coordinate 37,053,782, forward strand.
TCTTAAATTGGAGTATAAGTTTAAGTCATGTTTCCCATTCAATTTTTATAATTTTACTACTGTGCACATTTGGCGCGATAATTAATCCACAAGTATAAGTATTTGTGGGGTATGAGGGGCAAGGGCCGAGGTCACTTCATGAATATATGATTTAGAATTCAATTGATTTTAGACTCTTCGATTTTTGCACCTAAAAATTCATTTGCCACAAAAATTAAAAACTTAGATGAACATGTGGCGGAAAATTGGACTCCAATTTATAATCTAATTGGATTTAGACTTTTCAATTTCTACATTCAATAATTCACTTGGTACAAAATTAAAAATTAAATGGGACATATGGCGCAAAATTGAGAATCCAATTAAAATCTAATTGAATTTTCTTTGAGCTTTAGTTATAAATATATACTAGTGTGTAGCTCTATGCATATGTATTAACTTAAAATCTAATTATACATAGTATTAACTTACACTTTTTCTAAACCATACATTTCTAAAATATGTAATGATTTCTCATTATATATATATATATATATATATAATGGTATATGATTTAGGATTTAATTGGTTTTAGACTCTTCAGTTTTTGCACCCAATAATTCACTTGCCACAAAAATTAAAAACTTAGATGGATACGTGATGGAAAATTGGACTCCAATTAAAATCCAATTTAGAATTTAATTAGATATGGACTCTTCGATTTTTACATTCAATAATTCACTTGATGCAAAATTAAAAATTAAATGGGACACGTGGCGCAAAATTGAGAATTCAATTTAAATTTAATCGGATTTTTTCTGAGCTTTGGTTATTAATCTATATATAAATATATATATATATATATATAACCGAACTTTTGAAGTTCCCACAATTTTCCACGTCACCTTTTTTTTTTCTTTTTTTAATTCTTTTTAATTTAGAGACACACGGTTCTGACTTTTGGAGGAGTAGTTACCAAATATAAAACAAACACTTTACGTTTGATTAAGCGTGTGGCAGTATTTATTTCTTATTTTATGCCCTGCTTATATTAGTGAAAGCCTTCTTCTCTCTAGCCTCGCGATAAAACCCTAAACCTCTTCTTCAAGAATTGAACACCACTGGCTCTAGAAACCGTTAGAATTTGCACATCCAATAATATGTGCAGAGTGCCAGAGACATTCGCTACCCAAAAGTAAGTATCGTTGTACCGTCATAATGCTCCCAATCAAACTCACAAATGCACTCCATCTCCTTTTTCTTCTTCTTCATGTAGTCCCATCTCCCATCTCAGTACTTAAGCCATCACGCCGCGGGTTGCCTTGCCGCGAATCTATGGTTGTCCATCGACTCTAGGCTTCATCGCAGAACCAGCAGTATCTCTCTCTCTCTCTCTCTCTCTCTCTCTCTCTCTCTCTCTCTCTCTCTCTCTCTCTCTCTCTCTCAGTTTAACCTATGAACACTTAAAAGCTATACTAATACTAAACTATGAACTTTGTTTACTGCTTTTGTTAAATTGCGTGTTGTACAACTGTATTGCTAATTTGCTATACTTTAGTAATTTAAACAAGGATGAGTTTAATTTGTGGGTTTGCCGATTTTCAATAAAAGAAAAAGTAAATCTTGTGGCTGTAATTTCTTTACCGTGTAGTGTTGTGTTGTTGAGTAATGGGTGAATCAATCATCTATGTGTCGTGCAAAGTAAATATTATATAAAATTATCAAAAAAAGTAAATATTATATAATATAAAATTTATTATAGTGTTTCGTATTATATGTTAATATATTTATATTTGGTTTTGAAATTTGCTTAATTGTTTGGCTGTTTATACTTGACTATTCATACTAAATTTAATATTATTATTTTAAAGTGTGAATAATTTATAGAAAAACCATTCACAATTCAAGCATATTTTAAAGGAAGAAATGTTCTAGATTCAAAAGATATGCTTTAGCCCTCTATTCCAAAGGTTAGTTTTATTACTTTTATAGTTTTACTTAAACTAAGTGGTATTTGAATGCCAATGGAATTTTCTTAGTAAGGTTGTGTTTGAAATTGTAACTTTTAAATCAGTATGTTAGATAATGATACATTTTCGGTTACTAATATTATTTGGTTCCTTAGCATAATAGTTAGAACTTAGAAGCTATATGGGCATGGTTATAAGAATATGTTTGTTCTAATCTTTGCCCCATACAACAATTCAATATATAACATTGGTTACACATTTTTGGATTGAATATTCACTTTAGGATGTTGATTATAATGGGAAGAATTTTGTGTAACAGGTCACCATCTTTGTAGTCTACCATTGAGCCCAAATATTGGAAAAAAAAATGTTTCTTATAGGACCTTTAATCATTCCTTAACAATTGTACTTGCTCTTGCCTATACTAAAATTTCCAGACTTTTTAAATCATATTGTTTTCTTCGGAAGGCCCATGCTATTACCCAATCCATTAAATATCATTATATATGTTTTCATACTAAAAGTTTGTGTTTTGGTAAATTTATATCTTTGTGGTAGGGAGTTTAATGAAAAGTTTTTAAAATTTCATATTCGATAGTTTTCCCGTGCATCGCACAGGTTAGCGACTAGTATATACATATATATATATATATATATATAATTCACTTGGCACAAAAAATTAAAATTTTTTATATGTCAAGTGAGATTTGTTGTGCAACATCTAACAGCTTGTGATAGGCCTTTTAGTTATAACCTTTAATCATTTATGGCACGTTTGGTACATTATAATAATAATTAAATGGGAATAGGAATACGTATTACAAGGTATACAAGATGTTGTTATGGAATAACTATTACTATTCATTTGTTTGGTGACAACACAAGAATAGAACCCTAACTCTAGTTAAATGAAAACATATTTAAATCAAATTCCTTAAAATACCCTTATTTATAAAATTACATTTTAAAATCTAACTTAACATTTTAATTGTATAAATTGAACAATTTTATAATTAATATATATATCTTTTTTTCAAACTTCAAAATTAATAACTCCATAAATGTTATAAAAAAAAAAGAGGAAAAAAAATTATAACATCTTAAATTTTAACTCGTGCTTCTATGCATGATGTATTATTTTGATAATTAAAGTTCAGTTGTTGGAGCCGAGCCATAGACCGACTAGCGAAAAATCTTTTTAATATAGAAATTGTGGCCTAAAGAACCATAGATTGATTATCAAAAATATATATATATATATATTTATATATAAAAGAAAAAGAAAAGAAAAAAGAAGAAGAAGATGAACAACAACAATGATAGCTTAATAAAGAAATATTATTTTATGAAAAACATAGTCTATGATTTTTAGATTTTGGCAAGTTGTAGTTTTCAGATTTTCGCAAGTCCTTATTGAACTTGAAAACCATAGATTAATATGGCAGAGAGAGAGAATAAAAAGGTTGAGGGCAGCGGCAGGTAGGGGGCTGTTGGGGTACATGTTTTTTTTTACACCTAATATTATTTAAATAACACTTATTTATTTCTTTTCAAATGTCACAAATAAATTATTGGGCATGCCTAAATATATTTTTTTTTTTACTATCACTATGCTAGCCCACAACCATTCTCCTTTCTATCACAAAATTGGGCTACGAATGCAAAACACTATAGGACCTAATATTTTTTTGTAAAGCCCAAATTATTTATTGAGTGAGCTAAAATCTAATTCTTTCTAAAGCCCAAGAATTTTATACTTAGCAAAGATTCGAAAAATAAACCCATGATTCAAATTCATGGCAATACTATTTTTTCAATGGGATTCAACCCCATAATCAAAGCCTATGATTCAAACCCGTGGCAAATTATTCATCAAAAAGCCCAGTTCCCATTGACAACATAAAAAACTCAATTTTCATTGGCAATATCAAAAGCCCAGTTCTTGCTAGCAATATCGAAAGCTCAATTTACGTTGGCACTATTTTATCAAAAAGCCCAAGATTATTAACACTTGGCAAAGAAAAAATATCATGGTATAATTATTGCTTAAATATTACTATGGCAAATACCATGACAATTGTTTTATAAAAGCTCATGAGAAGTTATCTTGAAGATTATGTTCTCATATTACAAACCCATGAAACACATGGTCATCATTTGCATCACAACATTCATAATATATATCTTCAACGCTCATGGTAAATATTCAATCCCACAAGCTTATCATTTAAATTATGATGTGATTATTAGAAACCATGAACATTATTTACGATATGGAATTCATCATAGTAAATGTTATTTACAAAGGTATTTTGAAACTTGTCCTATTGTCTCAAACATTACAACTAATTGCCCAAAGGTCCATTGCAAATATCTATGAAAACCCAAAAAATATTTACTAATAAAAGTCCACGAGAAATGAAAACTCATGGCAATATGTGTTGTTGATGTCCATTTTGTAGGACGCACACAACCTAGCCCATGTGAGCAAGCCCAATCCAAAAGACCCCAACAAGAGGCAGAGGATTGAAAGTGGACAACCAGCCCTTGTTCATCCTTGACCAAGGTACAGCTGGAGGCCCCTACAAGAGAACCAAGCCTTTAAGGATGAATTAAGGGCTGTCCCATCAGCTTTCTGTCACCCTTTACCTGACGTAAACAGTGCTTGAGGGTTGTGATATCAACTAAAGTCTAAAAGGTGATGAAACTCCATTATCTTTCTCAAGACTATATCTCCAGCAGAAGGGGGGGCTAAAACCAAGTTATCCGAATCTCAACAGATTGATGCTATAAATGTCAAAAAAGTTCAAGACGTGATTCATGTGCCAAGCCTATGAATTCTAAAGGGGAAAAATTGGGAACATGTGGTTTGGAGGGCATAAAGGCATCTCTAGTGGAACCCCCTGAAGTAGACTTAGAGTTTGACACCTGGCTTAGGGTGTCGAATCCTACTTCTTGGGGTGTAAATCTCAGTTACAGCACTAGGATTCGTTCTTGATACTTGCCTTAATCCCATTGGTTAAACTCAGGTCCAAAAATCTTGACATTAAATGCAAAACACTTCAAAAACCCACCATGTGTCATATTACCCAAAGAAGCAAGGCAACCCCAAAAGTAAATCTCCTACTACTGGCCAAATCCTAGGATGATTAACCATGACTCCCTGCCTCTAATCAGTCCTACGTTTTTTGGATTCTTGTTAATTAATGCTTCTCTAAACTCCATTATAAAAACATAAGCCCCTCAGTCCACAAGCACACAAAGCTACTCCTTCTGAAACTTTCTGATTTGTTTGCCATTTTACTTGCAATGCAGCTCTTCTCAAGCTTACAACCCATTCCCCTTAGCCCACACTCACCTAACATCAGACATTCTTTCCCTCCTTTACATAACCACAGCTCATAAATGTCTCGCAATTAGTCACAAACAGTCCACTACTCACTAAAGCGTTAACATCAGTATTAATTCCATCCCATTCACTCAAAACAACCCACATTACCTCATTCATGCCTTATGCACATATACTCACCAAAATCTTAATTTAATACTTGCTGCACTGAGCTGGGATCTCTTTCTCCCTTCACACCATGACAATTAATCCCTTTCTTCTTCCCATGAAATCTTTAATTTTTACTTTTTGTTTTACTGTTGAAGAATAAAATGTATTTGTAACAATCGAATTCTTCCCTCACATTGATGTAATGATGGCTGAAAGTACAATAAATTCCCCTAACCGAGACACACAAGGACCCCAGAAGTGAACACCTTCCTAAATTTATTTAATCATTGACTACTAGACCCTTAAGTGTAATTTCACCTTTACCGTTGGAGGATTTACTTTCTGGACTCTAAGTGTAATTTCAGTTTTATCGCTGGAGAATTTACTTTTTCTGGACCTTTAAGTGTAATTTCACCTTTACCGTTGAAGGATTTATTTTCCTTGTATAATCAGGACAGGACCACTAATGTATTAATTAAGTATTGTAAAGTGTTTTTCTATTGGGCATTTGTTGTTGTTTTGTCAAGTGTAGCCTTTATGTCTTGCTTGGATAGGCTTGTCACCACACCGAAAGCCTGTGGGCGCCATCTCAAGAGCCCATAGTTGAGTTTCAGTTTGGCTTCCCGATATTTTATTCAGAGGTATCAATTTCTCCCTCAATAGGGGCTTTTTGAGATTTTCCTTTTAAGTGAATTAGGTTAGGTTAAGGAATATAAATTACATGGGTTTTGATAAGGAATGATTATTCCTCATTTTTATGAATAGTTATTCATCATGAATGGTTATTCCCTGTAATAGAAACATAACCAAACAACTGAATAGCTATTCCTTAAGAATATCTATTACTTTACAGTGTCTATTACAATTTACCAAACGTGCCCTTAGTGAAATCCTCATTTAGCAATGAAGTGACTCATTAAGCAATGAAGTGACTCATTACCAGCAATAAAATTCACTCAATAGCAACCATTTTCATTACGTGACAACTGGACTTGTTCAGATGCAAAGTATTACTCACTTAGCAATGTTCTTAGACATTTAGCACATAGTACTCATCTATGGCAATCTTGTACATCCAATGATAACCCAAAATAAACATGAACTCAATGGTACAAGATAAAGACATTGAGGATGAGTTTTGTACTTGTTGCACGTAGAGTTCATGGGTTGCGATAGATGCCCAGAGCTTCTCTTTACCAAGTATTGGTCAAATTTAACATTCCCTTTACGTTGGACATGTAACTCCACCGTTGTTGCATCTTCAAGCTACAACTAACCATGCTTTTGAACATAATGCAAAGCGAAAAAAGATATGATAATCAACACAAAAACATAATTTTTTATAAACAAGGGTATCAAAATCTTTTCAAGAATTTGACTATTCTCTCTGGTTGGCATAATCTAAAGTGTCAATGATGGTTTTTTGTTGTCGTTGTCGTCGTCTTGACTATTTTAATAATATTCTAATTAGATTGGTGGGAGAAGATAAGGAAGAGTACTTGTAGGACTATCTAAGCAACTAGTGGAACCAACCCACCCACCCGAACTGATCAGATCTGACTTGACACCGGTGTGGTCAGAGGCAAGTTGTCTTTGCCTTCAAAAACTAATTCCGGAGAGTCAATTGGTGGGTCGTTGCATGAAAACCCGATTCCAACCGACTTGACCAATCTCTACCATTACAAGTAGTCATTCTCCGTCAATACAAGGCTTTCTCGACTGAAATGAGGATTTCTTATTCGATATAAGGCTTTCTTTGGTCAGATTTGGTCCATATTTGATGAGATATGGTGAGATCTTGCCAAACTAAGTAGGATTTTGGCCAGATCCAGTGAGTTTCTGCCATATATGCTCTTTGCGAATCTAACCGACATCCAACTGATAACTAAAGAGACTTGACTCATCTAAACCGAAGCTTCTTCTCGATCTGCAACAAGTGCCATTCTTGGGGACTTAAAGTGATCAGATTGGGCACAAACCCTACCTATGGACAACCTTAAGTACTTGGATAATGCTTCTAAATAAAGTAGGATTACTTTTTGATCTACTAATTTAGAAAGAATGGATATTGGAAATTTTAAGTAAAATGATTGTTGAAATTCTTTTTTTGAATAAGAACTTTAGGTGGGGGGGGGGGGGAGGGGTTTGCAGTGTCTTTGTTGGTGTTTGTGGATGGAAGTCTCACAAGTGTGCTGATCACATATGTAATATATTCTCCCTTTCCCTCTTTTCTTCTTCTTCTTCTTCTTCTATCATTATTTCACACTCTTTCTCACTTTGTCTCTTATCAATCCCATTTTGGCTTTTCATTTTGTTAGTAGAAGGAAACTGTAACTTCATGTACTTTGGTTGTTTTTTTTTTTTTGTGTGATATAGATATATTTAAGTTCTCTTTTTATTTGATTTTTAATAATTTAAATTTCTTAATGATTAGCCTAGAAAAATTTCTTAGAGTTGTCACTGAGTTCAAGATATTGATTGCTTGACAAGAGCCTTCTAGCTCAACTAGAATCTCCAATTGAATCCAACCGAGACATCCAAAGTTTAAATACATCAAACTTGAACATAGATCCCTTATTTGAGGGAAAATTCTTAGGTATTTTTGAAACACAGAGAAATGACGTTTCATTTTCTCACATTCATGGTAGATTTCACCATGAATTTAATAAGTAAACTCTACCATTAATATGAGAGGTAGGAGTATCATTTTTCGTACTCTGAGAGTACCAAAAAATTACTCTTGTTCGAGTACCAAAAGCTTTAGCTAAAAACCATCTAAAATCCTCTTTAAGTTTGAAGAAAAAAGCGTAAAATTACTATCCTATAAAATGTAAAATCAAATTGACAATAATGACTTAAAATGCAAGGATGAAAAATGGTATTTTCGCGCTAAAAAAACAACCATCCTATAAAGTCTTAAAAAAAAAAAATGTCACCACTTACTGTGTAGAGACAGTTGAGAGCTGAGATGAGACAACTAAAAGAAACTTTTTTTTGAGATAGAGTTTCAACCTATAGCATCTACTCTTGATGATAGTTCTTTATTATCAGACCAAGACACCAATCAGTTTTTGGTGTAAGCGAGGATTGAACCCTAGTTCTCTTATACAACCATTAAAGATTTTACCAATTTAGCTAATTGGATCCACACAATCGAATTAAAATTGAAAACGCAATTTCGCAGAGTCTATCGCAGTCCCATACCCACTCTCATATTAGCCTTAAACGAAATGAAAAAACAGGAGGGATTTTACAGACTAGCATAGTAAGGGAGGACAAAATAGTAAGTTAATACATGTTTGAAAGGTTTTAGCAAACTAGCATCTTGAGTTTTAGAAACTTGAGTCTCAAAGACTCGCTGTATACTTGATGACTTGGACAGGAAAATGCCACATAGATCTCAAGTTTTGAAGACTTGAGTTCTACCAAATCAAAATCGAGTTTCTAAGACTCGATTTTCTTAGTGAAAAACGTAGACAACAACGAAGAAGGAGAAGAAACCCAGCAATGTTGAAGAAACCCAGCAGAACAAAAAGAAGAGAAACTCAGTAGAAGAAAACCAGCAGAACAAAGAAGAAGAAATCCAGCAGAGCAAAGAACATGAAATTTTTTTCAAAAACCAAAAAAAAAAAAAAAAAAAACAAGAAAAGCATCTCCAAAAAAAAAAAAAAAACCCAACCTTAACAATGAAGTTGTGGACTAAGTCGGTCTGGGATTGGCTAGCTGTTGCTCGAACCAATCGAAAATCAAACACTAGGAACAGAACGAAGATGAAGCCCAATAGAAGAAGAACAGAACGAAGATGAAGAAGAAGAAACCCAGAACGAAGAACGATCTGACAATGAAGGAGGAACGATCTGAAGACGAAGAACGCTGGAGCCAAGAGTTTTTAAAACTCAAGTCTTAAAAGTGAAATTCGAGTTTTAAAAACTCGAGTTCCACGTCGATTTTCTTCCACGTCAATTTCCATCGCTTACAAATTGAGACTTAAAAACTTGATTTTTATCTTAAAACTCGAGTTTTAGACATTAAAGGCCTGTTTGGTCATAGGGTTTAAAAATTATTGTTTAAAAATATGTGAAAATTGTGGTTTAAAATGTGTTGTTGAAAAATGTGTTTTTAGTGTCAATAAAAGAAAAAAATGTGTTTGGTATTATAGTTTAAATAACATTTTTCAGTGTTCAAAAAGTATAAAATATGTGTTTGATATATGTGTTTTGGAAGGTAAAAAAAGCTTATCAAAGTACGAAATAATATTTTTTTAATCAGGAGAGAGAATATCCATATATTCCCGTTGCTCTCTCTCTCTCTTTCTTTATCCCTTCTCTTCCCTGAGAGCAGAAAACCATTCCTTGAGAGCAGAAAACCAAACCCACGCACAGCCTCATCTCCATCGACGCCAAAGAAGATCCACGGCTGGGCTTCACGTTCTTCGGATCTCATCTCCACTGTCACCACTCCAAGACCCAGCAACTAATCTAGCTTCTGTCGCCGCCGGGGTTGGGTTTTTGTCAATGGGTTTTTATCTAAAGACCAAGGTTGGTGATGCGGTGTTGTAACCAGTGTGTAGAAGACGCGTTTATGATGGGTTGGTGAGGATTTATGGCGCTGGGTCGGTGAGGGGAGTTATGCCGCTGGGTTTGCTCTGTGTGATATTCGTACCAGGTGCAAGAGGATTGAAGAGATGAGAGTAAAGAGAGGAGACAAATCTTGAAAAGAAGCTGACCAGCTGGGCCCCACAAGAGTGTTCAATATTATTACCGAAGTGCCACTGAAACTAGTTTTTGTTGTTTAAAATCAGCTCCGAGGTGATTTCAAAAACATCCGTTTAAACATGGTTTTTTGAACAATATTTTTCAGACAATCCTGAGCAGAACTGATCCACCAAACACGTTTTTTTGTTTTTGAACACTAGTGTTCAGTGTTTAAACACCGAACACTATGTTTTGAAATGGGTGACCAAACACCCCCTAAATATGCTAGTTTCCAATATTGTTTTGATACATTACAACTAACTAAATTTTTTGATATTTAATGTTATTTGAAAAAAAAAAAAAAAAAAAAAACAGTATGTACTGCTAAAATTAAAAACCCAAAACAAAAAAGCAAAAATTCAGAAGGGTCTTGGAAGCCATGGCAGGTCCTCCTTTTCCTTGGCGTAAACTTGTAGTTCACTCTCGTTTCCATTTCAGTCGTCGCATATCTTCTTCTTCTCCTGGTTTCGGAGCTTTTGATTCCCCTCCTGTAGTTCATTCTCGAAGAGTAGTTGTTACCGGTAACTCTCTCTCTCTCTCTCACACACACACACACACACACACACCAATGCAGAAACCCATTAAAGATTAGAGCTTGAAGCGTGTAATTTGACTGTATATATATGCGTGTGTGTTGGTTATGCGTGTATTTTGCATATGCATAGATACAAAATACATAGACATCTGAACTATATATAGCCTTCAAGCTTCAATTTTGTTGGGTTTTTTTTTTTTTTTTTTTTTTTTTTGTTTTTTTGTTTTGTTTTAATTTCTACTGTTGATTTTGAAGTGGTTATTGCATTTTTAGTGTTAATTTGTAAGTATTGTATTGTCTCTCTGTCTTTGGCCAGTGCTTGCTATCGTCATTTCCTACTACAATCTCCATTGTTAGATTAGCTGTGTTTCGGTATTAAATTTTATTGTTAAAGTACTTTTTTTTTTTTTTTTAAATTTAAATTTAAGGTTTAGGCATGGTGACTCCACTTGGCTGTGGAGTGGAGACTACGTGGAAGAGTCTAATAGAGGGGGGATGTGGGATAAGAGCAATAACACCTGAAGATATCAAGATGAATTCCTTTGACAGGGAGACCCAGTTGCATACTTTTGATCAGTTGACATCGAAAGTTGCAGCAATTGTACCTTGTGGAACTAATCCGGGTGAATTCAATCAGGATTTGTGGCTTAATTCTAAGGTAAATTTCTCCTCTAATATATTGCATTGAGGCTCAGTGCTTGCTTTGCCTTTGAGTTGCTTTTTAGTCTTTTGTATAATTTGGTTCTTAAGCTTTATAGTGGGTGTGGTAAGTAGGGAATCAATTTGTTTGGTTGGAATCTGAATTTTACATTGTGTAATCTATGAAAAGGTATGGTCTTGATAATTTGAGATATGTGTGTGATATTTAGATGAAAAGAGGAAATGTGGGATATCGGTTGTGCTAAATTCTATATATCTGTTAGCAAAAGACTTTGAGGTTGACAATATGAGTGAGTACATATTGAGTGCAGCTGAAGTACGAATTACTTCTGGATGGATTGAAGATGGGTAAAAACCACTGCTTTACCACAAGAAAATCATTTTAACCTTGTCAATCATTTGGGGTTGAACTTGAAAATGGGTAGTTTGTTTGAAAAAAATGAGGGAGCTCCATTGACTAGAAAAGGGATTTGGTTGATATCTTGCATGATTTTACTTTCAGTTGTCAGGTTGGATATATTCTGCTCTGCTCTATTTCTTTTAACTGGTCTCTAGTGTCTAACATTGATGGTGGATGACTTTGGTTAGGTTATAAAGAATAGTACTGCACTTATTATTTTCTTCTTACTGTTCGTCTATTCATGCTGTAATTTCTAATTCATTTATATATATATATATATATATTCTATTTTTTCATCTCTTCAAGTTGATCACAATGATAATTCTCAGGAGCATCGATCAATTGCAAGATTTATAGGCTATGCACTGTGCGCTGCTGATGAAGCTCTAAAAGATGCAAAATGGGTGCCCTCTGAGCAGGAACAGAAGGAAAGAACGGTAAATATTCTTCATATGTGAATAATACATGACATTTTTTTTTCCATACCATGGTTATATGCTTTTTTTTTTTAAAAAAAACTTGAAGAACACCAGGGAGTCTCCATTGGTGGGGGAATTGGAAGCATCACTGACATATTGGATGCAGCACAAATGATTTGTGAGAAGGTTTGTTTGTCCTACACTGTTCTAATATTTACCAGCTCTTAGAACATGTTTCATGGTTATTAGTTTCTCCTGATGGTCATAAATGTAGCCTGGAACCATCCTGATAGCTCCATAAATGATTAACTCTCTATGTATTTTCCCCCCCTTAATGCAGCGACTTCGTCGGCTTAGTCCATTTTTCATCCCACGGATATTAATTAATATGGCATCTGGTCATGTGAGCATGAAATATGGATTTCAGGTGCGTAGATAACTTTAATCATGGAAAAATATCTTTTTTAGAAATTGGGGGAAGGGGGAGTTGTGTGTCCATGTTTGTGTGAGCTTATGAGGACAAAGGGCCAGTCATGGAACTACAACCTCATGTGGCAAATTGATGCATGGATCACAACTCCCTGGTTGGGGCTTTATCTCCCCAACCATTAGAATGATGAGTTGGCAAGTTCTTCTGCACAAAAAAGTGGTAGACCTCACTGTCCTCAATAAGCTCATGAACGCTTCACCATTTTCAGTTACTCTAACCAATGATACTCTGTAATTTGGAGGACTCATTCATTCTTATTTTTGCAATAAAAGATATTATTGTCTGGTCTGGTCTTGTTTCTGAATATAGGGACCAAACCATGCTGCAGTGACAGCATGTGCCACTGGGGCACATTCTATTGGCGATGCAGCTAGGATGATTCAATTTGGAGATTCTGATGTTATGTTGGCTGGAGGCACAGAGTCTAGCATTGATGCTTTATCAATAGCGGGATTTTGCAAGTAAGTAGTGCATTGAATTTTGTGCCTTATCTAGAGCCTATGTACTGCAACAAAGTCTGCTAAGGCAGTTAGTTTTAATTTTTTTTTTTTTTTTTTTTGGGGGGAGGGGGGGTGTTATTAACTTTTTTTTATTTAGACAAACATTTCTTGTCAAGTCCAGGTCAAGGGCTTTGACAACCAAGTACAATTCTGCTCCACAAGAAGCTTCAAGACCTTTTGATTGTGGCCGAGATGGGTTTGTGTAAGCATATTCTCATAGCTTCCCTGTTTTCAAATTTATGTTTTGTTCTGTTTTGATATGCTTTCGTTATGCTGTCTAAATTTTACATTGAACTCAGGATAGGAGAAGGCTCTGGAGTCTTGGTGTTGGAAGTGAGTTGAAACATCTCTTTTTTGAACATTTAGATTTTTTTCACCTTTCCTATCCTTATTGAGTGGTTTTCACTGTTTTTCATTTGGATTGGTATTTTTCTTTTTTCTTTGTGAAGGAACTTGAGCATGCAAAAAAAAGAGGTGCAAAAATCTATGCAGAGATTCGTGGCTATGGGATGTCAGGTCGTTTATCATGGACATAATAACTATTAAATTTCTCATTATAATGTTTTTGTGGATTATTGGTTTCTAAAGATTATAATGTAGTTTAGGTGATGCATATCATATTACTCAACCACATACTGATGGAAGAGGTGCCATTTTGGCCATGAAGCGTGCCTTAAGTCAGGTAACAATCTAATTGATTGCATTGAACCTTTTATGTAATGTACACTAACTGTTGGCATGCATGTGTATTCTTGTATATGCATATATTATCATTAGCTAATTGTGCAAATGATATATGTAGATCAATATATGTTGGACCTGATCAACCAATTCTATTTTTATTTTGGTACTCTTTTGTGGTGGCAGCACATATCTAGGGTGTTGTAGACTTTTAGTGGATATTTTTTTAGATAAGTAAGAAAGATGTATATTCAAAAGGCTACTTTCTGCATGAAAAGCACAAAGCAAACCAAAATTTACAAAGAAAAGAAAGAAAACAAAGAAGAGAAGAAAACAAAGAAGAAAATTAAAGAGTTGGTAGTACTTTCTATTGAGTTGGTGAATGATGAATGTTTTCAGAATTAATAGCTATGAGGCTTTCTTTAAGGTTTGTGTGGTGCAACCTTCTCTGAGGTGTGATGCCAAGGAATCCTAGGTGTGATGCTTAGGAAGTCTAGTTGTGATTCCTAGAATTGATCTATCTCCTTTAATTTTACTATTCACGGTTACTGTTCACATTATTGTTCACAGCAGCCAAAATCTTGATTTTCACCTTTGTTTTCATTCCCAAACCCTATTAATCCTTGTCCCTTTTGGAAACCCTATAATCCCTATTATTTTCTACCCTATTCCATACCAAAACCTAACCCTAATTCTTCAAAACCCAAGCAAGTGTTCTAAATCAGATTTTGTTGTTCGGTTGCATTGTAATTTCTGTTATTTTTTAGACTCAAGTTTCATAGATTAGGAGTTATGTGGCAGAAATAGATTTTTTTGGAGGCCTGGCTACCTAAGATTAGTCAGAAATACTGTTTTAGTTTAATTCTTTGGATCGGTATGGGTGGTTTCCGAAGTTTTTTTTTATTAAATCTAAAGCTGTTTCAGTTGGTGGTGGGGGGGGGGGGGGAATTTTTTCTCCCTTAAGATTTTCGAACGGGGAAAATACTACATGCAATCAGTTTTTATGGGCAAGAGTGTAGCACTTTGGTTAATGCAAAACCTGGAACACACCATCACTAGGGTCAATCCCAAGTAGTTTTTTACGCTCAGGGTAGGAGATACTGCCTACACATTGCAACAGTGGTCCAACTCGTTTGGTCAGTACTAATCAATGACTAAGCTTAAAGTAGGCATGTTGTGGAGATCTATCATTATCCCTGTCGGAAAGTTACAACAAGGTTAGAGGGCCTTTGGGCTTGAATTAAGAAGAATGTTAGAACCTTCTCAATGTGCGTTGGGTGGCCTGAAATTTGTACCGTACAAGTCTAAGTAGTTCTCAGAGTTTCGTTCTTCCCACTCCTTTGTTGAAATTGTAAAAGCTCTAGTGCAGGCAAGTTTGAAGCACGCTCAGCAGTCTTTCATTAGAGAAAAGGATAAGAATAGAATCGTGGAGAAAATAGTGGAGCCTCGGAGAGACAAATCTTGCACACAGGTAGTAGTTTTCAAAGCTCAGGCTGGGAGAATAATACTGAGGCGAAAATCCTGGAAGGAAATAATCTCAGATTTCCGTTGAAGTTTTATTCGAATTCAAAAGAGAGATGCTACATCTACAATAATTTTACAATATTTTTAGAACAAATCACAGGTGGTTAGTTGTTATTGGTTCAAATTTGAAACTAACACTAAGATTACTTTTTTGCCCCAACAATAACAACTAGTAACAACTTGCCACTTAGGATTTGTTGTAAAAATGTTGTAAAGATGTTGTAGACATATCGTTTCTCAATTCAAAAACTTTGATTTTGGAAAGGTGCGTGATATTAGGAAGTCACGTTGGTTAGGGAAAGGGCTGATTGTGGATGTGAATGAGAACGGTAAGAGGCAGGTATCTTGGGATCGCTCTAAGTGTGGTGAGCAAGCTGGCAAATGGGTAGCATAGGAGAGAATTATTTTTCAGAATAAAAAAGTGGGGCTGGGCCCCTTCGATCAGAAAGCCCAAGTAACTCTTTTGGGCAGTAAACAAACATACTTGGGGCCGTGTTTGTCAAGCCCAAGAGTCTTTGAGGCTGGCAACTGTTCCAAACATGCTCAAGCAAACTTTGGGCCAAATTGTTTGAAGTGCCACTTTGACCTGAGCTCAAATACAAGTGGTTCGACAGCTACGGAGCAACCCGTGAGCTTGGTGGTCTCGCCTACACCATCGGGGTAGCTTGCGATGGAGCCGATGGTGCCCTTGGTCACGATTTCCCCCATAGCAGTGGCGGAAGTGGTGGGCGATGTTGGTGTTGGTGGTCAGATAAGCCTGATTCGACATACCCAGCCATCCACCATGACGATCTTGCCAGTGGTGGTGGCTCAGGCATCCCTCTAACCGAAATCTGCTTCTAGTGCTCTGATAGGGTCGGCGATAGGGTTGGGGATGGTGCCGTTGGTGCCTTTGGTCACGGTTTCCTCCATAATGGCGTCGGAAGTGACAGGTGATGATGGTTTTGGTGATCAGAGAAGCCTGATTCGGCATATTCAGTCCTCCGCCAGGCCGGTCATCACTCGAACCGGTATAGGCTTCTAGTGCTTCGATAGGGTCGGTGATGGTGACTTTGACATCTCAGGTGGCGACGGAAGATGGGGATGAGGATTTTGTGGGTTCGGAAGTATCGGCCACTACTAATGAGGATTCTGATCTTGAGGGGGTTCATCAATCTTGGCCCACAATTAGGGAATTGGTTGGAGACTTGGATAAGTCTTGGGGTAACTCCAAAGAATGGATGCTACAATTGCGTGATGGACGGCAGTTAGTGCTCCCTTTGTCACTATATCGATCTCTAGAATGCATGTCGGTTTGCTCAGGCATGGAGGGAGAGTCTGTACCAGGTATTAGCTCTATTATTAATGAAGGGCAGAGGGTTAGTTGGGCAAACGAGGGTGATGGGCTAGTAGATTTCCTTGTCTGTGGTTCCTGGGTTAGAGGATGAGATTTGGGAGTTTGACGAAAGGTTGATGACTTGGGAGAGAGGTGGCGAGCCATTAGTTGTGGTTCCTTTGGCCACTGAAGGTCCTTTGGATTTGGAATTTAGTCCTGTGAAGGAGCTTGGGTGTAAGGAGAGTGTTGATAACAATTAACTTTCACAATGGGTAACCAATTGGATAAAGGCTTTTAAGAAATCTGGGAACTTCATTGGAAGCTTTTAAGGAGCAAATTCAGGATTGTTGTTAGCTATAAAGGCCAAAAAAAAAAATAGCAACATGTGATGGGTGATCAGACGAAGTTGGTCAAGTTAGGGCAAAAAGGTCAGCGGGAGTTGAAAAATTTATTGTTCTTTGAATGTTGAGTATGATTCAAAGAAATTAAGGAGTGCAAGTATGAAGTGGGCTGTTGTGTCTCATCAATGAGTTTGAAGATTATTTCTTGGAATGTTAGAGGGTTGAATGAGCAGGATAAAAGGCTCTGGATTAGAAATTTGATTAGGAAATGGGGGCCAGATGTTGTCTATCTTCAAGAAATCAAAATGGAGTTGATAAGTAGTGCTGTGATTCGCAGTTTGTGGGGTGGTCAACATGTTGAATGATTTTGTTTAGGCTCTTGTGGAGCTTTTGGAGGGGTGTTACTGATGTGGGACACACGGGTTGTGAATATAGTGGAGGAAGCAGTGGGGAGATTTTTGGTTTCTTGTAAATTTACAAGTGTGTCAGATCAATTTGTATGAGCGTTTATTGGTGTTTATGGTCCTAATTTACAGAGAGAGAGAGAGAGAGAGAGAGAGAGAGAGAGAGAGAGAGGTTTTTATGGGAGGAACTCTGTGGTTTGAACAGTTGGTGGAGTGTTCCATGGTGTGTGGGTGGTGACTTTATTGTGATAAGATTTCCTTCCAAATGATTGGGTTCTAATTCTTTTACTACTGCTATGTGGGAGTTTTCCAATTTTATTTTGGAGCAAGGCCTCATTGATCTCCCTTTGCAAGGGGGAGCTTTTACTTGGTCAAATTCTTGAGAAGTTGCTTCGAAGGCTAGGCTAGACAGATTCTTGTTCTCTGTAGATTGGGAGGACAAGATTCCAACGGTTTCTCAAAGACGGATGTCTAGGTTGTTCTCGGATCATTTTCCAATTGTCCTTGAGGGTGGATCTTTTTAGAGAGGGAGTAGGCTGTTTAGGTTTGAGAATATGTGGCTCAAGGATGAGGGTTTTGTGGATAGGGTACGATCTTGGTGGGAATCCTATTAGTTCCAAGGTGCTTCGAGTTTTGTTCTGGCCAATAAACTAAAACTTTTGAAAAATGACTTGAAAAGATGGAATGTGGAGGTTTTTGGTAATGTTGAAGATCGGGTTAAAAAATTGTGGAATGATATGAGTGTTCTGGAGAATATTGAGGATAGTCGGGATCTATTGGTGGAGGAAAAGCTAGAATTGGGAAGAATTCATGATGAGTTAGAAAAAGCTACTTTGATGGAAGAAATTTGTTGGAGGCAGAAATCTAGAGTTCTTTGTATTAGAGAAGGTGACAGGAATACTAATTCTTCCATTGTATAGCTAACTCTCACAGGAGGTTTAACTACATTGATTGGCTTATGGTGGATGGAGAATTGTCTTTGGACTCAATAGCTATAGCAGATTGTATCTCTCGTTTCTATAGGTAGCTTTATTTTGAGGATGTTGCAGATGATGTGGAATTTTCTAGTATCTCGATGGAAAGTGCAATTTGGTTAGATAGGCCTTTTGAGGAAGGAGAGGTGTTTGGGGTGATTAATGATTTTAATGGTGATAAGGCTCCTGGCTCGGATGGCTTTTCCATGGCGTTCTTCCAGTCTTGCTGGTGTTCTGAAAACAAAAATTATGGCTGTGTTTCACAACTTTCATAGTCAGGCAGTGTTTGAGATGAATCTTAATGCTTATTTCCTTGCATTTATTCCCAAGAAGGTGGATGTTGTGGAGGTCAAGGATTTTTGGCCAATTAACTTAGTTGGTGGGTTTTACAAGATTATTTTTAAGGCATTGGCTAATAGGCTTCGTAGGGTGGCTCATGGCTTATTTCAGATTCATAGAATGCCTTTGTGAAAGGTAGACAAATTTTGGACTCTAGATAGCCTCTGAATGTATTGATAGTAGATTGAAGTCAGGAATTCTAGGTGTGTTGTGTAAGTTGGGTGTGGAGAAGGCGTATGATCATGTGAGCTGGGATTTTTAATGTATATGCTTCAGCATTGTGGGATTTTAGAGAAATGGAGAAAATGGCAAATGCACTGCATTTCAACTATAAAATTTTCCTTTCTGCTCAATGGTAGCTCATCTAATTTCTTTGGAAGTTCTAGGGGTGTTCGGCAAGGGGATCCTTTATCTCTATTGCTTTTTGATATTGTTATGGAGGTGTTGAGTCGTATGTTGGATGTGGCTGTTTTCGCTGGGCAGTTCTCCGGCTTTTCTGTAGGTAGGACGGCTGGTACATCGTTGATGGGGTCTCATCTCTTATTTGCTGATGACACTCTTATCTTTTGTGATGCTGAACCTACTCAAATTGCTAATTTGAGGGCGATTCTTGCTAGATTTGAGGAGGCATTAGGGTTAAGTATTAATTTGGGAAAATCTGAGTTGGTACCTATTGGTGTGGTGCACAATCTGGAGGCTTTGTTGGGGCTGTTGGGGTGTAGGCAGTCTTCTCTTCCCTTGAAATATTTTGGCCTACCATTAGGTGCTACGTTTAAGGACTTATCTATCTGGAATCTTATCTTAGAGAAGATGGAGCGGAGATTAGCAAGTTAGAAGAGACTGTATTTATCTAAAGGAGGTAAGGTAACTCTTATTAAAAGCACGCTCTCGTCTTTTCCTACGTACTTTCTTTTCCTTCCACCTTTACCTGGAAAGGTGGCAAAGCGTATGGAGAAATTACAGAGAGATTTTATGTGGAGTGGAATTAGTGGTGAATCTAAATACATCTAGTTAAATGGGCCAAGGTTTGTAAACCTTTGCAGGTTGGGGGACTAGGTATAAGATGATTGGGGAGTTTTAATTCTGCCTTGCTAGGAAAATGGTTGTGAAGGTATGGCATGGAGACCGATGCTTTATGGAGGAGGGTTATAGAGGCAAAATATGAGAATACTTGGGGTGGTTGGTGTACAAAAAAGGTGACCAGTCCTTGTGAGGTCAATCTGTGGAGATTCATTAGAAGTGGCTGGTTGAACTTTTCTAAACTCCTTGTGTATGATGTGGGGGATGGTACTAGAGTGAAGTTTTGGAAGCATGTGTAGTGTGGGGACTGTACTTTCCAAAAGGCTTTTCCGGAGCTTTATTTTCTTAGTAGGTCAAAGGATTCTTTGGTGGCTGAAGTTATGGGTTGTTCTGCTGAGAGGATTCATTGGAATGTGCAATTTCGTTGCCTACCACAAGATTGAGAACAGGAATCTTTTGATCGATTTATGGGTTTGGTCTATTCTTCAACTGTGAGGGGGTTTGGTCCTGATAAGGTTTGTTGGAAACTAGTAACGAGCAGAGGTTTTGAGGTTAGAGGATTTTATCGTTCTTTTTACCCTCCTACTTCTTTATCCTTCCCTTGGAGAATGATATGGCAATCGAAGGTTCCTCCAAGGGTAGCTTTCTTTTCTTGGTTTGCTTTCTTAGGTAAGATCTTAACAACAAACAACCTTCGTAAAAGATGCGTGCTTGTGCTTGACTGGTGCTATATGTGTAAGAGATGTGGAGAGTCAGTGGACCACCATCTGCTTCATTGCTCCATAGCTTGGGAGTTGTGGTCATTCGTTTGCTGTTTGTTTGGTATTCACTGGGTTATGCCTCATTAAGTTATTGCGTTGTTTAAGTCTTGGCAGGGAAAGTTTGGGCGACGTCGTAACATGGATGTTTGGAGATTAGTGCCTCATTGTTTGACATGGTGCATTTGGCGTGAAAGGAATGCTAGAAGTTTTGAGGGTTGTGAATGTTCTTTGTTAGAGATTAAGTCTTTTTTCTTGCACACTCTTTGAGTGGAGTGCGGTCATTTTTCTTGTTCTTCCCTTCCTGTTTTTCTTGATTGTTGTAATTTTGGTTCTCGATTTGTGCCCCCATAGTACATCCCCAATGTACTCGGTTTGACACTTTTATTAATAATATTTTTACGTTATCTATAAAAAAAAAAAAAAAAAAGATTTTGTTGTTCCCCTTGTCCTATGTTACAGATTCATTTGAATTCAAACTGAACCGTAATGGAAATCTTTTTATTGCCTACCAGGATTGTCTCCCCTAATTTAGCATCCACATTAAGGCACCGAGGTCCCATGTCTCCCCCTCCTACGGCTCTTGGACATGGGTTGCCTGCCAGAATTACACTTGGCACCACCTGTGCATGTTCTGCAATTGGCTTCACCACCCTCTCATCACCTGATCGAGTATTCCCCTTATTTGTGGTACCCAGCTACTGTCATTGATTCCTATCTCTAATGATCAGAGGTTTGAATCTCAGAATTTGGCTGGGCAGTAAATTTCGAGTGGCCTGAACCACCCACAACATATTGGTTAGGTTCCAACATCTTTCTTAATTTAAGCCTGAAAATCCTTCAACCATGTTTTGCTTGGCCTCCCGGGATAATAACAGACCTCCTAGACCCGCCAGTCTTAAGTTCAGTCAATAATAAGAAGTGGCCAAAGGAGTTGGAGCTCTGTTGAAGAGTGTATGCAATGTCACCTTCCATGAACGTAAAAAATTGCTTGGGATTAACCCCAACGAAAGTGTGTTAAATATTCTTCATCAGCCATTGTGCTGCATTCTTACCCATAAAAACTGATTTCATGAAAAATTTGCCCCGTTCAAAAATCCTTAAGGAGAAACAATGGCCCCCTTCCTGTATCACCAACTGAAAGAGTTTGGATTCAATAAAAAAACTGCGAAAACCTCCCATGCTTGATCGGAAAAGATGAAAAAGAAAGAAAGAAAACAATTTCCAGCTAATCAGAGGTTGCCAGGCCCCATATCTTTCCACAAGTATTTTTCAACCAATTTAGAAGAGGAATTTCAGACTGTTGCTCTACTGGGAACTCATAGGTTTTGGTTATGCTTGGTTTAGCTGCATTGGTGGATATGTATTCAAATCTAACAAATTGTTATATGCCTACAATTGATTTAAATGATTGTTTTAACCATCCAAATCTCATGCGATCAGTTTCACATGAGAGCACAGAAAAATCGGTGGATGTATGGTCATAATGGGTGCGGGGCTAAATTGTCTTGGCAACTAACTTCATTGCTGTTTCACTCTTTTCATTTGCCATCTTAGTATGACCCTTAAATAGTTCTTTTGTAAGGTTGATATAATAGTTGCCTCAACAAAATGCTTCTGATTAAGTTAAATTTTATGCCAATATGCATTAAAGGATAATTGTGGTTTGTTATAATATGCTCACTTTTTTATGACCTGCAGTCCGGCCTTCATCCTAACCAGGTGGATTATGTAAATGCCCATGCTACTTCTACACTTTTGGGTAAATCATATGGACCTTCACAACTTGCTGCATGCTGATTCCATAAAGCTGGCTTAAAATGTTATTTGCTCAAACTGATGCGTGTGGTCCTGTCTCTGAATCCCTTATTCAGGTGATGCGATAGAGGCCAATGCTATCAAAAATGTATTCTCAGAACATGCAACATCAGGTGCTTTGGCCCTGTCCTCCACAAAGGTAAGCTTTGGCACTTCAAATAGGTTGATAACCTATACATGATATCCATCCATTTTATTAGCTTAATTTATGTTCAGAATGTTGGCTGGCCTCCACAAGCCCAGTTTCATCTTCCCATCAGTGGTCACAGAGGAGTGGCATAATTTGTAGATGATTATAGAAGTAGGAAGCCTTCAGTCCTACACAAGTATTTATGTCCATTAAAGAATATTTTTCTTATAGTTTCTAGCTTTGTTTTAAGATTTTTTGTTTAAGCCTGTGATGATTTTTCTGGAGGAATCTTTGTCTCAATACATTTTTTCTGTTGCAAGTTCAAAATTTGGTGGGCTTTGACGTCCTCGCCTCTATATTATGCTGCTTTGAGAAAAAAATTTATCATCCTTTATTGTTGAAATGCATACCAATATACAACATATACATCTGCTATTACTTGGTTTTCTTACTGACTGGTTCTTTTGGTGGTTTTATGTAATTACAATAACTTTCAGGGTGCTATAGGCCATCTCCTTGGAGCAGCTGGAGCTGTTGAAGCAATTTTTGCAGTTTTAGCCATACACCATGTGAGTAATTGTGATTACCTTACTCCTTGGAAAATTGATGTGAAAACCCTAAATCCATTGTATGAATTCCTGATTGATAGTATAGAGCTTTTTGGAGATCTCATGATGAGAAGAGCATGCTAAGCTGGTCTACTTGAGCATGAATTAATAATGAAACACGACAATTTTTAGCTAGCATGAATTGAGAAAGAAGCAAGGCCTTTTTTATATTTTTTTATTGGTAAGTTATACACACACTCAGTGGGCCTTGAACTTAAAGACCTCACCCTCCAACCAAGTATTATGAGAGAAGGAAGCTCATTGGCATGAAGCAAGACATTTTTTTTTCATTGAAACTTTTTCTTACCGGATTTTTCATGAATATATGAAATGATTCATGGGGTAAGATATATTCTTGAAAAAGAAAAGATTTGTGGAGATTTCCTCAAGTACCTGAAACTTAAAAAGAAATTACTTTGAGCTTTCTTAACATGCAAATTAGTTATCAGCCTTACTAAGTTTGCAATCATGACTACGTGGCTTGTGTTCCATTGCAGGGAGTTGCACCATTAACACTTAATCTTACTAAACCTGATGTCATATTTAATGATGCTTTCATGCCTTTGACTGCTTCAAAGAAAATGCCAATCCGGGCAGTTTTGTCAAACTCATTTGGCTTTGGAGGAACAAATGCATCACTTCTGTTCACTTCTGAACCATAAACAATATCGGTTGGCTGCATTTTTTTTCTCTGGACTTCTGAAGATGCAAATCTCATTGGTCTCAACTCTCAAGTACATCCATGACTTTTCAAAGCCACGGCTTATTGGAAATGACCATAGGGTCACGACAGAATAGCCCCCCAATCCCCCCCTCTCCCCTTTTCTCTCCTTGATATTGTTGTAGTATCTTTTATATTCTGTTTTAGATAGGGTTACGTTTTTTGGAATTTTGAAATGTTGATTAGTTGAGCTTGGTAGCAAGGACCAGGTAGGTTTGCAGAGAAAGTATCACAACCCCGAGGTTTATACAGAGATAAGAAATTGTTGTTCCCTCGTTAATATCCGGCAATTTAAGATTACCTACTTAAAAGAGAAGGGAGGGATTTGATAACATTTATAAAACATGCTTTGTGTTGAGAAGTAGTGTCTTGGTGATGTAATCTTGACCAGTATCAATTACTCTTATTTTGTATACATATGCACATGTACTTCTCACGGAAGATAGTATTTTGTTTCAATATTTATTTTTGGAAAAAGTTTTTGAAGCTATCTTCGTCCAGTACACAATGTGACAATTGAATATTGTCTTGGTGATGAAATCTCTTGACCATTATCAATGTACTCGTGTTGGTGATGTAATCTTGACCATTATCAATGTACTCTTATTTGTGTATGCATATATATTTCTCATCGAAGATAGTATTTTCATATTTTTGTTTCAATAATTTATTTTTGGAAAATGTTTTTAGAGCTATCTTCCTCCAACGCACCTTGTGACGATTGAAGAGATAATTTATGTATAGTTTTTGTCACATGGTTTTTTAATGATTTATGTTGTTTTAATAATAAACGTGGATTGTCTTATAAATTGTCAGTGATAGTGGAATCCACAGATTTGATTTTTTTACAAAAATGCCATTGTATTCATTTTTAAGAAAATAAAAACACCAAAAAGTTGTATTTAGTTTTTGTATTCAAATCCTTTTTTTTTTTTTTTTTTTGATACTAAAACTGAAAACTAAATACAAATATAAAGCTAAATAAGTTTTTTAGTGGTAGGTCTCACAAAAAACTGAAAATAAATACAAAATACACAACTTTTTTGCTCAAACCAAATAGGCTCTAAAGTTTTGGGTATGTTTCTTTTGAACCTCAAAAGCTTCCGAATGTGTTCCATAATTTCATTTAGAGCTTACAATTCAGAGAGTTTCATTTAAACCTACCTTAGAGTTTTGGGTAACTTTTATTTAAACTTTGAAGTGTGAAATAAATTTCATTATTACCAACTAATCATGTGATGTTTACATGAAACATTTTTAAAAACTTTGAGGTTTAAATGAAACATTTTGAAAGTTTGAAGTTTAAATAAAATATATCCAAGACTCTAAAATTTAGAATGTAATTTACCATAGTATTTATCTTCCTATTTACTCATAAAAAAGTCTATATTCCTATATTAAATTATAATGGTTGCAGACCATTTTACGTTGATTATATAGTTGGTTTATAAAATATACATGTTATGAATGAGAGTTTTCCTTCGTATAATTGTTTTAAATTACAAGAAATATTATTGATTTTCTACACATATCATGATAAGGACAGAAAAATTGGTAAGGTCATCTGACGATCTTGTGTCACCAATTAGCCATCAAAGAAAATGATGTAACTGTTCCTGCACATTCAACACATTAAATGACAACCGTTACTCAAAAGCTTTAAACTCCTATCAAGATGGTGATAGTTACACCTAAGGTAATAACCGCCTCCAATTATGCGAGGGAAGGCATTTATGAGCACAACGGCTACCTTGACTACCTATAAAAGGGACAACCTGCCTCATTTGTTAAGGTATGAGAAAAAAGCTACAAAATACCATTTACATACAAAATACAGAGATTGATACTAAGTTAAGCATTTGAGGCTCCCCCCATCGAAGCACACCTCAGTGGTCTATTTGATCAGTTTTCTTTTTTTTGCAGATCTTAAAAGACCTTCTAAAACTCCAGATTTGGACAATTAACCTAATTGGTGATTTTTAGCATCAACATACCATATACCAAAAAAAAAAAAAAAATTTCTAGCTCATTTTCAAGGTCGCTACCAAACCTAGGAAATAAAAATTGATTAATTTTCTGTAAAATATTTTCTTGAAAACAAGTCATTAAAAAAAAAATAAAAATGTTTTCGTCAAAACAAACCTAGTGTTAGTAACTGTTAAAGCCCACTTTGGCAAAAATGCCTAATAGCAAGAAGAAGCCCAACAATATGGGAGGAAAAGAGTTAGTAAATTGGGAAGAAAGCCATTATGCTCGAATGGCAGGAATAATGGATCATATGCCTAGAAAATAATAAATGGGCCTTAAAGAAAGTAAGCGGGCCTAAAGGAGCTTAGAGAAAAAAAGTAGTAAACTCATGGGCATTATAAGAAAAATAAAGCAAGCAAGAATGGACTAAAGAGGCCCGAAGTAATGAATTAAGTGAGTAAGGGGTTGATGGAAAGCCCATGAACCCCAAAAGTAAAGGATATGGTAATTTGGGCCGGGCAAGCTCAAAAGACTTAGCAAAGGCCCATGTAAGTAAAATGGGCCGAGGATGCCCAAGAAAAGGAAACGGGCTGAGGATGCCCAAAAGGATGAGATGGGCCAAGGAAGCCCAGAAGTAATGGAATGAGTCAAGGAAGCCCAAAATAGTATAAATACTAGCCCAATGGTAATACTGGGCCATGAGACTTAAGCAAAGGGAAAGTATATAGCAGGCCCAAAAGGAGCCTAGCAGGCACGGGTCATACAATAGCACAACAGGAATGATAGAATGGTATGGCAGAAGTGCTAGCAGACCTACGAAAGGGGCAAAGGATGGATTAAAGAAGGAAAAACTCACAATCAAGCAAGGCCCAGCCTAGGAAGGAAGTGAGATGTAAAGAACGAAGGCTCAGAGAACCATTCACGCCACAAAAGGTCAAGAGCGAGTAGCAGAATGAACAGACGAGCCTTCAGGTCATGGCAAATGTATGAACAGCAGACAAGCTATGGGTACACATGGAAGTAGAGCACGCATAAGGCTTAGGCACCACCAACCTGTACCTAGCCAATACAGGGGTGGTGGGCCATGGTTAGAGGTAAGAGAGGATATGGTCTGGCGGTAGGAAGAAAGGGAGAGCCTATTTTGGGTTTCCCGCTCAAACTCTTTTGGGGGAAATGTCCTGCTAGGATGACATACCACCTAAAAGAGGGAAAAATGAGTTGGAATCACTAGGTGTATGCCATGAGGGATAGTGAGAGAGAATGCCCACCCTTATCTGGATGAGAATGCCACGGTGAGCAAGCAAACAAAATAAGACTCTTTGTCTGGTAATGGGAAGTGGCATGGCCAGCACAGGTAAGTGGTGGTGATTGGGCAGCTGACAGACCAGTGGGTGGTCTGGAAGGACACCCACACCTAGACAAAAGTGGTTAAGGGGCAAAATAGTAAAAACCTATCACGGCAAACAGTATAAAAGGGGTCTTCCGCTGTGCACAGAAAAAAAAGGAGGAACAAGAACATGGAAGCAAAGAGATAACATAACAGCACTACAAAAGAAGAGAATGGAAAATAGAGTAGCAAAACTTAGAAGAGAAAGAGAGTTAGAAAGAAAAACAGAGAGTAGGCAAGAGTGAGACGTCAGGCATGCACCAATAGGCTAATCCATTCTCTCCCTCTAAAAGCCTACCCTCTATTAAGGATTAAGGAATTTGAGCATAAGTCATTTCGGCCAATTCTCTCAAAGTGGGTAATTTCCATGATAGGATCTCCCTGTGAGGTTACCCACATTGAAGAAATGGTTCCCTTCTTGGACTTAACTCTGTAAGACAACCAAGTATAGTAAACTAACCTTTTCTTCCTTCATTTTATTGATTAAGCATTGGTGTTATCTCCCTCTTATTATTATCATCTTATTTATATTGCATTTATATTGCTGCATTGCTTTACCTTTTATTTCATTCAATATTTTCCGCTTTTCAGCTGACAGTGAGCATACCCCCTTTTATTGTTGTTATATTATATCTGCCTGCCATAACCCTTTTGTAACAGTTTCCTTTGCCATGGACACGTCACCAAAGTTCTAGCAAAGGGGCCTTAGTTTGCGCACAAGCCAGTTTTGGGGTGTGTTGCAACCAAGCCAGTCCTGACTCTCCAACCCAGAACCTTTGGGCCATTGCGTGGCAGGAGGCAGCTCAGCCCGTAGTTGCAAAAAGGCCCACCATAGTAACTTACTGCATAATCACGAACGAGCCAAAACTACACATTTTTGGATAACTTACAGAGATGAATTTAACAATTTAGTCTTTCAATTTTTTGGACAAAGTTTTAATGATGAAAACCAAAAGTTAGGATACTTGAAATTTGGCAATTCTAATTCAAAAATTCAAATGTCACAGAAACTCAATACCCTTGTAATTAACCTAATCTACTCATCCAGCAAGTCTGAAATTCATCGAGATATACACATTTCAAGTCAAACATCAATTCTCCTAACTTGAAAAACTATTTTACATTAAAACTATTATATACCTAGCAAATCTAGGTAGAAAAACCATAATAAACCCTACGATGCTGAACAGAGAACTTCTAGAAGAGGCTAAAACTTGTAGTAGGATCCTTATGTGATATTACTAATAGCTATGAACCGTACTTTTCCATCAAATGTCCCGATTTTTTTTTTTTTTTGGTTAGACTGATATCTAACAAACAGAGAGAACAAAGATCAACTAGGAGTAAAAACTAGAACATTTACACTTTAAAACAGATGAAAGATGAAACCTCAAAGTCATTACAACAAAATAAAATTAAGTTTATTTCAGAGAACAACAATTAGTGTATATTAATGCCACTTAAGTTTATTACCTATTTGTAGCTAAATTTATTACCTATTTAAAGTGTATACTATTTCTTATAAGCTGTAACATTGATCCAAAGGACATAGAAAGAAACATGAGATAAGATTAACACTAAACAGACTAGTTGAGTTTTGTAATTTTTTTTTTTTTTTTTATAATGTTTGTGGATTATTTTTGGTGAAAATGCACTTTTGGTGAAAATGAACTTTTGGTTCTTACATTTTTGGCCTATTTTCATTTTGGTCCCTACTTTGATTTCGTGCCTACCTCAGTCCCTAAAAACGGAAAATCACATCCGTTTTGGCCTTGCTATTAATTTACTAACAGAAAATCTTACGTGGCAAACAAAGTGTACTGTTTGCATAGTAAATGCTGACGTAGCTAATAAAATAATAATAAAATTTTTTATTTAGTATTTAAAAAATACCATGTCGGCAAATTAAAAAAAAAACATTAAATTTATTTATCTTAAAAAATTAATTCATTTTTGTTAATTTTCATTATTTATTTGGAAGAACATAAGAACATGTTCTTCCCCAAATCAAGACATTATAAGGCCTCTAGCATTGCAGAAATCTCCCAACTGGGCTCAACTATGCTGGTTCAACTTGTTTTAGCCACACTGCCACACTATTATTTAATTGCCATAAGTTTTTTTTTTTGATAGCTAATTACCATAAACCATGCTTCAAAGAAAGAAAAAGAAAGGTATTAATTACTCTCACCTACCATACACAGGGTTTTCCTTCCTCTGCGGTAGACTTACTCTCTCCCAAGTCTTCCCACGGGCTGTGAAATAGGTTGTTTTCCTTCATCGGAAGGATTTTTTTTCCCCCCAGAGATAACACTATTATCTGTAGGGCTAGTTGATTTATCCTTTTCAGGGATTCGGGAAACAGTTTGTCTTTTTCTCTTTTAACTACTATTTTTTTTCCTTCTTTTATTCTTTCTCTTATTTGTCCGAGCAGCCATGGAAGATCTGTCAAAACAATGGACTAAGCTTTCGTTGTTAGACAGAGAGGGGGACAAAATCACGTTGGGAAAAAACCGAGAATCTAATGAACACATCATTGCTGCAAAGTTCTTAACCCGAAGAGCTTTGAACGTTGATGCCGTTGGTAGGACCTTCAAACCCCTATGGCGAGCGATAAAGGGTTTCACAATAAAAAACATGGGCAATCATGTCCTGCTGTTTGTTTTTTAAAATCACGAAGATGTAAACCGGTTCTGCTCAGTGAGCCTTGGTCTTTCGACAAGCACTTGGTGGTTGTCCAGAAGTATGAAAGAAATACTACTATTCAAGATGTTAGCTTTGATAAAACGTCTTTCTGGGTGCAGGTTTATGATATTCCAATAAGATATATGACTAAAGAGGTGGTAGAGGACATTTGTAGTTTAGCTAGAGAGGTTTGTTGCTCAGAGACGCACCCAACGGAGGAAGGGGGCTGTTTTGTGCGGGTAAGAGTCAAAGTGGATGTGACCAAACCTTTACGCTATGGAAGAGTAGTAAATATGGAAGAAGGTGGCCAAGTTTGGGTATCTTTCAAATACGAAAGGTTACCCATTATTTGCTACTGGTGTGGACGACTTGAACACGACGAAAGAGATTGCCCTTTGTGGATTGATAGCAAGGGCTTTCTCAAACCACAGGACAAGCAATTTGGACCGTTCATGCATGCTTCACAGACTGTTAATCCAAGGAATACTGTCCTGAATGTTTCGGGTTTCTTTGAAGGTAGAGGGTCTTATCATTCCAGCCGAGAGAAGTCAGGGGCGAGTTCATATGCTCCAACGGAGACTCCATCTCCACCAGTGAGCACTAAATCTCCGTCCTTTGTTAAACAAGCAGATATGGAAGCCACAATTTGCGCAGTGAATGAAATTAATGCTGATGTGTGCCCTTTTGCCTCGAGATCTCAGTCTGATGTTGACTTGACGAAACACACTCAGCTTAAAGCTGTTTCTCCCTCACTATCAGCTGTCATTCATCAACCCAGTGAAAGTTACGTTAGCTTAAATGGAGGCGATTCCTTGTTGGGTGATGTGGAACTCTTTTCCAAGAGCTTAAATCCGGTACTTCCTCCTAAAATCACGGGTACATATGCTGAGGGTGACCCCTTCCTTGCAAAACTCCAAGAAATTGATCGTGACATATCAAAGTTTGATCATGACCCGTGCGATTTTCCTGGTGTTTTGAGGGCATCAGTTTCCCCCTTAAATGGGCTTGGGTCAGCAAGGGACAAAGGCAAAAAAGTAGTAGACTATCCTATGCTAGTTGGGCCACAAGTAATTGAGCCCACTCTATCAAGCTTTGAAGAAAACCGCCCCTCTACTAGACCCCCTCTCCAGGACTTGACAAATAAGAATGGGCTGCCTACAAAACTCAAGCCCAAACGAACTTCTAAACTACTTAAGTCCTCAGGTTCCTCTCAATTGAGTCCTTCGACTAGTGTTAAAAAGAGAGAACATTTCCTTGTAGACATCTCAGATTCCCCTGTTTAGAAAAAAAGAGGAGTGAGCTTGGATGTTTCTTCTCTCTCTAATGTCTCATTGGCGGTGGCTGTTACCCAGCCCCGCCGTTCGCCATGAATTGCTTAAGTTGGAACTGCCGTGGGCTTGCGAAACCCCAGCGAGTTCGCGAGCTTTCAGGTCTGGTGAAAGCAAAAGGTCCCAAAATTCTGTTTTTAATGGAGACTTAAAAGAGGAAAAGCTATTTGGAGTGTCTGCGGTGTCGTTTAGGCTATGATAATCTGTTTATAGTTCCTCAAAGAAATCTGAGTGGGGGTTTGGCGTTGCTCTGGATGAATGATATCGATCTCCATATTATGACTTTTTCTCTTCATCACATTGATGCGGTGGTGAATCCAAGAATTGATGACGCCTGGCGCTTCACGGGGTTTTACGGAGCTCCTGAAGTTACTAATCGGGAAGATTCTTGGACTTTACTTCGTCATCTGAGCTTTCAACTGGTTTTTCCTTGGGTGTGTATTGGAGACTTCAACAAGATCACTCGAATGGGTGAGAAATCAGGTGGTCCGATTAGGCCGGAAAATCAGATGAGAAGTTTCAGGGAATGTTTGGACTTTTGTGCTATAAAGGACTTGGGTTACTCGGGGCTGCCATATACATGGAGTAATCGTCGTTTTGATGGTTCGGTGGTGTGGGTGAGGCTTGACCGGGCATTGGCTTCCTATGAATGGCTTCAAAAATTTCCAACAGCCAGATTGCATCACCTATCAGGTTTTTTCCTCTGACCATAAACCTATTTGGTTATGTACTTATGATGTTAATATTCATTTTTATAGACCTCTTAAGCCATTCAGATTTGAGGCAATGTGAGTAACGGATGGTAGATGTGAGGCTGTGGTCCATTTCGTGTGGGACACGGGCGCGCATTCAGACCCTATGAGTAGTGTTTTGATGAAGGTCGATCACTGCCAAGAGTAGCTGAGCACGTGGAACAAAAAGGTCTTTGGGAATGTCTGTTGGAATTTAACCAAAGTAAGAAAAAAATTGGAAAAAGCTGAGGCTCGCTCCATGGCAGGGGGTGGAAATGAGAGGTTGGCATCGTTGAATGAGGAGCTTCAGAATCTCATGGTTTTGGAGGAACATATGTGGAGTCAACGAGTAAAATCAGATTGGCTGCGATACGACGATCAAAATACAAAATACTTTCATTGTAGAGCTTCAGAGAGGAATAAAAGAAATTACATTTCTGGCATTAAGAATGTTGCTGGTGTCTGGACAGAGGAAGAGTCTCAGGTTGGGGACATATTGCTCAGGTTCTATTCAAATTTGTTCTTATCGGCAAACCCCACCCATTTTGATTCCATCGTATCTGGTGTGGAACCAAGGGTTGCTGACGCCATGAATTCGGACTTGGTGAAGCCTTTCGAAGTTAGTGAAATTCTTGCCGCCCTTCATCAGATGGACTCTAATACATCTCCTGGTCCTGTTGGTCTTCCCCCTCTGTTCTACAAACAATTTTGGAATATAGTGGGTGGTGAGGTTTCAGAAGCTGTGTTATCAGTCTTAAATTCAGGTATCATTCCTGATAAGCTTAACCATTCTTTCTTGACTTTAATTCCAAAGATCCATAGTCAGCGAAAAGTTTCTGATTTCAGATTAATCAGTTTGAGTAATGTCTTGTATAAGATTATTGCTAAAGTGTTGGCTAACCGGTTAAAACCTCTGCTTCCACATCTGATCTCTAAGACGCAGGATGCTTTCTTGTCTGAAAGAATTATTACTGGTAATATTTTGATTACTCATGAGAACCTGCATTATTTGAAGGAAAAAAGAACTGGAAAACTGGGATTTATGGCGTTGAAACTCGATATGAGTAAAGTGTATGATCGGGTGGAATGGGTGTTCTCGGAGAAGATCATGGTTAAAATGGGTTTCTGTAAAAAATGGGTGGACCTGGTTTCGGCTTGCATTAGATCTGTTACATACTCAATCTTGCTCAATGGGCAACCCCATGGTCTTATCACTCAATCTCGTGGGCTACGCCAGGGTGATCCCCTCTCGCCTTACTTGTTTTTATTGGTTACCGAAGGATTACAAGCCTTGTTTAAGAAGGCTGAAGAGAATGGTAATATTAAGGGCGTCTTTTTATGTGTTGCTAGCCCTCGGGTGTCTCACCTCCTTTTTGTAAATGATAGTTTGGTAGTTTGTAGAGCAACTATAGCTGAGTGTGTTCAAATCCAATCCTTGCTATTCCTATATGAACAAGCATCTAGTCAGAGCATAAATAGAGGGAAAACCAGTATTTTTTTCAACTCAAATACCCCCCACTCTCTTCAGAATGCCATCTCTGTCTTTTTAGGTGTTCCAGAGTCACATCGATATGAGCATTACTTGGGCCTTCCATCTCTGGTTGGAAGGGACAAGAAAAGATCATTTAGCCTCATAAAAGAGAGAATATGGAAAAAACTGAAAGGTTGGAAGGAGAAGCTCCTCTCCCAAGTTGGTTGTGAGATTCTCATTAAGGCGGTGGTCCAAGTAATCCCCACTTACGCCATGTCTTGCTTCCAGCTCCCAAAAGGTTTGATTAAAGAAATTGAGTTTCTTGTTAGGAAATTTTGGTGGGGTTACAGAGGGGAGCAGCAGAAAATCCGTTAGGTGAGTTGGGAGAAGATGTGCTGTCCCAAGAATGAAGGAGGTTTGGGCTTTCGTGGCTTAACCATTTTCAATGATTCCTTCTTAGCGAAGCAGGTTTGGCGGCTTCAGACCTGTGAGAATTCTCTATTTTATAAAGTGTTCAAAGCTAAGTTCTTCTCGAATTGTTCCATCATGGAATGTGCCTCCTTTAATAAGGGCTCATATGCTTGGAAAAGTATTCTTCAATCAAGTCATGTCATTGATGTGGGAGCTGTCTGGAGAATAGGTGATGGTTGTTCGGTCCAGATTAGAGATGATAATTGGATTCCCTCTCTGCCTGCTGCGAAAATTATCTCTCCACCTGTTATTCTCCCCTTGACATCTTTGGTGAGCTCCCTTATTGATTCTGAGTCCCACTCTTGGAAAGTAGATTTAATAAGGCTTGTTTTTCTTCCTCATGAGGCTAATATGATTTTGGGGATTCCTCTAAGTGGCAGTTTTATCCCAGATAAGTTGTTATGGCTCCCATCCACAAATGGTAATTACACAGCTCGTAGTGCTTATCGACTTGCAGTTAGAGTGGCTAGAAATCTGCTTCCCAGCTGCTCATCACAGGACAATAACCATGTCTTATGGACTGGTATTTGGAAGCTGCAGGTTCCACATCGAGTTAAACATTTTGTTTGGCGAGCATCGCATAATACTCTTCCTACCTTGTGTAATCTGTGGAGGCGTTCGGTGATTTCTGTTTTTACCTGCTCGGGTTGTCTAAGTGAAAAAGAGGACACTATTCATGCACTTTGGTACTGTAGCTCTCTATTGGTTATATGGAAGAATGACGCCATGCTGATGAAGTTTTTTCGGCATAAGTTTCATGGCTTTGATACCTTGTTGGGTTTGCTGTTCTCCATGAGAGATCGGATCAATATGGACCTGTTAGCAATGATTTTCTGGTTGATTTGGCGTGACAGGAATTCTGTTAGACTAAAAGAACATGGGGTGGGGCTGTATCGGATCAGGGAGACAGCTAAGGACCTGCTAGCGGACTTCCTAGAAGCCCAAGTACCTCAAGTCCATCCTGATATGCCCAGAAACAGAGTTGTGCATTGGTCTCCACCTATTTAGCCTCTTGTTAAAATTAACTTTGATGCAGCTTTTTTCAAGGATAAGCACTCTGCTAGCATTGGCATTGTGATCCGAAACTCTTTGGGTTCAGTCTCAGCCGCGTTATCTCAACGAATCCCAATCCCTTTCTCTGCAGCCACGGTAGAAGCCTTAGCTTGTTGAAGGGCTTTGGAGTTTGCTAAAGAAGTTTCTGCACTGGACTGTATCTTTGAAGGAGATGCCGAGGTCCTTATAAAAGCCATTTGTATGGAAGATGTCAAAAATCCCGAGTATGGTCATGTCATTGAGGATATTCTTGTGTGTGTTAGGTACTTTCACTTTAGTTCTTTCAATCATGTTAAAAGATCAGACAATCAAGTTGTCCATCATCTAGCTAGACGTTCTAAGTCCGACTGTGAGCTACAGGTCTGGTTGACACCATTCCTGATGATATAGCTCCTCTAGTTGCTTTTGATGCTATGTACTCTCCTTAGTTATTCGAATAAAGTTTTGCCTTAAGGGCGTTTATCTCCAAAAAAAAAAAAAAAAAAAAGCTTCAAAGAAAGACTATAAACATTAAAATCATAACGCAATATCAGTTGCCAAACATCGAAAGCAGATGAGCAATATTTTTTATATTCGCATCTTCTCTCCACTAGCTTAACATGAAAGAAAGAGGGAAATTCAATCATGGGCCATTCTGTTCAAAAGTAATTGCAGATAAAACTGGCATTGCTCACAAAATGCACTCCGTTTTTTGGGCAATATCCTGAAAAATTGCACCAAAAATGGGTCTACGCTAGAGCACCAAATATTGTAGCCTCTCCCCTTCTTCTTCCCTAAGACCCACGACCTAAAACCCATCTTCCCCACAGACCCATGTCCAGAAACACACGCACCGTGAGAGAGAAAGAGTGAGTCATGGATTTGAAAAGAAAGCAGAAAAAGAAAAATACAAACACAAGCACGCACCAAGAGAGAAAGAGAGCAAGTCATGGATCTAGAAAGAATGAAGAAAAAGGATACAAACAAAACACACAAACCAAGAGAGAGAAACAAGAGAGAATCAAAGATCTGAAAAGAAAGAAGAAAAAGAATCATACCAAACAAACGAACCAAGAGAGAGACCCCGTGATAAAAAAAGGCTATTGCTACCTCATTGGGTCTGGTTCTTTGGTGAATATTTGGCATGACCCATGGATTCCCTCAATTCCATCCTTCACCCCAACCTCCATATCCTTGCTGCCAGCCCAACAATTGGTTTTTGATCTAATTTTTCCTGAAACTAGACAGTGGAACCGAGCTCTTCTCCACAACCTCTTTGACCATGATACAGCCTCTTCTATTCAACAAATCCACATTCCCTTCACTCCAGTTGCAGATTCCACTATTTGGGCAAAATGTCCAAGTGGAAAATTTTCTGTTAAGTCGGCTTACCTTGCTGACCAAAATGCTAGATTCACAAATTCTGGTCCACTTACCGCTGTTGAATGGAAGAAATTATGGTCTATGAAGTTCAATGAACGACTCAAATACCACATTTGGAAAATTGCGTGGGATGCTCTCCCCACTAGAGAATTCGTTGCTCGTAGAATTGCTGGGTTGGATCCATCTTGTCCCAGGTGTCATCATCCTCAAGAATCGGTGGTTCATGCTTTGTTTGAGTGCCCTTTTGCCATTATTGTTTGGAGGCACACAAGTATCCCCATCAATCTATCTTCCATCCCACCAAAGTCAACATCTGAATGGGTTAAGTCCATCCTTAATCTTGTGTGTCTCCTTGGTCTCTGCCCATCAGTTGGCCCATCTTTCTCCCTATTAGCTGCAATAACGTGTGACCGCATCTGGTGGAGCAGAAACAAACTGATTTTTGAAGACTTGTCCAACCCTCTTAATCGGCTTGCTGCTGACATCAACAGGTCCTTCAAATCCCATACTGATGCTTGGCTGTCCATATCCCCCTCCACTGCCTCTCAATGGCGCCCCCCACCAACTGGTTGGATTAAATTCAATTTGACGCTGCCATTCGACCAAATGCGACATTCATCTCTGTTGTTGGCCGTAATCCTAATGGTATGATTATCTCAGTTTGTACAGCAAAAGGAACCTTCTCAATCCCCGGTTTGGGGCGAAGCCAAAGCTGCCCTCCTTGCCATGTCCACTGCATTTAATCTTGGTTACAAGTTTGTGATTTTTGAAGGCGATGCCAAAGTTGTCATTGACTCTATAGTTTGCTCATCTTCCGATCCTCCATGGGAAATCTCTTCCATTATCTCAGACATCCGCAACCTTTTTCCTTACTTTTCTATTGCAAAATTCTCTTTTTGTTATCGTTCATGTAATGAGCTTGCTCATCGTTTAGCTCGTTGGGCTTGTATCTCTCCAACTTGGGGACCCCAATCCATCTCTTCCATCCCTCCATGGATCTTTTGTAAGGAAGCTGATGGATCGGTTCCCCCTTTGTTGTCTTTGCCTTTTTAGTAGTATATCTTCTTACTTATCAAAAAGAGAGAGAGAGAGAGAGAGAGAGAGAGAGAGAGAGAGAGAGAGAGAGAGAGAGAGAGAGAGAGAGAGAGATAAAGATTTATTTAAAATTGATTTTTTTTTGAATTTTTTCAGTTTAAATTAAAATTGTATATTTTTTATTTTTTTATTAATTTATATACTGATGTGCATTTTTAAAATACCAAATAAAATTTATTATTATTATTTTAGTAATTACGTCAACATTTCTTGTGCCAATAATGCATTCCGTTTGCTATGTAGGAATTTTCTATTAGTGGTTGATAGCAAAGACCAAAATGAATATGATTTTTTGATTTTAGAGACTGATGTAGGCGTGAAATTAAGTTAGGAACCAAAATGAAAATAACCTTAAAATGTAGGGACCAAAAGTGCATTTTTCCCATTATTTTTTGTTTACAAAATACAAGTTATGAAGGAGAGTTTTGCTTAATTTTTTCCCCTCAAAAGTTTACGGTTTTCAATTGGGTTGGATTTTTGTTGGTATAATACATTAGAGACCTTTTTGGAGGTAAGAAAAATAGTACACAAGCCTTTATTTTAACCATTTCTTATCATATAATCTTGGAAATACTAAAAATACTACAAATTTTACTACATAAAATACACAAATTAATGTGGTAATGAATGTAATTGGTGAATTTCAATTACCTAATTAATAAATGAATGTTTAATTTTTTTTGTGTGATTAGTGATACAAAAATTTGTAATATCTTTAATTATCATGCAACCATTTTGGGCATTTTCAAGAGTAAAATCTTTAAAAATTGGGGGCCTTAGGCTTTGGCCTAAGTTGCCTAGGCCTTGAGTCGGCCTGCTTGTCCAATATCAAAAAGACGTGTTGGGGTCAAAGGAAGGAAGAAAAAAAAATCTCATACTACGGGTTTCCTTAATGTTAAAGTTTTTAAGTTTGTAAATGTGAGCTTATTAATGTTATTTCAATTAATCAATCTTGTGAACAAGAGTGTACGATTTAGTCTCTTAATCACTTAGCCACTCATATATGAATTACTTCAACAATAAGAGTAGGCCAATGTTATATCTTATTCACAACTTTATCAATATACTATAAGTGGATGTAACGATAGATTGAATGCAGAAATGGTCAATATATGATTATGTTGTAAATCAAAGTAATAGATTATATATACTGGTTAGAAATTGAAAGGGATGAAAAACAAGACTGGTTGAGACTCGCTGATGGTATCCAATATTATGTGTCACACAACATCGTGGAACGATATCATTTATAGAACATGTGTAACTATATATAGCAAGAGCAAGAAGGTCATAGTCGACGTTCAGTCATGGTTTTATTTCTACACCTCTAGAAGCTTTATTCATAACATTAAAAAGTATCAAAGCACCATAACTTAGATAATTATTGCGTTAGTTTTAAGGCTTGGCTTCGGTTTCAACATCAACAGCTTCACCAGCATAAGAGCAGCACCTTCTGCAGCCATTTCCATAGTAACCCTCACGACAACAGCCATAGTAGCAACGCCCTCCCCCATGTCCACCACCTCCATAGCCACCATGGCCAAGGTTTCCTCCATATCCACCACCGTGGTTTCCACCATATCCGCCTTGACCAGGGTTTCCTCCATATCCTCCACCGTACTTGGCATCATCTTCCTCATTGGTCTTTGTGGAGACCTCCGCTGCATGTATGATGAAACATGTTAGATGATGTAATTATCCTATTGTGATAATTAAAGCCACTATGTACTTAACACACTATGTGGCATGTGCTCATAAAAAAGACCATAAATATTCTCTTACATTCATTTTCTACACCTTTTTATCACAATATGTATAATTGCATAGATTATGTGAAATATGTTGTGTGAGAGAATCATTATCTTAACAAGAAACACACACAGATTATGTGCTTCTATTGCCACAAACTAACACATCAAAATGCTACTCTTTATATGCTGAGGCCAACGTGCAAACAGTGTTCAATAATTCTTTAACATGTTTTACGGTGCTACAAAAGAAATGTGCTTGTTCTATTTTTTCAGAAAACTCAATTATTTCAGTAACATGGGCACTAGTCATTGTAAGACAGAAAAAGATTCATGCACCATACCTTCATTAATTATTGCTACACAAATAAACTAGAAATTAAATGTAAATTTCTAACATGAAAAAATGTTACCAAGGGGACAAAATATAGAACCCAACGTACCGTTTTTCAGGTTAGAGGAAGTCTGAGCCAACTCCCTAGCTGCCACGTCCGAAGAGATGAGAAGAACAATGGCCAACATAAGAGCTAGCAAAAGGAAAGCCTTGGAACCCATTTTTCTTAGCAAACACTATTATCAAAGAAACTATTATTGGAGAAGGATGATATAAAACCAACGTCTTTCTTTTCTCTCTATAATCTATATATAGGGATGGAAAGAGCGAAACAATTAATTAGGAAGTATGTAAGTAAAGATATGACCCCACATTGTGGTTGGCTGTTGAGGAGGAGTTCTCTTTAACTTATTCAGTCTTATCTTTTGTTTAAAATACCCACATGATCAAATACACGTCTTTCTTCTTCTTAATTTTTAATTTGTTTAGTATATAGTAATAAAGGATGGAAGGCGATAAAAGAGCAAGTTGTTTATTTTCTTAGATCCCAAAATAGGAGTACTATGGGATCTAAGAAAATTGGGCACCACTAGGGAATGCCCATTAATTGCACTGAGACTTTTGTGGTATGTATAGTATATAAATAAATAAAACTTTCCCTTTTCTACCCAAAAAAAAAAAAAATCATTGGCATCCCATAAAAATAAATATATCAATGGCACCCAATTAATAGGATGTATTAATACTAGAAGACACTATCAAAAAAAGAAGGAAGACACAAGAAAGCTTGTATAATGCAAATGGTACTTCGTATGCATGGGAATTTCTGGAAATTGAAAATTCACAAAACGTTGATTGAAACATTAATGATGAGACTTCGAGATAGTCTAGATACACAAGATTTAACAACAAATTTGATATTTGTTGATATGATAGATATTAAGTAGGTGAAAAAATGATGTTAATGATGGATCTAGATAAGAACCAGTACAAGCTTGTCAACTCAATTGATGTAAAAATGTAATTGTCAAATTATTTGTATACGTAACATTGCTTATGATACTTCAAATCCACTTTCTAGTCAACCCCGCAGAACTAATTGTCAAGCCTCTTAAGGCCTTGGAGAGAGAGAAGTTGTTATTTTGAATTAGTTTCGAGTCTTTTGACACAAAGTCAAGTATGTGAACTACACCATCTAGTTCGTTGTTGATCATTAATAAACTGTCCACTTAATTCAAATCATTTGCTAAAAACTCTTATGTCAATAGGAGTATCATGTTTTTGAATTTTGAGATAAACCCTTATTAAATTTTATTATCCATATTCCTCGAAGGAAATGAAATTGTAAGTGGCTAAAATTTTAAACAATGTGGAACCATCACAAGGTCAATGATAAGATTGAGCAATGGTAAATCATTGCAACTGGATGGGTCCCTTGCTAAGAAAGAGAAACCCTACTTCGTTCCAAACCAGCAGAGGTTGGTAAGGAATGCTTTGACGTACGGTTAAGAGCAAACATGTGGGAGAAGAAGAGAAATGAAAATGATAGTCTCAACTTGTGAGATTGCGTACCTAATTAAGCAGAAGGGAGGGGTATTAATTTATAATTTTATAGAGAGCATGGGGGTGTTGTATTTGGTGGGAAATTACCTTGAAAATGGGCAGTACATCTCTGATAGCTAGTCGTCCGCTCAGGAATAAATTCAATGACTTTTGGGCTTAATCAATGTTAATGTGAAGGAAGCTAGTGCGCAATGCTTTCAAGGGTACTTGTAGCAATGGACGACCAACAAGGAGGAAGGGATCCGAAAGTTGGTGGCCATGTCTTACTAAGATTGATGATTGCTCTAGTTGAATGACCTAAGGAAAATGATCCAAAGGTCGGTAGCTAGGTCACCCAAGATGATTATGTGCATATATTAGTTCTTAGACAATTCGGTCTTTGGTTTGGGGTCAATCATCTCTTACCTCCCCCCCCCCCCCCCCCCCCCCCCCCACACATACACACCTAGTAATTTGTTTATCATTGAATATGAATTTCTAATCACTTTAACTTTTGTTTCATTCATCTCTTTCCTCCCCCCACCCCACACCTAGTAATTTGTATATCATTGAATATGAGTTTCTAATCACTTTAACTTTTGTTTCTTTGGGAGGATTATTTGATTGAAAAGGAACAAATTTTGAAATTTGAAGTAAAGATAAACAAAGTGCCGTGAAGGGATTTACAGTTGGTGGTCTTGATGAACCCCAACAAAATTCATACAAAGCAGAATTTAACAAGGGGTTTAACAAAGTAGATAAATGATAGGGTTTAGAGGTGCATGAGTTGTTGGACTATGCAGAGCCTCGTTTGTGTTTGATCTAGATTATAACCTGACTTGATATAAAATTATTTTGGTTTTTTAATGGGAGATTTTATGAGGCTTAATCCATGAAACGGAGGCTTAGGCTGGCAGGCCCAAGCTGGAGTGCTCATTCGCTGTATGTGATATAAATACCGTTATTTCAAATTAGGGTTGGGGTGTTGTTTTAGATAGAAAAATTGTAATGCTGCATATTATATTTTCCCATGAAAATAATGAAACCACTACAACTCTATAGACGTAGGCAAATTACCGAACCACATAATTTCTTGTGTCATGTGATTATATTGCCTTTTGAGTGTATGTTATTTTCTTTTTGTTTTTTGCATCTCATAGATTTGGGAATTCATATATATTCTCAATAGGAGCTACACTTGTAATGCCTACCTTTCTTATCTCAAATGATATCTAACTTTTTAGTGATGCATCCTCCTTTTTCCTATTTATGTACATAAGCTATTTTATTTATTGTTTACTTTTTTTTTTTCTTTTTTTTTTCTTTTTTTTTTTAAGATGAAAACTTTTTGATTATGTTATAGGACAAACTCTACAAACTTAGTTGTAGCCTAAAGCTACAACTTTCATTAAAATAATTAACATGATTATATATTTTGAAAATCTAATTGTTGGATTGTATGTTCTTTATGCTCTTAACACAAAAGTCAAATTTTGTGCCAATAGGATTTGTTTACTATATGATCTATAAACTTATTTTTTATGTATAATTTTAGACTATAAAAGTTTGTAACTTAAACAATTGATTGATTACATAACTTAAACAATTGATTGATGACATAACTACTAATCTTTAATCTTCTAGAAATTTTGCAAGAATGGAGGACATAAGAAGTAAATGCAATCCAAAGGTAGATTTGCTAAAATTCACATAAAAAAATATATATATTTAGTGAAATTGTAGTTTTCAGTTACAACTACGTCCTAATATATATGTAATATTATAGGCATTACATATTTTACTACATAAATCTCTTAAAAACTATTATGTCAACTTTTAAACACAACATAAAATTAATTCAGCAGTTTATGTGATAAATAAAAATCACATTCATTATCATTTTATTTATAAACCTTTAATAAAAAAATTGATAATAACTCTTTTGTATTTTTTGGAGAAAGAATTGATAATTGATAATAACTATAGTATTCTCCATTTAATATAAGTTCGTAAATTTTCATATATTTAAGGTATGTTGAATCTCAGGCCTCCTTGAATCCCATAAGTCATGCATTTTCAACTGTTCCAAATCCAAATTTATGGATGAACAAACAGAGATAACATCAATCATCCTCTTTGATCGTCAGCTGTGTCCGGTGCTAGACTGTAGCCATCCATTAGAGGAGGGATCTAATGTGGATCTCACTTTCACAAAAACAGTCGCCATCCATGCCAGTCGATCTAATGACTCAGAAGATTTTAATATTGGATAAAGTTACGTGCCAAAATAGTCGTCATTCGTTAGTTACTAATTTATTTATTTATTTATTTATGAAAATCAAGCATTACTTTTTTTTTTTGGGATGAAAATCATGCATTACTTACTGCTCACTATATGTTGACGCAGGTTTAGCAAAAAAAAAAAAAAACTATATGTTGACGCAGATCACAATCACATGGTAGGTTATGGCATCCCATTCCCATCTCATTTATACTCGCGGGGACAACACAAAAATCTAGGCACTTAAATCATTGACAATCACAAGAAAACGACAAGTTGTTTATTGTTTTTTTAAAAAAAGAGCACAAACTTGCATTGCATGTGATAATTCATTGGGACTTACAAGTTACAACAGATTAAATTATCTATCTAGGTCTTTTTTTTTTTTTTTAATCAGTTAGAAAAATTATCTAGAGTTTTATCATAGATTTTTTTTTCTTTAAAAAAATTGTCTATAAATAAATAAATTATAATACTACTTTATCAATAAATTAAATAGGACACCCGTTGAGTCCTTAATTATTT
Organism: Quercus glauca; assembly: GCA_023736055.1. NCBI lineage: Eukaryota > Viridiplantae > Streptophyta > Magnoliopsida > Fagales > Fagaceae > Quercus > Quercus glauca. Next base: position 37,097,602 of record CM043322.1, read on the forward strand.
ATATTAGCATATAACCCATACAAACGCATGTATGTATTTAAAATTAAACACAATTTTTATTATAAAAATATAAATAATTAATCAAATTAAAAAAATAGTATGTAACACATGCATATGTATAGATACATTTAAAATTAAACACAATTTTTATCATAAAAATATAAATAATTAATCAAATTATTTTTTTAAAGTAAACGCAATTAGTCATATATTAAAATTCTTACCCAAATTTAATACTATTTATGATTATTTTTTTTAAATTTTTAATAAGATAGAATGTGTGGTGATATTTGTTGTGTGATGATTTTTATTGAGTATATGTGATTAGTTTTTTTTTTTTTTTTTTTAATTTTATAATTCATTAATATTAGATTCTTAATATTTTGCACTCATTAACTCACTTGACACAAAGATTAAAAAATTTAGGTGGAAACATGACACAAACTTAAGTGGATAAATATGATGTGTTCTCCACGTAAATTTAGACACATGGCGCAAAATTAGATTCTAATTTCAAATTCTAATTAAACTTCATGCTAACGAGTGTCCTTAGAGAAATTGTTAACAATCCAGTTAAAGAAAGTTTTTATGGGGAAAAAAAAACAATTAATGTTTTGACAGTTTTTTTCATTTTCTATAAAAGTGATGTCAAAACTTTCTTAAAATGGATTGTTAACCAATGCCCTAAGGGTTATCATTAGCATTTTCCTTAAACTTTTTTTTTGAGTTTTACCTATTAATATATATATATATATATATAGACTAACTTGTAACCCCATACATATGCATAGGGTTACTTAAAAGATATACATTAATATGCAAAGTATAATTCTTACATATATATAATTTAAATATTATTGATAGTCATTCTTATATTTTTTTTAACTCTTTAAAAATTCTTGTAAGAATATTTAGGTAGAAAATATAAATTGTCCATTTTAAAAAAAAAAATTTTATGTTCATTAATTCTAGACTCATTTGTTTTTGTATGCAATAACTTACTTAAATGGATATTTATGATGTGGTCCCACATTTGAATCCTAAATTAAGAAATAAAACTCTCTCTAAAAATAAATAATTTAGGATACATGACGCAAAATTGGACTTCAATTGTAGAATTTAATTGGATTTTCTCTCAGTTTTACCTATATATATATATATATATATATATATATATATATAAACTACTATTTAAGGGGCTTTCCCTGTTTGAAATCTTCAATTTAGATACCCAAAATACCCTTAAATTCATCCGTTTATAAGGCTTAAACTATAGGGTTAGACATGTAAAATTAGTAATTTAAAAACCCCTAATTTTTAGCTAAATTAAAAAAAAAAAAAACAGTTTTTTCTCTTGCCTCCACATTTCTCTCTCGTGTTAGTTGTCAAGTACTAATACAACTTCTTTTTTTTGAAAAAAATAAAAAATAAAACTGCCCTTTTTTTTCCCACAAACGTACCATTTTTTAAAGGGAAAATTGCAAATTACACGCCTAAAATTTGAGGTTGTTTGGATTTTACATCTTGAAGTTTCAAAATTTGAAATTTACCTCCTGAAGTTTGGGGTGTTTGCATTTTACACTCTAACGTTTCATAATTTAGATTTTACCCCATAAAATTTGAGATTGTTTGGATTTTACACCCTAAAATTCTAAAACTTTAGGATGTAAAATCCAAATATCCCCAAATTTTAGGGAGTAAAATCCAACTACTCTTAAAATTTAGGGGGTTAAATCCAAATTTTTAAACATTAGGGTGTAAAATCCAAACGCCCTCAAACTTTAGGGGGTAAAATCCAAATTCTGAAATTTCAAGGTATAAAATCTAAACACCTCTAAACTTTAGGGGTGTAATTTGCAATTTACCATTTTTTTAATCACTAAACTGTTTTTTTCCTACTTCTACATCTCTCTCTCACATTAGTAGTGAAGTACTAATACAACTTCTTCTTATAATAAAAAATAAAATAAAATTGCCATGAGTAAAACATGTAAACTCAAAAAATAAAAAATAAAAAGCCTCATTGCACGCGCGAAGTGCGTGTGATGGGGCTAGTTTTATTTATTTATATATTTACAAATTATCTCTCTCTCTCTCTCTCCTTGAAGTCCAATATCCATAGTCAACCAACATGTCCATCCGCAAATATGAGCATATGCCCACTAAGTTAACATTCAATCTTTCTAACCTATTGCCCAAGCCCGTTGACAATTCTTAAGTATACAATTTGTATTGTTGACAGACTTGGTAGCCATCCTCTCTGTCAATGTGTTTAGATTGGAGCCGTGAACCAAGTGATTGGCTCAAGCTCTGCTATGCGTGCATGACGTTCATTTTATTTCCTCTTAATGTTCCCATCAGTATGAGTTGTTATCTACTACATCAAATGCCCCTAAATACCCTTTGACATTCTAAGAAATCCTCTTTTCTTTTTAACTAAAACCAAGTACTTCTTTCCTCTTAACAAATTTTCTAACTAAGAAATAAAGCCAAATTAGCTAAGGGACGGAATTAGGATCTAAACTTGGGGGTGGGGGTGGGGGTGTGGGAGAGGGGGGGGGGGGGGGGGGGGGGGGAGCCTCAGTAAAAAAAAAATCTTTAAAATCCAAATTAGCATGTATGTTAAGAAAATAACAACAAAAGAGAGAAGAAACTGAATAAACGTTTCTTAATACATTGTAACTTAATCATCTAAAAATAGAATTCAACACTCTTTTAAATAACAAAAATCATCTATGGTTGATTTTGTATTAAAATTTGCAACAACATCCTTTTCAATTTATAAAATTAAAGTTAAAAAATATTTAAACAAATGATTTACAATGGTCAATCCTAATTTTTGTTAATTAATGATACATCAATTTATAAAATTTATGTAATAAAATTTGTAAATCCTTATAGCTACACACTGCACATTAGCATAAATTTATTAACACAACTATTCAATTCCATGAAGTCCCACATGAAAGTAAAATAAATGCTATGTACACAACATTTTTACAAAAAATCCTAAGTAACAGATTGCTATTAAGTGTTATTGGTGGATAAAAGAATAATTTCAGTTATGGGTTCATATTAGAACCGATAACAATTTACTACCTATGATTTCTTGTGAAATATTATGGAAATATTGTGGACGTAAAACTTCTCTAAAATTAACTCTAATTTACTAACAAACAACCATAAAAAACTTTTAAGTTTTAAAAAAAAGAGATTTAAATATTTTAAGTTAAAAATTAATAGACAAACACACCTGCCACCCTATCCCACACACTGATTAATGGCCACACACGCACCCCATTGTCACTCACTAAGTACGTAACTTGGTTTCTAATTTGTATTCATCTCTCTTTCTATTTAGCAAAAATAGTCATATCTCATTCACAAATTCAAATAGCCAATCTTAGCATTCATAAAAAATAGCTTGGGTCTGTGAATAATGAGTGAGAGACAGTTGTTGGGGACCGATATTTGCTGCACGGCCACGTGTTGTCCATTTGAAGGGTGACCTTGCTAGGCCCAGATTTGTCTGGGGAGTTGAGTTTGAAACTTGACATTGGACCGCAAAGTCCAATGACTTCCAATGTATTTTTAGACCTACTAAATGGGTAAAGCCTAAAGTCTAAGAATCATGATAATAATAGAAAAAAATAATAATATGTGTTTGATATAATAGTTTTGATTAATGGTTGTAATAATAGTTGAAATAAAGTAATATGTATTTAGTGTAATAGCATTGTTCAAGTTAAGAGTTAAAGTTCTTAATAATGTATATTGGGTGATGTCAAATATTAGGGAGTAATTAATTAAGTGTCATATGTCCAGCAATGAGATGAGTCTTGTTTAACATAATAAGATATGACCAGCAAGGGTTTATGTTCAAATAATGTATGTCCAGTTGAGGTTTATGTTCAAATTATATATGTCCAGTAGTGATAGATTAATTTATTAATATATGTGTTTATTAGTAAAACACTAGTGAGATCGTGTTTATTGAATAGTAATGTAATATTAAAGTAATTTTTATTTAAAGGTGAAATAATCATGTATTCAATAATGTAAATTTAGAGACATGGAAACATAGTCATTTATCTTTGTATGGTTTGTAACTCTAGCTGTAAAGTATCAGTGAGTTGATAATGCAGAATGACTCCAGAGGTGGAGAGGCAGTATACCATGATAAGTCCTTCCATGACTAAGCTTATGTTTTAGATTAACTAAATTTGTAAAGCTAGAGAAAATAAGACATCCTTTCTCAAAAAAGAAAAAAAAAAAAAAAAAGAGAGAGAGAGAGTGAGAAAATAAGACATTAATTTGTAAAGCAAGTCGTTACAACGCATTAGTATTTCGTGTTTGCCACACTATGACCACATTTTAACTTCAGAGGGAATGTACTAATGTTGCATCAAACTAACCTATTTGCTTCTATTCCTAGATAAGACTAGAATACATACAAAGTTAGTCTGTTCCCTTCATTTCACCAAACGACATTTTTTTGCCAAAAAAAGAAATTGTAAAAGTTATATTTAAATACAAACGTACGTTCCATTTGTTTTGATGAAAAACCTTATATAAAGATAATTTTTCATGTTTTTCAGCGTTTGGTAGCATAAAAAAAGATAAGTCAAAGGAAAATTATTTTTTATCAACATAAAAAGTATAACTTATTTTTAGAGATTATTTTTTATTAATTTTTTTTTGAAAAACAACTCTATCTCATAGCAAATTAAATAAGGGATTAGGAGGTTGCTTTTCAACTCATTTAAAGTTACTACCAAACATTGAAAAATGAGATAGTTTAATAGAAAATGCTTCTTGAAAAATGACTTATTTTCTAAAAAACATCATTGCTGAACCAAACATCATTGGCATTTTCCCGTAACTTTCAATGCCAAATGTTTTTTTTATTTATATATATTGCTTTTATTTAAATAGTAATGGTCTTTTCTTGCAATATTTCCAAATATAATTTTTAGCATAATTTAGTTTATTGTAGCATAATTTTCTAATGATAACACTTTCCATGCAAATGAAGGTTAAAATGATAATAAAATAATTGGACTTTACAAAAAAGGAATAACTCTAACAATAATATTTTCCATAGTGAAAGTCTGATAGGCCAAAAACGTATTGACCCATTGTGATGAATTAATTGATTAATTAGCTCAAGTTTAATTAATTAATCAAATTAACATGCAAACGCGTGGTAGCATAAACAAATCACTAATAAACTAATTATGCAGCAGAAAATAAATAACACGGTGATTTGTTCACGAATGGGGAAAACCTAACAGCAAAAACCCCACCAGGTGATTTTTAGGTCATCACTCTCGAAACTCTACTATTATCACAACAAGCGGTTACAAGTAAAGGAATCTCAGTACCTCATACCAACCTACAGTTGAACCCTTACCCCAATACCCAATTGGATTTGTTCTGTAGTGACAGTTCCTCTTTTTGAAGCACGGCTCCCAAGTACGTGACTAACTAATTTGATGTGCGGATCCCAGTACGTGGCTTACTCCTTTGCACAAATCCAAATACATGACTAACTCCACATCAACCCCTTGATTGTTGTAGTTGATTTGCAGTAGCTTCACATAGAAACACCAATAAGATCTTCAATGTTGGTGTGAGAGACTTTGCTTGGTTACAAAACTCAAAGGCGTACAAGAAACGCAGCAAGAACTCTTTCTTCTGTAGAAGGAGGCTAAGGTTTCAAAAAGAAAACCTTATGAGGCTCTCTAGGGTTAGGTTTTTCCTTTTTCCACCTCCTTTAAATAGGAGCTTAATGGGCTTTCCTATTCCAAATAAGTTTACACAAACCTTGGGCTTTCCTAGTCCAATAAGGATTATAAAAACCCATAAACAAATAGCATTTTTAGAATAAAACGTTGCTGGCTATAATCTGAAAACCCGTAAGCTTAATCGATCGAGACATCTGTCGAGCTTTAATAAATCTCGACAGATCGAGCTTTAATGAATCTCGACAGATCGAGCTTCTATCGAGACCTGCAGATTATACTTTTCTTGAACAGTTCTTGAGTAATCTTCATATCTTCAATTTAACCATTTGTAATGATCATCTTGAACCTACTTAGATTTACCCAAATACAAGTAAAGTGCGTTTTATCAAATGATATGTCAATTTACATAAAAATATGTCCCCAACAAAGTCAAATTGTTGTTTAAAAAAGATTTTATTTCAGTCCTAATTATATCAAGGATCTTGTTTCTTATTGGAAAGTATATTTCCAAACTAAGCCTAGTGCTAATGTAAACAAAAATGGTAAATTTTATTTTCTCATTCAATGAGGATCGGGTCAAGATATACACAAGGAAAAAAATTGTAAAAGTTTGTTGCCTAATCAAGAAATCACGATCATTTAGCCTATATACGACAATAAATAAATTATTGAATTTAATTTTTCACATTATTGTAAATCACTTAATTAGTAAAATAATTTCAAAAGAATATTGCCTAAACAGACATGCATTAACTTGATAAAGAAAAAGGCATTAATATTTTATTATCATAAAAAGTGGAGATCCTTCAAACATGGAAGTTTAAAAATAAAAATAAAATCATGACAACTTTTAAATGGCAAGTTTGAGTAATAGAGTAAGTAATTTTTTCCCCATTAATAGCTCATTAAAGCAGTAGCTATTTCAATATTTCTTTTAGGCCTTTCATGGTTTCACTTTTACACAATTTGGAAAAAAAAAAAGAAGATAGACCCGACCCAATACCTGATCACCCGACCCGACCAGAGACCCATACTTTTCGGGTTGGGTCAGGTTTCTCCCTGATAAACCCGATTGTTATCGGATCAGGTTGTGGGTGGCAGTGAAACCGACCCGTCCCGATCCGATCCGATCTCAGTCTCTGTAATGACAGTTGTATTGTTAAAGCCTCTCATGCATGTAGTTTATTTCACAAGGACTTTATGCACTTAATTTGTGGATGAGTAATGCGGATGCTGAACCAATCTTCCATTACTATTGTGTTGACAAATCTGTTCACATTTATGAACTACTATCGTGAGTACATGCAGAAATCTCCAAATTTATTTGCTACTTGGCACCATTTCACACTTTGCTGAGCTCAACTAATACACATGTCCTTATTCAACCTGAATGTCTGTCAATGGAAAGTATTAAGAATTAGATAATTAATGCATACTAAAGAGCCAACGTCCAACAACCAACTGAGCTTTTGGTTATGAATTAATGACGCAACACTTTAATAATCTATTGTCTTATACGTTTACACCCTTTCGGTTTTTGGCACTGCTCCACCAATATAAATAACGGTTAAGGAAACCTAAGAGTTCTCATCCTTCCTAAAATCTTTGAGTGTGATTTCTGAATAGCGTTTTGTCAAGAAAAATGAATCCGAAGGCTTTTATATTCTTAGCTCTTCTATTTGCGTCTGTTCTTATCTCCGCAGCCGTGGCTACTGAGACATCTAAATATGAAGAAAAACGTTAGTCTAACACCCATTATTATTGTTAAATTTCTTTCATTTTCTCTTTACATTTTTCACTTATATTTCTGAAAAAAAGGTAGGAGAGCTTTCTTTTATTTATTTTTTATTCAATTTTTTTTTTAATATGAATATCATATCTTAATATTAATCATGAACCTGCAGCCACAAATACTTAAAAAGAACGACGAATGTGATTTTATTTTTACAATTAAGAACTATACATTATACCGATCATGATTATATGGTCTAGCAAGAAGTTAGTATATGTATCGTTTCTTTTATTATTTATTTACAAGTAAAGGATAAGGGAAATAAACCTAGGTTTTTCCTATGAAAAGAATGAGACAGTACTATTAAACCAGAACACTCTTTATGTATCTATTTCTTGATTTGTCCTGATCAAGTATTTTGCACTGAGTTATTTAACTTTTGCATTGCACGCAGCTGAAGAATCAGAGCCTGTAGAAGACGCAAAGTATGGTGGTTACGGAGGAGGGTACGGCGGTGGACGTGGTGGGTATGGTGGTGGTGGACCTGGAGGGTATGGTGGTGGACGTGGAGGGTATGGCGGCGGTGGACGTGGAGGGTATGGTGGTGGACATGGAGGGTATGGCGGTGGACATGGAGGATATGGAGGAGGCCGTGGTGGAGGAGGCCATGGAGGCCGTGGAGGTGGCGGCCCAGATGGAAACTGAAGCGGAAAAAAGTATTATGCATGTATTTGCTTGAATAATGTAGAATGTAAGCTTTGAAGTATGAGAAAATATAAATAAGCATGCATGCATGTGCTTTTTTTGTTTAAACTAGTAGTCTAAACTTTTCCTCTACCGCAAGGAGCTATGAGCCTTTTGTTGTAACAAACTGAATAAAGAGGATATGAATTTGGTTTTAGTTCGAGGAAAAATCTGACCTCCCAATTAGCAAATTTGCTGAATAATATTCTGATTGATTTTTATTGATATAATGTGAAGCTATATAAATAGTTTTACAGACTCGGATAAAAAATAAGCAACTCCAATATTTCTAAATAATTTAGGGGGTGTTTGGTTTGTGTTTTCAAACAACAATTTTCAGTTTTTAAACAACATTATACGTATTTCAATACACTTTTTTACTCACACGTATTTTCGCGCATATTTTTAAACAATAATTTTCAGTTTTTAAACACATGTATCAAGCGGGCCCCTGGCAACTAGATAAGGATAAGCAGGGGTGGAGCCACCTTATACTGTGGCCCCCCAAAAATGTTTAAAAATTTTTTTTATAGTTGGTAAAAAATAGGCCCAAAAGAATTTTTGGCAGATTTGGCCCCTTCAAATGAAACTGATTGGCCCCCCAAGTCCTCTTTATTCATTCAAATTTATTCAACTATGTTGACCTTTTGTTAGTTGTTAGGTTCTAAGGTATTAGGATTTTATGTATTTAGAACTCTAATTTGTAATGTTGGCAAACCATGATCAAAACAATGTGTTTAGTCTTGTTTAGGCTTGCTCAAAGTTGATTAATTATTGTAAAGTTGAAATCGAGTGGCTGCGGAAGTATTTGTAACTTTCAGCCTGGCTCGATCGATCGAAAATTAGACTCAGGCTTGCTCAAAGTTGATTAATTATTGTAAAGTTGGAATCGAGTGGCTGCAGAAGTATTTGTAACTTTCGGCCTGGCTCGATCGATCGAAAATTAGACTCGATCGATCGAAAGTTGGCCAAAACGTTTTTCTGCAGATTTCCAACTCAGCCCAAACTCTATTTAAACGTCTTGGGGTTCAAGTAAAACTCTTATATATATAAGGGAAACCCTAGAACGTTTTTAAGACTTAAGAGAGAGAGATTAGAGTGCCTCTTGTGCCTCCTTTTATTAGGGTTTTGTTCCCAAACCTCTCTAAGTCTTTGTTGCTCATATTTGCTGTTTATGTGAATCTCTTGTGAGATCCTTGAGGAGCTTTCCTTCACATAAACTTAGGGTTTTCAAGGTAGAGATATATCTACATCTTGATGATCAACAAGGTTGCTGCCATTTGAAACTTAAAGAATATCAAGCGTGGGTGCTTGTAGCTGATTAAGGAATTCAAAGAAAGAAGTAGTCCGTGGACTCGGAGCCTGCACGTGGTCGTGTCAGGAAGTTTTACTGGTGGGTAGCATTAGGAAGTCAAGCGGGGAACTTGTAAGTCCTTTTGTAAGAACTTCAATTCTTTCTTAGTGGATTCCGTTTTGTCTTGAGGATCGGTGGGTAAAATCCTCCCCAGGTTTTTCCGTGTGGTTTCCTGGGTGATCATATCTTGTGTTATTTATTTTCTGCTGCTTTATATGTTTTATATGCATGATATGATTATTTGATTGTTTTAACCTAGCATTGTTTAATTTGACTAAGTAACAACTTGGCTAATTAATCTAGACCACGCAATTTGGTTGTTTTTAAGGGGTCTAAATTTCCATCAAGTGGTATCAGAGCCAGGTTGCTCTTCTGATTTAGATCTTTTGATCTAGGAGCTGATCCTTGACCCCTGTTGTCATGGATAATTTGAAGTGTCTTTCTGATCATGCTTCTGCTGATTTTGTTGATGCCTGTGATGTTTTGAATAAAAAGGACACTATTGTTTCTGCTGATTTTTTTGATACTTTTGAAACTCTTCGTAAGGAATTATCTAAATCTTTGAAAATTTCTAAGAAATTCAAGGAAGAGTTAAAATTGGCTAATCTTGAAAAAGAGGAATTGCTTGTTAGATTAGTTGAATCTAATAAAAAGAATGAATTTTTGAGAAATCAAATTTCCTCTCAAGATGAGAAGATGAAAAGCTTGGAACAAGAATTAGTTGAATCTAAATCTAAAATTGAAAATTTGACTAGTACCAAGCCTGCTGATGATAACAGAAGTGTTTTCGTTTCTCTTAAGCCTAAAACTGAGAAAGTTTATATTCCTCCTTTTAAGAGGAATAATAAAGAAAAAGCTTATTTTGCTAGGTTAGACAAAGGTAAAAGTTCTGATGTAGACGCTGAAGGTTCTACACCTAAGTCTAAACCTACTGTTAGAGAGCATAATAAATTTGTTTTTGTGCCTACCTGTCACCATTGTGGTGTTGTTGGTCATATTAGACCAAACTGTTCTTTGTTGAGGCAAAAACAAAAATTTGAGACTAGACTTGCTGTTAGGAATACTGATGTTCCTAAATTTGTTCCTGTTTGTCACTTTTGTGGTGTCCGTGGTCACATTCGTCCTAATTGTCATAAATTGAAATTTAATCATTCTGTATGTCAATCTAGGATATGTGATGATATTTCTCCTGCCATAAGTCCATATAAATTGTTTCATATGCTTTTGAAAAATTTAAACTTGTTGGCTTGTGAAAGGAATTTGCAGGATTTTAGTCTGTCTCAAAAGATTGGTGTAATTCCTCAAATACACTCTGCTTCTCATGGATTTTCACCTACAAAGCCGAAGACTTGTGCTATATGGGTGAGAAAAGTTCCTTTAAGGTGAGTGTTGCTGACTTGTCCCTATTTTAATTCTTTCTATTGTTTGTGGACATGTCTTGTTTCTGTTTTTGGTTGTTTTGTTTTTTCTAGGTTGTTTTTTTTATTAAAAAAAAAAAAACCAAAAACATTGAAAAATTTCAAAAAGACAAAAATATTTTATTTTGTGTCTTATTTTATTTTTCTTGAGGATTACATGAGTTTTGATATCTCTCTTGATTTAGAACATGCTTGACATTGTGGAGAAACTTGAATAGTTTGTGCTAAGCTATTTTTGATTTTGTGTGAGGATGTACTAGTTTGTACATGTACTCATGGGTTAATTAAGAAATTGATATTTCTTGTTTGTGTACCCTTTATAGCTTAGTTAAGCATTGTCATGCATTGCATTTGCATTGATCATTTAACACAATGTGTGTTTTTGTTTTTGGTCATAAATTTTTTTCAAAATCTCAACAAGTGGTTATAACGTTTGTTAAAACCAAAAAGATTTTTGTATTTTGTATTATAGATCTTGGATTTATAATCAAGGATTGGCCATTTTATCTTTACATAACTTGTTTATGTACCCTGTTTAGCTTTGATGAGCTTATTTATTGCACTTTACTAGTTTAAGCTTTGTAGTGCATGTTGTGTGGGAAAGATGTTTGTGATTATTATTCACTTTGTCTTGATCTTGAAGTCATATGTTATTTGACTGTCGGACTTGATCTTTTTGAGAAAGACATAAATAACCATCTCACCACTGTTCACTAGCCAATCATGAACACCTTAGTGCATATCATAAGATTTTGTGCTCGAGAAAGTGTAGCACATGCACAAAAAGAACATAAGGTGTAGCCTCAATTAATTCATTTAATTAAAATTGGTGTGTACTATTAGGCTTTATGCCAATTCACTTAATTCAAACCGATGTGTACTATTAGGCTGAATGCTAATTCATATAAATAAGAGGCAAAAATGCAAGAAACTTACATGATTGCAAGCTTTTGTTCTAGGAGATGTGGGAGTTATAGGATGTAACTCTTTAGGTGATAGTCTCTTTTAAATTCTATGTGATGAATTTTGTAGACTTTGTGATTGATTGCTATTCACATATCACCTCACATGTATCTCAAGCTTTTGCTAGTTGCACACACTACACAAGTTACTCTTTGCTAAACTTGGTATATTATATTGTGTGTGATTTGGTTGTGGCCATCCAAGATTAAAAGTTCCTTGATTTTAATGCAAAATGTGTTTCAAGTTTGAAAAATTTGAAAATATCTTGAGATTTGTGCACAGCATATTTCTTGCTTAAGAAAATTCAATGGGAAAATGATTGAAACTTATTTTTTGAGAAAATTGGGTTTAAAAATTTTGGATTTTTGAAAAAGCATTTCATTCCATCTCATACTCATGCATTTGTTTCTTCTATTTCAATGCTTTGAGGAGTGTTTTCAAAAAGTGCTTGGTGATTTTCAAAACTTGTGTTTTTTCTCAAAATTTTTGTGAGCCTCTGCCCATTTCGATCGATCGAAAAAGTGCTCTCAATTGTCTCAAAATGACTGTGTCATTTGATCGATCGAATGTAATTTTCAATCGATCAAAGATCGTGGAGAAGCTTTTTTAAAAAAGGGTTTGTTCTTGATCCGAATTGGGGCTTTTGTGAAATTGAGTTGAATTTGATGAAATTGGCTTGTTGTTTTGATGAAATTAGGCATTATACTCTATGTGCTGTGTTTAGTAATGCTCAATTCATCAATTTGTTTAAAAATTTCCACAAGTGGTTTTCAATTTTTGGGGTTTTTGGTAGAAATTCCCTGCTCGAGCAAATTTTGTCAATTTGATCTCAATTGAACTTAGTTTTACTGCATTAGAGCATGCATCATGACATATTTTTCTTGCATCTTTTATGGTTAGGATTCACATGCATTGCATTGATTCTTTTATCCATCTTGCAGTTTTGCAGTCATATCTCTCATTGTTTTCACACATAGCATGCATACACTTTGCTACATTGGGTACTCAACTTGATCAAAAAATTGAATGATTAATTTTTGAGTTATGTACTTTCTAGTATATGCCTTTTTATGTGTGAACTGTAGAAAATATTTTTCTTAAGAGATATGATGGATAATCAATGTGCAAATATTTTCTCTACTCATGCAACTGTTTATGGGTCACATAATGCCATGTTTGCATTTTATTGAAAGAGAGAATATTTTTTCTTTATGTGTATCCTCACCTTAGTTTTTAACTTTGATTTGTGTGTTTTTAACTTTGGTCCTGCTGGTGAGGATATTCCTGATCCTGTTGGTGATGTTGCTGCTGCTGAGTTTCCCCCACCCCCTTTATTTTTCCCCAAATCTGTTTTCCCAAAACATATTTTGTTTTTCCTATTTTTATAGGGGGAGAAAAGTTTTTTTTAACCTATGTTGTTCATAGGGGGAGCTGTCTCTATTTTCTACAGAGTTGAATTGTTTTGTGTTCCCTTGATTCTCTATTTTCTCTTATCCTTTATTGTGTATGTTGACTGTTTACTCTTTGTATGAGTTGTCTTTGTCAATACGTGACAAAAAGGGGGAGAAATTATTGATTTATGGGAATCATGTTTGTCTTGTTTAGGGGGAGTTGAAATTATTTTTGACATGTTTGTCTTATTTAGGGGGAGTTGAAATTATTTTTGAAAGAGAAGAAAATAAAATTTTTTTGTTGTATCTAACTTAGGGGGAGAGTTAGTTTACTTATGTTTTTATTTCTGTTTCTTGTTTCACTTCTTATTGATTTATACTTATAAGTTCATCATTGGTATACGTCTTTATTTTGTGCTATGTGAAATCAAGAATTTATTTTTGTTGATTTACTGTTTTTCTGTCACACATGCGTTTATGTGTTTGTTGAGTATTTCAGGAATATACAGGTTGATTCAACAAAGCTGCTGTCTACACTTGCAACCGATGGATAGTAGTTAGGGTTAAATTTGAGTTTATGAGCATTATTTTGTAAAGGGCTTTTTACTTGTAAACTTTGAGCTTTTAATTTGTGTTTTGTCACGGATTGCCAAAGGGGGAGTTTGTTAGGTTCTAAGGTCTTAGGATTTTATGTATTTAGAACTCTAATTTGTAATGTTGGCAAACCATGATCAAAACAATGTGTTTAGTCTTGTTTAGGCTTGCTCAAAGTTGATTAATTATTGTAAAGTTGGAATCGAGTGGCTGCAGAAGTATTTGTAACTTTCGGCCTGGCTCGGTCGATCGAAAATTAGACTCAGGCTTGCTCAAAGTTGATTAATTATTGTAAAGTTGGAATCGAGTGGCTGCAGAAGTATTTGTAACTTTCGGCCTGGCTCGATCGATCGAAAATTAGACTCGATCGATCGAAAGTCGGCCAGAACGTTTTTCTGCAAATTTCCAACTCAGCCCAAACTCTATTTAAACGTCTTGGGGTTCAAGTAAAACTCTTATATATATAAGGGAAACCCTAGAACGTTTTTAAGACTTAAGAGAGAGAGATTAGAGTGCCTCTTGTGCCTCCTTTTATTAGGGTTTTGTTCCCAAACCTCTCTAAGTCTTTGTTGCTCATATTTGCTGTTTATGTGAATCTCTTGTGAGATCCTTAAGGAGCTTTCCTTCATATAAACTTAGGATTTTCAAGGTAGAGATATATCTACATCTTGATGATCAACAAGGTTACTGCCATTTGAAACTTAAAGAATATCAAGCGTGGGTGCTTGTAGCTGATTAAGAAATTCAAAGAAAGAAGTAATCCGTGGACTCGGAGCCTGCGCGTGGTTGTGTCAGGAAGTTTTACTGGTGGGTAGCATTAGGAAGTCAAGCGGGGAGCTTGTAAGTCCTTTTGTAAGAACTTCAATTCTTTCTTAGTGGATTCCGTTTTGCCTTGAGGATCGGTGGGTAAAATCCTCCCCAGGTTTTTCCGTGTGGTTTCCTGGGTGATCATATCTTGTGTTATTTATTTTCCGCTGCTTTATATGTTTTATATGCATGATATGATTATTTGATTGTTTTAACCTAGAATTGTTTAATTTGACTAAGTAACAACTTGGCTAATTAATCTAGGCTACGCAATCTGGTTGTTTTTAAGGGGTCTAAATTTCCATCATTAGTCTTTCTCCATCTCTCCTCCCCCAACACATCATCACACAAGCCCAACTTGTATAATTTTTACTATTGAGCTGTAGCTTTCTTTATATTACTTCACCTTTTCAATTTGTATTTTCCATCTACCTCAACACTCACAGTGAAATTGTTCCTTAATCTCTCTAGTCCTTCATTTCTTCTTCTCCTTTTTCATTTCTATTTTGCATCAAATTTTTTTCATTTTTATCTAAGTTCAATTTCTATTTCTATTTATTTATAATATGGTTGATTTTTTTTTCTTCCTCTTATTTATTAATCCAATTGATAGTCTAATTCATTATTTATATTTAGTATTTTATATAACATACTAAGACAACCATATTTAAGTAAGCTTTGGTATGACAAACACATCTAATACTAGATTAGATGCATAAATCTTCATAGTCCAATATATGGTACCACTAATTTTATTTGAAAAATCTCATACACATGCCAAAACTAACAAATCTGTCTGTGTTTGACAAATTTGTCCAGTAATGAGTTGGTCACACACACATATATATTCTTGTTAATCAATATGGTCGTTTAGTCTTAGCTGGCCCCCCAAAGGAAAATTTCTAGCTCCGCCCCTGAGGATAAGCAAAACTCCTAAACCAAACTCCCTAATACTTCAATCCAATAACAATTCAGATTGTTATTATAAAACCAAACTCCTAATACTTTAATCTGATAATTATTCAGATTGTCATTATTATCTTCCCTGACTCTACTAGCAAAGAGAGACCAAAAAAACAAATACGAATAAAAGGTAACGGATAAAGTAATTCAAAACAAATAAACATCCAATAAAGCGTGTGAACCCAGTAGCTCTAGCCACTTCTCTTTGGACATAACATTCCTTCCCCCTTAAATTTGACCCTTGTCCTCAAGGGTAATATCAGGAAAATGAAGCCACATTGTGCAAGCATTCTCCCAGGTAGCTTCTGCTGGTGATAGCCCCTGCCAATGGATCAAAACTTCTTATTTGTTTCTCCGACTTCACCTATATATCCAAGATAGCTTGTGGAAGAGGACCCACAACACAATTGCTCCCATAAATTTCTGGCAAAGTAGTACCCTGTTGGTCATTGTGGCCAAGTGACTATTTGAGGTTGGAAACATGAAACATAGGGTGAATCTTGCAATTTTCTGGCAATTTAAGCTTATAGGCAACATCACCAACTTTTTGTATGATCTGGAAAGGTCCAGAGAATCGAGGAGAAAGCTTCAAATTCCTACACAAGGCCACAGATAAATAGCGGTAATGTTGTAACCTCAAGTACACCCATTCCCCCACTTCAAAAGATCTCTCTCTACGCTTCTTATTTGCATAAAAATTCATCCTCGACTGTGCCAACAAAATATTTTCACGAAGCTCCTTCAAAACCTCATCCCGTGCTATAAATTCGTTCTCCACTGCTTCAGTTCTAGCTGTACTTGCAACATATGACAATAAATTTGGTGGGGGCCTACCATACACAATTTCAAATGGGGTCTTTTTGTTGGTCGTATGAATGCTTGTATTGTAACAATATTCAGCCCAAGAAGTCCAATTAACCCACTCCTTGGGTCGAGGACTTGAGAAACACCACAAATACATCTCTAAAGTGCGATTAACTACCTCCGTTTGCCCATCGGTTTGCGGATGATAAGCAGAGCTGAAATTGAAGCTAGTTCCATTAAGGAGAAATAATTCCTCCCAAAACTTACTTATGAATGTAGTATCACGATCACACACTATCGATTCGGGTAGCCCATGCAACCAAAAAACATGATCAAAGAACACCTTGGCCACACTCTGAGCTGTGTATGGGTGAGAAAGGGGTATAAAATGTTCGTATTTGGAAAGCCGATCCACAACCACAAAAATGGTTTATTTACCCGTAGAAGTTGGCAAACCTTCTACAAAATCCATAGATATATCAAACCATACCTTAGTTGGAATAGGTAGAGGTTGGAGAAGACCGACTGGGCTAGTGCATTCCATCTTATGTCTCTAGCACACATCACAATGTCGGATACAGTCTTGTGTCTCTAGAATGAAACTCCAGGATTATATCTTGAAGCAATGGAGAATCAGAATCAAGATAAATCTGATTCTTAAAAAATAATATTCCCTTCTTGAAGTCCCACGGTCCAACAGCCTCCCCTTCTTGAAAAAGCTTGACAATGTGTTGTAGTTTTGGATTATTTTGCACCTCCTCCTTAATGGTATCAAGCCATCTAGGAACTGGAGTAGAGATTGTAGCAAATTCTGCATTTTCTTCCTTTCTAGAGAGTGCATCTGCCACTTGATGCTCAATTCCCTTCCTGTATTCCACTTGGAAATCATACCCCATTAACTTGCACAACCATTTCTATTGTGCATATGTTGTGATTGGCTGCTCCCAATGAAATTTAAGGCGTGATCGGTACGGTTCTCACTACAAAGGTTTGACCAAGGAGATAAGACCACCACTTTTGAATAGCCAATACCAAGGCTAGCATTTCTTTTTTATACTTAGGGTACGTTTAGTACACTGAATGAAAATTATGACAGGAATTGTAATCTTTATTACTAGGAATAAAATGTGTTGTAGTATAATAACTAAACTTATTCATTAATTTGGTTGTGAGTTATAACATTAGAATAAAACTTAACATTTATTTTTTGGAAATTTCTTACTCATACAATTATATTTTCTTAAAAATTGTTATTTTAAAATTTAAGAGAGATATGTGTTATTTTTTATGATTTTTTATTTTTATAATTGTTAGATGTATATGGAAGGTTTGTTTACTTTGAAATATATTAAGTTTTGAAATTATTGTATTTACTAAGGAATAACTAATACAACATTTTAAAGAGGAATAGTTATTCCTTATTTTGAAGAATAGTTATTCATAATAAATGATTATTCATTGTAATAAAAACATAACTAAACTAAAGAATAACTAAACCATATGAATAATTATTACATTACAACACCTATTACAGTCTACCAAACATGCCCTTAGAGAGCAATAAGTTCCTTCCATGCAATGCTTGACTAAAAAAAGCAATGGGTTGTCCATCACATATATGTTGACAAAATTGGTAAGGGTCAACACCGGTGCTTGAGTCATTGCCTCCTTGAGATCTTAGAAGGCCTTTCTGGATACAAGAGTCCATGTGAAAGAATCTTTTTTAACATGTTGGTGAGTGGCGATGCAATCCTTCCGTACTCACGAATGAATTTTCATTAGTAACTGTAGACATCTTATTTTGTACCTATTAATAAATTTTGGTCTCCGGTTCCAATGATGAGCTTGACATATGTCAACTAAGGGTATTTAAAAAGTTCACAATAGTTTGAAAGTAATCACAACTCAAAAGTGCTTAAATCGCATTAAATACCTTTTTCAATAGTTTGAAAATAATATTTAAGTGAGGTTTGTTTCATTGAAAAGTAGACATCATGGGCTTCAATTTGAACACAAATATTGCCTACTTTGAATTTATATTAAGTAAATTATGACTGTTTGAAGTTGGGCCATCAAAACTGTCAGGAATTAAGGCTTGCGTGAGCATGAATCAAGGGTGCGTGCACACCCTCAAAAGATGCGTATGCAGGCCAATTTTATGGGTAGTGGAACTTCATTTTTAAGGGCCTATAATATCATTCTTTGATGTGGGCCGGCCCCTAGATCCTTGGAAACGTCCAAAGACCATTTAAAAGCCCTGAAAATCCTAATTTTAACTTATAAATACTCATCTTATGTCTCCAATCAAACCCTTACGAGAGAGTTATTTTTTGGCTTCCATCTTCTCTAAAACCCTATTTTCTCTTTTCAAAACCCTAGGGCAGCAGCTAGCACATTTGTTTTTTTTTTTTTACAAAGATTCAAAACATTTTTCTAGCACAAAACAAAGGCAGAAACTTGTTTTTAATTGGATTTCTCAAAACCTTTTCAAAACCTTTTATTCTTGAATTGTCATTACTAACTATTATTGTGTTCTTTAATTATTCTTGTTCCCTCAATCTAATCTTTATGTTGTAGGCAACAATCTCAAATCTATGATTCTAAAGCAAGGTGAGTCTCTTCCCATTATTTCTCACTTTGCTACATAGGATTCACATGCTTCTTTATTTAATATTATATTAAGTGTTCCAACTTGTTTTAGTTGACTTTATGATCTTTTATGTTTATTAATCAGACCATGGCTTAATTATATTTTGTTTTTTGTTCCCTTTTGTTTCTTTAATTCAATCTTACATATTTCCTCTTAAGTTTAACATGTTTATTTATGTTATGTTAATTTAGTATATTTACTTGATTTTGTTTCATGTTTATTTGTTTATATGGATGTTTGTTTTATTTGCTTTATGTTAGTTTAGTGTTTTGTGTTCTAACATGCTTGTTTGATCTCACATGTTATATCTTTATTTGATTAATCTCTAAAAATGTAATTTTTCGGATTTGTGCTAAATGATGCATACGCATCCATCAAGTATGTGTGCGCATGGTTGAACCATGTGTACGCTTAGTTGAGTATGCGTGCGCACCTTGAACCCAGATAAGAGAAAATTTCTTGTTTTTGTTTGTTTAGTTATTTTTCACATGATATTTGATTCTGTTTGACTATGTTTAGGTTAATTAATTGTGTTTAATTATTTTCCATGTTTGTTTGCATCTTTTTGCCATGTTTGGTTTATTTTGTAATCTTTCCTTATGCATGTGATTTAATTGTTATCCTTTTTAGTATAAGTTTGATTGTGTTTTATTTGTTTCCTTCTATAATGTGATGTGATCTTTAATATGCTGTGTGTGTTATTTCCTTAAGTGCATGATGTATATTTAAGTTAAGGATTAGGGATCTCTTAATAAACTCTTTAATTAAATATGGCCTAACAACACATAATGGAGGCCGGCCTACAAGCCGGGCGGTCTTAGGTGCTTAACACCTTTTCAAACTGTACCTAAACTCTGGATGCATAATCTGGTATGCAGACCTATGCATGTAGATGATTGGCCCAAAATACTCAATATGGTTCCTAGACCTAATCTAGGTGGCGACTCCATTTTTTCTCTTCCACAGTCTACTCGGCTGAGGCATACTCCCTTGCGCCCACAGTTGCAACTCCGTTGGGGATAGAGATGAAGTTTAACTCCGACGTGTTGTTAGGCCATAATTAAATAAAGATTTTATTAATTAAGCCCAATCCTGTTTTACTTTTTTTTTTTTTTTTTTTTTTCACACACATGCACTTTGTACCCATGTAACCTTGGTTGGTGATGAGTGGGAAAGTGGAGGCTCCATTCGGGCTAAGACTTTTTGAAGTTCATCCCACCAACTCACAATCTGTGCCATTGCCTATGATGGGCTTTGAGTACGTTAACGGTTTGGATCAATTTAGGCCCAAGGTTGGAACAATGGCCTACCTAGTTGTGAGTGACCCACTAATTTGTCCCTTTAGCTTTAAGGAGCTTACCCACATGTAGATGAGGTTAAAACCCAATCATGTAGGGTTACCCAATTGTGTGTGCATGTGTGTGCTTTGTTTGAATTGTTTGTTGGGCTAATAAAATTGGTCAATTTTTTTTTTTAGTCTTTTATGGTTCTTCAATATTATCAAGTTTCGAGGGAAATTGAAGTGAGGTTGAAAGTGAAGATGGATTGAAAAAGGTAAGAACGTCTTTAGCGTGTACTACAATAAGAATAAGGATAATTGAATTCATCATTGCCACCAAAAGTTTTCTCATAAATTCATTTGCCATCGATTTTCTTCTAGTTCGGAAATCTTTTTGTTTTGAAGATAAATTCAAAATAATAATGAGGTCTTAAACCCTTATGTCTTATATATAATTGAATGATCAAACACAATTGATTCATAATTTAATTTATAAATGTACTTATTCATATAATATTTCTTTATAAAATAAGTCTTGCTCAAGAATTGTGACTCTTGGAACAATGAGAATCTCAAAGTTAAGTGGTTCCTAGTTTTTAAATGTAGCCATGACACAAGGTATCATAATAGGTTTTATGTTAGCATGTAATTTTTTACAAAATTCAAGTATACTTGTAAAATTGCAATTAGATTCAAACAAACATGTGAGAAGGGATGATCCAATACTCAAAATAATCTACATTAAGGAACCCATATATTTTAAAAGTTTTTGAAGAAAGGTGTTGATTTAACAATTATTATAAACAAATTATATCATCTGATTATTAATTAATGATAAAACATATATGGTAAAAGTAATATGTGTTTAAAGAGAAGAAAAGTTATTGGAAACAAAATGTATTGGTCCGAATATCACCGAATATTTAATTGAAAAATATAGAATAAACAAATTTATTAAAATATATGACTTGGGATCGAGGGAAGTAATTTGTTGATTCAATGCATAAGGCAAAATACCGCATTTCCCTAAACAAAGTTTACTTAAATAAAGAGCTATTTAAAAGTGGCGACTTAGATAGATTGATAACTTTGTTTCTTAAAATTATGTACTAGAGTCACTGTAATACACACACACACACATATATATATATATGTGGGGCCAAGGAATTAGGTAACCCTAGCCCACTTCGTACCAAACCCAAGGCCCATGCTGAGAAGAAAGAAATGTTCGAAGACGACGCAAAAGTCCAGATCACCCAGGAGGACCACCGAGGATAACCATGTCCTCGGCCAACCCCGACCAGAGGAGGGGGAGTCAACACCTCATCAAAGGCAGCTCCCAGAGCACTCCAAGAGAAAGAACGAGTATAATGTGCCGATCATAGGAGGATGGTGGAAGAGCAAACCCGAGACAAACTGTCATCTCCACATTAAATGCCCGCCACTAGCGCTCTGGCCGCATTAATGAGGAAATGACCCCTGAATGCTGCAGCCTTGATAGCTGTAACTCACAAAAGGATGGAAGAACGGCTGATGGGACAAGCACTCGAATAGCGACCTGCTTGGTCGACAAATGTAGGGCTAGGATCACCTGAAAAGAAATATATATAATGTAAGAAGTCCTCCAGAAAGGGGGACGGGGCATGAGAGGCCAAAAAGGCGATACTACTGATATCATTTATGTAACTAAACACTGAAGAAACAGTATGAACCTCCGGCCCCTAAGAGGAAGGCCGAGGAGTAATATTTCATGTTTCAGCCTACATTCTTGTCGTTTAATCCATTCACCACCACGTTTAGTCGTTGCAATCCTTACTAGGGCCTAGTTCTTGAACCCATACTCTACAAATTCATTGTATCGGGCTAGCTGGGCTTGAGTCCACTCCATCCAAGGAAGAGTGCTCAAACTCTATCCCTACAATATATGTGTGTGTGTAAATCTTAGAGAAAATTCAATTAGAATCCAATTTTGCGCCATGTGTCTAAATTTATGTGGAGACCACATCATAATTATCCACTTAAATTTTTTAATCTTTGTACAAAGTGAGTTAATGAGTGCAAAATACTAACAATTTAATATTAATAAACTATAAAATTAAAAAAAGAAAAAAAAAGAAAAAAAAAAGCCAATCACATATACTCAATAAAAATCACCACACAACAAAGATCGCCACACCACATATATAGTATTAAATTTAGGTAAGAATTTAGGTATTAAATTTACTCATATACTCATATATAGTATTAAATTTAGGCAAGAACTTTAATATGTGACTAATTACGTGTTTAATTTAAAAAAAAAATAATTTGACTAATTATTTATATTTTTATGATAAAAATTGTGTTTAATTTTAAATGTATCTATACGTATGCATGTGTTACATGCTATTTTTAAAAAAATAATTTGACTAATTATTTATATTTTTATAATAAAAATTGTATTTAATTTTAAATGTATCCATGCGTTTGCTAGTTATTATGTAATTAGTGGATAACTTTTAGTCAAAGTTATCTAATTCTTTTGAGAATGAAGAGTTATCTAAGGGTTATTCATATTAACATGTGAAGAGTTGCTCTCCAAAAATCAAAAGTCTAATTATTAGAATAAAAATTGACCTCTCAAATCAAAAAGGGTTGAAGCTCCACCGCTAACCACAACATTAAATAACACCTTTATTTTTTCTGATAACATAATTAAGATGATGTTGTTTGCCTAGGAAATTCTAGGACCCCATAACCTAGGATTGGTAATAAAACCAAAACCAAAATGCAAAATTCACCCTTTAAGTTTCATCGTTTTTTATTTCAGACCTCTAAGTTTCAATTATCCTTAATTCAGTCATCTGTTAACAATCCGTCCAATGCTGCCGTTAATTTACCCAAACAATGCCATTTTGCACTTTATTTAATATTTTTTTTATTTTTTATTTAATTCTTAATTTAGAAATAAACTTTAATTAAAAAAATAAAATCCAGAAATTAAATTAGAGGGTGGACATCGCTCTCTCCACACATCTAAAGAACACAAAACCCACCAGATAACTGAGGCCTATTTCAAATTACTGAGTCAGAAAAAAAAAATTTAAACATAAACTAACTACTAACTTAGCAATTTTAAACAAGTAAGAGTCTTTTAGTGAATAGTGGATAAATGACACGGTTCACCATTAAAATATTATAATTTCTCGAGAGAGAGGGGGAAAGAGAGATCGAGAGGGAAAAAGAGAGAGAAAGAGATCTTTCTAAGCAGAAAACGAGGCTAAACTTCTTATATTTTGGTTCCACTTGTTCATTTCTCATATAGGTGGTTGTGTTCTACTCCAACATCCTCTGAGATTTCCATTCCATATATCACGGTAACATTTGAATATATATTATTCTTTGTTGCTTGGTTTAAATTAGATATGGTGATCTTGAAAATGAGGAAATCTTGTTGCTTTCTAAATTCTCTCTTCTGGGTTAGATTCCTTTAGTGGTATATTAAACAAATATTCATGGATTTTTTCAATGTTTTGACAGAAATTTAAAAAAAAAAAAAAAAAAATGTTAGAGTGCAAAAAAGTTCCAAAAAGAGGACTTGGTGTGGCTGAACTAGAGAAGATTTTGCATGAATAGGAAAACAAAGACACTCGCTTTTCTCTCCCTTTCTCCCTCCCGATCTCTTTTTCTCTCTCTTCCCCCCTCTTTCACCCTCTCAGCCTCTCAATTATCGAGTGGGTGGAGTTTCAATTCATGTTCTTCAAATGTAGGGAAGGGAGCAATGTCCACCCTCTAATTTAATTTATGGGTTTTATTATTATTTTTAATTAAGAAATAAAAAATCAATATTAAATAAAGTGCAAAATGGCGTTGTTTGGGTAAGTTAACGACAGCATTGGGCAGATTGTTAACGAATGATTGAATTGGGGATGATTGAAACTTAGAAAACTGAAATGACAAAAAATGCAAACTTAGAGGACTACGATGAAACTTAGAGGGTGGGTTTTGCATTTTGGCCTAAAATTAATTAGATATAACATAGCATAACATAGAATTGCATTGATTGGTGGCCATTTCATTTAACAAAAAGTCATGCACTGTGCACTAGCAAAAATCCATGTGCTCACGTGGAATGAGTACTCAAAACAAGTGTAAAAAAAATTCATATGATACAAAGATTAAAAAGATATAAATATTGTAGACACCTTATTTTGTACCCGTTAATAACCTTTGGTCCCCAACCCCAATGATGAGCTTAACATATGTCAACCAAGGGTAATTAAAGAGTTCACAATAGTTTGGAGGTAATCACAACTCAAAAGTGTTTAAATCGCTTTGAAAACAATGCTAAAAATGACCTTTGTTTACTTTTTTTACTATAACTTTTGATACACAAAGAATTTTTCAATGGGGTTTGTTTGTTTGGAAATTAGATATCTTGGTCTTCAATTTCAACATAACTTTTGCATAATTTGGATTTATATTGAGTGAGTAATGACCGTTTGAATTTGGACCAAAAGTGCAGTCGAAATTAGGATTTTTGGGAAGCATGCATACGCATGAGTTAAGCATGCGTACGCATGCTCGAAACCTTTGTATACAGGGTAACAGGCTTGTTACCATGTGCTTAAAACTTGAGTTTTTGGCCCCCAAAACATCATTCTTTGATGTGGGCTAGCCCTTAAACCCTTTGGAACATTCAAAGGCCTCTAAAAAACTCTGAATTCCTATTTTTAATGTATAATTACTCACCTTTTGTCTCTAATCAAAACCCAAGCTAGAAAGAATGCCTCCATCTTTTCTAAACCTTAGTTCATCTTTTCTAATCTCACCACAGCACCTTTGCACATTTTTTCTAAGTATTCAAAACCTCTTTCTAGGACAAAACTAAGGCAGAAACTGGTTTGTTCTTGTTTAAGTTTAATGATTGTGATGTTTTCTTGATGTTGTCAAATCTAACCTTGTGATTTAATTTGCTTTGTGTTTAGTATTTTCTTTTGATCATGCCTCTAGATTTCAAGTTAATGTGTTCTAACAAATAGAAATATTCACATCTTCTTTGTTTGATTATTGTTATATTTGTTTGATGTATGTTAATCTAACCATGACGTAATTATTTATTTGTTCTTGTGTTTATCTTGTTAATCACTTTGACTTAAATTCAAGCATATATTTGATTCAATAAAAATGTGATTTTACAGTTTTTGTGTTAAGGATGCATAACACATGGTTAGGTATGCGTACACACCCTAAATTAGGGCAAAATCTTGTTTTTATTTAACTTAGTTATTTTTCATTTGTTCTTTGATTCTATTTGACTCAGTTTTAGGTTAATAATTGTGTTTATTTGTTTTCCATGTTTGTTTTATTTGTGATATTTTTCCTTTTGTGTTTAATTAATTGTTATCTTTTCCTTTTTAGTATAATATGTTTGATTTGTGTTTTAATGTGTTTCCTTTTCAGTTATGGTGTGATATTTAACATGTTGTGTGTGTTATTTTATCTAAGTGCATGATGAGTGTTTAGGTTAAGGATTAGGGCCCTCTTAATAAACTCTTTAATTAAATATGGCCTAGCAACACATAATAGAAGTCGGCCCATAAGCCGGGCAGTCTTGGGTGTCTAACACCTTCCTAAGTGGTACCCTAACTCGGACCCATATCCAGCATACAGACCTATGCAAGTAAGTAGCCCAAAAAGCCCAATTTGGTTCTTGGACCTAAATCAGGTGGCAACTCCATTTTCACCCTTCGCCCAACCCACTCTTGGCCGAGGCATACTTTCCACAAGTAGCCCTTCCTCGTTTATGAGTAGCTCTATCCCTGGCTATGTATTGAAACCGTGGCCCCAAGACATTATTTTTCTCGTTGATGTAATCCTCTATCACACCCCTCAGGTTTTTTATCCTAGAATATTATACAATATTTTGGAAATACAATAATATCATATTCTGTCCTCTTACATAAATTGTGAGTCCTATCATGAATCTAAGATAGTTAGCATAATATCGTACAATATTATTGTACCCTAAAATATTGCACAATTACCCTTTTGACCCTAAGATAGTTAGCACTTAGCACTAAATCATTACAAAAATAGCGTAGTCTGTAACATAGGTACTATACCCGAGCAACACTCTTTTATTTAGTAAGCTTAAAAATTAGTATTTTACTTAAAAGGTAGCCAAAATACACAATTGGTTTTCTAAAGTTTACCTACTAATAACTTTTGGTCCCAAAAATTTCAAGTGACTACTATTAGTCCCTGAATTTTAAAAACATGAGTGGAATTTCTGTTAGTCCCTTTGTCTATGTGCCTAACAGAGTAATTATATGTAATTTTTTAAGTGACATGACAATTTTTTGCTATTAAAAAATTAACATTAGTCCTTAAATAAACCCCAATTAACTTGTTTTTAAACCCACTCAAATCAAATATGTTTCTAATGAGTCTCTCTTTCCCTAAATCAAACTCATGTTTTTTTTTTTCTTTTGAGAAAAAAACACACATATTCACAAAGGAGAGAGAATAAGGTTCTAACACAAAAGCACACCGCAAACTCCACTCAAAAGTCAAGGTAAATTTTAAAGGAGACAGAGGCAAGTTATACTATACATAACAAAATCTCTTAAATAATGTGGGAACAATTATCCATCTTTTTTTGAAAAGCATGTGTACACATAAGAGAGAAGGAATGAGGTTCTAAACATTAAAGTTTTAAAAATCGAACCGGACCGGTCGGTTCAACCAGTTCAACCGAGAATCGAACATCAATCCAGTCCAATATACTTACAAAACTGGAAATTACACAAAACTGAAAAACACAAGTTCAACTGTGAAAACTGGAAACCGGTTCGATTCAACCGATTTTAAGACGGTTTGATCAAATGTCAAAAACACTGTCGTTTCAAAAAAAAAAAAAAAAAAAAACTTGTCCCAAACTAGCTCCAATGCTTGTGTGGTGGTCAATCGGCACAGTGTTAAAGGGCCGGGTTTTAGCGAATGGACAGCAATTAGCATGGCGTTCGTGGCAACCAAACTGAGATGGACAGAGTTTAATGAAGAAGGTTTATTCTTGGCTCAATTTGGTGAGCTCCCTTCCAGGGAAGACTAGTTAGCCTTCTTGTTTCTCCCCCCTCTCCGGAAAGATCCCTTTTTCAGAAGAGTTTCTTGCATTATATATCTCTTTTCAGTTGATCCTTGCCCTATATTTGTCGACCAGGCAGGTCACTACTCGAGTGCTTGTCCCATCAGCCATTTTTCCATCCTTCTGTGAGTTGCAGCTACCAAGGCTGCAGTGTTCAGGGGTCATTTCCTCATTAATGCGACCAGAATGCCAGCGGTGGGCATTTAATGTGGAGGTGACAGTTTGTCTTGGATTTGCTCCTCCACCGTCCTCCCATGATCGACACATTATACTTGTTCTTTCTCTTGGGGTGCTCTGGGAGGCTGCCTTTGATGGGGTGTTGACTCTCCCTCCTCTGGTCAAGGTTGGCCGAGGACAGAGTTGTCCTCGGCGGTCCTCCTGGGTGATCCGGACTTTTTCACGTTATCCTTGGAAGTTTCTTCCTTCTCGGCATGGGCCTTGGGCTTGGTACGAAGTGGGCCAGAGTTGCCTAATTCCTTGGCCCCACAATAGTGTTTATTTAAAATATTTTCAATTTTATGTCATATAGTATAGATTGTTAATTTTTAATTTATATGAATGACCTATTCTACTTTATTTTAGTTAATTTTTATAATTATATAATATATTTATATATTTACATTTCAACCATTGAACCAATAGTTGATCCAATGACAAAAAATTATATTTATATATTAAGATTTTTTAAATGTACCATGTCTTATATCTAAGTAAAATTAGAGAATTTAAAAGGAAGGGAATCCCATTCCTATCCCTAAATTTTAAAAAGAAATTTCAATAAGATAAAAATTAACGAAAAGAGAAAGAATGACAAAAGAATTAATATTTTCAGTAATTAAAAAAAAATAAATTTTAGGGATGGATATATGAAACTACAAAACATGATCTGTGGATTTCCTTGTTTTTGACCCGACCTACCTCAAGGAGCCAAGTCGGTCCTCTTGGTTGCATTTAAAGTCGTTTTCTTTTGATTTTGACTTTCTAGAGACATACTAAGCCAATGGATTTTTAACGCAGGCCCATGGATTCACGAGGAAACTATAATATTAATATTAATATTAATATACAAATACAAGCATACCTTTTCCTGCATAGACCCATTTCAAAAAATAGGACCGGATCGGACTTATCACACCGTACGATCAAAGAGCGATGACTCGAAATGTGCAAAAATAGTTTGATCAGATCCTCTTGCATCAAACCTCAGTGATAGATATTTCATGGAGCAAATATACGCAACATCTTTCTTACATGATATATGATCGAAGTTCCATATGTGATACAAAGTTAATTATTAAATAGTAATACCAAAAGAGAAACCTAATTTTAGTTAAATCTTGTTTAATGAAGACCAAACCTAATTTTATAAGAATTTTTTTAATGTTAGATTGTTCTATCCCAAAAGGCAGTGAGTTATTATTATTTTAAACTAACATAATTTAGTATTATCTGTAATTCTAAAAGAAAAATGCTAACGAATACCCTAATAATCCATTTAAAGAAAAATGTTATGGGAAAAAAAAAAAAAAATAATTAATGTTTTAACAGCTTTTCTCATTTCCCATAAAAATAGGATCAAAATTTTCCTAAAATGAATTGTTAACTAATGTCTTAAGGACACTCGTTAGCATGACTCATTCTAAAAACCAAATTAAAATATATATACCAAAAGGATGTGGTGTAAAAATGTAGGTTTCAAAAATGGGTAAGACTTAACTACAGTATTTAGGTGTTGTTTTTTAGATTTCCTTCTTTAGATTCTCTCATATAGCTTTTTTCTCATGACATTGGAAGTGTATTTTTTAATTAAATAACCACATGTCAAAATCTTAAGAGAAAGACATAAGGAACAATACCTAAGATATTGTACATAAGTTTTATCCTTCAAAAATTTATGTGACAAGCTGCATTAAACTAAATTATTTAAAAATCAAAATCCTTTCATTTATATTCCGTTACATAAAAATAATTCTAATGATAATCAGCTTTAAACAGTGCATCATAGACCAAAATATTCCATTAAAGTAGAAGGCATTAGCCTACCATGCATGATGATGCCTCCCGGAACCATCAAAATTGGTCGGTTTGCATAAGAAATCACAAAAACAAAGGCAAAGAGAAACCACAGGCTAAAAACTTGGTAGTGTTCGAAACTGCGTACATGTGTACACAATTCACTATTTCAACAATCTAAAGCCACTAGACAAGGTTATAT
Organism: Quercus glauca; assembly: GCA_023736055.1. Classification (NCBI taxonomy): domain Eukaryota; kingdom Viridiplantae; phylum Streptophyta; class Magnoliopsida; order Fagales; family Fagaceae; genus Quercus; species Quercus glauca. Next base: position 37,127,389 of record CM043322.1, read on the forward strand.
ATATATATATGAGAAGGACACCACCCTTTTCATCAAAGCTTCAAAATCAAAATATACTTATTCTTAAGTTCAAAGCTACCTTTTATCTTTTCATTTCAAGGCTAAGAAAAAAAATGAGTGTAGAAGTCTTGGATGCTGCCACCATCTTCAACTTTGTGGAAGACGAAGAAGCATTTAATGTCTCAATATGTGACCGTTTCGCTAACCTCGACACCAACCATGACGGCCTTCTCTCATATGCAGAGATGTTGAAGGAGCTGCAAAGTTTGAGGGTCTTTGAGACCCACTTTGGCATTGATGTGAAGCCAGATCCCGGTGAGCTTGCTCATGTATATGACTCCCTATTCATGCAGTTTGATCATGACTCTAATGGGACAGTTGATCTGGAGGAGTTCAAAGGGGAAACCAAGCAAATGATGCTTGCTATGGCTAATGGAATGGGGTTCTTGCCAGTTCAGATGGTCCTTGAAGAGGACAGCTTCCTCAAGAAAGCCGTGGACCGAGAGTCCATAATGACAAGGGTGACCACCATTTAAGTTTGTTGCAACCTAAATACCTAATGCTAATGCATCCTCCATGTATTACTTTCACCAAGTGAAACAGTTTTATTTTAGGTTTTGTTCTCCTATTTCCTAAATTTGGATCATAGTAGTAACGGAAATAAATACACTTTCTTTTGTCAGTCAACATGGTAAGAGTTCTAGAGGTTATTACTATTCTTAGTGCAATGGTTATTTATGATCAGTAACTATTATGGATGACTACATAACATGGATTTCTAAAAATTACAACTACTCATAAATTGTCAAACACATCCAAATTCCAAATAATCTAACACATGATCAAGATCAACAATAACAATGAATGCCATAAAAATTTTGCAGAATTTTACTGAAAATTTGATCTTGAGATCTCTATCATTCAATCTTCAAATCCGTATACATAACCATAAAAATGGAAGCTTCCACCTTTCTACAATGGTCACAAGAACAAAGACATCTCGGGAGCTGGAATGAAGGATAAAATACCTTCACCAAACAGCTCAAGCAACGATACCAGGAGATGCCCAGAATCCAAGTCATTTTTCCATATCTGATTGAGGAGAGCTGACTTCTTCAGAGCTTGTTTATCACCTTTGTCTCTCTTACCCCTGCCATCAAATATCTCATTAGGTGTCTGTCCAGAGGATGAGGATGGACCCATGTTAGAATCACCAGGAACTGGAACCACAGATATCCCTTCCATGTGAGATGGAGAGGAATTGGTAAAAACTGGAATAATTGGACCATCAGTTGCTGTTTTCTTGTGGGGTGGCTGCTCTTCCGAGTGCTCCATGCTCTCCTTGCGCTTATCTTGGTGATTTAAATAAGGGTTAAAAAGCTGTTATAGTATGACCTCAAGTATAGGAATATTGATCAAATATTAAGTCCAAAGTTGAAAGAGGTGGATCCTGCTCAGAAATAGAATAAAACAGTTCAGGTATACTGCATTTTGCAGTTCTCCCCTTGAACATGAGCCAATTCTACGGGATCATATCCCCTACAATTGATGAACCTACAATGTCTTGAAATGAGCAAATAACAGTAAGCCACATCAATAAAAAAAATGCTTAGTCAGTAATCAATAGGCCAACTCAGCTCTTAAAAATTCAACTCAGAAAATCTGACAAAATTACAACCTTTGCACCTCCCACCATAACCCCCCCTCCCATAGATGCCGCCACAGTGCCATCAAGTCCAAGGCCGGAGCGGTGAGATCTCGACCTCAATCTTCACCATCTCAAAGCTGCAGCAAAAACATTAAATGAACCACGAATCTTCTCATCAATGCAATGGACACCTTTTCCCCTCACTTTTCCTCCACAAAGCCACCTTTCCCCAATCCACCAAACTATGAATCTGCTCATAAATGAATCTGGGGACCTTCCATTCCTCTTAGTCTCCCCTTCCTCAATTACTCAATCAATTTCAACAACAGACATGCTTCAAAATCCGCATCTCAATCTATCACCCCAAGCCATTTCCAAACCTAGTGTAGGGAACGTGTGTAGGCTGAACTGTTTTGGGTTTGATTAGCAATGAGGGTTGCTTAGAACATTTAGTAGGTGGTTAGGCACCTCTACAAGAACACTAAGTTCCAAAGAAAAGCACACAAAGGCTTAAAATCACTAATTCTCAAAAATTGGTTACAAAATGAGAGTACAAGAGTACTTATACAATCTGTTCTACAACTAACAATCATTAGTATCTTGCCAAGTGTCAAACTAACACTGGTTACATCTAATACAAGTAACTAACTCATTAACAAGACTAACTAATTCAGATAAGAATGACTTCCATATAAGCTAACTGCCTTAAGGCTCTTGTTTGGACACAAAGATAGTTGTAACTAACTGTTCTCAACAGCTAAGGCTGCTAACTAGAACTCAAACAAAGACATCTTAAAACAGCTTAGAAGATGCTCCTGCATCAAAAACAAAGCCCCATTCTTGGCCTCAAACAGCACCATATCTGCTGCGACCTCCAAAATCGACATGGCGAGGAACAAGTAAGGCATCTACACGCCGAAACACATCCCCAGATTTCATCATTCTGGACTTGGACGCGGTGGGGGTGTTCGAGGGAGAGGGGGTTATTGAGGGAGGGGCAAAGGTTGTAATTTTGTTTGATTTGCTGAGTTGGATTTTTAAGAGCTGAGTTGGCATATTGATTAATGGCTTAGCATTTTTTATAGATGTTACTCATTGTTATGGGCTCATTGCAGGACATTGTAGGTTCATCAATTGCAGTGGAAATAGTCCCCAATTCTACCCCCGATAGAAGAATCATTACAAAACACCTTTCCTTTGCATCATAAGGTGGCAAAATGTTATTACAAATAAGAAGCACGTAACATGCATGTTGCTAAGAGCTAACAACCTGACCCTTGAATATACTTGTGACCAATCCTAGTATTCCAAAGAAATCTTAAACACCATTTACACAATCTTGCCCTAATTGCAATTCACTTGAAAGTTGAAACCCTACATACATTTACCCGTGTAAACACTTGAGGCAAGTTCATATGGATTATTCAATTTAAGCCAATAAAAAAAAAAAAAATCAGTATATTTCTTACTTGGCAATGTGGTAGTAACTCTTGCATTAGACCTCCATACTGCATGTGCTGGCAGGGATGTCAGAGGTGGAAACATCTTGAGCAGATCATATATACATTGACCTGCTGCATGCTGGCAAAAGCAAGGTCTTATTACACCCATGCAAATCCTACTTAAAACTTCCATCAATGTAGAATCATACAAGGATTGGATAAGAACAGAATCTCACCAGCAGGGCTCCATAAACACGCCAAGCTTCATTCCTCTTCATCTCATTCTTTTGCTTCTCAAGAAGCATCTCTGGTTCAAGAAGTCGCATATATGGCTCAAGATTTGGAAGTATAAGAATGCGAACCTACTTGTAAAGCACAGAAGCATTAAAAACAACTCAAAATACCTGTAGATAAGTACAAATACGATGAAGAAACTCAAACATAACATAGATTCAGATATATAACAATCACCCACATCTATAAAGAGGGAAAAATAGGTACAAAATGACTCAAATGAGAGAGTTCAGATACTGCCTCAGGTTTTCATGTTTACTTTTTTCAAAGAAAGTTACTTTAGAGTTTAGACTGCGAAAGCCTCATTGCAAATGGAATTAAGTATTGTGTGACTTTCCTTAAACCAATTTTGGTATAAGAATTTGGGAAGAAACACTAAATTCAATTTGAATCATAGTGGAAAAGAAACCCTAGGCAGAGACTGAGGGAGATTACTTGCAAACATCATTTTTAGGGTTCAAAATTGAGAACTTCTTAAGGCTGGACCAATAAACTTCCTTGCCTGATATTACCAAATCTTAAATCTCTCATTGGGTTGCAAAGAAAATTGTTAAAGGAAAAATCAAAGAGAAAATCATGTGAACCAAATCCTCTTTTGAAGATAAATCTTATTTATACAAAAAGACAAAAATTAATTTTAGAAAATTGAGAACTTCTCAAGACTGGACCAAGAAACCTCCTTCCTGATATTACAAATCTTAAATCTCTCATTTGGTTTCAAATAGAAAATGGTTAATAGAGAAAATAGAAAAAAATATCTTTTGCAGGTCTACAGAGATTCAGATAGAAACTAAACAAAGAGGAACAAGAGTTATGAAACATAATGTGAACTAAATCTTCTTTTCACAATAAATCTTATTCAAACAAAGACAAAATTTAAATCTCTCTTCTTCTATTCCATTGTCCTCTACAAGTCTAATTCCTCTTTTCACTCCCTCCGCTTATCTTAAGCCAACAACTTAATCAGTTAAATTGGGTTCTAAAAGATAAAACATGGACAACAATCTGTGAATTACTTTCAAACATGCATTTAATAGAAAATAAGATTTGTTTTCATCCTCAATTGCAAGGAGCATGGGAGTTGAGAATACCACATTGGGTCCTAAGGCTGCTAAGCCTTGAATTGCACCATACTGTTGAGTCAATGACCGTTTTGGGTCCAAAAATGCATTGAGCAAAGTTTTTGTCAGACGTGTCTGGAGATTGTTATAAACATGCCCAAATCTGCAATGGAATTTGACCCCCCCAAAAAAAAAAAAAAAAAAAAAAAAAAAGATGTCAAATCTACATGAAAGTGTCTGCATGGACCATGTAATAACAGGGAAAAAATTGAAAATCTCTATTTGTAAACATGCAGAGTAACACTTTCATAACCGGAACAGTTGTAAACAGCATATTGGATTAATAGACAAACCAATTCCATTGGCAGGTCAGTCCAGGTCACCTAGAGTGAAGTCAAGTTATAGCTAAGTTACTTTTCAAACTATTTAGATGTGCAGCAGAAACCCAAAATAATCCATTTGAACAATTTGTGTTGATCTGGTCACAATGGTTGCTTTCTTTTTATATAGGTATAAAAAGTTGCAGCAGGTTTGTCAGTGATCGAAATCTTAGTCTGGGAATGTCCAAGGCATCAGCCCAATAGTTTAAACAAGGAGATTGAACTGGAACGTAACACTACCACAATGTTAGTCACATCAACCAACTTGCCAGACAGTGGAATATGCATAAACAACGGGGTCTTCCCGTATAACATGCTTTTGAATATTATGCACGAAATAATAGTATATTGATCACATACTTGTTGCAACCATATCATCATGAGAGAGGTAATCACAACTGCACAGAAAGGAAGCCTCTTCTATTACATGTTCAACATATAACACAAGGGAAAATCTCACCTTTTGCATATTGAAGCAACCAGATTAGCTGTGAAGTCTCTAAGTTCCCAGTGGTCGTCTGCAAACCTATTTCCCAACCTTTTTGCAACAAGGCATGTTACCACAGAAGGCATCAATTGGTGTAGCTGACAAGAAAACCAATAAAATTTTCAGATTCACAAATATAAGACCCTTCATAAACATTGTACACACAAATTTCATAATGATAAATCAGTCACAAAATAGGGTAACAAATGAACAACTTGTATTGATTTATATGAAAGTGGGTACATTTCTTTGTATGACTCTTTACAATGAAAGAATACAATAAACTCCTCTGATTTGATCTCCAAGAAGATTTATGATCCAAAGAGCTATGAACTTGATCTTGGATCATGCCTTGATGTCTCCATGTTGAATGCGTTGTTGAACATATTTGATTTGATGCCAAGCGCTATTAGCTTAGTCGTGAACCAAATTAAAGGAACTTGAAGGAAAATCCCTACTTTGATTTGAAGTAGGAAGTGGCCTTGGTTTTGAATGAAAAAGAAAGCATTTTTTTTACTTAGAGATGACTCTCTATTTCAGTAGTGATGTAGGAGGCAATAGGAAGACAGATTTATTATATTTTATTTGATTTTATGTATCAAGGGCAGTTTTGTAATTTCACAATATACTGGAATGGGCTGTGCTAACAGTCCATTAGATCTTCTTTTGGGCTTTATTTTAAGTTTGGTTATTTAGTTGGGCTTACTAGTAAAAGCCTGAGTCCAAGTCCAAATCTTATTAGGGTTTTAAGAAATCCTAGTTCAACTAGGATTAGGTATTAGTTTTCTATTTAAAGAGTTATAATACTTTCTATTGAGTTGGTTAATAATTAATGTTCTTAGAATTTAAGAGCTAAGAAGCTTTCTTATGGTTTGTGTGATGCAACCTTCTCCGAGGTGTGATGCCAAGGAACCCTAGGTGTGATGCTTACGAAGTCTAGATGTGAGCCTAGAATTTATCTATTTTCTTTAATTTTATTATTCACGGTTACTATTCACTCACTGTTCACAACAACCCAAATCTTGATTTTCACCTTTGTTTTCTTTCTAAAACCCTATTAATCCTTGTCCCCTTTGAAAACCCTATAACCCCTATTATTTGCTAGCCTATTCCCCACCAACCTAACCCTAATCCTTCAAAACCCAAGTTATACCAGATCTGCCCCTGGTGTTCTAAATCAGATTTTGTTGTTCCCCCTTGTCCTACATCAAGTAGTCTATATGATGTTTCTCTCTAACTGTTTGTCCCCTTTCTCATATGAGAAGCTTCTATTTATAGACCGCTCAATGGTCTTTAATTAGGAATTTTCTCTCAACATTTATTGAGATTTGAGAATTAATTACAAATTTTGAATTTAATTTGGTCTTACATTTAACAAGAACATTCCATATGAGTCTTTTCCTCTGACTCTTCATTCGAAGCTGCCACATAGCTTTATGTGGCTTGTGACACATCATTCTTATGTGGTCGGGGACCATTCAAAGGCTTGACATGTGGCTTGATTTCATTGGATTGAGACTTGCTAATTGTCCACTACTGACACATCATCAATTATAAGTTAACTTGATCAAAAATATTTGATCATGATCAATCAAATGACTGTAAATACATCATGAAAATTTTGATGTCTACATCCATATCTTTATTGTAATAATTAAAAAGAATTCCCTCTTAGATAAACCAATAAAAGACCCTTCACACAAATTACAAGATAAATTCACATATGTTATATTAAAAATGTGTTCAACTCAACATTTGCTTGAATTAATTGAGGAATTGCTGCATCTGAATGAGGGAATCTATTTGGTATTATTGAAAAATTATTAATTTTTTTTTAAAGTAGAATTTGATTCAAGAAGCTGAAAGGGCACCACCCAGGTACACAGAATGTGTACAATAGGTACACCAAAATTAAACACTAAAAGTACATCAATCAAGCAAGTCAAGCAAGGAAGCAACAAAAAAGAAAACCAAAGCATTTATCCACTCAAACATAGACTTAAATAAAGTTTCAGGTCATGAACTGATCTTTGACAACCTTCAAAAGCCCGAGCATTCCTCAACCACCATATACCCCCACCCATGAGGCAATGAGGGATCATGCTCCAAATCTCAACATTACCACACCTCCTGATCTTGCCTTTCCAAAATTCCAACTGGGTGAAAGCTCCTAACAGCTTTCGGCATAACCCAATAAATCCCAAACAATGAAAATACCATGGTCCAAAGCTCTCCAACAAATGTGCAATGGAGAAGTAGATCATCAATAGTCCATCTGCAACACAAATTTATCACATCTCCACTTCCAGAGGTTATAAGTAATTACAATATTCCCCAATGCTGCTGTCCAGAGGAAAAAACTGACCTTTGTTGGAACTTTAGGCCTCCACAAACTCTTCCAAGGAAAGGAAGGGTAATCCACAATTCCTCAGCCATGGACAATGAAAGTCTATGAATATACAGAATGCGGTTTTATTATTGAAGAGCCAAAACTTTGACAAGGTCAAAAAGGATGAGGGTAGGGGCAATGTGAAAAGACATAGTTGCCAAGCATTCGAAGGAGGTTGTGGGTCTAAAGTCTAGATAGTGCTGATTGGCAAAGGAATCATGCAGCCACCCCATGTAGTTGGGAATATCTAACAGATTGGATATGGAATCAGACAGTAATGCCATTCTGACAATTATGCTTCTTTTTTAGAGTGTAAACTCTTTTCATTGTAATTTTTAAAGAGCGCTTTGTGTACACACCCTATGTATACAAAGCCTCTCCTCTTTCTTCAATAAAGTTATTATTTATCCACACAAAAAATAAATAAAGTTATGCTGCTTGTCCTCTAAAAAGATATCTCCTTCTGCAATTCAATTTCATTGTTGAACTTTCAGAATGTTCATTCCTGTTGGATCTATCATTGCTTCTTGCTCCACTTTTTCTTAAAATAAAAAATAAAAATCCTTCCAATGTAAACTCACAATCCAATTTTGATCCACACCAGAGATTATTAGATCAAATGCCTTCAAAATAGGCAGAAGATTCAGGAATATGACTGGTTAGAAGCCAGTTTCATTTGAATCAGTGGCTGCAGTCTAGGTGGTCTTCTTTGAATAACCTAGTGCCAGCCTAACAGGTCAACAGATGCTACATCCACATTAAAATGCATGTTTAATGCAACTGTTCTTTTGAACAACCCCCCCCCCCCCCCCTCTCTCCCCCTCAAATGGTCTACCCAATAATCTCGAGGTAGAAATTAATAATGATAATCAATTTAAACAAAATTTAATCTTTATGTACATAATAAAAAAATTCCCCCACTAAATCAGAGGTAAACTTACATAAGGCTCTATGTGAATATGAGGATTTTGAAGAAGACTCCGCACAACACGCATCAAAGCAAACAGAAGGGAATAATCACTTAAACCACGAGATACCTGAAAATATTGGATAATTTAAAGGTGGAATGAGCAACAAAAGACTAATATTTACATATATCAGTTTTGTTGATACTATAATCACAGAGTATTTACCTCATCAGCTATAAAGTATGTGAAATACGGAACTAATGGATGAAGTCCTGAGTCTGTTGCCAAACTCACTAATGCTTGTTTAAAAAGGACCGAATCAGACCTACTCATGGTTAGCTCAGTGATTTTGTCAAAGTAAAGCTGCAAAGACAACAACAGAGGACACCTAACAAACTGCAGGATGAGATAAAGAATAAATTGAAAATGCACATAACATATCATATACCTGAAGCTCCCTAGACAATATGTGCTTAACTGGTAATTTAATATCAACAGGAAGTCCATCATCCTTTTGTTCATAATCTTTGACATTAGAAGGAGCTGTAATTACTGCAGACAAGGAACAGAAAAGTGCAGGTAAAAAGTTTTTATTGAAGAACTGACTGATTCTCTAATTTGAATTTTTAGATCTAATCCCACAAGACAAAGCACAGATCCCAATCCATCCAAAAACCACAACATATCACACCATTCATGAAAAATCTTGTGCTATGAATGGGTAAAAAGCATGTCAGCCCCTGACACAAGTTGAACATAGAAGGGGACTCTATAAACCCAGTAAAATGCTCAGTTTGCACTCCAATCATCTTCTAAAGACTTCTCGAAGATAGATCCTAATTAGTCAAAATAACAAGTCCAACAATGTTGTGATTGCAAGCTGTAACTATGCATATACCAACCTTCTACAGAAGCATTTTCTGGAATAGCAGGTTGAACACCCTCAATGGCTAGCCAGTGACAAAGAACGGCAGCATCAAGAGGTGCTTTTGGTAAAGGAGCCTCAATCACCTACAAGTCAAACAGAATTACTAAACCTTATAAGGTGCTGCACCCAATTAATCTGAAATGGCAATAAAAATTACCAGAAAATCCTTACATCTTTAAGATCCACATCCTTGTCATCTATGTAAAACAAATCCCTATGTCCAATAGCTCTTTTGAACCGTAGAGGACCCCCAGAGGCAAAGCCATATATTGGCTGATGCAAGAAGATTAAACAAAATGAGATTGAACAAAAGAAGTTCTCTAAAACAATGAAAATAACAATTAACAAAGTTATGCTATCATATTCATCAATAATTTCATTCAGCATCACAAGCACTAGCTAGAGTAATGATAGAATTTACAATTTATTTGCTTGTAACCTTAGTCATGCAACTTTAAAAAGTTCTTTAAGCCAGTGAACAAAGGCAGTATTACATTTTGGTGATACACAGGACTGACCCAACCCCAAAGCCCACCCCCCCCCCCCCCCACCCCCCTCCCCCTCCCCCTCCAAAACCCTAAATGAAAAAACCTACAAAATACACTTCTTACTTTAACTAACATTTTGGAAGAAATACATCTAAAATTAAGACATTTGACAAGAATGTATTGTCCTTAAAATAACTTGCAAAAAAGTGCAAAACCAATATATAAACTTCAGATCTGCTTAAGAAGAATAAACCAAAGCACTAAACATGCTGTAGCTATCTTGCCACCTTGCAATTCTATAAAATGAAAGTGTATCTGTGGGCAAACTATAAGCATCTTAAAGATTAAAAAATGTCATAAGAAAGCAACATATTAATATGGGCCAAAAGCAATACATTCTAATCATTCTGCAAGACTAACCTCAACATTTCTCAAGTTAAGTGCACCATCAACATCCTCTGCTGTCAATGTTGTTCTCTTAGAGTGACGCATGCATTTGACGGCCTCCTGCAATTTGTGAGAAGAAATTTTACTAGGTCTTCGGTATCTTTATTTCCTTAAATAACTGTGTTATCTCCTTCAACTGTAAGAAAACTCCTCACATTATAAGTAAAATGGAGGGGGGGGGAAACAATGAAACCTAAATTCCAATACTGGCATTACTAGCCTCACTTTGACAGTATAATATGCCTATCTTTTCAATTTTACTCCTATGAAATCTATACCATATTCCAAATGTTTGCTATTCTGACTTGAATTTCAGAGACAACATCCAAGGCTTCTTGTACAGTAACACTTCATACGATATATTCACTAGGCACAAACATCTGAGGCCACGCAATTTTGTTATAACGGGATTGCTGATTCATTTTCACAAACTGGCTCAAATGTACTTGATATCGATAATGAATCTAACTTAGCTTTATGATGGCAAATACTTTCAACAAAAATGGAAAAGCCAACCATTACTTGATGATTTCTTACTCAATTAGAAACACTGACTAATTCCTATATCAAAAAAAAAAAAAAAAAAACAATGCCCAGGAACAACCAAGCAATGCAGCCTAGCAAATCACACTTACATGTATCAAAACAGCCGTGGCTAAACAAACTCATATCAATAATATTGCATAAAGCTGAAATCTACCTGCATGATCTCACGCATTCTATATTCCACATCGGGAGCAAGAGCAAGTGCAACATCTGGAGACAAGTTGTTAATCCCAATGCTTTGTGCAATGACTTCAATGGTCTCCTTGGGCACAATACTCATTTTTCTTTTCTTCAATATTTATCTCATTACTCAAGCACTTCAACTATCCACCCCAAACAAAAAAAAAAACCTTTCCTATAACAAAACAGAGGCATGTCAACAAAACCCAACAATTATATAAGGTTGTCATAACTCATAAACTAAATCTAAAAATAAATAATAATAAAAAGAACTTGCAAGCTAAATTGACATACTTGATAGTACCATATACAACTGTGTGTGTATATCTATATGTGTATCCACATTGTTTATCTCATAATTCAAGAACCTCAAATATCAACAAAAAAAGACAGAACACAGGCATGTAAGAAAAACCCACCAATTATTTAAGGGGTAATAACACAGTTAACCATAAACAAGAAAGCAGGGACACGGCAATTTGCCTGCCGTGCCCGTGTCGTACGCGTACGGGACACGGCGAGGAGAGGGAAAAAAAATGGATAAAATCCTAACCTGAAACGCTGCGTTTTGAGAGCATCCCTTGCACCCAAAATCAGTTTCCTCTCTCTCTCTCTCTCTCTCCTTCTCTGAGTCTCAGTCTCACTCTCTCACGCCAATCTCCTCTGCCTCTTCTTCTTGCTGTTCTTCTCCTTCTGCCAAATATGCCCTTACATATTTTACAGTTTTCCCCTTTTGCCCCGAATTGGGTACTTTGGGTTTGGGAGATGTAAGCCCAGCACGGTAGCCAGCCAGGTGTTTCATATTTTGAGCGTCTACCCCTACCAATGTGTATGTTAATGTTGATTAATAAAAGAAAAAAATACATAACATAGTTTTTTTTTTTTTTTTTTTAATTATCAAAGTAGATAGTAGATGTTTCTCAAAAAAAAAAAAAAAAAAAGTAGATAGTAGACACATGAAAATATTATTAGTAGTTAGGCTTTTATAATCTTCTAAAAGAATTTTTAATAATTATTTTTAAATAATTATTTGCTATAAAACAAATTTTATAAACTTTGAAAACATTTATATAATTAATTAATTAATTAATATGCTTGATTCTATTTACGTAGAGAAAATTTTAAAAATATGGAACTTCTTAACTAGTTAACCTTCTACTCAATTGACCTTAATAACCAAATAAATGGATATATTGGCTAAACAATAAGTGAGACTTTCATTCTTTATTCAAATTTAGAGAGGGAAATGGTTTAATTAACTAAATAAATAAACTAGACCCAATTTTTTTTTCTTTTGTTATATATATTTTCTGGGCATCCAAACAGGCAAATTTAAAATAAATAAAAAATCGAGGAGAGTTAGGGTACCTTGATCTTCATAGGCTGGGCTTGGTTCTTCCATTAAAGAATTTAGGAAAGAGAGTTTGCTTTTGACTTTTGAGTGAGTGAATGTAGTTTGGGGAAAGAAGAGTTTAAGGACTAAACACACGGTTTTGGGATTGAAATTTTGAATATAGCTAAACAACAGATATTGATTTGTTTGTGAGAGAGAAAGAAGTTTTGGAAGGAGAATTTTTCAATTCGTAAAATATTTCACAACTTCTTTATTGTTTTGGGTTCAGCTCCTTTTACGAGATTGCCGCTTTATGAGTCTTATGACTTGTTTAGTGAGTATCCCACATTTTTGGATTTTTTTTTTTTCCCAAAAGTAAAGTTAAAACAAAACTTAAATAGCAAATTGCCCGCAAGTGGCATGTTGCAAAAGAACCGGATTAGAGTGCTAACTAGGCAAGTCACGACTAGCCATGTCATGACAAGGTTGCGAAGTACACGATCAGACTTCTCTATTTTCAGATCTTTTTTCTATCCATTGTGATTATGTCAACACGCACATTATGTTACAAAACAAATTTTATAAGCCTTGAAAAAATTTATATATATATATATATATATAATTGATTGATTAATTAATTAATAAACGTATCCTCATTGTACTCATGACCTACTTTTTCAAAAATAGTCGTGTTACCGTACCATATCCTTACCTGTTTCTGTGTAGGTGCTTCTCAAACCATAAACTATAGACATATAAGGCTTCACAAGCTTAATTCACATGCCATAATGTACAACTGTGTATGTAACTGTGTACATATCTCTATATGCAAATTACAATTTCAAATGTGTGCAATCCTAAACAAATCAAATTTTTGACAAATTATGTTTAATAAATTATTGAAGTGGAACTAGAACTTGAGCATTTTAGGAGAGATGAAGAGGGTTTAAGAGTTGAAGAGAAGTGCTTACTATTACTAATTTTCTTTCCTATGTTACTGTCAGAGTTCAAACCCAACCTAGATATGAATTGGAGTTTAGTTCATACATATAGGAAGCCAAAGAAGCGGTTAGGTTGATGGGCAATGTGGTTATAGGGGATAGGAACCGGGTTCTGATTCCTGGACTTTTTTTTCCTTTCTTTTGGTTCTTTTTTTTTTTTTTTTTTTTTCAAAGCTCAGCTAAAAACATTCACTCTCGTAAAAAAAAAGATAGTTTTATGAGACTTATCTCTTACAACATATAGGTCTCAAATGTTGTGAGAGAGTGGTGTCATGAGCCGTCTCATAAGATATCATGATCATCTCACTATAATTTTATGGGATATTTTAATTTTGGTTCTTTTTATAAATAAATAAAAAATGTTTCAATATAGGTTTTATATTTTTAGTGAAATTTTCATTTTCATCCTTATCATCATCTCATTTACAAAATTAGATAATGTGATTGACAGATTGACCAATGTGACACATGACGTGTTATTTAAATGACTTATTAGAGCTAACATGGCTACTAAAGCTAATCGCCACATTAATTCCCACCTGATCCTTTCATTCCCGACTAACACCTAAAAGGAAACCCTACTCTTTAAATTGAACAATTCCAATTTCTCATGCCACGACCCTTACTGTCAAATAATGAAACAACCATCCCTAAATCCCCATTTTTCTCCTTCATACTCATCTATCTTAATGCAAAAAACTATTTATTAATGCTTGGGGAAAGTTTAAGAACTGTATTTAGTGCTCCGTTTTGAATTTAGTGTTTTTTTTAATCCTTTAAATGGCTTGAGTGTTTTTTTTAGGGTTTTTTTTTTCTCTATTTGTGTAACATAGGGTAAAGTACTTTGTTTTTGAGTTTGTAGTGAGTTGTATAATAATAGTTTAAAATTTTCTCTTTTTATTGATTTTTGAAAAAAAATTAATATTAACTTTAAACATTCAAAAATACATCCAAAATCTTGAACTTATAATTCCACAACATTAAAGACCAAATGATGGTTCCAATACAAAAAATTCATCCAAAATGTATCAAAAGTTTACAACCTCCCAAAATACATCCAATTTTTTTTTTTAAATAAAACTTTCTAAACTGCATCCAAAACGTAACAAAACCCAAAAGTTTATAGCTTTCCAAAAAATGCTCATATCCTATTCCACCAAAATTTGGACCATGCACAAATTATTGGCTTACAACAACCTTAAATGCATTCATGTATTGTACCTAAATGCGTTCCTAGTGGTCCTCAATGTCTTTGATGTTACAATTTTCTTTTTGGATTCTTAGGCCCTTTGTTGGTGTTGCAACTAGGGGCTTCACATGTGGGAGTAGGTGCACTGGTGGTGGATGGTACGCTTGTTGGAGTTGCTGCACTAATGGGTGGTATATTTGAAGTTGTTAAATTAGTGGGTGGTACACTTGGAGTTATTCCGCTTGGTCCTTCCCTTTCTTCTTCTCCCTTCCCCAACTCTTCTACTTCCTTTTCCTCTTTGCAATTCTCTCATCTTAAATAGGCTTCTTTAACAGGTAGTTTAGCCAATTCATTTGAGATATTAGAAGGGCTTGAAAATTAAGCATGTAATGTCTAAGCTTTTGAGTAGCTTAGATAAGTGCAACACGAGATTTTTCTAAGCGTCATTTATAATAAGTTGACATCTCCTTGCTAAAATAGTATATGACACTCTTTTTGTGACTCATCGACGTATTATGCTAGTAGGGCTCCCACTATTGTATTTGTAGTGCAAAAATACAATAAAAAAGTGTGGGCGTATGTGCTCGCAACGAGTTATCTCCCCACTTTTTGGGTGAGTATGCCTTGGCCTAGGATAGACCATGACGAAGGGTGTAAATAGAGTCGCCACCTAGTTTAGATCTAGGAACCATGAATATAGTGTCCTTCGTGGAATGACTAATTTTTACCAGAGCACGTGTCTGGAGTTTATGTATAGGGATAGGAAAGTGTTAGACACCCTGTCACGACTCAAATCTGTACTTCTGAATTTAGAGCATGACTGGTATGTTAATATCAAGTTTACCTCAATACTATCACGAACCAACTTAAACTGAAGGTGCTTATCAAAAATCATTTCTTGAATTACTTTTTGTTTCCTTGCATGAAAGTCATAATTTACAAAATTCGTAAAATTTTGAAACTTCATTTCATTTCGAACTTTGCAAGATTACAACTTGGCTGAACCTAAGATATTCGTATAAATATTACATAACTAAACGTTTAGCAAAACTCTTATTTACAAACCTAACCCCAAAGACATACAACTGGGGTTCAAAACAAACTAAGGTTCTGAATTACATATGTGCTCAAAAGGATTAAGTACATCTTAATTCCTCCTATACAACAAAAGAGCTAAGCTACTATACAACAAAACTATACATTCTAACAAACGAGAATCACAGAATCCTTGCCACCTCTAATACTCTTGCTGCTTCTAGGAAAGAACCTGTTCACTAAAATATAATAAGGTGAGCTGCGAATCTCAGTAAGGTTTTAAGCTCCATGAACATTTAATAAAAATGCATGTAAATCAAATCATTTCATTTTATGAATATTCAGATAAGAGAACATCTTTTCATGAATAGTATTTTATCTTATTCATAATAACAACTTACACATTTTTCATAAGGAAATAATTGTTCTCCTTTTCCTAATCAAATTAATACTACAAAATCTTTCAGACTAAATTCCTTTCATTTCTTACAAAGCCACTAAACTTTATATTGACTCTTTAAAATCATATAAAATAATCAATTCCTTCATAAACTTCTTTTCATAAAATATTATGACTTTTGCCATAAACTTATACTTTGATTAAGCACGGACGCATTGCCATCCTCAGTACATACTTTGATCAAGCGTGGATGCACCGCCATCCTCAATACATACTTTGATTGAGCACGGACGAACCGCCATCCTCAATACATACTTTAATCGAGTTCAGATTACCAGAGGACATAGCCTGAAAACATTTCTTACTTATATATCATACTAAAATTCATAGTTTGCATAACATTTCATAATAATAGCATTTTCATTCTTTTCTTTAAACATTATGTTCGTGGAATAGTAATAGTATCAATATGTTCAAATCATATACATAAGTTTTCGAAAGCTCACGAACATATCTTTGTCTGAAATATGATTATATGTCACATCTCTAATAAAAAATCTTTTAATGCATAATATACTTTAAAATAACCTCATAACTTACCAAATACCCATATAACTTATCAATTACCTGAAAACAGAAGACGCGAGAGATTTGTTTAAAAAGAGCTCAAGTGTTCACGTTCTCGTTCTCGTTCTCGTCACCTAAATGAAAAACCAAAACTTATTACTAACAACTCTTCCTAAATATATAGACTTATACCTCAATCACAACCTACTCTCAAACTCAAGAAAATTTTAATTCCCATCACATAAAGTTTCCCCAAAAATAAGAGACATTCATCAAACACATTATATATCAAAACATAGAGAAACCAAGGCATAAAAATTCATCTATGATCTAGACATAACAAAAGACAAGCATATAAAATTACAGCTCAAAACATTCACCCTAATTTTAGAATTAAATCCTCAAAGTCAAAGTTATCATTTATTGTTTACTGCTTATTTCAGCAGTATATGTCTCATTTGTAAAATACAAATGGGCTATTTAAACACATCCAATCTTCATGCAATTTTACAGAGTCATTCCTTTGGATGTCTAGTAAATACCATATCAATTTCAGAGTCAAAGCATAAAGCCATGATTTATTAACAATCATAAAAGACAATATGCTCAAATCTGTCCTAATAGAATTTAATGCAACTTAGAAATAAAACCATTATTTTTATATCAATCTAGATGCAGTGAGACCACTTCCATTATAACCATATGTGTCTTAGAATTCATAAAAACTACTCCTAGCATCCTAATACATAGAAATTGATTTAATCCAGATTTTTCTTGTTGTAAACACCAAATCTGTCACAGTGACAGCTTTAACATATTTTCTCACAAAATCATCAAATAAATGCAATTGACCTTCATTTCATTTTGGTATTTTTATACCTATACTATACATATTAAAATACGTTAATAAGCATCCAATTGACCCTAATATCTTCAATCTTTCAAATTACTAACACAAAATCACAATTTCAGCTTCCACAATCAGATTAGAGAATAAAGAAGAGAAAATGAACAAAACAATTATACTATCAAAATACCCAAAATAAGATAAGGTTTTATTTACTTACCCACAAACTTTGAAACTGAAACTTTAGTGTTAATCTTTTAGTTTCTTCTTTAGAGAGAGATATATGGTTTCAGTGAGAGAGAGAAGGCTGTTGGTGTGTGAGATGGTGCTGCTGTGAAAGAGCAAAGGAAAATGAACAGAAAAGAGCAAAGAAAGATGAACCAATATACGGTTCTAGAGTAGTAAGGAAGACGAGAAATTAACTAAGGTGGGGCACGCGTTTGCTAAGGGAAGAGTGAGCTGATCACTCACCTTTGCACTTTTTAAAATTTACTTATCACCCCACCCCCCCCCCCCCCCTCACAAGCTTATATTCTATAAAGGTCCAAATTATAAAATAACTTTGCATATAAACCCTTACCTTTATAAACTTCTTTCAATAACATTAAAAGAGCATATATGTTTTATAACATCAAAATATTAAAGCCTTATGCACTTAAATTAATTAAGATAATACTAAGTATATAAATCTATAAAATTAGTAATGCAATTGGGCTAGGATGTTACACACCCAACCCCACCCCACCCGTGGGTCAACTTCCACTCATTTTGTTCCAAATCTTAATCTCATTAAAGGAAAATTTAACATGTTATTCTAACTCACACACACACTAGCATGCATCTAAAGCAAGCAAACATGGCATAATCATCCCGAGCCTAGCATTCATCTATCATGGCATTAAGCATACATTTTCCAGGGGCAGAAACATCATAAGGCAAATCTAGATAAGCATATCATGACATCTAAACTTCAACAACGTGAGATTCAACCAAGCATATTCATGTTCATCAACCATCATACTTATCACCCAAATCAAGGGCATGTTCATGTGATTATGCATGAATTATCTTACTTACCTCACTGCATCACAACACCTATACATCAATGCACGCTCATGGTATATGCATGTTCATGGTATTCAAATAAACAAAATCCTAAGCATCAAAGAGATCAAAACAAACAAAACAAAATAAAACAGAGAAGTTGAAACTTAAAGATGGATTGACTAAGTTAAAACAAAGGCTAAACATGTAAATAAGACAAAGGAAAAACAAACAGGGACGGATTAAGGTTTCTAGGCAAGAGTATGCATGCCCATCCCATCTGAATGCGTATGCATGCAAGGAGCATGCGCACGCATACACACCCGAAACCCTAAACCAGAAAATACAAAAAAGAAACACACAGAAAGCAAGAAATCTAACAACCTAAGTTAAAACAAAGGCTAAACACGTAAATATGACAAAGGAAAAACAAACAGAGACAAATTAGGGTTTCCGGGCAAGAGTATGCGTTCCCATCCCAACTGTATGCATACTCATACTTCGAGTATGCATATGCATGCAAGGAGCATGTGCACGCATACACATTTGAAATCCTAAACCAGAAAACACAAAAAAGAAACACACAGAAAGCAAGAAATCTAACAACCTAGCATGTTTCAAACATAAACACTATATAATCCTAAACTAAACAAACATGTTAAATCATTAAAACATGTATTCAAACAACCATAAACAAAGAAAAGTGAAGAGACAAAGTTAGAAACTTTACCTTAACATTTGAACTCTTTAGAGCTTGATTTGACCGTTCCTTCGATTCACAATCAAATCAAATATGGATTAGTAAACTTAGAACTTGAAGATCAAGACTAGAAAAGGTCTCAATCAAGCAAAATTTGACTTGGTGATGTTTCGTATAAAACTCTCTCTTTGAATCTTGTGTGTTTTTACCAATATTTCGTCCGCCTTTGAAAAAGTGCCTTTTATGGCTTTATAGAGTCAAAAAATAAGGGTTTGGGGTGGCTCCCATACAATGTGGGATTCGTTCCAAGCTAGTTTTATTACAAAAAAAAGCTTTCTTTACATAGTTTCTGGAACCCTAGTTGTGTACACATGCCCGTAAATGCGTGCACATGCAATAAGCATGCGTATGCATGGCTTGAGTGTGCGTACGCATACACGTGTATGCATATGCACATTTAGGGTTTCTTGCGGCCCTTCTTTTCCAAAAATAGTTTTATTTTTCAAAAAATAAGTTATATTTTCCACAAATATTTTCCTTAAGTCAATTTTCATATGATTGGGCCCTAAACCAACCTAAAACTTTAGAGTACTACCATCATTGGGAAATGGGGGCCCGAGTCGTAAGGGGTACAAAATGCGGTGTCTATACAATGACTTCCTTGATGTGGTGACAAATTCTTTCAAAGAACTTCCAAAGTATTCACATGCCTCTCATTATCTTTGTACTTCACTATCATGTCATCAATATAGGCTTCTATTTCTTTATGTATCATTTCATGTAGCAACATGGTAGCTACACGTTGATAAGTGGTTCCAGCATTCTTCAATCCAAAATGCATATCTTATAACAGTAAGTGTCCTATGGAGTGATGAAAGATGCCATTTCCATATCTTCATGTGCCTTACTAATCTGATTGAAAACAAGAGAATTCATCCATAAAAGGAAAGAAGTGCATGCCTTTTTGTATTGTCTACTAACATGTCAATGTGAGGCAACGAAAAATCGTCCTTCAAACTAAATTTGTTGAGATCTTAGAAATCCACACATTCTGACTTTTTATCCTTTTTTGGCACGAGTACCACATTAGCCAACCACTCAAGTAATTGGCTCCCTTTAGAAATCCAGCACTATACTATTTGTCAACTTCTTCCATGATCTTGAGTGTCCATATCGGCTTCATTTGACGTAGTGGGAATCTGATGTTGAACGATATCTATATCGATCTTAGGCATGTCTTCATAGGACCATTCAAATACTTGAACTCATGGGACCATTCAAATACTTACTTGAACTCTTTTAGAAGTGCAATCAATTCTTCCTTTACTTCCAAGGTTAACGTTTGACCAATATGTACCATTTTAGGTTCATTTTCAAATTCTAAATTAACAAATTCAATTTCTACTTTAATTGGTTTGACATACTTTTTTCATTTTATAAACAAACCGAGGTGTTTCTTCATTGTTGTTACAATTATATTATGTATTAATGCAACAATGAAAAACGCCAAGATATAAGCGGAATCAAACTTCCTCTTATTGGAATCTTCAAATGGTTCAACGAACTTGGACTTAGACTCAGAGGTGGACTCAGAATTAGAGACAAACAAAATTAGACTCGAAAGTATAGACTCGTTTGAGACACACTCTGTATTTAACAGACTCAATGAACTTGGTCTTGACAGCATCTTGGTGATTATCTTAGGAATCATCTCCTTCCCAAGTCCAATTCTTGAGAGTGGCTTCCGTAGGAACAACCAGATCCATTGGATCAAGTGTGTGCTTCCTCCATTTAGCATTCCGACAGTATCTCCTAGTAAATTCTTCATGGCTTCAGCATCAAGCTTTTGATCCAATATCCAGTTTTTAGCTTCTTTATTCATTGGACCATACCTTCAATCTCAATCTTACAATTTGAAAAGTTCTCCCAAGTAGGTAGCCTTTTTGTAGTATTTTGATTATACTAAGGTTTAGAAAATCTATAGTAACACCATTAAGGATTAAAGTATATAGTTTCATTCCTATCAAAAAAAAAAGTATACAGTTTCATAGAGATGGGCTTATAAGTGAGTCCCCGAGCTTAGGCTAAAGCACGGTTTCGAACCTTTCATTATGGCATCAACAGGCCTTCTTCAGTGGGCTTGTATCCAAGGCCCAGTGGAGGTGTGGCCATAGGTAAGTCAGGAAATTCAAGGATGCCATGTTTCTTCTTCCATATTCCTATGCCAGAAAAGTCATTCGTGTTCTTCATTGTCACAGGCATGAGAAAATATTCCACTCGTCCTCGAAAAAATTGAGGAAATGAACCCCATCAAACTCAAATCCAAAGAGTATTAAATCCCCATTTTTGAGATGGACCATAAGGACTGGCCCGCTGGCATTTATAACTAGGCTGTCTCCATGGATTGTTTGCCACAAACTTTTTGTAAGGAAATTTCACTTTTTGATACAATGATGAGGTATGCTTTGTACACGCACACACATGCGTCCAAGTCCTACTTTGAAGAATATGGTTTTGGGCTTTTGAGAGGGCTCATCAGGATAGAAATCGTGATTTGGTCCATTGAGTGCTGATCACTACCATTTGTTGAATTAATATTTTTTTTTATTTGCCTTCTTGGCCACTTTCAGGTGCATCATCAATACAATACACGACTATGATAATAAATAATGTCATGTTCAGTAGTACTCTTCATGTCGAAGAGTGAGGACTATAGCACAAACCTTTACTTCCTGAAGGAAATTGTTGATAAAGAAAGGCAGCAGCTCTCATAATTATAAGCATAGACAAGCTTCAAGAAAAATCCATCATCCTCAATTATTTCCACGTGAGATATCCGGCCAGGTACATACATACATGCATATGAATATGATGGACCACTTCTGGAATGATGATGAATAATTAATGAAGCTCAGCATTCTTATCCTCAGCTACAAGCCACAAGGCCTTCCAAGCTGAAGACTAACTAACCCCTCATTCTATCTATGCATAGTAAAACTAAACCCCCTTTTATTTTATAGCAAGTGTATAGCACATGCCACCCTTTTATTTTATCGTGTAATGTCAGCCCAAAGAGAGACCAAAACAAAAATAAATAATAGAACTAACAGCCTTGTGTATTTAACTGGATCCATATTTGCAGGAAAAAGTGAAAATTTAGACATGAGCAAGAGCAACGCTATACTTAGGCATAACTCAATAGTGTCGGCAACACCAAGATTTTGAGTCGAATAAAAAAAATGCTGATTAGGACCACGATTGAGCTGATAATGACCTTCACATGTCTGATGCATCAATGGCTGGCACCACCTATATCTCATGATTTTCTTGCACCCTATAGTATCAATTTTTAGATTTGCAGTGTTTGTGCATAATCCATATGATCTTATTGAGCAGACAGACAGGTTTCCTGGCACTGAAAATTCAATGGTCCTGAAGTGCATGCGTAGTAGTATGTCACCATCACCCATCCTGATCCTAGTATCACAATAGTTAATTAAGACGCGCCAAACTTTGCAAAAATAGCCTAAAAATATTAAACATTTCATCATAATTAAACAAATGGTAGCTAATTTGGCATATGACCATTAGTTTATTCCTAATGTGCAAGCGTATCAAGTCATAGTCACCCATCCTAGTATCACAAAAACTTATTAATTTGCTCCAATATTTGCCACCAAAAAAAAAAAAAAAAGAAGCCTTGATGTTACCACTTCAGCACAATAACAAATGGTGGCTAGTTAATAGTTTAAGGGCATATTTGACATCATCTAAGTCCATCTGAGGTCAATAACAAGATTTTGGCATTTGCTATTGCTTAGAGCATTTTTTTATATTAAAAAAAAAAAAAAAAATTTCAGGCTAAACAGTCCCTGACCAAAAATTTTAAATTCCAAAACAGTCCCTAAGATTATTTGTTGTGCTTTTCATTTTCAGGATCGACAAACTAATAAACTGCAGAAACCCAAAAGAATCAACTTAAGGGTAGGTGCAGTAAGCTGAAAGGAATAGACAACCCCAATAGCAAGCAAACTTTTTATTAGGCCAATCTTCTGCAAGCCATGTGCAAAAAGTATATGCAAAAGTGATAAAAATATGTACTCTCAAATATATGCTTTTCTATCTAAACTTTACTTTTCAGCTTGCATTATTTTTGTAAATTAAAGGTCTAAATCCAGCTCTAAAGCTCTGCAATCCCTGAAGATCCTCTGATCTAATTCTAGCTTAACATGTTGCATTTCTCTATTTATTAAAACGTGTTAGCTATTTTCTTTATCTTATTAAGTACTACTATCCAGTAAAGCATATTAGGGACTGCTACTGACAGAGAACGTCACTTGCACTTTCCAACTTTCATTTGCAATCATATATAGACGAAACTCAGCAGTTTAAATGGTTTTCATTATAATTGAGGACAATTTTCTTGAGAATTCTTCTTGAAATTTCTCATTTGAGATGGGCATCACTGGAGAGTTGGTACGGAGTGTCTTCTCTAGAAACCGGTCTGTTGGGACTCATGAAAGTAATGTGAGTGTCTAGTTCTACTAATGCAGTTTTACAGTTTTCTTGAAGCTATCATGGTCTAGATTCTAGTTATAGAAAATGCCTATTCTTTGCATTCTTGTCGCTCGTTATCAAGAATGCCATATGCATCAAACAAACTTTATGGGTTGTGCTTAGTCATATGTCTACACTAGTCTGGTTTTCCTAGTCTACTTGGTTGATCACATTGTTTTTTATTCGAGTAAAATACCTATCTGGTTTTCTATTTTAATTCTATTTAGGTAAGGAGCAATGTGGTGGAAAAGAAACGATGGAGCTCTGTTAGAGCATACCTTTGTGGTGATGAATTCAATTCAGTTGTTGCAGAGGAGGATTCAGCTTCAGTTAAAAGCTCTGAGGCCACTGTTACACAGCCCATACTAGAAGACTTGACAGACAAAGTAGATATCCGAAGTGAAGAAACCGAAGAAGATATACCAGAGGAAGAGCAGGATTCAACCCATAATTTCTTGCGTGAAGAAAATGCAGCAACCATCATTCAGTCAGCATTTAGAGGCTTTCTGGTTAATTCATACTGTTAAAAATACATCAATTTTATTATTCAAAAGCTTTAGTTCTCTTCAAATTTGGATATCATGTTGAATGGAATTTATCTTGATTAATTAAATTACACATGAAAGTATCTTGGGATCTTTAATTTTGAAGAATAAGTTTACATGCATGCACTCGGTTCAATTTTACCTGAAAAATCTACCTTCCAATGGAAAACATTATCAGAAAATGCCAATTTTCAAAACAAGAACTGAACGTGCATTAAATATCTGTGTACCTTTACATTACCTGCATTTGACAACCAATGAATCCGCTTTATGGCACTTGCAATTCTTGAACTTTACAGTCATTGGGGTGCTCAAATTTCAGGTTAGGCATCAAATTGAAGGAATAAAACTGAAAGATGGTAACCAGGATCTTATTGTGGAAACAGAAAGTCCAAGTGGGGAGTCTGTGGGCACATCAGTTGAAGTTCAAACAGGAAATTCTGCTGAAGTCTTCTCAGTACAAGAAGAGAGAGTGGAAATTCCCCACCGAATGCAACAGAAGGCCAGAACTCAAGTTCTACAGCTGAAGGTAGAACAAAAATCAATTCTAGCTTCTGTGCTTTAGTTCTTAGAGCCAGATATACTAAAAACAAGTAGTGGCAAAGTTTAATCAGAGGAAAATATGGAAATCATGAATAGCTTTAAAAATAACTTAATCAAGAATAAATGGAATGAACAAAGATGACTTTAAGAGTATTGCTCCAGAGGCGTTTTCAAGCTTGGATGTGTTCTTGCAAAACAGA
The DNA here is from genome assembly GCA_023736055.1 of Quercus glauca. NCBI lineage: Eukaryota > Viridiplantae > Streptophyta > Magnoliopsida > Fagales > Fagaceae > Quercus > Quercus glauca. Next base: position 37,152,548 of record CM043322.1, read on the forward strand.
TCCTTGCACAAATTCACTTGAAATCTGAAGGATGTATAATTATTGAAATGACTAAACTTGGAGCAGAATTGCTGATTCACTCAGTTAGGATTTATGGTTAGAAACACTCAAAACTTCAAACAGTTAGTTCTCATTTCACTATTTCTACTTTTTGTATGCTAAGATTTGAACCTGACCCTCCCAACCCCTGACCAATTGCGCCAAAGCTCAAGTACAATATTTATATATTTTACGTCATGAAATGTACAGGAAGACTGGGATGATAGCACAGTGAGTAGCAACATATCTAAAAGGAGGATTCAGAACAGACTGGAGGCAACAACTAGGCGTGAGAGAGCACTAGCTTATGCTTTCTCACAACAGGTACATCTGAAATATTTTTCTGATGTAAGTTTAGAGCTGATATAAATCTACTTGAACCTATTTGTTTGTAGCTTCGAATCTGTTCAAAGAGAAAACAGTCCAAAGCCAATGGCGAAGAACCAAACATGGGTTGGAGCTGGCTAGAGCGGTGGATGGCAACCCGCCTTCCAGAAAGCTCCTCAGTTGAAAGCCATATAAACAAGCAGATTGAACCATTTGACAGTAATCAAAGTCTCATGCTCAGCAAACGATTTTTCGATGTAGCAGGAGAAGAAAAAGAAAGCTGTGGCTCAAATGAGGTGTCTGTCCAATTTGACAGCTTTAAAGTAGCTGCACCAAAAGTGAAAGACGGATTGAAGCCTAACAAAAACAGGCTTAAGGCTCCCAGAACTGTGTCTAGGCGGAAAACTGTGCCAAGCTACCATAGCACAAAAGAGTACACCAAGGTAGAATGTTCTGGCTAGAGTTGTAGTAATATAAAAATATATACAGTTTTGAATCATGAGCGATGATCCAAATCAACTTATATATCTAAAGACTTCAATGGTCAAAGAATTTTCGTTAAGCATGATATAAAATTCTTGGATTTTTGCATGACTTTTGACACTCAATCTAAGACTACATAGTACAACAATCAAAGTTGATTGATATCTGCTAATGGAAAATTTAAGTATGAGACTATGAGTCATTGTGTCGTCTTCTTTCTTTCAGTTCATTGACACTTCTTTCAAACTGGGATATTTTATGATGCTGTAGGTGAGTATGAAGGATGGTTCAAGGGAGACTGAAAAGGAAATAAAGAGCAATCAAAACCAAGTGGGCAGCAAAAGAGAAATTAAATGCAAAAGTAATTCATCTTAACGGTCTCCTGATTTCCTGATCAGTAACTTGCCCAAAGTGGTTCTAAAATCTGTCAAGACAACCCATGTTTGTTTTTACAGTCTAGAATGTATTCTATCAATTATGTGGATTCTAAATGTCTCTAAATTCCCTTGTAAATGTCAAAACTCAAAATCATTATCTTATCTGCTAAACTGCTACCAACAAGCATCCAAGAACACGTATCTTAATGTTTCCTTCTTCTTTTTTCATTTCAATCCTTTAACTTTAATTTATTTTCAATTTAATCCTTCCATCTGGTTCCGTTCAATCTTCCATCTAATTCGACTTAACGGTGTGAAATGGACAGGGGAAGGAGTACATTGGAAACGAATGGAAGTTAAAGAACTAGAATGAAAAGAATAAAACTTAAAAGTACTAAATTGAAACATGTCAAACTTAGAGGGTGTAAATTGTAATGTAGCCTAATAATTATGTTTCTCAATAATCATACATGCTTCAAGTTTCTCAAATTTTGACACAAACACAAAAGAATTGCACATGTCTGCCCATGTAAAATTTATAACCAGTGTATAAAGCACCTTCAAAATTTTATACCCTTCAAAATTCATACTCCATTAAGCAACCAAGAACAGGTGAGTATAACAAAACATTAACAATCAGTCCAAAAGGCAACGATAGCCATAGTAGTCTAGCAAAGGCAAACATAACTGACATTAATTAGTAAGAGGTGTTAATTGAATACATCCAATTCACCCCAGAGATCCAAACTCACAAAGTGAGTTTCAAAGTTTTGACTTATATGCGCCATTAACCGCAAGACTTAAAAACTGAAGATAAAATCCACACAGATTTGATTTCTAAACCCTATATCTTATCAATATCTTCATCCTCAAACTCAATATAATCATCACCACCACCATCCTCCTCATCATCAATGATGCCTTCATTGAGACGCGTATTCTCAGGAAGCTCTCCATATGCCTTCAGAAGCCTTGCTTCATCTGGCATGTACTTGAGGATCACATCAGCCTTGTCATCCTGGTAATCACGAAGACCAATGAGTATGATATCACCAGCTGCAATCCATACTTTCTTATGCATCTTCCCCCGAATATGGCAAAGGCGCTTGGAGCCATCAATGCACATTGCTTCGCACCGGCCATTGCCCAGCATGCGAAGCACTTGGGCATACTCCTGCCCATCTTCCTTGAACACAAGCTCACGCTTTTCATCATCTGCTTCGTTCTTTCCCCTCTTCCTATTCTTTCCTCCCTTTCCCTTGTTCTTTGGCATGTCTACTGACTCTGTTGCTGCATCAGAGAAAATTAACTTAGTCGACACTCCCTAAACTCCCTAACAGACCCAACAACATAGGTTCATGAGTGGCTGTGTCTTTTAGACAGTTTAAAAATTAAAAAGCTATCATCGAACTCTCTGCTTAGTGATACAAGGAAACATCCAGGAGGGGGAAGCCCTAATTACAACTTCTATAAAAAAATAAAAATAAAAATCATATAAAGACACAAATAAACGCTACTAATCCAACTTCAGAGCATAATCAGTTGGCGTGAATGTGCAAGTTGGTGTACTATGACTCTATGAGAGAAAACCAGTAAAAGAAAACCAAAAAAAAGGCTTTATTGGAGGGTTTAAAAAGTAAGCTCATATTCAGATTGTAAAATTACCCTTGACAATTAGAAATTTCATTACTCCATACATCTGATCTCTATGTCATTCCAATTATCTCAAATGTCTCCACCACCAGTCAACCAATTAGAAGAACTTGATTTTCAAATTCTAACATGGTTTCTAAACACACACACATATATATATGAAGCCATAACACTAATTGAAGCCATTTAAGTCTAATATATCAATAAAGTTTAGCATAGTGATTATTAATGGCCTAACGGGTTATGAAATGTCTGGCTACGACTTGATCTAGTCTAAAACAAAAACAAAGACATTAAAGATGAACTGTGAGAACTGAGAACGCAACAAAACAGGTGTCAGATGTGAAAGCAGCTATTTTTTACTGCCCGCAATTGGTTGTGTTGAATTAAATGGCTGAACAGACAACATAATATAACATATAGCAAGCAGTTCAAGTCAAGTCATCCAAAATAATAATAATAATAATAATAATAATAATTTGAAACATGTATGTGCAAAGTGTAAAGTGTATAAGCATTAAGCAAGCAACTGCCATATGAAAATTTTCAGTCTTGTCTTGTCTAACTAGTAGTACATTATCTCATTAATTTAAAGAAACCCTAATTTGGAACATAGTAAAAATAAAAACAAGTTAAACATTAAAACAAAACCCATCAGATGAAGTGAGACAACAAAATTCACACCAAACAAAGAAGATAGAGAGAAGAGAGAGAGTGTTACCTTCAGCTTCAGGCTCCAACTAGTCTAAGTGTTTTTCTCAACAAATTAGATTGAGAAACAAAAGATAAACAACTGCTCTGCTGGCTGCTGCGATCGCAACAACTCTTCGTTGAGACGATAGCTACCGCCGTTTATATTTGTATTGTGTTTGTGGATTCTTCTTGCTATTTTTTTTTTTTTTTGGTTAACATTTCTTCTTGCTATTTTTCTGTACACCAAATATATAATTTTTTTATAATAATAAATAAAATCCATAACGGGAATTTTGGTTTATTTTTTCAATTTAGCTTTTAATGTGGCGTTTGGGATTTTTTTTTTCAAAATAACAACTATTTTCAAACATTTTTGTTAGTTAGCAAGGTTTTTAAACTATTTAGAAAATTAACAACTTGAGTTTACTGTAGCAAATCGATTCTTTAATACTCGATTTTGGAATAAAATCGACTTTTTTAGACTCGAGTTCCAGCCAGTACCTTTCTTCCTTCTTCTTTCCTTCTCCAGACTTACCCAAACCTTTGCCATGGAAGTTCAGAGAGAAGAGGTTGAGATCGGACCACCGCCATTGTTGGAGCCTGCGCCATTGCTTCGCCATCGCTACCTAGGTTTGTTGTTGCTTCGTTGTTTCCCATGGAAGTTCAGAGAGTGGTTGAGATCGAACCACCGCTACGCTGCTTGGGTTTGTAACGTTCGTTGTTTTTCTTGCAAGTTCATTCTTTTTCTTGCATCGCCGTTTTCTCCAAAGGTTTGTTGCTGCTAGCTGCTGTCTTTTTGGTGTTGCGTTTTGTTTCGTTCTGGTTTGCTTCGTGGGTTATGGACTCGATTTGTTAGAATCCTAAATAGTTTCAAAATCGTACTAACTAATGAAATTGTTTGAGGAATTTGGTTATTTAGGAAAAAAAAAAATCCGTGGTATTTGGTACGGGGAATCCATATTACTCCTGGCATTTAGATTTCTAGGAATGTGATTCTTTATAATCTTGATGCCTAGGAATGTAGTTATTTCTATATTTGGTTTCATTGGAAATCTCTTAAGATTCTTAAGAATGTAAGATGATAATGTTTGGTTTATTCCCATGAATCTTAAATGAATTATTTATTTTTCTCATTCTATCCTTAGATTTGAATCTGAACTACCAAGTCCTTAAAAAAAAAATCTTCCTCTAAATAAATAATGAAAAGCAAAATATAAATTGTGGGGCCCTATTGCACTAACCACGCTGGCCCACTACATGCGGCCCAAGGCCCACGCCGAGAATAATGTAAAGGCCGAGGACAATGGGAAGAGCCCAGGTCATCCAAAGGCCTCGCCGAGGATGACACGTCCTCGGCACACCGACTTTACTAAAGGGAAAATATCCCTCATTCGTTGAATATATCTCACCAACATTTTGACCGCTTTAATGGTGAGGTGATCTGAAAACCCTAAAGCATCAGTCACTTCAACTATTATAAAACCTGCAAAGGCGGCTGGGAAATAACATAAAGCCTGCAAATACATATGATGGGACAATCCCCTGTACATAGAGGTTCCGATAATTGACAAGTGGACGGCAAAGACTAACAAAAAAGGAAAAATGCTATATAACCAAGAGATTGCCCAACAGAAAGGGGGGGATTCAATGAGAAGTAAAAAAGGATAATTTATCCTTGGCCTGGGCCGAGGACCAAGATGCTTCACAAACACTTAGCCAAATTCTCACACTTAGAATTCAATGAATCTCATGTTATCACTTATTTATTATAAACTTTATACCAGCCATTGTTTACTTCGGTGATGCCAAACCCTTAAACTCACTTCTCTACAAATTTTATTGTTAAGGGTCCGTTACAAATCGAGCCCCTACAATTGGCGCCCACCGTGGGGCGGAGTTTGTGCGCTGGCAAGTACGGTGATCGGTGTAAAGAAATTAAGGGCAACTTTTTCAGAAACAATATACCAAAACAATACAATCTACTACAGCAACAATCATTCAGAAGTCAACAATCACAAGAACAAAAATATGCGAAAAATAGACAAAGGCAAAACAAGTCTACTTCTTTTATTTATATATGAAGAAAAATTACATCTTTTACAAGTGAAGCCCGTGGGGCTTGTTCTAAAGCTAACTACAAAGGCAGACTCTTGACAAAGCCGGTAGAGGAGCAAAAAGTAGAAAGCAAAGCTGACTGAAGAACAAAAGATAGAAAAGAAGCGAAAGAAGAGATGAAGAACAAAAGGTAGAAAGCAAAGCTGGCTGAAGAACAAAAGGTGGAAAAGAAGTGAAGGAAGAGAGGAGGAAAGAAGGGAAAGAAAACTGGCAGAGGAACAGAAGACAGAAAAGCAGGCTCGTTGAGGAGCAAAAGAAAAAGAGGAAAAAGAGAAAATAGGGAAGAAGAGCTACATAGGAGGTGGAAGAGGTCGCGGCACAGGATGACTCCATTTCTGGGTTCCGCCTGGTTTCCCTCCCACCCCCAATGCAGACGGCTTAGAGGGTCACTGACCCATACCCAAGGGAGGGTGGTTACGTTCTTCCTGGATCCTCCTCCAGACAGCGAGGAGGGTTTCTCCTCTAGTTAGGTTGAAAAGAAGGAGAACCTTCGGGCTTCCCCTACTCCAACCCCAATGTGATGTACAGGGTCGGAGTGCCATCCTCGGCTCCTGATGGGGGCTATGCATCCCCGAGATCGCCCTTTCCAAGGGCCAACTCATTCGAAGGGGCTCAAACGGTTATGTTTGGTGGAACCTTTTTTGGGTGATATTTTTGGAGAAGTTTAAGATGGATGTTTGTCAAAGTGCGAAGGAGAAGGATGCCCTAGAAACGCCTTATATAGAAGGCGGAATATTGATGAGGGCCAATCCACAATAAATCCCAGGGAGAGATTTCCGGAGGCAATAATTCCGCCCCAAGTTCCAAGGGGCCTATCAACCGTTATATCCTCATAGATCCACGGCTAGCATTAATGAGGAGGCGCCTCATTAAACGAGAAGACACCGAAGCATCAGAACACGTTACCTGGACAACCCAAGAGACGCCTCGTAATCAGAAGAGTCCCATCAAACGAAGAGGTAAAACACGGTAAGGTCTTATCCTCCACCAACTCCAGCCTGCATTTATTATTATTATTCTGCTTGAGAAGTGTAATTACTTAATGCTTATTGTAAATTATATCAATGTAGAACTAAACGGCTACGGATAAATAAAATGAGAAAACTAGGTACTGGACAGAACCAAGGTATTGCATGGTCCTCGGACCCAAGCCTCATGGGGAAACCAGATACTTCAGATGAATAAAATGAGAAAACTAGGTACTGGACAGAACCAAGGCATTGCATGGTCCTCGGACCCAAGCCTCATGGGGAAACCAGATACTTCAGATGAATAAAATGAGAAAACTAGGTACTGGACAGAACCAAGGCATTGCATGGTCCTCGGACCCAAGCCTCATGGGGAAACCAGATACTTCAGATGAATAAAATGAGAAAACTAGGTACTGGATAGAACCAAGGCATTGCATGGTCCTCGGACCCAAGCCTCATGGGGAAACCAGATACTTCAGATGAATAAAATGAGAAAACTAGATACTGAACAGAACCAAGGCATTGCATGGTCCTTAGACCCAAGCCTCATGGGGAAACCAGATACTTCAGATGAATAAAATGAGAAAACTAGGTACTGGACAGAACCAAGGCATTGCATGGTCCTCGGACCCAAGCCTCGTGGGGAAACCAGATGCTTCAGAATAAAAACCAAGTGTTGGACAAACTCAGGCACTACGTAGTCCGAGGACTCCGGCCAATAAGGAGACCACTCCCTCAAGAAATATTAAGTGTTAAACTAGGGTCTTAGTATGAATCACGTGTCCAAATCTGCGGCAAAGCCAACCCCCCTCAGGCGCTGAGTAATGAGTCCTACTAAGGACGAAAATCACGAGAAATTGGGTACTTAAGCACAAACGACTCAAACCTACAGTTCATAAAGATTCTTCAGACGGCCCCTTAGCGCCAAAAGGAAATTACAAGAGCGGTCGAAGTAACGATAAAACTAACAGAAACACATAGCTCAACAGAGTGCGAAACAACGCCGAGGAAGTCAAAATCCTCCTCCCCGCCCAGGGAGACGTGCAGCAGAATTTTGAGGGGCTATTGTGGGGCCCTATTGCACTAACCACGTTGGCCCACTACATGCGGCCCAAGGCCCGCGCCGAGGATAATGTAAAGGCCAAGGACAATGGGAAGAGCCCAAGTCATCCAAAGGCCTCGCCGAGGATGACACGTCCTCGGCACACCGACTTTACTAAAGGGAAAATATCCCTCATTCGTTGAATATATCTCACCAACATTCTGACTGCTTTAATGGTGAGGTGACCTGAAAACCCTAAAGCATCAGTCACTTCAACTATTATAAAGCCTGCAAAGGCGGCTGGGAAATAACATAAAGCCTGCAAATACATATGATGGGACAATCCCCTGTACATAGAGGCTCCGATAATTGACAAGTGGACGGCAAAGACTAACAAAAAAGGAAAAATGCTATATAACCAAGAGATTGCCCAACAGAAAGGGGGGGGATCCAATGAGAAGTAAAAAAGGATAATTTATCCTCGGCCTGGGCCGAGGACCAAGATGCTTCACAAACACTTAGCCAAATTCTCACATTTAGAATTCAATGAATCTCATGTTATCACTTATTTATTATAAATTTTATACCAGCCATTGTTTACTTCGGTGATGCCAAACCCTTAAACCCACTTCTCTACAAATTTTATTGTTAAGGGTCCGTTACAAATCGAGCCCCTACATAAATTATTAATAATTTGTTGAGCAACACACACACAACACCAAAAGTGAATACCTGGCAATAATGGATGGTCAGCTTCAAACTTTTTTTTTTTCCACACGTGAAACCTAAATAGAACTTTGTTAAAGAATATATCAATAGAGTTGTTTATCCTATTTATGTTAATTTGGTAGGAAAAGATAAAGATAAGGGAAAAGATATTGATGATTTATTTTATATTTTATCTTAATTGCTTAAATGATAAGGAAAAAGAGTTAAAATTGTCAATTTATAAAAAAAAAATACAATTTCCTTTAAGTTTGGGAATCTAGATACCCACCTATTTTAAAGAGAATCCACATTCCTACTGAGAGGAGTTTAAAGGAGAAATCTAGATTCTCCTGGCATCTGATTCTCTGGAGTGATTTGCAACCAAACATGGAAATCTTTAAACATTCCTGGAAATTCTAAAATATTACCCCATACCAAATGCCACATTAGAGTTTTAAAATTAGTCATCATGGATGTTCTTGTTAGAAACTAGGGACGGGCAATGCACAGATAATATTTTAACATTTTATGTAAGATTTTTTTTTTTTTTTTTTTGAGGGGGTATATTTTATGTAAGATGGTTTGGAAAATGTTGTATATGTATTATAGCATAATTGTTATAGAACTTTATTAGTAATGAGTTCATCATAAAAATTAATAGTTATAAATTGCATTTACATATCCATTATAATTATTCAATTGAAGTAATGAGAAAAAAGAATTTTAAAAATTGGAGAAAAATTATAGAATAAAAGTTGATATAAAATGTGTCTTTCTCTTCCTTCTTAATTCTAAAACGAAATACACATCTCAAACACCTACTGTTAATCACATTATTTACGAAACTCACAAATCCATAACGTTCGACCTTAACATCATATAAAATGCAAGCCCTCGTTGCTCGGAGAATCATTCAGCAACTTCAAGTTGAGAAAGTAAATTTTTTTTTCTATGATCTCAGTAAAATTTATTTATTTATTTCACGTGACTATGGTGACCTTTCATGGTGGCTAGTGATACTTATAATCTACCTAGATTTTTAATATTAAAATTTTTTTGGTAACGTAGATTTTTTAACTTATAAATATGATTAACCACAACACATTAGTGTTTGGACCAAGTCAGGTAATTTTACAAAATTTAAGATATGAGTGAACCAAATTAGTGCTAAAATATTATATAATTCTATTTATAAAGTTCGCATATATTTTTACTTGGAGTATAACTACTGTGGTTCATAGCATAAGTGATAAAATCTAATTAAATTTATAGGCATCTTAAACCACAAAATATAGTTATATATGTTATAACAAAACAAAACAAAACAAAATAATGTGGGTTTCCGTTAATTCAACTGGTAAATTCTCTTAATCCCCACTTAACCAATTGGTATCTTGGTCTGATAATAAAGAGTTGTGGGGGCAAAGGGCTCAAAAATGGGTATTGGGCCGTAGGCTGTGTCCAAGGGCATTGAAGACAAGTAAACGCTAGAGAAGGTATGCAAGTCAAATATTCCGTGGAAGAGGTATGGTGATAAGGGGTCGGGATCACAGTTTGAGGTGGAGTAACTCCTCGGCTGGGCAGAGCAAAGGTCAAGGGCCTGGTCTTTCGCCAAGAGCAACGCACTAGATGACCATACTAGTGAGGATAAACATCAAAAGAGGATAAGACAAAGGAAAAACTAGAAAATATCTCAAGGAAAAGCTACTCCCACCGCATTGAATGCTCTGCAGCTAACTCTCTGGCCGCATTAATGTGAAGGTGATACCTGAACAATAATCTTCAGCCTTACAGCTACCTACCAAGACTTTAGGAAGGTACTAATGGGACAAGGATCAAAGCCAACAAATTGATCTACACGTGGAAGGCTGAGATGAAGGGAAGTAGAAGAATATAAAGAGGAAAAATCCCATTACAAGGGGATGGTCTAAGAATCGGTAGAAGAACACTGTAGCCACAAGAACTTTAATTGTACCTAAGTTCAAAAGAAATATATATAGGAACTACTTTCCTCAGACTTTGCTGAGGAAGATTTTCCTTGCATAAAACTCGTTTATTTTCCTTTTCTAGCCATCTTTAACCTACTGTGATTGTTGTCCAACTCATTGAAGTTCAGTTTCTAACCTACTCTTTACAAATTCATTGTATTGGACTCTTTGGGCCTTTGTCCTTTTCATTTTTGGGCTTGGGAAGTACAACATGCCCTTACAATTGGCGCCGTTTGTGGGGAACTTGAATATTCTTAAGTTCATCATCTAACCATGGTAGGTTCTAGGCCACACCGTGAAGAATCTGTGGGATCTCAACATCAAGATCAATTTCTCAATCTTGAGTGAAAGAGTGATCGCGAAGTTAGTGTACACACTACTCATACTAGTAGGAGCTAGTCTCGAAGTGGGAGTCACGTGTCACATGGAGAGAATACTAGGAATATGCAGTTGGAGATAGACCATTTACGGAGGAAGTTACGCCATAAGCAACGGAGAGGGACTCCTTCAAGTTCAGAACCTTTTTCTGATGATGATAAGGATGATAGCTACAGGCCCAAATCAAGGACTCCTCATAACGAGTCTTTTTCATGTGATGAGGATCATCATTATAGGCGGAGAAGTAAAATTCCATCTTACAAAGGTCTGGGTAATGATGCTATGAGCAGGGCTCTAAACTAGATTTCTAAGTCACCTTTCACACGTAGGATTGAAGGAGGACAACTTCCTCGGCGATTTACTCAGCCAACATTCACCATGTATAATGGTAAAACAGACCTTGTGGAACATGTTAGCCACTTCAATTAGAGAATGGATGTTCACTCAAAGAATGAAGCCTTGATGTGCAAGGTGTTTCCCTCCAACCTCGGACTAATGGCAATGAGATGGTTTGATAGTTTGAAGGAAGGTTCAATTAATTCCTTTAAGGAGCTTACCAGAGCATTTAGGGCTCGCTTTTTTATTTGCAATAGGATCCTTCGGCCTTTGGACTCCCTGTTGTCTATTACTATGCGAGAAGGAGAAACCCTAAAGATGTACTTTAATAAGTACTGGGAGATGTTCAATGAAATAGATGAGAATTTTGATGATGTGGCTATAAGGACTTTCAAGGTCGGCTTGCCCGCTGAACACGATTTGAGAAAGTCTTTGATAAGGAAACCTGCTAGGAGTGTACGTCAGCTCATAGATCGTACTGATGAGTATAAACGAGTCGAGAAGGACCAACAACAAGGAAAAGGGAAGGCCAAAGTAGTCCCCTAAGATCGAAGGGATTTCAAGTCAAAGAAGTACAACAATAATCGACATAGGAGGGATTTTGCTAGCCACACTGGATCTACTGCTGCTTAGTTGGTTAATACAGCGTTCCGAGAGCCTGTGCATCAAATATTGGATAAGATAAAGAATGAGCCATACTTCAAGTGGCCCAATAAGATTGGTGGGGACCCTACGAAACGTAATCAAAGTCTTCATTGTCAGTATCACCAGGATTGAGGACACACTACGAAGGAGTGTAGGACTTTATAGAATCATCTGGAGCAGCTAGTTAAGATTGGGAAGTTAAAACAATTCTTGTATCAGCCTAGTGGACAAGGCAGTCAGACAGGGTCAGGAACTCAGAAAGATGGTTCTTCAAGACCACATTTGGGGACAGTCAGCGTTATTCTTGCTGCCCTAGGTAGACTGGTTCCCATCCATCCAGGGTGATGTCTATAGATCGGCCATTTGCAGAGATCTTGATTCCGATGAGAAGAGTATTGTCCTCAGGGATTGGTCACTTACTTTTGACAAATACCAAAATTATGCTAATCTTGATTTTAACTAGAGAAGTCACTAAGGTTTTTGTAATTGGAATTTAAAATAAAATCAAATAAAAAAAAAGTACGCAGAGGAAAAGAACGATAATGCTCGAAAATCAAATTAATGGGGAGAAAACTTCTAGGAAATCGATTTCACCTTATCCCTCACTATGCTTTACTCATCTAGCGAATTGAATTTAATTCTCTCTATTTGTTAGCAATCTCAACAAAAACATCCAAAAGCCTCTTTCGATAGCAAATCACAAGATCAAAATCATCTAATTAATGGCCAGTTAATTAGAAGCAATAAGCTCAGAATAAATCAGAAAAACATGAAGAGAAATAATTCAAATTAACATGGAAAAGCAAGCATAGTTCAGAATTAGATTACATCATTTTCCTAGAATAAAGAAAATTTAGTTCATGCTGAAAATTAAACTCAACATAAACGAATTCACCATAATTTTTCTGAGAGATTTGAAAGAAAAAATTGAACGCAAAAGAATCTCCTTCAGCCTCCGCAGCTCTCGTCCTCTCTGCTTCAACCCTTTTTTTCTGCTTCAGCCCTCTTTTTCTGCTTCAGCGTTTTTCTTCTGCTTAGCTTCAGCGCCTCCTTTTCTCTCTTTTCTTTCAACGCTTTTCTTCTGCTTTTCAGTTCAACGTGTTGCCCTTCTTCAGCCCAAAACATTCCTCTCTTCAGCCCAAAAACCTTGTTCTGTTTTAGCCCAAAACATTCCTCTGTTTCAGCCCAAAACGTTGCTCTGTTTCAGCGTTTTTTCTCCCTTCTTTTCTTTCAGTTTCAGCCCTTTTTCTTTCTGGTTCAGCGCCTTTTTCTTTTCTGTTTCAGCTTCTAGTCTACGCACCTTTAGCCCCTTTTTTCTTCTTCAGCCCTCATTTTCTAAAGGCCAGTCCAAAACTTGTTGCAGCCCAAAAAGCCCACTCAATCTCTCCAATTCGTGCCTGCCTCTCTGTCAAAATGAAGTCAAACCGCCTGCCTCAAAACCAAGAGGGACCCACTTTTCATGCCAATTCTAAAGCCAAAAAGAAATCTTCCTTCAGTCTCCATTCATCCAAAACCCAATATTCTCTCTAGCTGCTTTTCGTCTCTTCTATTTGAATAAATCTTCATTTCCTTCAAATCTGCAATAAATTTAAATAACAATAATGAAGTCTAAAATCAACAAAAAATAAATAAAATTAGACTAAAGTTTAAAGTTGAGAAGTGATAAATTATGCCAAATTATGCAAGTCATCACTGCCCTAAGTAGGACTGGTTCCCATCCATCTAGGGTAATGTCTATAGATCAGCCATTTGCAGAGATCCTAATTCTAATGAGAATAAGGTGGGAACCTTGCCCCATGATGATGCCCTGGTGGTTACCTTCAGGATTGGAGGGTATAATGTGAAGAGGGTTTTTGTAGATTAAGGCAGTAGTGCATAGATCATGTACCCTGACCTATTTAAGGGGCTGAAGCTAAAACTGAAGCCCAAGAACCTGGCCTGCTATGACTCTCCTCTAATAGGGTTTGATAGGAAGATTGTCTTTCCGAATGGCCAATTCAGATTACTTGTTCAAGCAGGGTCAAAAGTTGTGGAAGTGAACTTCATTATGGTAGATGCCTACTCCCCCTACACTGCTATTGTGGCAAGACCTTGGTTTCACGCCATAGGAGCTGTGTCTTCCACCCTACACTTGAAGGTGAAGTATTCATCAGGGGATCAAGTCGAGGAGCTGATTGGAAGTCAATCTATGGCCAGACAGTGTTTAGTGGCAACAATTAGGCATCTGACTGGAGGTGAATCCTCGGCCTCTACAAAGAGAGATTTATAGCAATAAAGGGGAATAGTCTTGTCCGCGGATGTGGTGGTAGAAGGGGCAAAGTGTGAAAAACTAGAAAAAATCGTTATTTATGATGATGAGGAGAAGTTTTTCCAAGTAGGAGTGCAATTACCTCCTCGAGAGAAGGAAGAATTGATTGTCTTCCTTAGGAAAATTATTGATATGTTTGTGTGGAGTGTTTATGAGGCTCCCGGGGTGGATCCAAACTTTATTTGCCACCATTTAAATGTTAGTCCATTTGTTACTCCTAAGAAGCAACCACCTCGGCACTCTTCTAAAGAACACTATGATGCTGTCAAGGAGGAGGTGAACAAACTTAAGTGGGTAGCCGCCATAAATGAGGTGTTTTACCCTAAATGATTGGCTAATACAGTGCTGGTAAAGAAAAAGAGTGGGAAATGATAAGTATATGTAGACTTCACTGATTTAGACAAAGCTTGCCTAAAAAACCCCTTCCCAATGCCTCGAATAGACCATCTGGTAGATGCAACTATAGATCATCTTTGGATGAGCTTTTTGGACGCCTTTCAAGGGTATCATCAAATGCCATTAGCTTTGGATGATCAGGAGAAGACTTCTTTTGTTTCGCCCACTGGGAATTACCACTACAAAATGCCTTTTGGACTGAAGAATGCAGGATCTACATATCAGAGGATGATGACTAGGATGTTCGAGCCTTAACTCAGCAAAAACATTGAGGTCTACATAGATGATACGATGGTGAAGAGTAAGGTAGAGTCTGAGCATATGAATGACTTCGAAAATATTTTTGAAATACTAAGAAAGCATAAACTATGCCTTAATGCTTCAAAGTACTCTTTTGGTGTTAGTTTGGGCAAGTTTCTTGGTTATATGATCACTCATCGCAGAATTGAAGTCAACCCTGATCAAATCAAGGCAACTAACAATCTGCAGCCTCCTCGGAATCCCAAGGAAGCTCAGAAATTAATAGGAATGACTGCTACTCTGAATCGATTCATCTTTCGGTCAACAGACAAGTTTAGGCATTTCTTCTAGTTGTTACAAAAGTGGAAGGAATTTGAATGGACCGAAGAATGTGTCTTAGCCTTCTAGCAGTTGAAAGAATATATTTCTCATCCACCCATTATGTTCAGGCCCGAAGAAGATGAAGTTTTGTTTGCTTACATTGCTGTAGCCTCTCAAGCAGTGAGCTTAGTACTGATAAGAGTTGATAGTGAAGTGTAGAGGCCAGTTTATTATGTGAGCAAGTTGTTGCATGAAGTAGAAGTTCGTTATCTACCATTGGAGAAGGCCATCTTGGCAGTGGTGCATGCTACACGAAAGCTTCCTCATTACTTCTAAGCTCACACAGTTGTGATTTTAACCCAACTTCCTCTTCAATCACTACTTTGGAAAGCTGATTACACAGGGAAAATTGCCAAGTGAAGGACGATCTTAGGAGCTTTTAATATCAAGTATATGCCTCGGACCTCTATTAAGGATCAGGTCCTTGCAGATTTAGTGGCTGAGTTTATTAAATCTCCGCTAGAGGAGGAGGGCAAAAAGCAGAGCAAGGGAGGAAAATCCGTTGAGACAATTTCCTTACAAGGACCTCTATATTAGAAACTATACATAGATGGTGCAGCTAATTAAAGAGGATCTAGAGTAGGGCTAGTTGTAGTGTCTCTTGAAAAAATTACTATTGAGAAATCCTTAAGGTTGGGCTTCTCGTCCACAAATAATGAGGCTAAATATGAAGCTTTACTGGTAGGGATGACTATGGTTCAAAAAATGGGAGAAAGAGTAATGGAGGTGTTCTCGGATTTGAGGTTAGTCATGGGCTAGGTGAATGGAGAGTTGGAAATTAGGGATTTGAGAATGCAAGAGTATTTGAGTCAAGTTAAGCACTTGCAGTCGGGTTTTGAATCTTTCACTTTGTAGTAGATCCCGAGGAGCAAAAATACACATGCTGATTCTCTGGCTACTTTGGCAACCTCCTCGGCACAAGATTTACCTCCAGTTGTACGGCCTAGTTGGATGGATCCCATCGTTTTGTTCCTCAAGGAAGGCACTCTGCCTGAGGAGAAATGAGAGGTAGATAAAGTACGAAGGAAAGCTCCTCGTTTTTGGTTGTCTGAGGAGTAAAAGTTGTATAAACATTCATTTTCTAGGCCGTACTTGTTGTGTGTCCACCCTAAAGCAGTGGAGCCACTCTTAGAGGAATTACATAAGGGAATTTATGGAAGTCATACAGGGGGCAGATTGATATCTCATAGGGCTAACACTCAAGGATATTGGTGGCTAAGTATGTAGAAAGAGGCATAGGAATATGTGAAAAAATATGACCAATGTCAAAGGTTTGCGCCCAACATTCATCAACCAGGGGGTGTTCTTAATCCTCTGTCTAACCCGTGGCCTTTTGTTCAATGAGACTTGGATACTGTAGGGCCATTCCGTAAGGCAGCATGAAACAGGAGATGGCTTTTGGTCGGCACTTATTACTTCATAAAGTGGGTTGAAGTTGAGCCACTAGCTAATATTAGGGATGTGGATGCAAAGAGGTTCATGTGGAAAAATATTGTCACTCTTTTGGGATTCCTCATACCTCATCTTGGACAATGAGCTTCAATTTGATAGCAAAGCTTTTAGGAGGTACTACTGTGACTTGGGTATTAAGGATAGATATTCAACTCCAGCTTCTCCATAGGGGAATGGACAAGCCGAGGCTGTCAATAAGGTTATAGTGAATGGGTTTAAGAAGAGGTTCGATGATGCGAAAGGTAAATAGTGGAAGAACTACCACATGTTTTCTGAACATATCAGATTACCCCTCGTAGGTCAATTGGGGAAACACCCTTTTCAATGACTTACGGGTCCAAAGCTGTGATTCCTCTAGAGACTGGATTCCCAACACTAAGGACGAGCTTGTTCACTCAAGATAACAATGACAACTTATTAGAATAGAGTCTAGATTTGATTGAAGAGCGAAGAGAAAATGTCATGGTTCAGTTAGCATATTATCAACAGAAGCTCAAACAGGAGTATGATACAAGTGTGAGACTAAGACCATTAGCACCTAGAGACTTAGTACTGATAAAGGTTGTAGGCACTACAAAAAACCCAGCATAGGGAAAATTATGGCCCAATTGGAAAGGGCCATACTGTATCACCTCAGTAGCTGGTATAGGTGCTTATTTCCTAGAAGATTTAGATGAAAATGTCATACCACGCCCTTGGAATGTAAATAACCTGCGAGAATACTATTATTAATGAAAGGCAGCTCTGCCATATTTTTATATGACATTATGTGTTGCGTTTATTACTTGTTTGAATATTAAACAGAACCTTGGTCATGCCTGGTTCCTCGGACCACATGCCTTAAGTAAATTAATATTCTTGGTTACTTATTTGTGTATTAAACAGAACATTGGGTAAATTAGTACTCCTTATTATTTGTTTAAGTATTAAACAGAATCTTGGTCATATCTAGCTCCTTAGACCACATATCTTGGGTAAATTAGTACTCTTTATTACATGTTTGAATATTAAATAGAACATTGGGCATGCTTTGTTCCTCGGACCACATACTTTGGGTAAATTGATATTTCCGGTTACTTATTTAAGTATTAAACAGAATCTTAGTCATGCCTGGTTTCTCGAACCATATACCTTGGGTAAATTAATACTCCTTATTATTTGTTTAAGTATTAAAATAGAAATTAATCATGTCTGGCTCCTCGGACCACATACCTTGGGTAAATTAATGCTTCTTGGCAAATATTTTAGCGTTAAACAAAATCTTGGTCATGCTTGGCTCCTCGGACCATATATCTTGGGTATATTAACACTGTGTAGTATCTCTTCAGGAGTTAAACAAAACCTTAGTAATATTTGGCTCCTCGGACCATGTAGTATGGTTAAATTAACACCTACTACAACCTGGATCTATTGCTAAGTGAATGTTTTTCCATTGCTCAAAAGTAAGAAAGAAAGCACGTATAATCATATGAGCAACTTGTCTCAGATATGTAAGGTATGTTTTTGAAGTCAAATTTATACTTTATCAAAGGTTGTAGACTTGGAAAGGTTAGTCTATTATATTGTTGAGAGCATAGAATGTAGTAGTTTTAGTATCAACTATCTAGATGATTGTTAAAGTCAAGGATGTGGGACTATCTTGAATTAAGTGAAATTATACTTCATACTTATGTCAATTAAGTGTAGGGTAGAACAGAAATCATATTTGAATTTACGCAAGTACAATAAGGCATAAAAGGAAGTTAATATTTCTCATTAAGAAAACCTTGGAAAAGGCAGAATAAGTACAAACTTTAGAAATGTAAAAAACAATTACATAAATATATAAAAAATAAAATAAAATCTATGTATAAAATCTAACTTAGGTCCTATTTAATCTTAAGATGAGGGTTGTCCTTGGATGTGGCCTTGGCAGGTTTGGCAGCTATTGCTGCTAAAGAAGCTGGACCTTTACCCTTAGGATCCTTCTTGGTAAAAATGGGGAAAGTAGCCAGAACAATCTCGTGGCTTTGGGGAACCCCTTTCTCCTTAGAGGGGTCCTTGGGTATAGCTAGGGGCTTGGTAGCTTTAGGGGCTACTTCTTTAGTTGGTTCTTTCTCTTTTTCAACTACCCCATTCTATTTTGCCTCTTTAGGAAGACTGCTGGGAGAGGGGAGGGCCTTGGCAAGGATGTCCTTGCTAGGATATATCTCTATAGGGGCAATTTCAGCTTTAAAGCTTGAGGGGCCTGATGCTCGGATGGCTTGGGGATAATAGACATTTTATGCTCTCCTTAAGGCAGAGGAGGCCTCAACCCTAGCCTGGTTGAAGGCCTCATTCCACACCTGGAGGCAATAAGTTCTACACACCCTATAGACTTCAGCCCTAAGAGCTTCCTCAGTCTCTGGCACCCCAATGTCGTAGCCATCCTACTCGGCTTTCTCAGCAGTTTTTTCTGCCTCTTCCAATTTTTTCTTTGAAACCTCTATCTGCTCCGTAGTTGTAGATAGTTGGTCTTCAGCCTGTCTGAGCTATTTGCGTTAGTTCTCTGTCTGTTTTTCAACCTCAAGCAAGGCAACCTCGGCACTCTTCCTATCCTAGTTAGCCTCGGTCAGTTTCGTGTTCAGCTCTTGGATCCTCTTCTCGGCTAAGGAGAAGGCTTCCACAGCAGCTATTCTCCTCCTTTCCTCCTCCTTCATCTGTCTGTGGGAATTGTTCAACAACTTCTCGGCCACATGCGCAGCTTGAATAGCCTTAAAAAATAGAATGTATATGATTAGTGACAGAAAACAATGAAAAAAAAAATGATGATACTAATAATAATAAACTAAAAGATAGGCAAAGATGCTTACCATCGCAAGGTCTTTTTTTAAGGTAAGAAACACCTCGTGTTTCTTCATGGTCCTGAGGTTGGCCATGTCGTCAGATAGCAAAAGGGGCTGCTCCAGGGCGTGGGCTACTTACCCAGCCTTGTCTTGTTAAAAGTCCCTAATGGAGGAATCTATAGGGAGGGGAGATCCATTCAACACCAAAGGGGGTTCCAAGCCTGAACCTTGGTGCGACGATCTCACCCCCTATCCACAATAGATCCATCGCTAGAGGACCTCGTTTGAGTTATCCTGGTTACTTTGGCCCCTTTCTGGGGCTCAGCCTATTTAGAGGGAAGGCCTCTTCCTTCTTCCACCACCTCCTTGCCCTTCTGATCTCATTTCTTCTTCTTATCTGTGAGGTCAGAGTAGGGGACCTAGGTAGAAGAAGGAATGGGGTGCTTGGTCTAGATTGCCATTTCTGGCACATTGCCTCTTGCATGAGACTCCAGGAGATCCAAAAGCTTGTCTTGGCTTTATGCTGGAGCACCATAGCGTCGGGTATTCTTGGAGCTTCCTGAACGCTACTAACTTAAGTAGGAGGGAGTTGGTTTAAGTCAGCAACTGGAGATTCTAAAGGTTGAGGTTGGTTAAAAATCTCAAAGTCGTCCTCGGAGTCTGAGACTTCAACTACTTCTTCTTCTTCCTTAACAGTTGGTTGGGAAGGAGCTGCTTCTACCTCGATTGTACGCTGGAAAGACAATTCTACTTGCTATACGCCGTTTGGAACAGGGCCGATGACAAGGAAACTAGGGACTGCAATGTTGATTTGATGCAAGCATGGGTCTCTCGCCTTGATCACGTACTTGGGTGCCTAGAAACTGGATGATATGGGGTCGTAGCCGAGGATCAGGTGAACCACCCTTAGCTGTCCGTCCTTATGGACAAAAATCTCGGCTTTAAGTATTTTTGTCAAATCAGGTTCGTTGACGAGATTGAGATTCAAGATTGCCGAATACTTATCTACAAATTTACAAGTAAGTGTGGAAAAAGTGAACACAAAAAATGTTAGTGATAAAGAGGTTATTGTTAGAGTAAGGAACTTAAATCTAAGAACCCCACCTAGTGTCCCATCTCGTGTTGGGAAATGAAGTCCATCATGCCACTCTCTTGAGATGATTAAGAAATCCTTGTCCATACCCTTATTGGACTTAGGGAGACACGATATAAGTCTAACTATAGGGACTCTGGTTTTCAGATAATACCCTTGGCCTTTGAGTTTGTGAAGATTGTAAATCCAATCAACGTCATGTTGGGTAAGGTTCACATTTATTTTTTCATTAAGGGCGTCTACACTACCTAGAATCCTAAACATGTTAGGAGTGCATTAGGTAGGGGTGAGTCTGTGCCAACTCTGTGGGCAATGAGGTAGTCCCTAGTTACTCTACCCATGAGGATTCTCATCCATCCCTCTATGAAGGCAGTCATAGGAATTACCACTTCTCCCTCTTGCCTCAAGGCATGTCATTCCCCTTGACAGCAATATCTAATGGAAACTCGAGGGGGAATATGGTAGTGGGCTTTGAAGCTCTCTATACTTTCTGGGGTATCTACTAGGTCAGCAAATCTACCCACTAAGAAAAATAGTTGAAGAATTTAAGAAGCTGAGATAAAATTGGGGAGGCCGAGGAAAAGGTTTTAAATTTAAAGCAAAAAAAAAAAAATGCTCAGGGTAACTTACGGAAGACAAGAAGAGCTCCTCAGACTAATTCTTAAGAGTTGAAGATGCAAAAAGTAGAACAATTGAGATCTTCAGGCAGTATATATATGAAAGGGAAAAGTAGGCGGGACAATTCCCGCTCAAGTCCCCATGAAATTTTCCACCCTAGGATCTCCATCGTACTGTAGAACATAGGGGACAGGGCACCGTAGGAAGTAAATGCAAACACGCCCCGAATACCAAAGCGTCAAGAGTGCGCTTTGGGACAATTGAAAAGACACTTGCATAGAAGGGGATGACATAAGAACAGAGCAGGACAATTTTTGTGATATCAAAATTCCCTTTTTCTCCCGAAAAGCAAAAAAGTGGTATTTAATAGGGCTATTATGGGGGCAAAGGGCCCCGAAATGGGTATTAGGTCGTGGACCGTGTCCAAGGGCATTGAAATGTCCGAGGACAAATAAACGCTAGAGAAGGTATGCAAGTCAAATATTCTGTAGAAGAGGTATAGTGATAAGGGGTCAGGATCACAGTCCGAGGTGGAGTACCTCCTCAACTGGGCAGAGCAGAGGTCAAAGGTTCGGTCTTTCGCCAAGAACAACGCACGAGATGACCATACTGGTAAGGATAAACATCAAAAGGGGATAAGACAAAGGAAAAACTAGGAAATATCTAAAGGGAAAGCTGTTACCACTGCATTGAATGCTCTGCAGCTAACTCTCTAGCCGCATTAATGTGGAGGTGATACCTGAACAATAATCTTCAGCCTTAGAACTACTTACCAAGACTTCAGAAAGGTGCTGATGGGACAAGGATCAAAGACAACAAATTGATCTACACATGGAAGGCTAAGATAAAGGGAAGCAGAAGAATATAAAGAGGAAAAACCTCATTACAAAGGGATGATTTGAGAATCGGTAGAAGAACACTGTAGCCAAAAGAACTGTAATTGTATGTAAGTTCAAAAGAAATATATATAGGAACTACTTCCCTCAGACTTTGCTGAGGAAGATTTTCCTTGCATAAAACTCATTTATTTTCCTTTTCTAGCCATCTTTAACCTACTGTGATTGTTGTCCAACTCATTAAAGTTCAGTTTCTAGCCCACTCTTTACAAATTCATTGTATTGGGCTCTTTGGGCCTTTGTCCTTTTTCATTTTTGGGCTTGGGAATTACAACGTGTCCTTAAAAGAGCTATCATCAAGAAAGAGCTATTATCAAGAGCGGATGCCATAGGTTGAAAATCTCTAAAAAAAATAAAACAAAATAATAATAATAATAATAATAATAATGCAACTTAAAAATTAGTTAATTTATTGATAAAGTTTGCTTATTTTTTCATTGAATTATAACTTTTATAAGTTCTATGCATACTCCAAAAAAGTTCTATTTTACAACTTCAAAACCTATTATATCTATTTTACCATCTTATTTTACAACTCACCCAACATCTCAGTTTTTATTTTTATATACAACTCATTAAAATAATATAAACTACAGCATCAAATAATATTAAATAATAGTATTTTTTTTTTACATCCAAGTGAAGAGTTGGTTCTATGTATAAGAACCAACTGTTAACAGGTTCTAAAATTTTTTAAGAACCTATACCTGGATGGAGCAACATTTTTGAAATTTTAAATGTAAAATAGCAACTGGGGGTGTTTACAAACCCAATGCTAGTGCTAACAATATAAATTCCACATACTATTACTCTGTGTACAATTCCAGAGAAACATTATTAATTTAATTATTTCTTCTTCTTTTTTAGCTGAACTAAAAAATGGATTGGGGGGAGACAATTTAATTATTTCTTTTAATTGTTTTGCATGTCTTCCAAAACATTAGATCAAATTTTTTTTTTTTCGATTCTTATAATTACGAGGGATATCCTCAATTCTAATTTCAAATTTCATTAAATAACACACTTTCTCACATACTTTCAATTATTATTATTATTTTTTTTATATACAAGATAGAATTTTACTCTAGCCTAATCTAATGACTTGTTTGGATGTTAAAAAAAAAGATGGGGAGTAGAGTAGAGGGAGGGAAAGAAATTCAATTACCTTATTTGGAAGTTTTTTAAGGAATGAGGGGGAAGGGTTTCAACTACCTCTAACTCCTCATTTTTAATTTCTCAAATTGGAGAGATTTGGAGGAAGAGTAGAGTAGATAAATTATTGAACAAATTAATTCTCTAATTTATCCTTTCTAAATTAAAAAAATTACAAATTATTATATAAATAATCTTTGTTTGTTTTCTGGAAAAATTAAGGTGAATGAAAAAAAAAAATTAAACCTCACTAGCTAGGGAAAAAGCCACGGCGTCAGAGCCTACAAATTCGAAGTCCAATACGGAATCAGCACGTGTTGTTGACTTCTTGTTGTGTTGATCATGGCACAGAACTTTCTAAACTGGTTGTTGACTTTTGAACTTTACGTTTACAAAGAAATACTAGGAAAAAAAATGACAACCTGTGTTTATCAATTGACAATTGCAACTTCCTCCGGTAGTGCCACTCACAAAACCAAATTGGAAGTTTTTGTGTTTCCGTACCGTTTCTCATTGCTTGGCCTCTGTTTCGTTGCTGAGAAAACAGAGGAAATTTTTTTTTTTTTTTTTTTTTTTTTTGTTCTTCTTCAGTTTTGTCCACTGATAAGGAGCTTGCCACTTAGAACAAGATACATAGTTGTATAAGGTCAAGTAGTCACAAATGATAATGAATCTGAGATTTAGAAGCTCTAATTTATTTTTCTTTTCGTACAATTTTAACTACCACAAGGCCTTACCGAAAATTTTATTTGAATTTAATTAGTTATTTTTTAGTTTATATAAGCTTTAATGGTTCGCAATTTGTTGATTTTTATATTTAGCGTGAATAATTTTTAGGGTTCTTAACATTTTGAAATTGTAATGAAAAAAATTCACTAACATATTCTAAGATTGAAAAAAATCTTAGAATAAATTAATCATAGACCAATGTTGCAAGTCCATTTTCAAATAGGGGTAAATTTTTAATTTTTCTATTTAAATCATTTCCTCTTCTCTCCATCCTAATTTTTAAAACATCCAAACAAGAGGAATGGTTAATTACTCCATTTCCTCTTACTAATTTTTAAAACATCCAAATAAGGTAGAGAATAACCATTCTTCTCTACTCTCCTCCCTCTCTAAACTTCCAAACAGGCCATAAGTGTATATGTGTGTGAAGCTCCCTCCTAGAGACTTGAACCCTGATCTTTTCCCTTCACACCCCACGAGCATTTATACTTGTGGAGTGACCATCACACCAAGGATATGCGGTGGTAATTATTTTTTTTTATAATCATATACTTTCAATTATTTATTTCGCTAATTTAACATATCCCATGTACCATATATCACAAAACATTACGATGAGTCCTGACTTGGAAATAGGGACATGACTTGAAAGTATGCTTTGCTACAACTTTAAATAGCACTTCACCAAACTTGTGAGCAAAACAGTTCTATCACATGAAATCAATTTGATAATTATGGCCTCCTTTGATCTTTTGATACAAGATTGCAAAAATTTTAACATTCTTTTCATAGTATTAGCTTTTCTCATGTCGATGAAGGAATCTCTATAACTCACAAACTTGCTAGAAATGTAATTCATGTCACAAGTTTTCTTTTGTGAATGAAAAATGTCCCTCCACACATTTCTACTGAAATTCAAGTTGATTTAGCTATTAATTTAGCTATTGTAGAGTGACCATCATACCAAGAGTATGCGGTGGTAATTATTTTTTTTGATAATCATATATTTTCAATTATTTATTTCGCTAATTTAACATATCCCATGTACCATATATCACAAAACATTACGATGAGTCCTGACTTTTAAAGAGGGACATGACTTGAAAGTATGCTTTGCTATAACTTTAAATAGCACTTCACCAAACTTGTGAGCAAAACAGTTCTATCACATGAAATCAATTTGATAATTATGGCCTCCTTTGATCTTTTGATACAAGATTGCAAAAATTTTAACATTCTTTTCATAGTATTAGCTTTTCTCATGTCGATGAAGGAATATCTATAACTCACAAACTTGCTAGAATGTAATTCATGTCACAAGTTTTCTTTTGTGAATGAAAAATGTCCCTCCACACATTTCTACTACAATTCAAGTTGATTTAGCTATTGTTTCTACTTAGCTTGATAAGAATTTTTCTAATAAATTCATGTGAATGAACTTTTTTTTAGTATTTTTCATTATTATTTTTATTTTTATTTTTATTTTTTGAGAACACGTGAATAAACTTAAGATTACACCAACAAACAGTTTCCGCTGGTAGACCTATACAATGAGAAAAATCCCTGCCATTATTTTCTATTTTCATGAATGGCTGAAGTTTTTCCCCATGTCTGAATTGCACAGCCTTCAGCTAAATTCTAAAAATATCCCGTAAATCTTTTTTAATGAAGATTTGAATAGTTTCTTTTGAGTTAATTTTATATATGCTATTGATAACTTCCCAAATTTGTGTACTAAATTGATTGCCAAATTACAATCTTCTAAAACAAAAATAATACAGTAGTAATTTATTCCATTCAGAATGGTTATGAAAGAACTTTAGGAACTTCAAAGCCACTCTTCACACTTGGGAAGGTCAAGAAAGAACTCTTAAGGACTTCAAAGCCACTCTTCAGTCTTCACCCAGGTGGTTTCCGTGCAAAGGAAACTTTCAAAATGCAGCCTAAACCCAAAGATTTCATTATCTTTTTCCCAGGGCTTTATGTTGTGTTGTGCCAATCTAACATACCATACTAGGACAACTGCACAAAGTATATAACACAGATGGATGGATGGATTTTCGACAATGGCTAAATGAAAATTGAACTATTGAACATGCTATTCTTAAATTGGTCATTGAAAAATACGATGTCATCAGCACCATTGAGATTATGATGCTTTATTTTGAGAAAGAATAACATTGAAATTTACACTTGTACCAAAATGCTATCACTCTATACTCTCCCAGCTGGGGATGTACAAATCAAACACTCAGAACACATTTATCACTGGAAAAGAATTAAGGAATCCCATAGAGCCATATACATCTATGGAATCAATAGGAAAACGTTCAGCTCACAAAATCAATGATATACTGAAGACAACAAAATCATGCATATGAATTCATAATATCTCAGCCAAAGACATCCCAACTGGATATGACCTGTGAATTCTATTTTTCAGTGTCGGAGCTTTTTCCCCAGGGAAATTGTCAAGATCAATTTTCTTTGCGGTTCTCATCGATTTATCAATCACACCTGAATCCTTCGTTTCAGCAATGAATTGGAGTCCCTGAAATAAAATCATTACGCCATGTAATCGGTGAATGAAAATATAATTATACTGAAGAATAAGACTCAAGATACCTTGAGCGAGTTCTCCTCAAATGCGATTGTTGAATGATTTGCTACTGTATCACTGACATCCTGCCGAGATACAAGGAAGCAGAAATTAGTAACATTTAAGAACTAGAGAAAATGAGTCCATGAAAAAATAGTGACCCATCCCTCAGCAATTGTGATCAAGTATCTCTATTATAAATATAGGCCACACAATTGGCTGTCACCTAAATCAGTAGACACTGCTGATTTTTGGGGTGAAGTGTTCATCTAAATCCCATTTATTAGCCACAGCTTTAGATGCTTAGCTGTCCATCCCATATAGGCATAAATATAACACAGATCTAATTTCTGACCTTAAAAAGTTTAGCATTAAGCCCATCTTTGAAGCCTCCAGCCACTTGGCATAGATACCATAGGCCTGAGTTGGTCATATCCTGTATGATGTTGGGAAGAAGATAAAGGAATATATCAACCATCATAGAAACATTAAGTGAACACATACAGCAAAAGGCACTAAATTTAATTTACATTAGCAGAAATATACCTGTTTGCTTTCAAGAAGCTCAATCTTTCCTTCCTGTCAAGTTAATTAACATATAAAACATCAGTAGCCCCAAAAGCTTAGTTGAAATTAGCATGCCAGATAGAGAGACTAAATTTATAATTTGAAAAAAGTAAAAGAACAACTCACCAACCCAGAGAGCATTTGATGGATTGATTCAACATCAAACCCAATTTGAGAAAGGTTTGACTTCACCTCATTAACCTTCAAGCATAAAAGATTGCAAATGAATGTAAGCATAGTTCAATATGTACCCCAAGCACCAGTGGTGCCACTACTATCACCTGAATGTATTTATTGTGAACCCAAATCCAGATGGCACAAGCGACACAGATATCAAAAGTTAGAAGTATCTATTGTGATCTCAGCAAGGATAACAAACTAAAATAGGTGGTAATTTGATCCTCTGATGATCGTGAATTGTGATGTTTCCACTGCATCTCTTGTGTCTTATAAATTGAAACATGAATCTAGAAAGAGAGAGAGAGAGAGAGAGAGAGAGGAGAAGAATAGTTCAGTACATCATTTGCAATAAGCTTGGATGTTTCCTTATGCTCCTCAACCTTCCAGTCCAAGTTTTCTAGCTTCTGGGTTAGATGCCTTTTTGTCGCCTGCACAAATTGATATTTAAAACAGGGGTGAACTCTAAACACTGTAAAGGAAAGAATTACTATTTGTCAAGGGAAATTCTGTAATTTCCTAGTTTCTGGACATGGCCTGTTCTAATAGTCTGTTGGGTCTTATTTTGGATTTATTTGAGTTTAGTTATTTAGTTTGGGCATAGTAATAAAAGCCCAAGGGGTCCAAGTCTAACTCTTAGTCTGGGTTCAAAAAGGTGCAAGTTCTAACAGGAATAGGTATTTTCATCTATTTATATGGATACAATACTTCTATTAAAGGGAAGAAGAATAAGTTTTCTAAAGCATACAGAAGCTATAAAGTTTTGTTTAAGGTTTATGTGATACAACCTACTCCGACGTGTGATGCCAAGTAAATCCTAGATGTGATGTCTAGAAATTTATTACTTTTTTTTTCATTCTTAAATTTCCGGCAACTTAATACCTTGCGACCACACATTGATTTGTCATCTTTTAAAACCCTATCCAAAACTTCATTACTGTAAACCACCCACCCATCAAATAGCCTCAAATATTCAACAAACAGCGCTAACAGCCCAATTACAGGCCCTGGAATAGTAACCCAGACCTTGGTTTTTTCCCTTTATGTCATCCACAGATCCTACTATTTCTTTTCGCCTTTAGAAATCACATACTCCCTAATATATTCCAGCCTTTTCCCACCAAATCCTAACCCTAATTCCACGAAATCAAAGCTGCCCAGGAACTGCTAAACCTGATTTGGTTTTGCTCCCTTTGTTTTATGTTGGGAACTTACTACGAGATGGCAAAGCAAATAAGCAATGCTACTTACAGACAGTGCTTCATTGACATTCTCTAATTGTTTGGAGACAGTTGCAACAGCATTTGCCATATTTTTCTTTGTTACAAACATTACATCAGAAAGCGACCATCCCTGCACAACAAAAGAAAGAAATATTACAAATTCACCAATAAATAAGCAAGAATAGCTTTCCACAAGTGCAGTACCAAATACAACACTTTGTTACAAACAAAATCGGCCAAAATGGGGATATACCCCTTTCGCCCAAAAGTTCCAGCAAAATGCACCCTTTTTGAAACTATGGAGGGATATGCCTCTGTTTTGAACTCGATTTGTTTAAAATTGAGTTTCAGTAAGGAACTCAAGTTCCACAAATTTTATTTATTTTTATTTTTTTAAGTTTGATTTTCCTATAACTCAATTTTTATATTTTCTAAAAATCGAGTTTTACATTGAAACTCGATTTTCATTGAAACTCGATTTTTAGAAAATCGAGTTTCAAAATAGGGGCACATCCCTAGATAGTTTCAAAAAGGAGGCATTTTGCTAGAACTTTTGGGCGAAAAGGGTATATCCCCACTTTGGCCAACAAAATCTATGGGTTTGGGTTACAAAAGCTTACCTTCCACCACATGTAACAATATCCCATTGCTCCAAGTGCAGCAGCAGGCACTAAGTAAGAAGCATAACTCCCTGTGTGCACATAAAAATATATATGCATCTCTATATAATTAACCCCCTCTAATAAAAACCATAAATATTCTACTTGTAAAAAAAAAACCATACATATTTTGTAACACGGCAAATAATATCCTTTGAAAGATAAATGTTAAACAAGAATAAAACTATATAAGACAGTAAAGAATTACTGAGGAATTCCTTCTAGTAAACAACTAAGGAGCAACAATGGTGATGATAGAAATGAAAAGGGAAAGGGCAAAACTTAAGTATAGTACCTTATGTCCTGTACCTTAGGTTTTCTCCTTAAAATTCAGCCATGTGTCTATTTAAATAAATCACTAAACAGCATTAAAACTTAAAACACCTTCTACCATCCCCATTGATAAAACTTACTTGCATTGAACTCAAGAGGTGCTTTCTCTCTCAGTCCCCCTCATCTCTCTTTGCTAGTAATCAAGCACCCAAGCCCTCTTGAATAGAAATCAAGCACTTTTGGTGGGTGTTTTCTGCTGAAAATTACCAAAGGCTATTCTAAAAAATGGAAATTGGAATGTGGCAGAGGACGAAAGGGTTGAAAATCGTAGTGGAAAGACAGATCTGTTCGTCTTTCCTTGTCTAATTAAACCCTCATCAATTTTATGAACATTCATACAAAAAAATTTCTATAACATTCCATAATCTTTTCCAGAAAATTTTAATTATGAGGAAATACTTCATGTTAACCAAAAATATACCTTGGTCTTCAAAAAAAGAATTCTGGGGGAAATATCCTTCAATTTGGTGGCATTATAGTGGTCAACCAAGGCAAGAATTTCAGCAACAGAGTTGATAGAGATATCCTTGTAGAGGTGAGACTCGCATACCAGTATAGGCCTCTCCAAACCATACCGATTGGCCGCAGCTAACAACTTAGCTGTCAACATGTCAGATTCCGGAGATTTACAAGACAAACTTGGTGATATAGACACTACTTTTTCTGTAAGGGAATCTATGTGCAGCCCCATCGTCCTCTCCCAAAACAGAGGGCCTGGATGCTTGATATTTGCAAAGAGAGAAGGGGGCAGAGAGAGTCTCTTGAATTCAATGCAAGTGGGTTTTCTCATGGGAAGGTAGAAATTGTTGTAATGCTGTTTAGTGATTTAGTTAAATAGCCACGTGGCTGAATTTTAATAAGGGAACCTAAGGTACCTGTATGTAAATTTTGCCTAAAGGGAAGAACTATAATTTGTTGACTTTGAAAATATTTTTATTCACACACTCAAATAGAAATATTTAGGTCCTTTTTTCCTTTGTTCTAGAGAGATGTTCTGATTTATATGTTGACAATTGATCAACTGATGTAATCTGTAAAGAAACACAGAACAAAAAGTTTACTCTTAATTGCTCAAATCAAGCCTATCAAACTTGATCATCTGATTCAGTAAATTCAAGTGCTCAAATGAGTGAATCAATTCACTATCACCCATATCCAAAAGCAAACCATTTAATCGAACCCTCCATAAATCTCACCTAGAAGTTTCGCAAAGCAGGGTGGCAAAAACTAGACAAAGATATTGATAGACTTGTTGACACTTGTTTGCCAGCCTAACCACCTTGTAGAAACACTAAGATTTTTGTTTTCGTTTTCTTTTGTTTCTTTTTTTTCCAATATTAGAAAATATGATTCAGCTAAAGGGAGTGAAGAAAAAGTAACAAAATATGCCAAATCAGGGTGTCAAAACGATGGTATGGAAAAAAATAAACCATACTAAAAATCCACATTTTTCAGAGAAAGAAGATACAATACAATTAATCTACATACCACTGGAGGCAGAGTTCCCATTGAAAACAGTTACAGGATGGGAAACAGCTAACTCCCTGATCTCTTGAGCCAATTGTCGAATCTGACAATGAGAGCACACAAATATGAGCATATATAATATAACTAAATACCAAATTTGTGAAGCTGAATATATACATAGGACAAAAATTAGGTATGCTTTCTTAGATGTTCTACCTTAGGTTTTCCAATTAAGTTTAACCATGTGTCTGAATTGACCAATGAGTCAAGTTGAATTTAATTGTCCTTAAGGTAAGATAACACTTTTTGTGCGGCATTGATCAAATATAGCCACATGCCACATGGTTTTATTCAATTGAGGAATATATATATAAGGTATTGTAACTAAGTTTTGCCCATCTACATATATTAGTTCAACAATTAAAGCATCCCTCATCATATAGTAAGCATGTTAAAGGCAATGCAATGACATTCAAGAATTTGAGACCAAGCAACCTGAGCTGTAAGAGCCGCACTGTCATACTTGTCAGACAAGATTTCAGCTTCATCTACACCTCTGAGTAATACTTGAAGTTGCGCAATTAGCTCAGACAATCGCCCGCTTTTCAAAACAACCGAAACAGTCCAACCTAAATCACGAAACACATTACAAAACCAAAAAATAAAAATAAAGCATTTCCAGTACTAGCAATAATAAGAGATAATCTGCTTTGCTGTGTCAAATGTAAGAGTCATAACCGATTCTAGCATTAGAACGGTGATTTGTTTTGAATCGTTTTGCATATTTGCTATCTAGTAAGTTTCGTATCTTTACCAGCTTAGATTGAGTGGTAGACTACAAATAAGAAAGAGCTAGCTTCTAACTTTAGTAGGTTAGTTGTGGTCTATGACAATCAAAAGGTGAATGTAATGCATCTTTGTTTACTTTTATTAGGTGATAGGATTTTGATTTTATTGCCTCGTCTCTTTTGTTTTGGATTATAGTTTAGGAAGTTATCTTTCATGATTATAAAGCTTCCGATCAATTGCAAAAGTATGCAAGAAGCAAAGAGTGGCTCAACTGGGTGTTTCCAACAGAGAAATCCCCTCTCTCCCGTTGTAACTATCAAAAAGAAGAGAAGTGTGGTGTGAAATGTTTTTAAGTATCAACGTAAAACTTCTCTTTCATTCATCGAGAATTGTGGGTTTTTCTAGAGTGTGGTGAGATTGATTGTTACAAAAGATTTTATTTTGACAAAAATTCGGCAACAAAAAATGCACCATATATCATATACACAATTGAACAGCATATATGAAAACAAGAAGAAGGAAACTAATTACAGCATGAATAATAATGAAAACCTGGAAACTGAATTACAGCCAGCAAATAAAAATAAAAGTCAATATGGGTCTAAACTAAAAAAAAAAACCCAGAACAAAACAAATTAAGATTGAAACCCAGAACAGAACCCAGTAACCAAAGAAAAAAATGAAAAGGATGGGTTTGACCTGCTCCGGCGAGAACAAGAACCTTGGAGGTTGAAATCCCAGCCTGTAAGGCCATCTTGCCTGGTCTGTCTGAACAAGAAGAAGAAGGAACAATTAATTAGTATTTGGATTGACCAACCTACCCAAACTAAACAGCCAGCCCTCCCCTCATGCTTTTCGACTTCGATCCTGCTAGGCTGCCACCGTGTTTGTTACGATTTACATTTACCAAGGGATAATTGCTTTTTTTTTTCTTCAATTCTTTTCTCAGACCACTACCACTAAACCCTACCACTCGCTATAATTTATAAGTTTTTGTTATAATTTTGTTTCTGGTTAATTTTTTTTAACCTTTATTTTATGTTACTTTTTTCAATTTATAAATCATAAAATAGAATAATAATAATAATAATAATTTACATGAAAATAAGATAAAAATGTAGAGAGGATTCCAGTGATAATCCAGTGCAATTACTTTCTTTGTAATGTCATATGTTTGTGGTGCCAAACTCACATCTCCCTTCTTTATTATCCACCTATCTAAGAAAAATATGTAAGGCTTTTCAACTGTTACATTATATTCGCATTGGAATCTTGTTTATTTATGCTAGCCTCTGAGCATGCGCGTGAGAAACTCTTTTATTTTTTGGGTAAATATTAATAATTTGCATTTACTATAATTTGAGATTTCTACTTTTTCCAATCACAAAAAACTTAAGGGTGGAATGAAATTTAAAAAAAAAAAATTTGAAAAAAAAGGAGGACAAAAGAAGATCTTGATGAAGTAAAAAAAAAAAAAAATGAATACATGGGGGTGAGTTTTGTAGACTGGAAGAGTTTTAAAACTAACAAAAGAGTAATCCTATTTTGTAGGAAGTTAGTGAGTAGAAGTATAAATTTATATCAACGTAAAAGTAGGAGTTTATTAGAAGCAATAAGACATTTTAACGTAAAAGTAGGAATTTATTATTTTTGTAAATTTATTATTTTAACCCCATTTTTAAGTTTTAGGTAGGAGTATTTTTAAGAAAAAAAAATAATAACTAATTTTCTTTTTCCAATTTACTATTTTAACCTCATTTTTAAGTTGTTGGTTAATTACTTTAGGAGTATTTTTGACAGGAAAAAAAATAATAACTAACTTTCTGAATCCTCTTAATATGTACAGATAATTAAAAGATGAAAAAATTGATTTATTAATACAATATTAGAAAAGAAATTTTAAGATATACCTAAATAAGAAAAAAAAAAGCATAATTTAGTTCTAGTGCAATCAAATAAAGAGAAATTATAGAGTCCTCTAGTGGACCACGTCACTTGTCTACCATTCCACTAAAAAACTTCAACTTGTTTAAAATTGCTGAGTTAGTAATTAATTTCTATTTAAAAAAATTTTCTAACTAACAATTTTAAACAAGTGGCAGTTTTTTAGTGGATTGGTAGACCACATCACTTGTCCACCATGTGAATTTTATAATTTCTCTCAAATAAGGAGGAAAAATTTCATCAAAAAATAATAATATGGAGGAAAAAAGAAACTTGAATTAATTTATATAAGAGTAACCTCTTTCACTCGCACTTTGAGCGTATTTAGAGAATTTGGCTTTTTTACATGATTTTAAATTTAAGAATTTTATTTTATTAAAGAATTTAAGAATATTTAAGAATAAGATGGAAATTAAACGTTAATATTAAGAGAGGGAGAGAGAGATTTTGACTCTATTTTAACTCTTATGATATACTATTATATTTTTTATATTTTGAAAGATAGAATATTGATGGGACACCAAAATTACATCTATGGTCCGTCCAGAGGGGTCGTCCATCGTGAACTGTTAGCCAAACGACCAGACCATCTCTTATTCGTCTAGAGCTCTCGTCTTTGAGAAGTTGACCAATTGAATAAACCTCATAACCAAGTCGAAAGAGTCATCCATATGCGAAGTGGATGGACGACCAAACAACAGCATGGCAAAGGGTCGTCCATAGACATTACACATGGACGACCGCGCAACACTTAGACATATTCTGGAACGGGTAACCAACCCATGTTCATCGCCAGCAATTTCTCTTAAGTATGTAACTTCCATCAGCGGTTACCGCTTCTATAGCCGTTGGGGAAGTTATCTCCGTGAAACCAGTTATTCCATAAATCTTGGGGAGGTTACTAAACCAACTGTCCCAAGATTCCCTATATAAAGGACCGGTCTGAAACAGGCAAAGGTATGAGAAAAATTCTGAGAAATTACTCCCGAAAAGTTGAAACTACATTTTTCTTTGTTAGAAAACTAACTTTACCATTGGAGGGTACTTGGTCGGTCCACGCCGGTCACCCTTTAACTGTTTCTTCTTTTCAGGCCTTCGCTACCGCCGTAGCCCACCGAAGCCGAAGTGTTCAACCAACTGATTTAACACCTCATCAGTTGGCGTCGTCTGTGGGAAGCGTAAGTTGTTTTACGATTTGACTTTCTGCAACAAAAGGTTGAATGGTTCGGACTAAGTCGAGGGCTACAAGCCCAGGCCATCAGGGAAGCAGAGACGCTTCAAGCAACCCCCATCGCGATCGCCAATCAGCGCCTGTCATGCAGTCGCCTTCCATCCAACATATAAAATCCATGGCGGCCGCAATGGCGGAGTTAACTCGCCAGAATCAAGAATTGACTAGGGAGATGGAGAGGCAACGCCGTGAAGGACATGCTGAAAGACAATCCCAAAGTCAGGAAGACAGAGGAGGAAATGCTGAGCTCGAGGCTCAGTCAAGAGGCACCACTTCGCGAAGGGTGCCACATTTGGAGAAGGAAATGGATCAGATGAGGAAGGTTATGGACGAGATGAAGGAAAACATGAGAAGGGCAAATCCCGTTGAGGATTTGGTTCACCGAACAGATTCCCCTTTCACGGCTTCCATCAATGGGCATCCCTTGCCTCCGAAGTTCAAAATGCCTTCCTTGGATTCATATGATGGAGCACGTGATCCTTTTGATCATATTGCTACTTTCAAGACAACAATGCATCTCCAAGGAGTTCCAGACGAGATTATGTGCAAAGCCTTCCCTACCACCCTCAAGGGACCAGCGCGAGTATGGTTTAGCAAAATACCCCCAAATTCCGTAAGTTCTTTCGAGGAGTTAAGCAAATTATTTGTCAATAATTTCATTGGAGGACAGAGACACAAACGTTCTTCGTCCAGTTTGCTGACCATAGAGCAAGGAGAGAATGAAAGCCTACGTTCCTTCATCACACGCTTCAACAGGGAAGCCCTGACAGTAGACGAGGTGGACGACAAACTACTATTGGCAGCCTTCCACAATGGAGTTAACTCGGACTTATTCATTCACAAGTTGTATGAGAAAGAGCCCCAATCCATGGCTGAACTCGTCCATTCAGCCCAAAACTTTATGAACGCGGAAGACGCCATCATAGCTAAAAAGAGGAAGAGAGCTGAAAGAATGGAAGTCAACCTCCCGCGTCACTCTAATCAAGGGCCTCGTCCAAAGAAGGGACGAACGGAAGACAAGAAGGATCGAGACAGGGATAGCAGGAAGGCAGGCCCATCAGCAAGGAGTCAAAATTACACACCATTAAATGCCCCACTCGATCAAGTGCTCATGCAGATCAAGGATGATCCTTCCTTGAATTGGCCAGAAAAGATGAAGGGTGATCCTAACAAGCGCAATAAGAATAAGTATTGTCGCTTCCATAGGGATCATGGCCATGACACGGACGAGTGTTATGACTTGAAGCAGCAGATTGAGAATCTCATTAGACAAGGAAAGTTGAGGCATTTCGTTGGAAGGGATCATAAAGATGAAAAACTGAAAGCGAAAATGGAAGAGTCATCACGACCCCCACTTGGAGAAATAAGGGTTATCATCGGTGGGGCATCGACAGGACAATCTTCCAAGGCAAAGAAGATGTACCTCAAAGCAGTGCAAAATGTCCAACACTCTGGACGACCCCCAGGGACGAAGGGGACAGACGAGCCAACCATTTCTTTCACAGATGAGGAAGCTGAAAGAATTCATCATCCACATGACGATGCCATAGTTATTACCCTACTTATAGCAGATTACAGAACCAGGAGGGTGTTGGTGGATAATGGAAGTTCAGCAGATATATTGTATTATCCTGCCTTTCAGTAGATGAGGCTTGGACGAGATCAGCTTCGTCCAGCATGCTCGCCACTGATAGGATTTGGAGGAATGAAGGTGCAGCCCGTAGGTACCATTACCTTGCCTGTAGTGGTAGGGTCATACCCGCAGCAGATAACTAAGGAAGTAAATTTCCTTGTGGTGGATTGTTCATCCTCATATAATGCCATCATTGGAAGACCAACCTTGAACAGTTGGAAGGCGGTAACATCTACCTACCATCTATCAGTCAAATTCCCTACGAAGTGTGGAATTGGACAAGCACAAGGAGATCAGTTGGTGGCCAGGGAGTGTTATCTAGCCATGTTGGCTATGGACGAGCAGATGCAGACCATGAGTATAGAAGAAAGAAAAGTTGTTGCAGAACCGATTGAAGTATTGGAAGATGTTTTGTTACAAGAAAATGATCCAGAAAAATTCACTAGAATTGGAACAAGTATGAAGGAGAAGGTGAAAGGAGACCTCGTCCAGTTTCTAAAAAAGAATGCCGATGTTTTTGCATGGAGTCATGATGATATGCCTGGCATTGATCCAAGTGTAATCACTCATTGACTGAATGTGTCCCCTTCTTCTAAGCCTATTCGCCAAAAGAAAAGGGTGTTCGCCCCTGAACGAGAGAAGGCTATCAAGGAAGAGGTTCAAAAACTAACCACAACACAGTTCATCCGGGAAGTCTATTACCCGGATTGGTTGGCAAATGTAGTGATGGTAAAAAAAGCAAACGGCAAGTGGAGGATGTGCGTTGACTTCACTGACTTGAACAAAGCTTGCCCTAAGGATAGTTATCCCTTGCCTCGTATTGACCAACTGGTTGATTCTACGGCTGGCCATCAACTTTTGAGCTTCATGGACGCCTTCTCTGGATATAATCAGATAAAGATGGATGAGGCAGATCAGGAAAAGACATCCTTTATTACAAGTCAAGGTTTGTTTTGTTACAAGGTAATGCCCTTCGGTCTGAAAAATGCAGGGGCAACTTACCAAAGGTTGGTGAATCATATGTTTCGTCCACAGATAGGACGGAATGTAGAGGTATATGTGGATGACATGCTTGTGAAGAGCTTAGATGAGGGAAGCCACTTAGATGATCTTCAGGAAACTTTTGAAACACTTAGGCGGTACAAGATGAAGCTGAACCCAAGTAAATGCGCATTCGGAGTATCGTCAGGAAAGTTCCTAGAATTCATGGTTTCAGAGAGAGGAATTGAGGCAAATCCAGACAAGATCCAAGCCATACTGAACATGGAACCACCGAAAAACATCAAGGAAGTCCAATCCTTAACTGGACGAGTTGCAGCTTTGAACAGGTTTGTCTCAAAAGCCACTGATAAGTGTTTGCCCTTTTTTAAGATTCTCAGGAAGGCGTTTGAGTGGACGGACGAGTGCCAAAGGGCCTTCCAGGACCTAAAGCACTATCTCACTACGGCTCCATTGCTAAGTCCGTCCGTGCTAGGAGAAGAATTATATCTGTACTTAGCAGTGTCCCCACATGCCGTAAGCTCAGCATTAATCAGGGAGGAAGAAAAGGTGCAAAAGCCTGTGTATTATACTAACCGGGCATTGAGAGGAGCGGAAGGAAGGTACCCATTGATAGAGAAGTTAGCCTTCGCGCTAATAACAGTTTCCAGGAAGTTAAGACACTACTTCCAAGGTCATGTCGTCATAGTCATGACTGATCATCCACTTAAGAAGGCAATGAACAAACTTGAAGCCGCAGGACGATTGATCCAATGGGCAGTTGAGCTCAGTGAATTTGATATTCGGTACCAACCGAGGAATGTAATAAAAGCACAAGCCCTGGCAGATTTCATTGCAGAATTCACTCTAAGTTATGAGGACTTAGATGAGAAAGAAGACAGTAAGAAATGGGTTGTCCATGTAGACGGGTCATCTACACTGTATACAGGAGGTATAGGAGTTGTTTTGCAGTCACCAGAAGGAGATAAATTGAAGTACAAAGCTTGCCTGCAGTATCAGACAACTAACAATGAAGTGGAGTATGAAGCCCTTCTTAAAGGGTTAGAGTTGGCTAGATCTGTAGAAGCAAGCTCAGTACTCGTTCTGGGAGACTCACAGTTGGTCATAGGCCAAGTAAATGGAACATGTGAAGCCAAGGAAGACAGAATGAAGAAATATTTAAGGAAGGTGTTACGCCTTGTGAAGAAATTCAGGAAAGCTAATTTTGTTCAAATCCCGAGGGAAGAGAACGTGGAAGCAGACACTCTAGCGAAGGAAGCCTCCGCTAATGAAGCAATGGACAAGTTAGATGAAATACGATACATGCCAAGTATAGACCTTCCAGAAATGTTGCAAATAGAAGGAGAAGAGAATTGGATGACTCCGATAGTCTCATATTTGAAGGACGGAAGGCTTCTAGAAGGGAAGGACGAAGCCAGGAAGCTCAGAGTTAAATCAGCCAGATATATCCTTATGGACGAGGTGTTGTACAAAAGAGGTTTTTCACAGCCATACCTGAGATGTTTAGCTTCGGACGAGGCAAATTACATGCTGAGAGAAGTTCATGAAGGAGCGTGTGGAAACCACTCAGGAGCTAGATCACTCGTCCACAAGGTCATTCGTGCAGGGTACTACTGGCTAACCGTCCAAGCTGATGCTAAAGCATATGTTAAGGTATGTGACCAATGTCAACGTTTCAGTAACATTCCTAGACAGCCTTCAGAATACCTCACCCCAATGATGGCCCCTTGGCCTTTTGCACAGTGGGGTTTGGATATTTTAGGCCCCTTTCCAACTGGAACCAGACAGATGAAATTCTTGGTAGTTGGCATAGATTATTTCACTAAATTGATGGAAGCTGAACCCTTAGTGAAAATTACACAACAAAATGTCAAAAACTTCGTCTGGAAGGACATAATATGCAGATTTGGGGTACCAAGAGTGCTAGTATCTGACAATGGACGACAATTTGACAACACCCCCTTCAGAGAATTTTGTGATCAACTTGGAATCAAGAATCATTACTCCTCACCCTCCCACCCACAAGCTAACGGACAAGCAGAAGTAGCAAACCGATCCTTGTTGAAAATCATCAAGACTCGGCTTGAAGGGGCAAAGGGAGTATGGCCAGATGAATTACCAGGTGTTTTGTGGGCTTACAGAACAACGACAAGGACTCCCACAGGAGAGACTCCTTTCAAACTGGCTTATGGGAGTGAAGCAGTCATACCAGCAGAGGTACATA
This sequence comes from Quercus glauca, assembly GCA_023736055.1. NCBI lineage: Eukaryota > Viridiplantae > Streptophyta > Magnoliopsida > Fagales > Fagaceae > Quercus > Quercus glauca. Next base: position 37,192,217 of record CM043322.1, read on the forward strand.
TGGCCAACCATAGGGTGATGAAGTACCAAGACGAGGAAAACAACGAGCAGCTTCGTCTTAACCTTGATCTTATAGACGAGGTAAGGATGGACGCGGAGCAAAGAACTGCAAGGTACAAAAATCTCATGGCAAGACAACACGATGCCATGGTGAAACCCAGGCGCTTCAGCATTGGAGATCTCGTCCTTAAAAGGATCTCTTTGGCAACCAAAAATCCGGCCCATGGGAAGCTAGGACCAAACTGGGAAGGACCTTACAGAGTTATCAACTCCAAGAGACAAGGATCCTACAATTTGGAAGCCTTGGATGGACGAAAGTTAGAGCACCCGTGAAATGTTGAACACCTAAGGAAATACTATCAATGAAGGGTGGTCAAGGACGAGCCCTGACATGGATGAGAACCTTGGACGTTTGAAGTAATGCTTAATATTATCTTCTAGTATTTGCTTATTACTAGTGTTTTGTGCAAATATGTTATGTTACTCATGGACGAAATTATGTTGTATTATGTGTTTTTAATTCCCTAAAAGCACAAGCTCTTAAGCATGTGCCATGATTGTGGACGAATGATTACATAGTATGGATTTCTAAATATACATATGGTGTGTTTTAAATATGTATAATTATATGGGAATCATTCATTTTCTATGATTCAAAATGATCCACGGAAGGCGAAAAGTCAAGGACGAGTAAAATCCTTGGACGCAAGGAAGTTCGTCCAAAAGCTTTCCTTTAGATAAGGATAAAGCAAGAAAAATAATCAAGGTATGTCCGTCTAAGCTCAAGACGAGACAAACCTAAATTGTAATCGTCTACGTCGTGGACGAACAAATGTGCGTGTAAAAACACCACAGCCCCATAGACGAACCTAACCAACTCAACAATCCAGCCTATGGACGAGCATTAGTTGGGAAATTTTTATTAAGGACGAATAAACAGTCGTCCAATGAGCAACAATTGAATCTGGTGAAAAGACGTCATTCATGGACGAACATTACAAATGATGTTATTATAACACGAAGGAGCTCGTCCATATGTTAAAGACGAGGTAAAGCCTTAGTAAAAGGGAAAATCCTACAACCATAAAAATGGTATGGACGACATGGATGAAGCTTGATCACAAAAGCTTAAAGAATATTCAAACACAATGAACAGTGAAAAGGAAAAGCATTCATACATTCATAAAATTTAAAGGGTAGACGACTACCGTCCAAAAACCCTTGAGTATATTGCTTTTTCATAAAACTCGTCCATAAACTTGGACGAGGAAATTGTACTCGAATAAATTTAAATTAAAAAAAAAAGGAGAAATAAGTAAAAACCCAAAACATTGGGCACTACTAAATAAAATTAAAATACAAAGCCTTTTAAAAAGAAAGATGTTATCATTCTTGACCACTGGGAGCATTCTTTGGATTGTCTTGTGTCACTTCGTTGTTGGCATCGTCCACCACATTGACGTCCTCAGAACTCGTCCCTAGCACTGAGCTCTCCGTTGCAAGAGGAAGCTTGAAAGAATCGAAGTTGAGGTCAGGGAAGGCTTCTTTGGCATCAGCACGGAAGTCCTCATATCCAGCAGCAAAATGACTGTCTAGACGATTCTTGTACTCGTCAGACTTCTTGAAAGCTGATATGGCTTCTTCACGTGCCTTCTCCAAAGACGAAGTAAGCCCTGAAACTTGTCCCTCCAAATATGTGACGCGGGTATCTTTTTCAATAGTGTCCGCCTTGAGTTCCTCAACTTCGTCCTTCAGCTTCGTCTCAACCCCTAACAAACGGTTGACCTCGTCCATCAGCCTGATCCCTTCCCCCTTCTTCAGCAAGATTTCCTTACTCAGCTCCTCAGTCTTCTCCTTTGCCGTCTTAGCCTCCTCAGCAAGTTCCTTCACTTGGCATGTCGCTGTGTAAAACTTTGACATAGCCTGTACATAGACGAAGGAAAGTTAGAAAATTCTACTCTCTTGAAAAACTCTTTAAAAACATTCAAAGACGAATGAGTTACATACCTTGAAGAGATCATGGATACTAGAGCGTTCAAATTCTTTCACTGACATGTTGTAGCATTCATTAACTTCATTGTCAGTGACGATCCCTTTGAACGTCCTCCATGCGTAACCCTCGTCCAGCACCAAGTTGGAATGACGATTGGACGGCTCTGACGAGTGAGGCTTCCTTGGAGTCTTAGTTGGAGGGGGAGTAGGATCAGTCTGAACAGGATGAACTATTTGGACGGGCTCCACAATGGCAGGAGACTCGTCCAGGTTCACCGTCGGGGTGAACTTGGGGACTTTGGGAAGGGAGGTTTGAGTAATCTTTGGCTTCTTAGGACCTCGACGACTAGGAAGGTCGTCCAGGTCCACAGCACTTGAAATTTTCTTAGATTTCCTCTTCCCAGTTTGGACGCCCCCTTTCTGGACGACTGGAGGCACAGAAGCTCTCTCGTCCCCACTAAGTATTGTCTTGTCTCTATTTTCTCTCATTGTGATTATTCCTGTGACGAGGAAAATCAGTTAAAAAAAAAAAAAGAGAAAAGGAAGAACAGAAAGAAGTAAAAAGGGATGGACGACACTTACTTCGTCTAGTGGTTTCCTCGTGACCAAGGTTCTCAGCAGTGGGTTCTGGACCAAGTCCCCAGGTAGCTAAGCTGCTGAAGGTCACTAGCTCGTGAAAACTCCTTCTAGGGAAGGCACGAACTTTGTCTATTCTATCTAGAACAGACCTGTCCAAACGTGGACGAGTAACAGCTGCACCAATAAAAAAAAAAAAAAAGAGATGGTTAGACGATTGAAAGTTGAGAAAAAGTGCAAGGAATAAAAGAAATGACATAGAAAGAAAACATACCCTCAGGACGAAGGCGACCTATGGGGCTGGTAAAAGGAGGGAATGGGGCATTACTAACTTCAGTTGGGTCCCCAGCCCAGTTTCCAGAAATGATAAAAAATTCTTGTTTCCAGAGCCTATCGGACGAGCTACGGCCCGTTATTAAACTATAGTGTGAGCCTTTGGACGAGAATTGGTAGAAACCAGCAGATTTCTTTATTTCTGAGGGCTTATAACAATAAAGGAACTCGTCCACCGTTAAAGGATAGTTCCCTTCTAATGCCTCACACCATAACACTTGCATAGCAACTATCGTCCTCCAACCATTAGGATTAAGTTGGTTGGGACCAATACCTAACCTATGAAGGAGACCTCTACAAAACGAATTAAGGGGGAACCTAAGACCAGCTAAAAGATAAGATGAATACACTCCCAAACCAGAAGAAGGTGAACAACACCACTCTCCTTCCCTGGGCAGACGAGGTTCAAACTCAATAGGGATTTGGTATCTATCTACTAAGGTTTTTAACTTAGGGGCGTCTAAGGTGGACGTTACCTCGGGTGCACAACTATAGATAACATTTTCCTCTTCTTCCTCCTCCTCGTCCTGAGAAGGGCTGGGTGGCACTCTGGACGAACTAGCTCCTGTTCCAGAGGCCATCCTACGTTGCATCTCTTGAAATTCTTCTAAAGAAATGCCAGGAACTCCAGGCGAGTACTGCTCGTCCGAAGAACTACTACTAAAACTAGTACTACCCTCATCACTCTCATAACTCCCAGATGAGACGTCCTGATACTCGTCTATTTCTCTCTCTATACTACTAGACGAAGACATAACTAAAGGAAAGATGAAAACGAAAACCTAAAGAGAAGAGTAAGTACCTGAGAACTAGGACGAATGTTAGACGAGGGTCTTGGACGAGAGAGCAGAAGGAAGTTTATGATGAGGTGAAGGGCAAGAAAGAGAATGTGCTTATTTATAGGGCCCAGGAGTAGGGTCAGCGAAGCGACATCATCCACTAAGAAAATGACACGTGGCAATCGCATTGGGAAATGCAATCGATTTAACTGCTCAACGTATTAAACCACGACACGTGGCTGTATAAAAGGGATAAAATCCCTATAATATCCCTAGACGACACCCTGGACAAGGGGGCAACTGATGGGACACCAAAATTACATCTATGGTCCGTCCAGAGGGGTCGTCCATCGTGAACTGTTAGCTAAACGACCAGACCATCTCTTATTCGTCTAGAGCTCTCGTCCTTGAGAAGTTGACCAATTGAATAAACCTCATAACCAAGTCGAAAGAGTCGTCCATATGCGAAGTGGATGGACGACCAAACAACAGCATGGCAAAGGGTCGTCCATAGACATTACACATGGACGACCGCGCAACACTTAGACATATTCTAGAACGGGTAACCAACCCGTGTTCATCGCCAGCAATTTCTCTTAAGTATGTAACTTCCATCAGCGGTTACCGCTTCTATAGCCGTTGGGGAAGTTATCTCCGTGAAACCAGTTATTCCATAAATCTTGGGGAGGTTACTAAACCAACTGTCCCAAGATTCCCTATATAAAGGACCGGTCTGAAACAGGCAAAGGTATGAGAAAAATTCTGAGAAATTACTCCCGAAAAGTTGGAACTACATTTTTCTTTGTTAGAAAACTAACTTTACCATCGGAGGGTACTTGGCCGGTCCACCCCGGTCACCCTTTAACTGTTTCTTCTTTTCAGGCCTTCGCTACCGCCGTAGCCCACCGAAGCCAAAGTGTTCAACCAACTGATTTAACACCTCATCAAATATAATCTTTCTTTTATTAACTTTTAAGAGTTTTTTATTTTATTTTATGCCATGTTAAAAATAGTTACAGTTTTTTATTTTATTTTATGCCATGTTAAAAATAGTTACAAGAATATAAAGCAAATACCAAGAAAGTATTTACAAAAAATGGCTGGGTGAACCCAGCAGTAGTGTGGGTAGGGTATTTAGAGGCAATGCAGGCCCTTTCTTAAAATTGGACACAATACTTGCTGTCTAAGGTAATGCAGGTCATTCATCGTCACTGGTTCATGCCACTGAGGTCTTCTTCTTGGATACTAGATGATGGGTAATCAAAAAGTGTTTATGGTCCATATGAGTCGTCCACAAGAAGAAAGTTCATCCAAGATAATAGTCTGGAAGGAAAAGGGAAAAATGGTAATAACAAGGAGAAAGGTCGTCCAAGAAAGATAGATAGTCTACGCAACAAAAACTATAGACGACCAATGAACACTTAGTAAATTCTAAGGTGTTCTCTGCAAACCAAGAACGGTTGCACCACGATCCACTATTCCAAAATGTGGGGTGAATTCTCCGAAATTCGCTCCACTCTCCCCACTTAGTCCACACATCTCCCACGATGTTATTGGCACCTAACAAGTAGACCCACTCCAAACTCTCTATAAAATTGACTAAGTCTCACCAAACCAAGGGATGTTCTACTATTCATCCATTCACTATACTTGAGTCTTAAAGCGAAATTTGACTTAACCATCGAAAGGTCCTTGACCGGTTCACCCTGATCACCTTCGATAGTCTCTTTCTTTCTTTTTAGGTCATACATTTGTCGTTGAAGTTCGGAGCACACAGCTTACTGATTTCACACATCATCACTTGATATGCTCCATATTTGTATGCTCAATCAAAAAAAATGACATGTTGATAGCCTAGCTCCGTAGCTTTCAAAATGGCTTCCACTAACGCTTCCTGGCTTGCCATAAACATAGTACTAGCACCGCTACTATGATAAGCTTCAAATTAAAGATGGTTGTTACTTGTTACTACCCTGTCTTTTGCTACAAAAGCATATCCACACCTTTTGGTCCTCTGGTGTCTAGCTCCAGCTATCTAAATAATCACATGCCAATGAGTGTGGCAACTGTTGCCTTCTTTTCTCTATTTTGGTTAGAATTTTGCTCTTTGTAATATATAGACTTCTTGGTACCTGCAAATAAGATTATGGGATGTGAGAATAATTTCATAAGGATTTGGAATCTTCCTCTCATAGATGACCTGGTTCCTATTAAGTCCAGAATGTCCAAAGAGTGGTGAAAACAATTTGCAAATAGCACACATTACTTTATCCTAAATATTTGTTTTCTAAATATACAATTAGCTAGCCAAATCCTTAATGAGCAATGGTTAAAATTCGAGGTTCTTATTGAAAGAGTAGATCCCAACCAACCAGCTTTGGCTAATGAGCGAAAAAAGAGATGTGAGATGGATTCATTCATCCTCCACTGAGCAAAGAGGACAAATGTTGGTAGCTTGGATTCCTCTATCAGGGAGGCATTCATGTAGAATCCTCCATACCAATGTAATGATTTTGGTAGGTAACTACTTTCCAAATCAAATTCCAGACTTTCGCAAGAATGTCTGAGTTCCTGTTCTCCTGAGGGTTACCTTGTAAACTATTCCTAAACAAAAGATCATAAGCTTGCTTGACTTGGTACTCTCCCAAAGTAGAGTGCATCCATAAAAACCTATCTTGTGTCCATCATTAGTTTTAGGCAGGGGAGTTGCAAGAATTTCAGCACTCAACTCTACTCTACTCTCTACTCTCTACTCTCTACTCTCCTTCTCTCCCCTTCATCCAATCCGGCCATAAGGTCTGATTAGAACCTAATTTTCGTCCAACTCTCCTCTGCTCTCCTCCCTTCATTCCATCCAATCAAACCAAACTAACTAATAAGAAAGAAGTGAAGTGAAGCCATGACAAGATACGAAACCCGATCAAAAGAGTGAGAAATAGCAAAAGCGCACCACCATTACAAAAACTATACACTATTATATATATATTTGCAACGACCCATCGTTTGGTAGCTAACAACTTTTGTTCGTTTATATTGGGCTTTAGTGTAAAAGGTCTTTTAACTTGTTTCCTTGTACACGTACTATCCATGTGTATGTGACAACAAGGTTCCACTAAAATTTTCAGTGATTAATGCTAGGATTTGAGTAATTTTACTAATGTATGCCTTTAATGCTAAAGCTAATGATAATGGGTCACAAAACAATAGGTGTAAAATTCAACAGTGAAATTTGACGACAAGGAAAGTAATTATAGACTTATAATATGAATAATAATAACAACAATAATAATATTGTTGATAATGAAAACCTGGAAATTGAATTATAACTGACAAAGAGAAAACAAAGGTGAATAACATTATATTGTCTAAAATAAGGGTATGTTTGGTTGTGATGAAAAAATGGGAGTGGAAAATAGGAAAGAAAATGGGTGGGAGGTGGAGGGAGAGAAAAATGACGAGGCCTGACTGTTTTCTCTCCGGCCACGCCAAAACTCAATTTCCCCACCGACAACGTGTTTGTTGTTTTGCCTTTTTTTAAGGTGCTATTTGTTCCTCTTTTTTCTTTTCATCAATTTTGGTTTTTTGTGTTTCTAGGCGTTATTTGTTTTTTTCCCCCTTTTTTTTTAATGAAGTGCATATATATATATATATATATTATGGGAGTCGACAATTTTCTCCCCGAGCCCCTAAAACTCTATCTTGCCAAATTGGGAGAAAACAGAGTGGAAAACAAGCTTTACATTTTTAGACAAAATTACTCCCAAGTCTAGGAATGGCAACGGGGTGGGTTTCTTATTCCCCACCCCATTCTAGCGGGTGCCCACGGGTACCCATCCCACCACACCCAATTTTATATATATATATATATATATAAATTATTAAAAGTATATTTTAAATGCATTAAATTAAAACTCATAAATCATTTATAAAAAAAAAAAAAAAAAAAAAAAGTTCTAACATTACAAAACATTCTCAAAGCATAACAATACAACAATTCAAGTAATAAAAAATACTAAGACAATTCGAACATAGTTATACAACAATTAAAAAAAATAAAAATAGCATAAATTTTAAAACATAAAAGTATAAATTCAATAATACAATATAAAAAAAATCATAAATTTAAAGTTAAAATTCTAAAACACATTTTGATAACTTATAAAAAACCAATAAAAATATTTTTTAATTATTTAAATATAAATAGGGTGGGTGCTGGAGAAAATGTTAACCCCCATCCCCATCCCATTTGTTATACGGGGCAGGTAAAAGTAAAAATTAAAACTCATCAATTAAGGACAGGTGAGACACGTATTCGCAGATATGGGTTTAAACATTTTTGAACATCCATTAAGGCCGAGTAACATTCATTTTGAACATTTTTCCTTCTTTCCTTTTTTGTCTTTTTCTTATCTTGTCTCATTTATTTCTCTCTAACTTTTGTTTTTTGGATGCTCATTTGTCTCTTTTCTCATCACCACTTTCATTAGTTTTTTTTTTTTTCTTAATTAAAAAAATTTGGGTTCTTAAACTTCTTCTGTGTGTGTGTTTTTTTTTTAAATGAAGTGTCCATTTGTACACAATTTTTCAATAAAAATATAATGTGTAACTTTTTATATTATCTAATAATGACATAATAGTTAATTTAAACTTTATTTTCTATCATCTCATTTTTCTTCTTAACCAAACAAATGTACAAAATACTTGGGGTCTATGGGGGAAAGGGTTTGAGCTGCGGAGTTAGCAATATGTTGTAATTATCTCTTAAAAAAAATGTGTGTTTTATGTCTCTATTTTTCATCCTCCCAAATTGCATATGAGATAAATTTTTTTTAAGGCTAAAATGCAAAATTGAGAGTCATTTGGGTAAATATTGCTTTTTTTTAAACTAATTTGCGTTATAGTTACTGTTAGGAGTTATTTAGCAATCTAAGGAGAGAGAATGAATTTCGGCAACACTGTTGCCGAAAGTCAAGAAAAAGTTGGAGAGAGAATCAAAAAAGTGAGGAGAGAGAAAAACATGAATTACGGCAATGGTATTGCCGTAATTCCTCTGCCCAATCTGCCCGGGCTTATGCGTGTGAGAAGTGGCTTGTGCGTGTGAGGAGTGCCCCAAAAAAAAATCCCACAATTTCGGCAATACCATTGCCGAAATTGTGGGAAATTTTTTTTTTTTTTTTAAATTTGTGGCAATGGTATTTCGGCAATACCATTGCCACATTTGTGAGGAAATTTTTTTTTTTTTTTTTTTTTATTTGTGGCAATGGTATTTCGGCAATACCATTGCCACATTTGTGGGGAAATTTTTTTTTTTTTTTTTAATTTGTGGCAATGGTATTTCGGCAATACCATTGCCACATTTGTGGGGAAATTTTTTTTTTTTTTTATTTAATTTGTGGCAATGGTATTTCGGCAATACCATTGCCACATTTGTGGGGAAAATTTTTTTTTTTTTTTTTTTAATTTGTGGCAATGGTATTTCGGCAATACCATTGCCACATTTGTGGGGAAAATTTTTTTTTTTTTTTTTTTTTTTTGGCAATGGTATTTTGGCAATACCATTGCCACAATTGTGAGGGAAAATTTTTTTTTTATTCGTGGCAATGGTATTTCGGCAATACCATTGCCACATTTGTGGGGAAAAATTTTTTTTTTTTTTTTGAAATTTGTGGCAATGGTATTTCGGCAATACCATTGCCACATTTGTGGGGAAAATTTTTTTTTTTTTTTAAATTTGTGGCAATGGTATTTCGGCAATACCATTGCCACAATTGCGGAGGAAAAAAAAAATTTTTTATTTGTGGCAATGGTATTTCGGCAATATCATTGCCACATTTGTGGGGAAAATTTTTTTTTTTTTTTAATTTGTGGCAATGGTATTTCGGCAATACCATTGCCACATTTGTGGGGAAATTTTTTTTTTTTTTTTTAATTTGTGGCAATGGTATTTCGGCAATACCATTGCCACATTTGTGGAGAAATTTTTTTTTTTTTTTTTAATTTGTGGCAATGGTATTGTCGAAATTGTGGGAAAAAATCAATTTCGGCAGTGTCATTACCACAATTGGGAAAAAAAAAAAAAAATTTTTCCTCCAATTTTCGACAATGGCACTGCCACAATTGCCATAAGGAGCAACTTGATTCTTATTTTAAAATAGAGGATAGCATTATTTTTTTGACCGATATAATGTGTATGTTATGTTCTTTTCTTTATTGTAAAAGTACCAAATGAAACAAATAAGGATTGATTCAAGTACAATGAGTACATTGATTCTTATTTTAGAAAAAAGTATAAAGAAGAAAAAATGATTGATGTGCACATTGTAAATAAAAACAAAAAAAAAGTATATACATTCTTATAGAAGAAAAAAATAATTGATGTGCACGTTGTAAATAAAAACAAAAAAAGTACGTACATTCTTACAAAAGAAAAAAATAATTGATATGCACGTCGTAAATAAAAAAAAAGTACATAAATTCTTACAATAGGAAAGAAAAAAATGATTGATGTGCACGTTATAAACCAAAAAAGCAAAGAAAGTACATATGTTTTTACAATACGAAAGAACAAAAATGATTGATGTGCACGCTATAAACAAAAAAAAAGCAAAGAAAGTACATAGATTATTATGTGCACGTTGTAAACAAAAAAACAAAACTTCAATCAACCAATTGCCTCAACTTCTCATCTCATCTGATTCTTATTCTCTGCATCGAATATATTTTACTATTCATATCACACACGCCCAGATTTTCTTTTTTGTCTTCTTCACTTTTGTAATCTCTCTGAGAGATTCTTTTTTTTGTTTTCTTGACTGTTGTAATCTCTTTGAGAGATTCTTTTTTTGTTTCCTTCATTATTGTAATCTCTCAGGGAGTCTTTTTTGTCTAGGGAGTCAGTTTTGTCTTCTTCAATTTTGTAATAAAAGGTAAGTCAAGTGCAAGTGTCTTCTTCAGTTTTGTAAGTAGAAGCATCTTTTTATTTCTCCTCCTTCGCTGAAGAGTTGTATCTCCTCACATAGGATTGCAAATCCTCCGATTGTTCAGTTAATATTTTACTTTGCTTTAGGTGAACAGCTAAGAATTGTATGTTTTTTTGTTAATGTAAGTGTTTTTGCTTTGTTTATTAACTTACAGTTCTATAAATTAATAGATTTAGTATTATTGTATAAACATGTGCTTTGTAAATATTAGAAGCCAATACATTGTAAAATATTATGTATTATTGTAATTGTAGTTAATATTATTTGTATGCCTATGATTATGATTATTGTTGTTGTTGTTGTTATTCAAATTTTAGATTAATGAATTATTTTTTATGGTTATCTGATTGTGTTATTATTATTATTTTTTTTTTGCAAATATCACTCCATAATTCTCACTCTGTCAGTTGGTATCACAGTTGTGGTAAGCATCTCAACTCTCTAATTAAATTTGTATTTGTTAATTTTGAAATTATTTAATATTATTTATTGTTATTATTAGTACATGACCACAAAAATTGTAATAAATTGTATTATTGTGATCTTTTTATAATCAATATGTGTTTTGTTATTATCAATTATTACATCTATTTCTTGGAAAAAATATATTGCATAATATGTTTGTTGGTTTATAATAAAGATATGTATGTGTATTATTATTATTATTATTTACTACAAATGGAAGTTGCATGGTTTAACTCATTGTAGCATTTAATGTAGGATATATTTGAAATGGAGCAACAACAATATCACATCTCTAATGACGCAATGGAAGGCAATGTACGTTGCGAGATCCAAATTTATTAATGTCCTAATAATATCTACAATTATTCAATTTACATGAAAATAATTTCAACATTAGCAATATAACATTCTACATTTAAAAAAAAAAACAGTTTTCAACTTACGAGTGCGATCCCAATCGTTTGCACCCCTCCCGCAGTTAGGCGAGCGTATTATCCCATATTTACAGCAATGTAGACTATACCGTGTTACCCACTTACCATATATAGATATTGACTGGAGTCTTATCACTTCTTTGGTGGAGCAGTGGCATTCTGATACCCATACATTTCACCTACCTACTTGTGAAATGACGATCACTCTACAAGATATAGCAATCCTTACAGGATTGCCTATTGATGGGAAAGCAGTCTGCGGGCTCACTAATTTGGAATGGAAAATAGTTTGTCGTAATTTACTTGGGGTGACGCCACCTGCAACAGCATTGTCATATGGTAAACTTAAAATAACATGGGTAAGAGATACATTCTCAAACTTACCAGAGGGTGCCAATGCTATAATAACCCAACGATTTGCTAGGGCATACATGTTCCAGGTTTTGGGTTGCCTATTTGGAAATAAGAGCCAAAATAAATTGCATTGTTGTTTTCTCAATCTCTTACTCGACTTTGGTCAAGTTGGGGAATATAGCTGGGGTAGTGCCACACTTGCTTTCCTATATAAAGAGTTGTGTACTGCTTCTATTAAAAAAAGTACGGAGATTGCTGGTCCTGTTTACATATTACAATTATGGGCGTGGGAGCATCTTCCGTATTTGACCCCAATTCCAATAAATCCAAGAAATTTAAATGGCGATGAACCATACAGTTGCAGGTATAATATTTACTTTCTATTTCTATACAATATTGTATATTGTAGTGTTTATCCTTGATACTTCCAAACCCTAAAATCAGTGGCAATCATTAATTGTGTATAGGTGGGATACTAGGAGAACGTTTACTCACACACCAACGCATGTTCTGCGTGCGTACCGTTCTAATCACGACATACAATATACTGAACAGGTAATATATCACAATGCATCAATGGTTAATTTACTAGTTATACTATTAATTTTATTGATTATAACATAGTTATTGTAATTGGAATTGCAGGTTGTTTGGACACCATATGATAATTATTTGCATCCATGGTGTCTTGCAGAAAGACATATATGGACTACAACAGCGTCATTGCTATGCTTCCAAATTGTCGAGTATTACTATCCAGAAAGAGTCATGCGACAGTTTGGATTGTTGCAAAGATGTCCAAAATGGCCTACTGACAATTTGGATAAATCTATGCATTGTGTAAAGATGACAGGGAAGTCTAGTGTCAATTGGCTTACACAGCATGATCAATACTACCGGCTTTGGAACGCGCGCGCTGACCTTGTTGTTGGGGATGAGCATTTCGATGAAGGTGTGGACTACGCAACATGGTACCATGAAAATGGTCACCTATTCACAACACCAGAGGCGGTTGCCCATAAGTACCAGGTAATTATTTTAGCTTTTTCAATAATACAGCACTAATATTAGAACAAATTATACACAAACAAAATACTGCACTAATTTTGATAAAAAATTATTGTTTTAGCTTTTTCAATAATACTGCACTAATAAATTAAAATTTTTTTTTCTGTGGCAGCAAACTGAGATCAACAATATGTTAAATTTGGCTGTTGCAAACCAACAGAGGAATGATCTCACTGCACAGGAAGTCCTTACATCAATAGTAGAGAGCCTTACCCGAGTGAAGTTATCAATGGAAAACAGTATTTCCTCCATTCCTACTCAAAGGGTGACACACTTCGGGCGACAACAAAGGCACCAAAGAAGACGGTCGCAAACCCAAACTGAAACCGGACCGTCCACCTCTACACAATGCGCAAATGATGAATCTGGACCATCCACCTTTACACAACATAATATGTACAACTCTACCCAAGCAGGGCCGTCAACATTTGCCAGTAATGAGCCAACCACCTTTAGTGAGTATAATCCAATTAATGTCAACAACTACGACATGAATTTAAATGAACAGATAGGATTATCCACTTCCATAGGACAAGGATTTGAGGGTTTGTTTAGCTATGACCCTTATCCCCAACCTAATTCAACACCTTCCTCCTATCACCCATCACCACCTCCATCCTATACTAAGCAATACAATTCTGGCCAAGATAGCTAGTACAACTATAATTTCTGCATACCACAACCCTCCCAACCAGCCCCTTATGTACCTTCCCAACCAGCCCCTTATGTTGGTGATTTCTGCACGCCACCAAATACATGGGCATGTGCTCCAAACAGTGAGGAAGAGGCCTTCGTAATAGACTCTGAGGAAGATGCCTCAAATGAGGACAGTGGGGAAGATGCAGAAGATGCAGAAGAGATGGAGGTGTCTTCAGATAATGAAAGTGACGAAGGTGGTAATTATCAAACAGAGGCTGATATTAGAACGCAGCCGAGGCGCATGGGGAAAAGTCCTGTGCAAGCACGAAGGTACCCACAACGAATAAATAGGCATCCTCCATGTTATGGAACACAACAAAAACTTCATGTACCCCATCGTCGCAATGACTAATCAATGTAAAATGACTGTTTATTAAGAATATATTAAAGTATTATCGTTGTTTATGCAGCATTGTAGCAAAAAATATTATGCGTAGATAATATACATAGCACATTATACTACTAACCGTAAGACCTTTGTGAAAATGACAACGAAGTGGTACACGTTTTTTGGCATTTGAATTTAGTGTCCAATTAATCTAATCATACATCTATTTACTATAATTGTCCATTCCTAAAAATCCAACATAGAATCTATATGTGTAGCCACAACTGTAGACGCATAATAGCCCGAAAAAAAATAGTGGTCAAACTTGTATTTTTATGGTTGATCTTTTTTCCTTTGCATGATGGCTACTGTGGTGTACATTTCTATTTTTTTGACTGAATATGTCAGTGCATAAAAAAGTACGCATATTCTTGTTCATCATAATTTTTTTGACTGAACCAGTTTGGTTTATGTGTATGTCATGTTATTTCCTTTATTGTAAAATACCATATGAAACAAAAGTACAATGAGTACATAGAAGAAAAAAATGATTGATGTGCACGCTGTAAAAAAAAACAAAAAAACAGAAAAAGTACTTACATTCTTATAGAAGAAAAAAATGATTGATGTGCACGCCGTAAAAAATTATTGATGTGCGTCCACAATATTTTTACAACAAATCACAGGTATTTTTTTTGTTTATAGCGTGTACATCAATAATCATTTTTTTTCTTCCGTATTGTAAAAATCTATGTACTTTCTTTGCATTTTTTTATTTACAACGTGCACATCAATCATTTATTTCTTCTATAAGAATCTATGTACTTTTTTTTTACAGCATGCACATTAATCATGCACATCAATCATGCAGAGAATAAGAATAAGAATAAGAATAAGAATAAAAATAAGAATCATATATTCATGCAGAGAACATTCATGCAAAGACAAAAAAGGTACTCTGATGGAATTGAAGCTTTGTTTTTTTTTTTTTACTTTCTTTGCTTTTTTTGTTTACAGCGTGCACATTCTTTGCTTTTTTTTTTTACAGCGTGCACATCAATTATTTTTTTCTTGTATATTGTAAGAATCTATTTACTTTCTTTGCTTTTTTTGGTTTACAGTGTGCACATTAATCATTTTTTTCTGTCCTATTGTAAGAATCTATATACTTTCTTCGCTTTTTTTTTTTTTTTGTTTACAGCGTACACATCAATCATTTATTTCTTCTATAAGAATCTATGTACTTTTTTTTTACAGCGTGCACATCAATCGTGCAGAGAATAAGAATAAGAATAAAAATAAGAATCATATATTCATGCAAAGACAAAAAAGGTACCCTGAAGCTTTTTTTTTACTTTCTTTGCTTTTTTTGTTTACAACGTGCACATTCTTTGCTTTTTTTTTTTTTTTTTTACAGCGTGCACATCAATCATTTTTTTTCTGTCCTATTGTAAGAATCTATATACTTTCTTTGTTTTTTTTTTTTTGTTTACAGCGTGCACATCAATCATTTTTTTCTTCTATAAGAATCTATGTACTTTTTGTGTTTTTATTTACAGCTTGTACATCAAATTTTTTTTTTCCATTTCGTATTGTAAGAATGTATGTACTTTTTTTAGAATAAGAATCAATGTACTCATTGTGTAAGAATCTATCATTATTTTTCAGAGGGTACTTTTACAGTACGAAAGGAAAGAACATGACATACACACAAACTAAACTGTTTCGGTCAAAAAAACACTGAAGAATAAGAATATGCGTACTTTCTTTGATCTCTCTCCTTTATTTCGGCAATGCCATTGCCATAAACCAATTGCAACAAATTTTGTTTTCCTCCCATTTTCGGCAATGGCATTGCCACAATTTTCCCCCCTATTTCGGCAATGCCATTGCCACAAATCCATTACACTTTTTTTTTTTTTTAAGAAATGATAAGTGTACACAATTTTTACAATATTTTTACAACAAATTCTAAATGGTAGATTGTTACTAATTGTTATTGTTGGATTTAAAAAAATAATTTCAATGATAAATTCAAATTTGAACTAATCTATATATATATATCATATTATATATAATAAAAGTTGGGCTTAGACGCCGTGGTTGCGCCACGTAGCTTCACCAAATTGCAGAAATTTTATTGAATTTTTAGATTTTTAAAGAAAAAAAAAGGAATAATGTACTACTAGGATTCTAATTCATTCTTATCATTAAATAAAATTAGATTAACATTAATTTTTTATTTTTTTATGATATATTTCTTAAATTAAGGGATAATATTTAACATATAAAAATTTAATTTAGATAATATTTATCATCTAAATTTTCAAAATTTTAATTCTACTCTAATTAAAAGTCTATTTTAAAATTTTTCTAAATTTAAATCTCATCCCACGTTTTTGTTGTTTTTATTTTCCTCAAGTTGCAACTTAAATTTTACTAATTATTATTATTATTAAATTAATATTATTTTATTAGAATATCAAGTTACAAAACTTGATTATTAAGGGATAAGAAAAATTCAAATTTTTCAAGAGGTGATTAATATAAATCTATCCCAAGAAATAATATATATCTCCTTTAATTTAATAATCTTTATCTATGCCAAAAAAGTATAGATTTCCATTAAATTGATAATTTCTATGTTGATGACATTTTAAACAAAAAAAAAAAAAAAAAATCATCAGAATAAGAAGTCTGAGAAATAGCCTCCAAAGGAACATAAGAGGTTTCAACTTGAAAAAGCTTTTATACAAGAAAAGGAAGGCCAAATTGATTGAGAGATTGAATGTTTTTAACTCCGTAGCCGATGATGATGAGAATGATGAGTGAAAGTAGTGTTAGATTCAATGCTTAATATTTGTTGATTATCTGTGATACATTTTATTTTTTTGTCAACGCAACTAAGAACTTAGCTGTGTTTTTCTTTTTATTAAATTTGTCATTTTTACAAGTTGTCTTTCATCATCTAGATGTTTAACTAGATATGAATTTTTGCATCATATATATATATATATATATATCAACCACGTTCTCTTTCTCTATTTTTTTAAAATTTTTTATTAGCATCACATTGATTCTTCATCTCAAAGATGAGGCTTCCATTGCTACTATGGACAGGTACGTATCTCATGCAAGTATATATGAACTTAAATTGCCTTTCAATATTTTGAATGCTTTATTAGTTTCCTAGATGTGATTAGGTTCAAAAGTATATGCTTCATTATTTTTTTAGATCATTCAAATACACTAAAACTAAGTTAATAGGATTTATTTTATATAATTTATCAATCAAAATGAAATAAATTTTGTCAAGTATGATTTATTCATGTTGTTCCCTTTTTACTTTTTATTTTTATTTTGAATATTAGCATTTATTTATGTAAAGTGTGCATAGAATTATGTATCCGTTTGCAACATTAATTAATATATATATATATATATATTTGCTAATTATTAGTATAATTTTCTATTCCCAACAAATTCTTCATTAATCTTTTTATTTTTTTGGTTTTAAATTGCAAAAATTTTGGACCATCATTATAAAATAGGTTTTTTTTTTCCTTGCGATTATGGAACTTATTTGACTAAAGTAGTAAAACCAAAGTGGAAAGATAGCTCTTTATAGAAAAAAAATTTATTTTAAAGCCTGGTATTAAATGGTCATAGACTCATATGCAATTTTACAATCTATATGGTTCAATTTTACCCAGAATTTCAATAAATTTTAGTAAAGCATGCATAGGTGTGCTGCAATCTCTTGATTTAAAGGATTGGAGATATGTATGTATTGAGATAACATTACTTACAACTAAAATTAAGGTATTGGATGATCATTAGTTAAGGCCAATAGAACCATCAAAATAATCTGGTAGCATTTAGAAGTTCTCATGTAATCCAAATAAAATACTATAATTATCTATAATTATCTATAATAACATAGTTATCTTTTGTCTTTTATCTTATAAAACAAATCTTCTCTATATACTTTTGAATATAAATACAAGTAAAAATTAATACAAATCTTCTCTAAATACTATTTGAATATAAATATAAGTAGTAGCTCCTAAAACATTTTCAAGGAAGCTAAATCAGAACACAAAATCTTATTTATTCTTTTATTTTATTAGAGCCATAGACTCTCTTATAATTCAAACTATTCATTTTCTTTTTGTTTCTCCAATAAATTTTGTATTATATGAATTTATGTATAAAATCGTGCAACATACAAGAAGCAAAAATTATGAGAGGTTCTATAATTAGAACAAATTAAAGGTTATTATTCTTCGAATAGTTCTATCCCTTAAAAGTGGCCAATTTTTATAATACTATGTCTAAAGATTTTAATAAAGAACACTCTAAAAACATAATGTACAAATAAGTATTCAAAGATTTTCCAAAGGAAAAAAATACTTCTAACATTTTTTAATCATTGATATTATACTTAGCAACACTTCAAGTCACAAACAAATTAGTACTTATTTTGTTATAATAATTATTAAAATATATAATTACTTATATATATATTTTATAAGTTTTTTCATAAAACCGTGCAACGCACGGACTTATAACTAGTATATATATAAAACCGAAGCTTTTGAAGCTCTCACAATTTTCCACATCATCACTATTTTCTTTTTCTTTTTATTTTTGATTCTTTTTATTTTAGGTTTTATATCTTATAACAATAATATTGAAAAACGTATACAAACTTGGAGGCCTATTTAAGGGTTCCATAAAACTTGATGGACAAGAAAATATATTCTAAAATAAGCCCTAATTAATACCTAACCATTATAGGAACCAAATTTGACCTAAAAAAACATTAAAAGAGCCTAAAAACAAGGAAATAAATCACCTAGACCTAAAATAACGTTTTTTGCATAAAAATACCAAAATCTCTTCTCTCCTTAAAACCCTAGCAATTACCATCTCAAAACCCTAAACTCAAAGCGTAGGTTTTGTCTTTTTTTATTTGCTTTCATATGTGCCTGAAATTTTCATTCTATCTTATTGTTTTATTATGTTTAGAATTGATTTTCTTATAAGTATTTGGGTTAATCTCTATATTTTGATAGTGTTTTTATGGGTTTAGTTTTTGAGTTGAAATTCTAATAATTATTTTATATTGTGTATGGCAAATAAAGCATCTCTATTTTTTGGAGAAAAATCAAAACTGCAATCTATGTCTTCTAGCCCAAGGTGTGGAAGCATAAAACCCAACAAAAACTTGGTACTCTCTCTTCTCTGTTTGCAATCTCTACTACTTTTTATTTTTATTTTTTATTTTTAACTTTTGCATTGCTACAAGTGTTGTAGAGGATCCTAAAGAAGTATATGTGAAGCCCTAGAAAGCCTTGACATTTAATTATGTATTATGCAGTTATGATTACAATGCGATTCAAATCTTAGTGCTTAAGACCAGCAACAAAGCCTATTGATTGTCTGTGCATGGTTTGTATCAGTTTTATATAATTATTATTTGCAGTTGTGATATAGAAATTTGAGTTAGAGAACATGCAACCCTTTAATTTGAAGTTAGGAATTTGCTTTTGATAATCAAGTGTGCTATTCATAAATCACCGTTAAATTTCCAATAAATTTATACAAATTCTGAAGCACAATTATTTCGTATGATAATCCCCCTTTGGTTCTTAAATCTTTTGGTATGTGGCTATAAATTTTCCACAAATTAAATTCATATACAAACTAAGGCACATTTATTTCTTACGATAATCCCCTTTTGGTTCTTAAAATTTTTGGTTTGTGGTTATATATCTTGACAAGTTCTAAAATTATCTTGAGCTTCTTCAGTTTATGATCTTTGTTTTCATGGATGATTGATTTTTTTCCCCCTTCATAGGAAGGATTTTGCCTTGAATGTTGTTGGTGTAATGCTAGATGAACTACTTTGAATTTCTTCTTCAATAGGTATGATTTTATGTTTTACGGTTACAATGGCGATAAACATGGGATGAGTACCAGTAGTAGAGATGAGATAACTATAGATTTATCTCAAGATAACAATTGTGTTAAAGCAAAATTTTACATAGAAGTTAAAAGTAGTAATTAATATGCAAAAAGAGAATGAAGATCAAAACTGACATGATATCTTTCTAGTAAATTGCATATAGGATCTTAGTAATAACCAGATTCCACCTTGATGAGTTGTTTGGACATGAAATTTTTCTTTATATCATTTTGATGGTAATTTTATTCTCAAATAACATTTTGCGATGAATATTGTATATTTTATGTTTATTTTGATAAGTTATGATGTTTTTTCATTTTAAATTTTATTTTAAGTAAAGTGAAATATATTCCGTGCATCGCACGGGTTAGCGACTAGTAATAACTAATTATTGTAAAAATATTGTGTACAAAGCACGTTATATTCTTTTTTTTTAATTCCTCCCCATATTTCGTATTCTCATAGTACCTTTTTTTGTCTTTTTATTCTTCAGTACTTTTTTGACTGAAGCAGTTTGGTTTGTGTTTCTTACAATACGAAATGAAAGGAAAAAATGATTGATGTGTATGATTGATGTGCACGCTGAAAAAAAAAAGTCCATAGATCAATTATTGATGTGCACGCTGTAAACAAAAAAAAACAAAGAATGTATTTAAACAGCACTGGGGTTCTTATTTTCTACTCTTTTTCCCCAATAAATTCCATCAACCTTCTTCTCCACTCTTATTCCCCTCATAATACTACTAACCATTTTCATTTCATGCATACCATACATTCTACAAACAACCTACAAACAACTATAAGTAACAACACTTGCAAATATCTATCCGTTCTTTATCTCTTAGAATGTGAGTTACATCTCTTAAGTAGTTATAGATTCTTTTTATAATATTCATGTTGATATGTTTTTGGGCATAGCTAAGCATGAAAATCTTGTTTTTCTTAAATTTTTTGTTCATGCAAATCTTGTTTTTGTATTATGTGTTTTGCAGCATAAACTAATTTGTATGATATGTTTTAGATTAATTGTCCATGAATTCTTGCCTAAAATTTCCTATAGCAAAAATATATTTCAACATTGTAGGCCAGTTTTTCCTTAAAGAAATACTTAGTTTGTTAGCCTATAATATACATGTATGCTATAAGAAAAACAAAAAATAAATAAATAAATAAATAAGGTTAGTATACGCTCATAAACCTTAATAAAAAAGAATTTAATACTATTATTATCGGTGAAACAATCCTCTTTAATAGAATTCTCTCAGCTCTAACTATTTAAACATTGAATATTTTTAATGGATTACCTTCTTGTATTGCATTGTAATGGTTGTGTAGTGTTAATATATTAATACTATTATTATGTTTTAGTGTAGATGGCAGACAAGTTGTTCATTTTTCTCATCCATTCCGGCGGAATAATTAAACATGGAGAAAATGGGGTTTATTATGAAGGGCCACCTCCTTCTATGCTTCCATTAAGCCAGGGTGTTACATTTGAAGATCTATGTAATAGCGTAGCATCCATGCTTTGTATAAACAGAGAAGATACAAAACTGACTATTTGGTATAGATTTTCGCTTCATTGTCATCCACATCCTGTGACGTACCAGCAAGTTTTAGTAGAAGATGATCGTGGTGTCAATGTAATATTCAATATGTTAGACCGCCAATATGGATTTGTAGGTGCAGAGTTATATGTAGATGTAGAGCCCATAAGAAGCCACAAAGATATTTTTCCCATTCGATATGCCAACGAAGGACCGAGTGGGCACTTCCATGATCCATATGCCACTCATATTGGTCATTATTCTGAAGATGCGGCTCATTCCCCAATCAACTTTGGTGGTGCTGACTATCATGCTCCATATACCCATGTTATAACTGAAGACCAACATGTTCCTTATCGGCCAATGAACACCAGTGATGCTGACTATGATAATCCAACTGAGCATGTCACACAAGAGACTACTAATGATCCCAATGATACACATCGCATAGCTGCTACTACTGAAAATGCGGTCCATACATTATCAGAAAGGATGCGAGCCATGGATAATGATGACCAACTTGATGACGATGAGGTCCTTGAAGATGTTGGAGATGAACAGGAGCCTCTAAATGAAGGTAATCATGAAAGCAGTCCAGCTATGACATTCCATCAACCTTCATCACTAAGCTTTTCACAGAACACGTGGGATAATATGATTGATCCAACCCCACCATTTGAAAAGCCCACTCAGAGTATTTGGGACCCTACCCAAGAGTTATATGTGGGCTTGCTTTTTGCCGATAAGGATGAACTACAAGCTGCTGTTAAACGCTATCACATCAAGAGGAACCAAACATTTTATATAAGAGAGTCAGATCCAGCATGTTGGTCTGTAAGGTGCAAACATTGTTCTTGGCATCTTCGAGCATGCTTGCGGGCTGTACATGGGTTGTTTGAGGTTAGGAAATACAAAGGTCCACACACATGTACAGAGTCCACGCTTACACAAGATCACGAGCAACTAGACACCCATGTTATTGAGAAAGAGTTGAGGGATGTTGTCAAAAATGATGCAACTATAAAGATTTCTTCACTTCAACAGACTCTTTACAATAAGTACCAATACCGGCCTTCTTATTTTAAGGTGTGGGAGGCGAAACAAAAAGCAATTGGTAGAGCGTTTGGTGATTGGGACAAATCTTACCAATTATTGCCAAAATGGTTGAAAGCTTTGACTGATTCAAACCCGGGCAGTAGGGTTACTTGGAAAACAATACCTGCTACTATGCCAGGCTGTACGATATTCGAGAGAGTGTTCTGGGCTTTTGGTCCATCAATTGAAGGTTTTCAACATTATAGGCCAGTGATTAGTATAGATGGAACTTTCCTATATGGTAAGTACAAAGGTATGTTACTGATTGCATCAACGTGGGATGGTGAGAACAGACTTTTTCCACTTGCCTTTACGATTGTGGAGAAGGAAACTGATGATAGCTGGTATTGGTTTTTGCGTTGTATTCAGATTAATGTCACTAATCGGGAAGGGTTATGTGTCATATCTGATCGTCACCCTGGTATAATGCAGCGATACGGACTATATGTCAATCGACACGTTGGTATCATCGTTTTTGCCTTCGCCATGTGGCTAGCAATTTCAATCAACAAATTGGGAATAAAAACTTGAAGGCTATGGTAATGTGGGCAGGCATGGAGAATCAGTTACGAAAGTATCAAATAACCAGGGATAGAATTACTCAATTAAGTGCAGATGGTGAGAGGTATTTAACAAAAATACCGGTGGACAAGTGGACGTTAGCACACGATGGTGGACATCGTTATGGGGCAATGACGACAAACTTGTCTGAAAGCTTCAACAGAATTCTAAAGAGTGCTAGAAATCTGCCCATAACTGCGTTAGTTGAACTTACATACTACCGTTGTGTAGCCTTCTTTGCCGATCGGTATACTAAGGCACGCGCACAGGTTACTGCTGGTGAACTCATTACGGCCTATGCAAAGAATAAATTCAATAATTGGGAAAAAAAGGCACCAAAGCATTCAGTTACTGTGTTCAATCATGAAGATGGTCTGTTTGAAGTCAGAACACCAATAAACTCTAATTCTGCATATAGGGGTAATCATCGTCATGAGGTAAATTTAAGGCAGAACAGTTGTAGTTGTCAAAAATGAAAGGTTTATAAGATTCCGTGCTCACATGTTATTGCCGTGTGTAAACATCAAGGCATCTCTGCAATGCGATATATCGACCGCTGCTACCATTTGGAAGAACAAGTTGCTTGTTATGCACCTAGATTTCGCATGGTTCCAGACAGTGTACATTGGAATGAGCCTAATTTCCCGGTCTTGTATCCTAATATCAAGCTGCGCCGTGAAAAAGGTCGACCAAGAACAACTCGGCTTCGAAATGAAATGGACGAAGGGGAAGAGCATCAACCAAGGCCTTTGTGCAGTCTCTGTAGGCAAGAAGGCCATAATAGAAGAACATGCCCCACTCGAACTGTGGCTGGCTCCACTAGTGGCCAAACTGAATGACCTAACATAAGTATTCAGTCTACTTCAGTGGATTGGTTAGTGTGCATAATTTTTTTTTTTTTTTTTTTTTTTTGGAGTTGGACCATATTGGTAGTTTGTATTATTTGAAAGAACATGGTACTAATTCCATATGCTATAATTTTTTCTATCACTGCAAGTTGGATTAGGGTGCACATTTATTTATTTGTGTGTGTGTGTGTGTGTGTCTATATATATATAAATATATATATATATATATATATTGTGTATTATATTTTAGGGTTTCGATAAAGGAACTCTGAGGAGTTGTGGTGAATATGACAATAAAAGTACTTGAGGTGAATATGACAACAAAGGTACTTGAGGTGAATATATTCGATGCATGCATAGAATAAGAATCAGATGAATATGAGGTGAATATGACAACAAAAAAAGAATCTCTCAGAGAGATTACAACAGTCAAGAAAACAAAAAAAAAGAATCTCTTAGAGAGATTACAAAAGTGAAGAAGACAAAAAAGAAAATCTACGAGAGTTTTAGGCGTGTGTGATATGAATAGTAAAATATATTCGATGCAGAGAATAAGAATCAGATGAGATGAGAAGTTGAGGCAATTGGTTTATTGAAGTTTTGTTTTTTTGTTTACAACGTGCACATAATAATCTATGTATTTTCTTTGCTTTTTTTGGTTTATAATGTACACATCAATCATTTTTTTCTTTCCTATTGTAAGAATCTATGTACTTTTTTTTTTATTTACGACATGCATATCAATTATTTTTTTCTTCTGTAAGAATGTATGTACTTTTTTTGTTTTTATTTACAACATGCACATCAATTATTTTTTTCTTCTATAAGAATGTATGTATTTTTTTTGTTTTTATTTACAACGTGCACATCAATCATTTTTTCTTCTTTATACTTTTTTCTAAAATAAGAATCAATGTACTCATTGTATTTGAATCAATCCTTATTTGTTTCATGTGGTACTTTTACAATAAAGAAAAGAACATAACATACACACTACATTGGTCAAAAAAATAATGTTGTCCTCTATTTTAAAATAAGAATCAAGTTGCTCCTTATGGCAATTGTGGCAGTGCCATTGTCGAAAATTGGAGGAAAAAAAAAACTTTTTTTTCCAATTGTGGTAATGACATTGCCGAAATTGATTTTTTCCCACAATTTCGGCAATACCATTGCCACAATTAAAAAAAAAAAAAATTTTCCCCCACAATTGTGGAAATGGTATTGCCGGAAATACCATTGCCACAAATAAATAAAAAAAAAAAAATTTTCCCCACAATTGTGGCAATGGTATTGCCGAAATACCATTGCCACAAATTAAAAAAAAAAAAAAAATTTCCCACAATTGTGGCAATGGTATTGCCGAAATACCATTGCCACAAATTAAAAAAAAAAAAAAAAAATTTCCCCACAAATGTGGCAATGGTATTGCCGAAATACCATTGCCACAAATTAAAAAAAAAAAAAAAAATTTCCCCACAAATGTGGCAATGGTATTGCCAAAATACCATTGCCACAAATAAATAAATAAAAAATTTCCTCCACAATTGTGGCAATGGTATTGCCGAAATACCATTGCCACAAATTAAAAAAAAAAAAAAAAAAAAAATTCCCCACAAATGTGGCAATGGTATTGCCGAAATACCATTGCCACAAATTAAAAAAAAAAAAAAATTCCCCACAAATGTGGCAATGGTATTGCCGAAATACCATTGCCACAAATTAAAAAAAAAAAAAAAATTCCCCACAAATGTGGCAATGGTATTGCCGAAATACCATTGCCACAAATTTAAAAAAAAAAAAAATTTTTCCTCACAAATGTGGCAATGGTATTGCCGAAATACCATTGCCACAAATTAAAAAAAAAAAAAAAAAAATTCCCACAATTTCGGCAATGGTATTGCCGAAATTGTGGGATTTTTTTTTGGGGCACTCCTCACACGCACAAGCCACTCCTCACACGCACAAGCCCAGGCAGATTGGGCAGAGGAATTACGGCAATACCATTGCTGTAATTCATGTTTTTCTCTCTCCTCACTTTTCTGATTCTCTCTCCAACTTTTTCTTGAATTTCGGCAACAGTGTTGCCGAAATTCAATCTCTCTCCTCAGACTGCTAAATAACTCCTAACAGTAACTATAACGCAAATTAGTTTAAAAAAAAGCAATATTTACCCAAATGACTCCAAAATTGACCCTCTAACTTTCTTTAGATTTCATTTCAATCCTCTAATTTTGCTTTCATTCATTTCAGTCCTCTAAGTTTCGATTCATTCAATTAAGGCATTTCCATTAACTTTTGTTAAAATTTTTGAAAAAAAAATATGGAAAATATTTTTCAATCATTAATTGAATTTTTTTATTTAAAAAATTTGAAGAAAAATTTATAAAATTGAAAAATTAACCACATCATATAACAAAAGTTGATAGAAAAACTTTTATTGAATAAACTTGAAAGTTAGATGACTGAAATAAAATTTGAATAAACTTATAGGATCAATTTGCATTTTATCTACTTTTTAAAATTTTTTTATATTTTTATCTTACCGGCAAGGACGAGAATCTTGGAAATTGAAATCCTAGCCTGTAAGTTTGTAACGCCATTTTCCCTGGGGATTCATCTCGGAGGGATTTATGATTTATGGGGGTATTGGAAGGTTTTTCGTTTGTTTTTATTTTTTGGTCTGAATAACAATTTTACTAATGTTGATGAGTGATGCTAAAGCATCTCTTTTTTTTTTTTATGGAAGATTCCAAAGCATATTGACCATTGACCAACCTACCCAAAACAAATTAAAAAACAAAAGTCTTTGTATGGTAACCTCTACTCCAAGTCAGGTTTGGGAAATGGCTAACAGATTGCTTAGTGAGTATAAAGATGCTTGCACTCTCCCTGCACTTTCTCCAGCCCCTTCCCCTACGGCTTGGCAAGCCCCTCCCTCAGGTTTTTTCAAAATTAATATTGATGGTGCTGCTTCAGATGGCAGCCCTTTGTGCATTTTTGTGGCTGTTCGTGATTGTTGGGGCTCTCTCTTTGCAGCATCAAGCAAAATTCTGCTAGCTCCTTTCTCTGCCAAGATCACAGAAGCTTTGGCGCTGTAAGATGGTGTGCTGCTTGCTTTGGAATTGGGGATCTCCCATGCCATTGTCGAATCCGATGCTTTCTCAATTATCCAAGCTATTATTGAAGGTGATTTGGGGCACATTGTGCAGAACATTAAGAACATATCTTCCTATTTTTCATGGTGCTCTTTTCAGCATTTGAAAAGGAGTCGCAACAGAGCAGCCCATGAACTTGCAAGAGCAGCTAGAATCTCTGATGTTTCACAGGTTTGGAAAGGTGTGTGTCCAAGCTTTGTGGAGCATGTAATCATTGAGGAGGGTGGCGTGTAGCTGTTTGTTGTTTGTTCTCCTTGCTGTTGCTTTATTCTCTCTGTTGTAGCTCAATTTCAAATGATTGAAAATTTCATGTGTTTCTCATCCAAAAAAAAAAAAAAAAACCTCTAGGATTATTTTTTAGGGTTTTAATAAGGAATATAAATTATACAAAATTTAAAATAAAAGAAAACTTGAATATATTGATATCACTAACAAAATGAAAAAATAAAAACAAAAACTAAAATACATAAAATTTTACAATTACTTTCTACGATGTTTCATACTTTAAAATTGTTGCATAATATATTATTATCAATCCTATGAGTTACATCTCTTTCAATATACATACTACATAGTTAAGCAATCATCTATCTATTGATCTCCCATTTGATTAATTTATTTCAAATTTATTATGATTTAAATGGACTTTTTTTTAAAAATTAAAAAATTTCTATTTTTGTTGTTAGACTTAATAATTTTTTTTCTTCCATATTTTAGATCAAATTGGTTTGTTATTGAGCCTTTTTTTTTTAATTTTTTTTTGTAATGTTTAAAAAGAACAAGATGTTGTTAAGAATATCATATTCAAACTTATTTCAGTTGGATTTTTAAAAAAATCTAGAGCCAGATTGTTTAGTTTTTTATTTATTTATTTATAATATTTTTATTTGAAGGGGCCAAAAAAGAAGAAGAGTAAAACATATATATATACAAGATAGAAATTCTACTCTAATTTAATATAAGTGTATATGTGTGTGAAGCTCCCTCTTAGAGATTTGAACTCCCGCCCTTATTCTTCCACACCCTTTAAGCACTTATACTTGTAGAGTGACCATTGGCGTGGTGGTCATATATATATATTTTGCTAGTTTAGTGGGTTCATTGGCTCTGAGTGGATAGCAAGCAAAGACAAACCCAAAATTATCTCGGGATGAATATACTATCTATAATAAGTTTTGTTACAAATTTTTTAGAGCATTCACATCAGTTCGTGCAGAAATTTCTATCTATTTTAATATAAGAACCTACATTTTCGATTTTACATATTTATTTTTGACACTCCATGGCAAATTATCTATTTTTACAAAAATCAAATAGGAAGGGTAGAGAGGATTAAAACTGAACAGTCCAATGGTAATGACGTATGTTTGTGGCTTAAAACTCACTCTTTCCAATGCATAGAGTGATTTTGAATGAATAAAGTGTACTAAAACATATTATATTATATACAACATATATTATATGGGCATTCCTGACATTTGCTAAAAGGAGTTTGATACTTGTACTACACAAAAAAAGAGTTGTGTTGAATTGAAACTTTGATTACTTGGTACACCTAAACTACACTTTGATCAATAGTCTTCCTCTCAAGTCTCAACCCACAAAAACCCAAATCCACAACAGTTTTTACACCTCTGAGTCTCAATCTCAAATATGAAAAAACCAATGGCACCCGCTACTATTCTCTACATCCTCGTAGGCATAGCCTCTCTCTTCATTCCCAGTCCCACACAATCCCATCTCCAACCTAATACCGACGAAGCCTTCACCTCCATAGTCATATCCCAACGAGGCCTTGATTTTGTCAAAGACTTGCTCATAGAAAAGGCCGTTTCTTCAATAGTCCCACTCCAACTGCCCAAGATTGAGCAATCTATAAAGATCCCATTTGTGGGTAGCGTTCATATGGTCCTCTCAAATATTACAATATACCAAATCAATGTTTCCGAGTCGTATGCGAAGCTTGGTGATGCAGGGGTTTCGATTATTGTGTCAGGGGCTACTTGTAATTTGAGTATGAATTGGTATTATTCTTATAGTACGTGGCTTGTGCCGGTTGAGATTTCGGACGGAGGGACTGCTTCTGTTCAGGTATTGCTCAAGTTTTAGAGTTTTGAGCAATTGGGATTTGTTCATTGGGTGAGTTTGAATGGGAAAATTGGTGGCTTTACAGTGCTTTGTCTCATTGTTGGAATTAATTGTAGCTAAATTTGATGCAAATATTGAGATTTGCATCTGGGTTTCATTTGTTAGGTGCGTTTGAATGTTAATTAGGCAGCTTCATAGTGTTGTTATTATTTAATAATAATAATATTGGCATGACTGGTCTCTTAAACTTAGAAAATTCAGAATTGTTTGGGAGACTATATTCAATTAGGGCATGATTTCTGTCTGTAGGCTGTGCTTCTGTTTTGGTATATGGTAGTTGTTTGGCTGGTTTTTTCTTGTTTATTAGTTGGCTTGGATTCATCAGATTTTTTTTTTTTTTTTTTTTTTTTTTTTCTGACGGGTTAATTTCATGCAAATCTTTTAGAACATGACATATGGTTTAATTCATTAAATGTACTTGGAAGGGAACTTAGTTTCTTTATTGTGTGTTATATAGTTGGAATTATTGGGAACTTTCAAATTGGTTATCATCGCGACAATAATGCCGCCAGCATTAGGTAGTTACCCTTTTTATTGTGTGGCAATTACCTGAAATCTGAGGATGAATTGTTGTTCCTAGAGTAATTGGCTGGTTCTCATTGAGTTTACTTTAGAAATAGGACATGCCCTGTATGTCTATGAATTTGAAAATTTTCCCCTTGAATTTTGGGTTATAAAAGTTCTCTATGAGTTTTCCCTGCGGTAATGATGTCCTTTGTGGCACCCCATGTCTGTGGTTTGAACCCCACCTCCCCTTTCCCTACTATCTACCAATAAAAAAAAATGTTGTCTTATGAATTTGAAAGATATTGACATGGATGTACTTTCTTTCTTTTTCTCTAAATTCAGTTATCTTAGGGAGTTTATCTTTGGGTTCATGTTTGACAGTCAACCTACCACAACCCTCCTTAATCTAGGACTGGTTTGTGAAATTATAACCAAAAAAAAAGTGCTTCATTGGACTCTTAGCCTGTTTGGTTTGTCTTTTGTATTTATTTGCTCATTTTTCATGTGCCCATTAACAAAGGGAATTTGATGGGTGCTGCTCCTGGGTAAGGTTGAAGGCTTGGAAGTGGGGCTTACTTTAGGCTTGGGCAACCAGGAAGGGACTCTGAAGCTTTCCCTTTTGGACTGTGGTTGTTATGTTAAAGATATTTCAATTAAATTGGATGGAGGAGCATCCTGGCTCTATCAAGGGTATGTAATTTTTTCTTATAACTCAATTTGTTTATTAGGCATTGGTATATCATATTTATCCTAGTTGTTTTGAATTTCGTTTAATTATCAGGAAAAAAAAAAGATGGTAATTTTGCTCATAGTGTACTAGAATCTGGCAGTTTTTCTTTCCAATGATCTAGTACTAATGTTTAAATTCCTTTTTTGTGTGCATATTCTAGCACTTCCTCTCATTAAAGAGATAAGTGTGTGTGCACTTGCACATACCCTTCAAATTTCAAATAGTATTTATGGTTCAGCTTTTGGCCTTTCGGATGAGTGACTAGAAAGCTAAATATGAAAGACAAACTGTCATTTAAGATTTAACTACTACTGCTTAAGTACAAAATCTCTTTTTTTCCTTCCAACTTTCAGGGCCATGATTTGGGTAGCATCATTTCATCTCCTAATCTTGATTTTATAGATTTTTGAACCCTAGTTTGTAATTCTTTAGGAAAAATCTTTTTGTTTTGTATGGATAGGTAAAACTAAAGTAATGCTGGGTGCCTTGCTTCTCCATACAAGCAATTTTAGATTGCTTTTTTTGCCCCCTTTATTTTATTTCTCTGTATGATGTGCATTATTATTGTGGTGGCATTGTGGATGT
Organism: Quercus glauca; assembly: GCA_023736055.1. NCBI lineage: Eukaryota > Viridiplantae > Streptophyta > Magnoliopsida > Fagales > Fagaceae > Quercus > Quercus glauca. Next base: position 37,223,371 of record CM043322.1, read on the forward strand.
TATTACTCCTTTAAATTCCAATTGTCCTTTGGCCTCTTGAGCTGGGGTCACTAGTTTGATTCCCCCCTTACCTGCCCTTTTTTCCCTCGGAGTGACTCACTCACAAAAAATGAAAGAACTCAGTACATACTTTGCGGATGAATTTGCTTTGCATACATTTCAGACAAAAACAAGGGTCGTCTGCTTACTCACCGTTCTTTAACACTTTTTTTCTTGTAATCTGGCAGGATGATTGACGCTTTTGAAGAGCAAATAGGGTCTGCGGTGGAAGGTGCTATTACTAAGAAACTTAAAGAAGGGATTTTGAAGCTTGATACCTTTCTGCAAGCTCTTCCAAAAGAAATCCCAGTGGATGATAATGCTTCTCTGAATGTAACTTTTGTAAATGACCCTTTGTTGAGTAATGCTTCTGTTGGATTTGAGATCAATGGGTTGTTCACAGAAAGAAAAAGAGATCCAGTCCTTGGATACCATCATGAAAATTCAAAAACACCAGTTTTCTGCCCAGATTCATCTAAAATGGTTGGAATTTCATTAGATGAGGCTGTCTTTAACTCTGCGTCAGCTTTGTACTATAATGTAAGTCTGGAACTTCTGCAAAGATTATGTTTCTGTATGATCCGTCTTAAAGATTCTTGCTTATATTGTTGAAATGAGTAAGCATGTGCTCTTTTGTAATATCCTTCTTTACTATATCTATCAAACATTAATTGTAACAGCAATATATTGCTATTACTTATAGTTGTTGTTCCTGATGTATATTCTCTTGTTAAATAAACATGTTTTCTCTGTTTAGGCAACATTTATGCAATGGATTGTGGACAAAGTGCCGGATCAGTCTCTTTTGAACACTGCCGGATGGAGATTCATTGTTCCCCAACTGTACAAGAAATACCCCAATGATGATATGACTTTGAATATTTCTTTATCTTCTCCTCCAGTTGTAATTATTTCAGAGAAAAATATTGATGCAACCATTAATGTAGACTTGATAATAGATGTTTTGGACGCAGGCGAAGTAGTGCCGGTTGCATGCATCTCATTGGTAAGCTTTTTGATGGATGAAATAACAATTTTGATCTTTGTCTTCATTGTTTTTGTATTATGTTCTTTTATTTGCTTCTGTTTTCCTATCTTGTTGCTGATTGATATGCTAATCGTTTCTCAAATCCTTCTCTTGTCTCCATCATTCTGTAATGCTTGAATTTTGCATAATCATTATCAATGGTAATGTGATGAGAGTAAGTGGCTGATTTGGACATGGACATGAGGTTGGCACTGGTTTTTGACATGAAGGGCACAGCTGAGAGGAGTGCTGAGGGACATCTGCATATGTCTCTTTAAATTACGTTATCAACAGTATTAAAATTTTATAATTCTTCTTAGGCAATCTGTTTCTATTTTATGAGATATAAGTAGCAGATGGTCAGCATATTCACCTATGGGAGAAATTAAACTGAAGAAGTTGCCCCTTGCTAAGCGTGGACACCATAAACTTAGTTCATTACCTTTTTTTCTTTTTTGACAAAACGATAGAACCTTGACGCACTGAAATCAGGCATTAACGAGCACCACGCCAAGATGCAATCCTTCTTTCACCTTTGTACATTTGGAAACTGGATTAATCCCAGTTTTTCTCTGTAACTTCTAAGTCCTATGTAAAATTACAACATAGAAAGGAGCACCTGTTGGTTTCTGTCAAACATGATCAGTTGAAGCTATAAGGATTTTCAATTATATGGTTTGCACACTGTTGTGAGATGCATAGTTATGCATGTTAAATCGCAAGTTACATTTGTAATATATGGCTTTTTTTTCTTGTTCATGTGCATCTTTTTGTAGTTCCTTTTCCAAATTTGTGCAACTTGAAAAGTGTTCACCTCCACCCCATTCCCCTCCTCATTTTTTTTTTTTTGGGTCTCTTAAACGGTAAATATGAAGAATGTGATGCTCTTTCATTATGTTTTAATATTCATTTTCATGAGTGGAATTGCACTATTGCTTTCTATTGGTGCAGGTAATTCGGGCCTCAGGTTTAGTTAAAGTTGCAGGGAATAACCTTGCTGGACGTGTGAAATTAAATGACTTCACAATGTCATTAAAGTGGAGCAATATTGGTAATCTGCGGTTATATCTAGTTCAGGTACTTTTAAACATAGCAATTACTCAAAATAAAATTTTATTTTGCATGTTTATTAATAAAAAGTTTCAATATTGTCCTGTTGCAGCCTGTGATGTGGACAATTATTCAAACGGTTTTCTTGCCATATGCAAACTCACACCTTGTACAAGGTTTTCCTTTGCCCATCATTCATGGTTTCACCCTTCACAATGCTAACATTATCTGCTCAGATTCAAGAATTATGGTTTGCAGCGATGTAATATATACAGAAACAAACAATCTTAGTCAGCTTTTGTCCATTTGGGTAGATAAATATAGGCTACTCTTCTGAAATGTCTTGGAAATGTTTATAGGAAGAGGAATCAAGAATCAGTTTCCCCTTCTTGTATATATGGTCTAGATTGAACCTTTCACCATTTGGATGTGTGCATTGAGATAATACTCTTTGAACAGAAAATTTGAGTGTACATTGTGATTACAACAGGTATGTTCATATCGTTTTTTTTTATTTTTTTATTTTATCTTTTGAGTCACAAAATTATATGCCATTTTTGCTAATGCTTTTGCATAATTTTACATATATTTTAAGCATGAATATTCCTAAAAGCATAACCTATCATCAAAAAAAATCCCAAGAGCATGTGCTAAACCTGATTCTAAAATCAGTCCCATACATTCTTTTAAAGATGCCGCATGAACCACTCCCCTAATGATTTCTTTTTGTTGAATATGACCTATTTTCATTGAAGATGCACATTGGTTGAGTGTTGGAAATTGAGTGCCTTGATTATATGCCATTTGTGCTATTTTCACTGAAATGTCGAGGAAATTGCTTCACTGAACTCCAAAGAAGATGACCAGGGCTCATTCGACCACTGCGCCAATTTGGCCACTCACCCTCAATGCCCACCCATGCCCACACGCTGCCGACTTGATCCAGTGTGAGAGGTACCTTAAGAGTTAAAAGAGAGTGTGAGATAGATACATAGTACAGAGAGATGCAAGAGCTGTGATTATATATATATATATATATATATTTAGGGAGAGAGAGAGAGACAGTACAGAAGCAGAAGATATATATATATATTTTGAGAGACAGGAATGACATAAAAAGGTGTTTTAATATTATACAAACACCATCGTACTCTTGAATTAGAGCATTTACATCCAGTTTTTTAGAGAGAGAGAGAGAGAGAGAGAGAGAGTACAAAGAGATTTGTGATGAGTTTTCTTCCTTAGGAGAGAGAGAGAGTACAAAGTGATGCAGAAGATGAGTTTTTTTTTTTTTTTTTTTTGGATACAAGAAGAGAGATTAATATAATGGAGAAAGGTGTATTAATCTTATACAAAAGCTATCATACTCTTGTATTAGAGAATTCACATCTGAAACTTCAATGCCTAAAAAAACCAACATAAAGAACACTTTAAACAATATTATTCTTAAAAAGTCTCCACATCCAGCTTTTTATTACTACTCAAATTTTACAAAAAATGCTACAATTCTCTCTCAAATTTGAAGGAGCTAGCTATTTGTGTAAAAATTATATTAACTTCTAAGAGAACCTTCATAAAGTTATGCAAAATTCTTTCATTTTGCATCATGAAAAGTCTTCTTCTTCTTCTTCTTCCTTTTTATTTTTTTTTATTATTTTTTTTATTTTTAACTTTTACATAACCACTAACAATAAACCCTGCATTTGATTCTTCATTTTACAATAGGGAAAAGTCAAAGGATATATTGATTTATGAATTTTTTTTAGAATTTTTTTTTAATTTTTATTATTATTTATATTTCCCATAAAAGTATCAAATCTTATTTAAAATGGTTCATTAACAAATACCTTATAGACACTCGTAATCTGGACCTTTTACAATATACCGCACTAAATAATCAAAAGTGAGAGATAAGGGAGAATGGAAGGAGAGAGAAAGGGATTATAATATAAAAAAAATAAAAAAAAAAGGTTTTATTCAATGCTATTTACATAAGCACTATAGCAAATTGTAAAATTTTTATAAAATGCATAACCAGGTGAAGGAGTTTTTGTTCAGCATTATCTATTAAAAAAAACCATTTTTATGGTTTTTTTTAAATGAACATTTTTATGGGTTTCAACTACTTTTACTTCTTTTATAAATTTATTAAAAAAAAAAAGTTTTACTTTAGAATGCTATAAAGTATATACATTTACACTTGCAGTCTTTCTTTTTATTTTTAATTTTAATTTTTTTGGAACATACTACTCTCGCTAAAGAATAGTATTTAACTAAAAAAAATCTTAATATTTTATAAAGAAAAAATTAACAAATGATGGTATTTACTAAAGATTAGGTTCAGTTTCATCGTCTAGTATTATCATCTATATTCTATACTACTATTTAAAGGGTTTTTGCTATTTGGGATCTTCAATTTTGATACTCAAAATACTTTCAAATTCATCGGTTCGAAAAGCTTAAATAATAGGGTTATATATATGTAAAATTGCTAATTTAAAAACTCCTAAATTTTAGTTAAATTTTAAAAAACAATTTACAAACTATTTGGTCCTAAATTTTAGTTCCAACTCTCTAAAATATCTTACGGTTAAGCAATTTACCAACTACACAAATAAAACTACTCATGAAAAAAAAAAAAAAAAAAAAAAAAACCAACTCCTGTTTTCCTCTCTTCCTTCCCACTAATCTACTTATCTATTTTCCTCTATCAGCACATGTCTCACCACTCTTATTTAAAATTTAAAATTAACCACAACTACTCAAATATAATTTCCACAAATTGAAAACTTATCACTTATACCATTAAAAAGTCACCAGTTGCACGCATTCATCTATTTCTCTTCTTTTTATTTTTTTTGGTTTATTTATTTATTATTTTTATGGACACCTATTTCTCTCTCTCTAGAAGGAACGGACTACATAGAAACTTCCAGGGCTTATATCTCCAATCCAGGTTGGTAATTCTCTAATTTTTTTTAATGTAATTTGATGATGCATGAAAATCAGTAGGCTGAAATGTTTCGAACTATGATGATGGCTGTAAATCCTGAAAAGAAAAAAAGAACTATCAAAGGTGACTGGTGTAACCTGGCCAAGGACCCTCCGACGGTTAAGTCAATTTTCTCTCTAGAACACAAGGATGGGAAATAGTAAATGGTCATAACTTACCTTTGGTAGATGAGACATGTTCACTTTTATAGAGATTTTTACGTGAGTCTACTTGTTTGAGACCTATCACCATCGTGGGTGACGTTGGTGGTTGATAAAGAAAATGGGGCATGTTGAACAGAGTGTATGGAATTCCTTCCATGTGTTAAGCAACGTGTTATGTTTTACTTATGTAGAACCTTTGGAGAATTTCTTGTAGAATTTATCAAGTATAATTTTATTGTCCATGTGTATGGCCGTCTAAATAAACTCGTCCATGAAAGATTCCCTTTATCATATCACTTGGTTATTAACAGATGTGTATGTTCTCGTTCTCAGATGACTTGGTACAGGCATGGTTGAACTCTGGATGACGACATAAGGACAAGTAATACTTATGTTGAGTTCATGAGCTAAGGCTTCAACAGATGGTTCAGGCCCAAGTCCCCAAATGGTAAGACGTTGAAGAGTGACTAAAGAATGCAAGCTTCTATCAGTGAATAGACGAGCCTGTTGGACGCCCTCAAGATAGAATCCGCTTAGAGAAGGTCATTTTATAGCTATAAAAAAAAAAAAAAAAAAAAAAAAAAAAAAAAAAAAAAAAAAAAGGAGGTTAGACGAATTCAATAAAAGATAGAAAATGTTGAGTAGAAAAGAAGCATACCTTCTGGACGAAGGTTTCCCACCTCACCAGTATAGGGAGGAAATGGATCTCAGCCTACTTTGACAGGGTTCTCAGCCCAAAAACCAGAGACGAAGAAGAACTCTGTCTTTTAGTTCCTATCAGACGTGAGGAGGGACTTAATTAATCTACAATCTGTCCCCCTAGCTGAGAATTGATAAAAGCCCAAGGATTGACTAATTTCGGAAGGCTTGTAGTAATAGAGGAAATCGTCCACAGTAAGAGGACGATCTCCCTCAAATACTTCCCTCCACAAAACCTGCATAGAGACGATGAGCCTCCATGCATTGGGGTTAAGCTGACAAATTCCTAAACCTAACCTAGTAAGTAACTCTCCAACGAAGGCATTGAGAGGCAACCTAGGTCCCCCCCCCCCCCCCCCCCCCCAAAAGGTGAGCCTCATAAATACCTATTCCAAAACGAGGTTCACAACACCGTTCACCACAGACGACCAATCTAGGATTAAGGTTGTCTGGGATTTGGTACCAACTCCTAAGTGATATAAGTCTTTTTTATCAATTTTAGAGGAAGACCCCAATTACACAACTAAACACGGTCTCCTCCTCACTAGAAGAAGAGGACGAAGGGGCATTTACAGACGTACTAGTCTGTGATCCAGAAGCCACTCTCGTCCTTAACTCCTCCTAGAGAACCTCTAATGGGACCCCAGGAACTCCAGACTTGTATTGCTAGTTCGTCGTATTTCCTCCACTACTACTATCACTATTACTGCTATTACTAGAGCTTCTACTTGAAGTATCGTGATACTCGTCTATTTCCCTATCGTCACTATTACTAGACGAGGATACTACGATTTCCGACATTGTGAAAAATTGAAGGAAAACCTAAAGACAAGATGGAGAGGGTACTTGGCTCTAAACGAAGGAGGCCTAAAGACGAAGGAGGAATGCTAGACGAGGAAATACACAACCAACCAGAAGAAACCACGTGGTACATTTCTTGAAGGACGAAACGACATGATGGATCAACCTCAGGATTGTACGACATGTCAATAGTTAAAGATATATATATATATATATATATATATATATAAAAGAGGCACAAGAGTAGTATTGATAGACAACACAAGGACAAAGGGGGTAGTTGATGGGAATCAACACAAGTATTACTTGTCCTTTTGTCGTCGTCCAGAGTTCAACCATGCTCGTACCAAGTCATTTGAGAACGAGAACATACACATCTGTTGATAACCAAGTGATATGATGAAGGGAGTCTTTCATGGACAAGTTTATTTAGACGGCCATACACATGGACGATAAAATTATACTTGATAAATTGTACAAGAAATTCTCCAAAGGTTCTATGTAAGTAAAACATGACACGCTACTTAACATGTGAAAGGAATTCCATACACTCTGTTCCACACACCCCATTTTCTTTATCAACCACCAACATCACCCACGATGGTGATAGGTCCCAAACAAGTAGACCCGTGTAAAAATCTCTATAAAAGTGAACATGTTTCATCTACCAAAGCTAAGTTTTGACAATTTACTATTTCCCATGTGTTCTAGAGAAAAAATTGACTTAACCATCGGAGGGTCTTTGGTCGGGTCACACCAGTCACCTTTGATAGTTTTTTTTTTTTTTAGGATTTACAGCCATCATCATAGTCGAAGTAGTCCAGCCTACTGATTTTTGTGCATCATCATAATTATTCATTTTCTAGGCTGGTAATTCTCTGATTTTTTTTTTAAATTTAATTATTCATTTTCTTCCCCGATATGAAGTTGGCGTTTATTTGAATATCTTTCATTGGTTTTCTCAGTGATGAGGCTGTAATTTCATTTGGTTTGGTGGAGAGGTTGTGATCAAAGACAACAGTTTGCAACTAGTATCACATATTTTTCTCTCTCTCACAAACCCTCTTTCTTTTACTTTTTTTTTTTTTTTGGTTCATGTACAAGATAAAATTCTCATTCTCAATAAATTTGGGATTATATTTGTATTTGTTGGCAATATCATTCCAATTGATATTTATGGTTAACAAAAATTAACTTACTTGGATGAATGATTTATTGGTTCTAATTAATGCTAAAGTCCGTTGCATTGGGTGTTGTTGGTCACATTTCAGGTGAAGTGCGAGAATAATTTCATTTTACGTCATTTTTATGAATTAATTTGTGTGAAATTAATTTTGTACCAACTATGGGTTAGTTTTGTCTTCCCATAATTCTGTTTTAAATTTTTTATCTTATGCAATTTTATTTTCCATCAGCAACTAGGGGTGGCAAATGGGCGGGTTGGGTCATAAATGGGTTGGGTCATAAATGGGTTGGGTGTGTAATTACCCATTTATCCATTTATGACCCGTTTATATATAAATTAATTATCCATTACCAACCCAACCCATTTAATTAGTAACCCACCCATTTAACCCAATATGACCCAAATACCTCTAAAACTACTTGAATACCCTATTGACCTCCAAAATTACCAAAATACCCTTAAATACCTAAAATGATACAAATACTCCCTACACTTCCAAAATTACCAATATACCCTTGGACATCCAAAATTATCTCCAAAATTTCTAAAATGAACAAAATACCCATGAAACCTCTAAAATGACCAAAATACCCCTGATATCTCTAAAATCACCATATATGCTTAAAAACCACTAAAATGACCAAAATATCTCCAAAATCTAAAAAATAACCAAAATACCCTCTAAAACCCAAAAAATGACCAAAATACCCCAAAAACCCAAAAAATGACCAAAATACCCCAAAAACCCAAAAATTACCAAAATACCCCCCAAAACCTAGAAAATGACCAAAATACCCCTTGAAACCCAAAAACGACCAAAATACCCCCAAAACCCAAAAAATGACCAAAATACCCCCGAAACTCAAAAAATGACCAAAATACTTCCAAAACCTAAAAAATGACCAAAATACCCCCAAAACCCAAAAATGACCAAAGTACCCTCAAAACCCAAAAAATGACAAAAATACCACTGAAACCTAAAAATGACCAAAATACTTCCAAAACCTAAAAAATGACCAAAATATCCCCAAAACCCAAAAAATGACCAATGTACCTCCGAAACCTAAAACTGACCAAAATACCCCCCCAAAACCCAAAAAATGACCAAAATACCCTCGAAACTCAAAAAATACGAAAATACCCCCGAAACCCAAGAAATGACCAAAATACCCTCAAAACCTAAAAATGACAAAAATACCCCCAAACTCAAAAAATACGAAAATACCCCCGAAACCCAAGAAATGACCAAAATACCCTCAAAACCTAAAAATGACCAAAATACTCCCGAAACCTAAAAAATTACCAAAATACTTCTAAACCCTAGAAATTTACCGAAATAACCCAAAAATCTAAAAATTATTGAAATAACCATAAAACTAAAAGATGACATAAATGCCCTCGTAACCTAAAAAATGACTAAAATACCCTTAGAATCTATAAGATGATCAAAATAACCCCGAAACCTAAACAATTACCAAAATTCCTCGAAGCCTAAAAAATTATTGAAATTCCCTCGAAACCTATAAAATGACTGAAAGACTCTTAGAACCTTTAATTTGTCAAAAATATCCTCGAAACGTCCAAAATACCCTAAACCTCTATTTCGGTAATTTTAGATGTTTCTGGTGTATTTTGGTCATCTTACATGTTTAGCGGTATTTTGGTCATAATTTGGGTTTCAGAGGTTTTTATTGATCATTTTTTTTAGGTTTTGGGATTATTTTGGTCATTTTTTAGGTTTTTGGGGTATTTCGATAATTTTTTAGGTTTCAAGGTATTTTTGGTAATTTCTTAGGTTTAGGGTGTATTTTGGTAATTGTTAGGTTTTGTGGGTATTTCGATTATTTTTTTAGGTTTTTGGGGTATTTTGGTCATTGTTTTAGGTTTTGGGGTTATTTTAGTCATTTTTTAGGTCTTGGGGTATTTCGATCATTTTTTAGGTTTCAGGGTATTTTGGTAATTTTTTAGGTTTCAGGGGTATTTCAGTCATTTTTTAGGTTTAGGGGGTATTTTGGTAATTTTTTAGGTTTAGCGTGCATTTTGGTAATTCTTAGGTTTCGAGTGTATTTCGGTCATTTTTTTATGTTTTGGGGGTATTTTGGTCATTTTTTAGGTTTCAAGGTATTCTGGTCATTTTTTAAGTTTAAGGGGTATTTTGGTAATTTTATGGGTTTTGGAGGTATTTCAGTCATTATTTAGGTTACGGAATAATTTGGTAATTTTTTCAGGTTCTAGGGGTATTTTAGTCATTTTATAGGTTTTGGGGGTATTTTGGTCATTTTTTAGGTTTCGGGGGTATTTTGGTCATTTTTTTGGGTTTTGGAGATATTTTGGTAATTTTTTGGATTTTGGGAGTATTTTGGTCATTTTAAGATTTCGGGGGGTATTTTCGTCACTTTTTGGGTTTTGGGGATATTTTGGACATTTTAGAGGTTTTGGGGGGTATTTTGGTCATTTTAGAGATTTTGGAGGTATTTTGGTCATTTTTTGGGTTTCGGGGGTATTTTGGTCATTTTTTGGGTTTTGAGGGTATTTTGGTCATTTTTAGGTTTCAGTGAGTATTTTGGTCATTTTTTGGTAATTTTTTAGGTTTTGGGGGTATTTTGGTCATTTTTTGGGTTTTGAGGGTATTTTGGTCATTTTTAGATTTCGGTGAGTATTTTAGTCATTTTTTGGTAATTTTTAGGTTTTGGGGGTATTTTGGTCATTTTCTGGGTTTTGGAGATATTTTGGTCATTTTTTGGGTTTTGGGGGTATTTTGGTAATTTTTTAGGTTTCAAGGGGGTATTTTGTTCATTTTTTAGGTTTTAGGGGTATTTTGGTCATTTTTTGGGTTTTTGGGGTATTTTGGTAATTTTTAGATTTTTGGGGTATTTGGTTCATTTTTTAGGTTTTAGGGGTATTTTGGTCATTTTTTGGGTTTTAGTGGTATTTTGGTCATTTTTTGGGTTTTTGGGGTATTTTGGTCTTTTGTTGGGTTTTTGAGGTATTTTGGTCATTTTTTGGGTTTCAGGGGGTATTTTGGTCATTTTTTGGGTTTCAGGGGGTATTTTGGTCATTTTTTGGGTTTTGTGGGGTATTTTGGTAATTTTTAGGTTTTTGGGGATATTTTGGTCATTTTTGGGTTTTGGAGGTATTTTGGTAATTTTTTGGGAGTATTTTGGTCATTTATTAGGTTTCAGGGGTATTTTGGTCATTTTATAGAAATTTAGATTTTATGTTGTTTATTTAAATTTTAGATGGGTTTAGTGGATATTAGTGGATTTATCCATTTAGACCCATCTAATTAAATAACCAAATGGGTCTTTACCCATTTAACCCAAATATTAAATGGGTTGGGTTAAGACTTATCCAAATAAGGTGGGTAATGGGTGGGTTCATGGATATGGGTAAAAATTGCCACCCCTATCAGCAACCGATATTACCATTAGTGACCCACTGTTTGACGTATTTGCAAGTTGAGCAAGTAGATTAAGAATAGTAGTTTTGGTTGTGCTTCACCAAATTGGTGAATTATCAATGACACGTCATTCTTCTTCCTTGATGGGTTGATGTTGTTATATGTGTAGTATTGTTGAAAACATTGATTTCAAAGCTTTCACATCGTAAATAATTTTTCAGATTGATGTAAAAAAAAAAAAAAAAAAAAATTTATCAGATTGAATGTGAAAGATTTATATGATTTTTTTGCATGTGTACTAGTTTCATGTTGTGATTCAATAGGCGACATCAAAAGTGATATCCCCACCCCAATGAGTAAAATCATATATATGCGTATAACATACATAAATTTGAAGGTGGTACTAAAATTTAAAAGTTATGAGTTATTGAATAAATCTCTCATTTGCTATAATTTGTTCGTTTTTTAATTTATAATTTAAGGAATCATTAGTTAAGTATATCTAACTTCTGCAAGTTTAATTAATATTCAAATCTTTGTTCAAATTCTGTAGTTTTTCGTGATCAGTTATTTCACTTGGCTAAAAATGAATAAATTTACACATGACGAGTTCAAATCTTCTTTCCACTCTTCTTACTCTATTATATACTCCACAAATAAAAACATGCCACATGTTTATCTAATTTATTAAATGCTAAATTTATGCATTTTATTATTTCAATTACCTAAATATGATGGGTTACTTATTTATTTTAGGAAATTGAAATAATAGAAGATATAAATTTAGCATTTAATAAGTTAGATGGACATGTGACATATTTTTATTTTTAGAGTATATAGTGGAGCAAGAAGAGTGGGATAGAAGATTTGGACTCACACATGACCATATCATTTCAATGCTATTTTGGTGTTCATTTTTTGGAGCTAGATTTTTGCAAATGAGTAATATTGTTAGATAAACGTGTAAATCTCAAAAGAATTGTAAAAAATAATATTATAATTACAGAATACTAGTTTCTAAGCACGTGCTTAAATACTCTTTTATTTTTTCTCAAGGTTCATAATTTTCATTCATCATAATTTGGGGTTGTTGCATTCTTTCATCACAAAATATCTAAGAGTGTGATGAGATTTATGTCTTTATGGGTGAAATAAATTTTTTGTATAAAAATCTCATTACACCCCTACGTATTTTGGAATTAAAAAATGCAGTAACTTCAAATTATGATGAATACAAATTATGAACCTTAAAAAAAAATTAGAATAACCTCTAAACATGTGTTTAGTTGTTGAAAAACATTTGTGAAAATACATATGAGTAAAAAAATGTGTAAAAATATATGTAATATTATTTAAAAATTGAAAACATAAATTTGAGCCAAACGAACCTCAGTGCCTAGTTGCATAGGAGTGTATCTAAGTCCGCGTGCAACAAGGTAATCGTTTTTTTAACAAAAAAGGCCCAAATGGCTTAAAGCACTGTAGCATTCCCATCAAGGTTTGTAAAATTTTTAGCATATACCACCTCAAAACTCAAAATTTTAGCTTTTAACAACTCATTTTACAATACATAAAACATCAAAGATTCTATATTTTTTACCATTTCATTTAAATAATATAAACTACTCATTAAAATAATAATAAAACAACTCCACCAAAACTATAGCAACCAGCCAACCCCCTCCTCCTCCACCACTCCACCACCCCTACCACCGCTCCACTTGCCATAACCACCATTGTAGCAACCAGATCCACCGCAACCACAAACAACAGCAGAGGAAAAAAAAAGAAAAGGAAAAACCTCCACATCCACCCACCACATCCACATCCACCGTTGGACAAAAAAAAAAAAACCCACAAACCAACAGTAATTGGACCAAATCACCACCAACCACAGCAAGAAAAAAAAGGAAAAAAACCCACAAACCACGGCCAAATCGGACCGCAACCCACAGCCAAAAAAAACCCACAAACCAAATCAACCAAATCGGACCACGACTCCTTCGATCCACGCTCCGACCCGTGCTCCATGGTTGACCACCAAGCTCCGTCGCACGATCGGAGCCCAATTGGACCCAAGAAGAACCACGCAGAACAAAAAAAAAACCTCTATCGCTGCCACCGGACCACAACCATCGGACCCACGATCCATGACCACAATCACCAGACCATAGCCATTGACATCCCACAATTGCCGGAGCACAATCATTAGCGGAGCCCACTCATCGGTGGAGCACAGAGAGAGAAGAGAGAAGAAAGAAGTGAGAGAGGAAAGAGAGGGAAGATACCCCAGCCTGGGTTTCGTCAGAGAGAGAGCGTTTGAAAATTCAGCCTGGCTTAGCTTGATACTCCGGCCTGGGTTTCATCGGAGAGGGAGGCGTCGAGCAGAGAGAGAGAGAGCAGAGAAACGGGAAATGAGAGGGAGAGAGAGAGCAGAGAAGGAAATAGTGGGCCCCAATTGAATAAAAAAATAATATAAATTTTACAATTGGTGCACAGTGCGGTTTCAAATATGAAACCGCACTGTTCATCAATGCTAAAATTTTTGGCATTTGAAGGACTTAGATGGCGCAAGCTTTTGAGTCAAAAAAAAAAAAAAAAAAAAAAAACATCTTTTAGCATTTAAAACCCAGAATGCTCTAATAAAAAGATAGAATCTCTGGTGGGATTGTGACTGTGTCCCTCCAAATATCTTCTCCCTCTCCAGTGAAACTGAAAAACCTCTCAAAAACCCATCTTCTCTCTCTTTCTCTCTGATGTGCTTCACTCTCACTCTCACTCTCACTGCCCAAAAATGCAAACATCTCTGACCCTTTTACCCTTCAAAACCCCCTTAATTTTCCCAATCCACTACCACAACCCCATTTCCCCAAAGCCTCTTCCTTCTTCACCACAACCACAACCACAACCACAACACCACACCTTTTCCCAAAAACAAACCCAAACCCAAACCCATGTCAGTCCTGTGAATTCCTTCAAAGGGTCGGGCTATATATCAACTATAAGCCAAGCTATCAAAGAAGAAGAGGAATACCGCAGAGCACGTGCCGAAGTTCTCCGCAAAGGACTTGACTTGGAAGGCTTTTCAATTGAGGGACTCTCCGTTGGTGGCCATGAGACTTGTGTTATCATTCCTGACTTCAAGTGTGCTTTCGATATCGGCCGCTGCCCCTCACGTGCCATTCAACAAAGCTTTGTCTTTATCACTCATGCTCATCTTGATCACATTGTATGACCTCCTCCTATTTCCTCTTTTGGTTTTGCCTCATTTGTTCATAATTTGGCAGTGGTAACAACAAAAGTGTGTTTATTGTTGACTTTTGGTCTCTTTGTGAACATTGGTTTTTAAGCATGAAGGATAAATATTAATATTAATGTATGTGGTGAATCCATGATTTCATTTTGGGTGGTGGACATTAGCATTTGATATGTAGTTGGAAATTAGTTCAATTTTTCTTGTCTTGGAAGTTGGAACCAAATTTAAGTTGATGCGGAGGGTGAGTTTCAGTATAAAGATTAAAAGTATGATTCTTTTTCCAAGTTCAATTTGATTTTTTTTTATTTCTACACCACTTGTCAGTTACTGAAATAATAGTGAGTGGCGAGTCAAATCAATCAAAATGGTTATAAGTATAGAATGGAGGAAAAGAATATATGTGGTCAACCCCTGACTAATCTTTTGAGGACCCATAATCAACCCAAAAATTTTTGGGACTGTGGCTTTGTTGTTTTTGTTGTACTTCCCATCTGTTGGTTGGTCTTATTTTCCTTATGCTCAGAGTTATTTCCCTCAACTTGCTTATAACCCGTATTTACCAACTCAGGGTGGGCTGCCAATGTACGTAGCCAGCCGTGGTTTGTACAACTTGAAACCTCCAACCGTATTTGTGCCTCCTTGCATCAAAGATGATGTTGAGAAGCTTTTTGAAATTCACAGGTCCATGGGCCAAGTAGAACTGAACCTTGATTTGGTTGCATTGGATGTAGGTATGCAGCTCTAGTCTACTTGTTTGTCTTTGTGTGAAGAGTTTGTATCACTTTTTTCTGCAACTGATTTGTCAAGTTTGCCTTCAGGAGAAACATACGAAATGCGGAATAACCTTGTCGTCCGAGCGTTCAAAACTCAACATGTCATACCCAGTCAGGTGATCTTCATCTAATGGTTCTTCATGTTATCATTATGTATAATTTACTAAAAGGAAAAGTATTAGTTAAAAGTACTGAGACTGTTGGAAGTAGCTCAGTTTCAGAGACAGTACTTCCTCAAAGAAGTGCTTAACTAGTTCCCTCAGGATATCTGATAAAATTGGAACGACGTAGAGAAGACAAAGAAGAGCTGATCCAACAATAAATTGGCTTGTAAATTCTTAGTTTCAACAGTATATTGAACTATTAGGATTCAAATATTGCATGGTCTAATGTTTTTGTCATTAATTGAGACAGGATAAATTATTCTAAAGAGATGCCAAGAAATTGAATGATTCTAAATTGTTCTTTTGTGATTTTTAAAAGTTGGTCTTCCTAATGAGGTCTATTTTTGGACTTCTGAGCAGATTATGCAGCACTGAACGCATGCCTTGTGTTCAATTTCTGTGCTAGAGCTAGAGAACTTTGGACCTGGGTTGAGACCTTGTTATAGATGATTATTGATGCTTATGTGAAATCATATCAAGTGTTTGCAACATAGGATTTAGAGTGTGTAATATGTTATTACTTGGTTTTGTTTAGGGTTATGTCATCTACTCAGTTAGGAAAAAGCTGAAGATGAAGTACATTAACATGAAAGGCAGACAAATTGAGAAATTGAAGAAGTCCGGTGTTGAGGTTTGTGATTTCTGCAATATAGTTTTGCTCTAATCTTCTGTTGAATCTACATATATCTGACTTGAATTCTGCTTTTTTAAAGATTACAAATACTATATTGTCTCCTGAGGTGGCCTTTACTGGCGACACAACTTCAGATTATATGCTTGATCCACGTAATGCTGATGCATTGAGGGCCAAAGTTCTTATAACTGAGGTATGCAATAGACTCCTTGTGAAGTCGCTTGTTACCATTTACATAGTGGAAGTTTGTTTGATGTTGTCTTCATGTGGAGAGGACAGAACCTTACTGACTTTTAAAAGCTAAATTTACATACTCTAAATTTTGTTGGCAACAATTTGTTAACTTGTGAATATAAAACTCCAAAACCAGATTTATGATAAACTGTAATACTTCAAGAAATTCTACTGTACTGCAGACTGTGATAAGCCATGAGTTTCTTTTCTGATCTTTATTTTTTCAGTAGAATCAGAGTTTAAATCACTAAAGATAGGTCTTTGTACTCCTGAAAATTGGAATTCTTTTCATGCTACCTATTTGGTATTTAAAAAGTGCTATAAGATGTTGTATATAATTTTCCTACATGATTACATATGCTATTGAAATGAATGGTCAGATCCTAGCCTTTGCATGGCTGCCATTCTATTTGCTGACCACACATTGGTAAAGGACCTCAGTTTATTTAATCCCATGTGTGTACAAACTCATCTATTAATAAATTGTTTCTACTGGCTCTCTTGATGTTCTTGTTCAGTAGTTTATATCTGATATCTGTGGTAGTCTAAGTGACCATTTTCTAGACACTCTATTTTCTGTCTCACCTAATATGAAAGAATGGAAATTTGAAAATTTTCAAAACAGCATATGCTCCATCTTATGTTGCAGTGATTCGATGCTGGACTTAAATTAGTGTTCTGGAAAGTAAAATAATCTTGATTTTGCATCATTCATTGAGATTCCAGATAAATATCATATCTGATCGATGAAGCTTTATTAACAGGCAACTTTCCTAGATGAAGGGATCAGCATTGACCATGCACGACAACATGGTCATACACATTTATTTGAGGTATGTCAAGCTTAGAGAGGAATTTTGTTTTCATTTTGTCTTTCCCTTCATAACTATTGTCACATATATTGGGGCCAAGGAAAGAGTGAGGTGTTAATTGGTGAGAACAAAGATCAGAAAGAAATAAACTTGGCAACTTTTTTTACACTTCCATTAGCATGCATAATTTATGGAATGACCCAAAAAAAAATTGGATGGTGATATGACCCAATGCATTGTTTGACTTGGATTAGTTTTTGGCTCTATAACTAAGATATGAATCCAGTCCACCTGAAACACCAACTCCTCGTCATCCTCCCCATTCTTGTCTAAATAACTTTTTTTTGATATTTAAGTATGACTACTGAATCTTTTATTGGATTAATTTTGTTTACTGAGGTAGTGTTCTTTTGAAACTGCAGATCATTGAACATGCTCAGTGGATTCGAAATAAAGCAATTGTTTTGACTCATTTCTCTTCTCGCTACAGTGTAGAGGTAATTATTTATTTGGACTAAATTGTCTGTTTCAGTGTTCAGTAGTAATAGCATTTAATTGTGGAATTTCCAATATGTAAAACACCATGGGTTTCCTGCCTATAAGAAAGACATTGACAATAATATGCCTCAGGCATTAGAATGTCTATGCTGAAATCAGTTCCTCCTTTTGAAAAACATTAGAATAGAATTTTAGATAATGCTTTTGTAATCTTTTTTCCTTTTTTTCACTTTTTATTTTTTTGGGTTCTGCCTTTTATACTCCCTGCATACTTGGATTGCGTCCCTTTTGGGGGCTCTTTTAATGGCATCAATTATAGTAACAACAACCAGGCCTTAGTATCAAAATTTTGGAATCAACTAGGATCCTCAATAGACTTGTCAGGGTCAACCACATGTATTCTTTTTTGCCATTCTATTTTATTCGAAATCAATACACTCCGTTACTTTCTTAATTGACATGTAATCTTTTACTAGTTCTATTAATGTTATAATTTTAATGGCATTGATTACTTATTTACACAAAAAAATTTAGCCACTTAAAGGAATAGGGTAAAATGAGATGGTCCTGAATCATTTGATGATCATGGTCTTTTACTATATAATTCTTTTAAGTCGAGTGTATTATTGTGTTAAGATTTTACTTGTAACGTTTACACACTGACTCTGAGGGTAAATATTAATTTCTATTTTTGGGCATTATCTTCCGCTGCTCACAAGAATGTTGCAGAGTAAGGTTTTTAATACAGATGGCAACTTGAAACCCAATTGCATGAGCAGCACATACATTAATATTGGGAAGCGTTTCATTTCTTAGGGATGACCCTTAGTTCTTCTCCTTCACAAATCATGTTTTGAGTGTTTGTCTGTCAATTGCAGGACATTCGTCAAGCTGTATCAAAGTTGCAGTCCAAGGTGTCAGCAAAAGTGGTTCCTCTTACAGAAGGATTCAAATCAATGTACTCTTAGTTAGATTCCAGGGTTCAATTTATGTAGCAAATCAAATGTAATCAGAGAGAGAGAGAGAGAGAGAGAGTGAGAGTCAGTTTGTAATATATTGACGATTTAGTTGAGATGTATCATTTTGTCACTTATTCTTGTCTTTGTTGAAATGATCATGTTGCTAGCAAGAATCTGTTCATAATGTGCCTTGTTAATGCCAATAATTAGTTCTTTCAAACTGACAATGAGTGGCCTATTACCTAAGGGAAGCTTCTCCAGCTTGTTATGCTATCAAAATAAACTTGATGAAGCTTATGTTTCAATGAATTATAATTTATTATGAGCTGTCTTACAGCCATTAGAGTTCCAATAAACTTTGTTAATTCGGTGCCAGTATTACGGGAAATTATAAGATCCATACGGTGGACAAGTGATGTAGTCCACTATTCTACTAAAAAACTGCTACTTGTTTAAAATTGTTAGTTAGAAATTTTTTTTTAAACAGAAATTAATTACTGACTTAGCAATTTTAAACAAGTGAAAGTTTTTTAATAGAGTGGTGAACAAATGGCGTGGTCTACTAGAGAACTCTATAATTTCTCTAGTATTACAACCCCAAATTTTCCATAGCATTAAATGAAAGATTGGTGGGCTCTATTGCTCTTAGAGTTCCAATCTCAAGAACACCCGTTTAAGAAGACTATTAAATTGTCCTTATTTATCTTTAATAAATTTTAAACTTAAAAAATAGTTATAAATGATTTTTAAAATTAAATTTGTCATCTAAGTGTGAGTTTGGATTAGGATTAAAAATTAAAATTATTTTTACTATTTAGCTTATTTTTGCTATTATTCATGAGCTCCACTACACTTTTTGGCACTAGTTATGAGTCTCACTGTACTATTTTAATTAACTTTTACATTTATCTACCGTACTTTCAGTAATAATTTTTCAGTTTTAGCAAAATAAGAGATATTCAAACACACCTTAAAAGAGATATATTAACAGAGGAATATATATATATATATATATATATATAGGGTTCAGATTTTGTCCAGTGGTCACTGGCCACTGGACCCGTCAGGATACGGACACGTGTCTAGTCTTGGACACGTGTTCGCAAATCAACGTGTCCAGTGACATTGGCCACTGGACAAAAACCGGATCCATATATATATATGGAGAATGTTAACCAGCACCAAGCAGTGCTGGTTAAGGGCAAAAAAGACAAAAAATATATGTCAGAAAAAGCCAAAAAAATCTGAAAATAGTACTTGCAACGCTGAAAAAGTAACATAAATTAAAGAAAAAGATAAATATAGTGCTAGAAAAAAGTGTGCTTAACGAGCAACACATGGTGCCCGTTAACACAACCCTCTATATATATAAAATTGTGTAAACTCAAAAAACAAAGTACGGTTTTATTGCTTCTCAAAAAAAAAAAAGTACGGTTTTATTAAAAAAAAAAAAAAAGTACGGCAAATTTTGGTAGGGCAAAATAGTGACCGTTATGGTTTCAGATATAAATAGGTCCAGAGGGGCGTAAATAAAAAAAAAAAAACAAAAAGCAACTCTTTCTTTGATTTCTCTCTCTCTCTCTCTGTATTTTTGAACGAACTCGCTATTGTTATTATTATTCTGAACGTCGGTGGCAAATTGATCTGCGGTCTTTCTCTCAATCTCAGGTTTGGTTTGCTTCACGATGGAATTGTTATTGCTATTTCTAGGGTTTTGTTTTTCGCTTAGGGTTTCCTGTATACTTGCCTATTCCCAACTTTTATTGGATTTCCGAGAATCTCCCACTCCTTAGGGTTTTTCTTCGCCATAACTCTGTTTTTTTCCCCTTGAGAAATCAAACCCTAATGGTCATGGCCTTTGCTTTTCTTCCTCCCCATTAGTGGATTGCCGATTGATTTTGATTGATATTCATTAAAGAAATCAAACCCTAAATCAAATAATGAGGAGGATTTAGGGTTTGGTTTCTTTAATCTATATGGGTGGTTTATTTAGTTGCAACTTCAAACAATGAATCTGGATCTGAATCTGAATCTGTGTGAATTGGTTGTGTGAATCGGTGTGTTCTTTTTGGTTATATATGTATAGATAGTAGATACAACAACTAGGTATGGAGTTAAAGATAGCAAGAAGAGGGTCGGGATGCTCTGTTTTTGATCGTCTTGGAACACCAAACAACAGAGACACAAACAGAAACAGTGTTGGTAGTGTTGTTTGTATCTTTTGGCGTAATGGGAGATGCCGCAAGAACCCGTGTAGGTTCCTTCACAGTGTCAGTGAGAATGAAACTGAAGCAAAAAAGCCTGTAAACTATGGTTCTGGCGGTGTTCAAATTCAAATAGAAGGTGTTCGTAATGGATCTGAACACAACCCATGCCCTAGAAAGAAACTTGCAAACAACACTTGGGTTTTGAGCAAGTACCCAATTGTCAAAAATGTAGTAGAAGTAGTTGCTTCTGAATCTGAACATCTCTACTGCCCTAGAAAGAGGCCTCACTGTGTTGTTACCGACAAGACTTTGGTTTTGAGCAATTACCCAGTTGTCAAAGATGATGTAGACGTAGTTGCTTCTGAATCTGAACACCTCTTCCCCCCTAGAAAGAGGCATCACTGTGTTGTTACTGAAAACACTTTGGTTTTGAGCAAGTCCATGGTCCCAGATCATGAAGATTGTACACGCCCTAGAAAGAAGCCCCAAGTTCCAGATCATAACAAGTCTGAAGATGAACTTCAAAATGTTGTTGCTGCCAAGTCTGAGGAGGAAAACGATGTTCCGAACAATTCATTGCCAACTGTTGCTAATAACCCCTCCTCTTTTGAAGATGAAGATGTTACTCCCAGCAAGTCCCTGGGAACTTTTGTTGAGCCTAACAATTCATTGCCAACTGTTGCTAACAACAACAGCAACAACAGCTCTTCTGAAGAGGAAGATATTACTCCCAGCAAGTCCCTGGAAATTTTTGTCGAGCCTAACAATTTATTGCCGACTGTTGCTAACAACAACAGCTCTTCCAAAGATGAAATTGTTAATCCCAGCAAGTCACTTGAAACTGTTTGTCAGTTCTGGGTTCATGGAAATTGTGCACAAGGGGATCAGTGCCAGTACCTGCATTCATGGTTTCGCGCTGATGGGTTAGGGATCTTGGCAAACCTCCAAGGCCACAACAAGGTGCCTCTTCTTTTCTCTTCGTTGTTTTACATTGACATTATCCTTTGATTGCTCACTTCTATATCAAAGGCTTTAAAGCTTTCCTAACTTATAATCTGCAGTATCTAACTTATATGTCCAAGGATATATTACTAGAGAATTCTGAAATTATGATTTTTGTAATAATGCAACAAGCAATTCATTGGAAAGCATGTTTTTTCATGATATGGAAATATTTCTCCTTGTCCCACTAGTACTAACCCTTAAAAAAATTAAAAGATCACAAAGAGTGTGGGCGGCTCTTTCACAGCAACAAGTTTAGCCAGTAAACAAGCGGAGAGCTGTCTGTCTACCTATAACAATAAAGACCTTTGTTCTATCTCTGTAAACAGAGTTCTTAGATATAAATATCATTTGATACTTACTTGGGAAAACTGATATTCATGAGTTTTCTGATAACAGGCTGTCACAGGAATTGCACTTCCTGAAAACAGCAACAAGCTCTACTCAGGCAGTAGAGATGGAACAATTCGGGTTTGGGACTGTGATACAGGGCTGTGTGTTCTTGTCAATGACCTTGGTACAGAGGTTGGATCCCTTATTTGTAGGGGCATATGGGTCTTTGTTGGCATGACAAATGTTGTTAAGGTAAGCTCTGAGCTGAGTATATTTTATTTTTGTTTTCTTTTCCTTTTGTTGTTGCCACTGTTGTGTTGCCATTAATATTAGTTTACTCAACTTCCTGCCCAATTTGGTACGTTGATATGTTGCAGGCATGGAATACTGAGTCTGGTGCAGAATACAATCTTGATGGACCTGTTGGCCAAGTCTATGCCTTGGAAACAACTGATGATGTACTGTTTGCTGGGGGCCAGGTAACTATTTTGGTAACATTATTGCTTCCTCAAAATTTTCAGCCAACTTTAATTCTTTAATTGGTTTTAACTAATTTTTTTGTTTTTATTTTTATTTCTATTTAGTAGTTTGAGCAAGAGCTTCTCTCTTGTTGTAATGTAATTTCATATTTCTGTTGAAATCCCTGATGATGCTTGGAGATGTCTCTAGAATTTTCTGGGTTCAGTGTTTTATCTATTATGGTGTTGTACTTAGAATCATACAGGATTGCAATGGTGTTCATTCTTTACATGCTTTTAACACCATTGTTCTTAGTCACGTTCATATTCATATTATGACGACCTAAAATGAATTAATTGTTACTTCTAATTGCAGGATGGTGTTATTAAGGCGTGGAAAGGCAGTTATGACAATCCCGCTTTCCATCTGGTTGCATCTCTTAAAGGCCACACAGGTGCAGTGTTATCTTTAGTTGTTGGATGCAACAACAAGAGACTGTACTCAAGTTCCAAGGACCATACAATAAGGGTAAGTTTGTGCCTATAAGATTGTTACCTGTTATCTATTTTGTTAGTATTGATTGATGGTACTCTATTATTACCACCTGGTGTGCTTGATGGAAACTAAACAACTTTGGTTATTTCTGCATTCTGCAAGCATAGTTATTGAATTCGTTTCTAATTGAGTGAACTTAGTGCTGACCTTTTATTTCTGTTGCTTGACTGTTCCTTTCATTACACTTCTTGTCAGGTTTGGGATAATGAAACTTTTCAATGTATTGAGACGCTGAGTGGGCATACTGATATAGTGACAGCTCTTATCTGTTGCAATAATTATTTGTTGTCTTCTTCTTTGGACCGCACAATAAAGGTCTGGGCTCTTGGTAAAGAAGGCAACTTGGAAGTAGTATATACACGTACTGAAGAACATGTAAGTTATTGAACCACTACAATCCTTTCTCTGTATTTTTGCTTGCATTCATTTGTTATTTTTCTTGACCCTTTTTGTCTTTTTGATATTGGTTTCTGATGGTGGTTGAAGTGTACTACACATATTAGGCTGCCTTAGTCCTAGTGAACTTGGAAGTAGTAAATAGTTAAGGATTATGCTACATACCATCTTTGCCATGTTGATATCAAGGAATGTGTGTATATTTGGTTCTATTCCCAACTGAATGTTAGTATTACATTAACGGCCCTGATATTATGTCTGAAGTTCTGTGTGTGGTAATTTGAAGCTCATTTTGCAGTGCAATGTAGATGATATCATGGTCTTAGCTTTTGAACACTTTCATCAAATCTTTGCATAGATTTTGTAGGAATCCTGTTATACATTATTTTTAGATCTATACGAGTTATATGGATTAGCACTATTCTAAGGTTAACTATAACTTGATGGTACAATATTTTCCATGTGACAGGGTGTTCTAGCACTTTCTGGGATGACTCTTGCAGATGATAAGCATATCTTGTTTTGCTCTTATAATGACAACTCTGTCCAACTATATGAACTGCCATCGTGAGTACACTTCCCTTTTTAATGATCTAAATCTCCTTTTTATGAATGAGCTTTCTTCTTTACTTGCTAGCTGTGACTAATTATTTATTATTACGGTTATAGATTCACTGACAGGGGCAGATTATTTGCAAAACAAGAAGTTAAAGCAATCCAAATAGGTCCCTCTGGACTGAGACTCTTTTTCACAGGCGATGAGACTGGTTTGGTAACAGTGTGGAAATGGCTAGAAGAACTCCAAAACAGAGAGTAGCAGCCGAGACTCTCAGACCCCAAAACTAGGAGAGTAGCCGGTTGAAACTGAGACGGAAAAAATTGTGTACGTGTAAATGTCTATATAATTTGTGGAACAATTCACTTAGTAATCCATTCTCACTTCTCTTGTTTTTGATTGTATAAGATTTTCTTGTACCAATTTTCTGTATGTATATAACTTTTTCCTCAATAATGCTGCTGCCTCTCTCTCTCTCTCTCTCTCTCTCTCAAAAAAAAAAAAAAAAATAAACAAACAAACAAACAAACTAACTTTTAACCTTAATGAATAAAGGAGTATTGTTCAAGTACTGTACCCTATACTCTTGTTCTAATAGAGATTAGCTCAGTGACGATAGCATTATCTTGGGGGTGTGGCTTCAATATGTAGGAGTTGAACATCCATGACATCGACATTTGTTTTGGGGGTATTTTTTTTTTGGGTATCTGTATCTATTTTTTCTGCTTTGGGCATTGGTTATGAGTAGACACAATTGTTATCCTTGCACTTCGTTTGTGTTTGAAAAAACTTAATGAGGACTCTAGTATTGCGATGATTATCCTAAAAATTACCCGCCCTGATGCAGATGACGCATTTTCAAGTTATTGAGACAAGGCTTATCGTGTGAGTTTAAGACAAAGATTCAGTTTTAAGCTACTTTAGGATGAATTTAAAATAAAGATTCTAAGGGGATTGAAAAAAAGAAAAAGAAAAGTAATGCGTAAAACAAGTAAATTGGACTTACAACAAAAATGAGGTGGTACATTGGAAGTGTTCAAAGTGCTGACTGCTGAGTTCTGTAGACTGGCTAATTGTAGATAGTTTATTTTTCCTCCCCCGAATGGAGGTTGTAGTAATGCAGGTCAATGACAACACGATTTAGGTTGCCCCAGTCGGTTTGAGTGGATCACAACGGCACTTGAAGTGTACATAGCATCATAACAGGCTTTATAGTAGTTTTCATTGTTATCTAGAGGGGCACCTTAGGCAATAGGTTCGTTCATTAACTCAACTGCTGCAAGACTAGGATTGTTGGCTTATCTGCTCAAAAACAAGTTCTGTATTAGGATTTAAGATTTAGGCCACATCCAAAGTAGATCAATTGCTTTTATTGGAGAGGTCTATATTGCATTACTCTCCGCCGTATTTATTAGACAGGATCAACTTCTCACATTTTTTTACTTGTACCTAGACAACCAACAAATATAAGATTTGAGTTATATTAGTGGTGCTGAGCATTCTCATCAGGTGTGCTATATGTGCCAAATGCCAAATATTTGGCACATTTAGCACACCAAACACCAAAAATAGACTATTATCAGGTGTGCTAAATATGCTATAAATATAAAATATGCTACAGTACGCTCTCATTTTTGAGAGCGTACTGTACACCTTTACTATAATTTATATAATTTTTTTATTCTCGCTGGGCCCACTGCCTTTATCTCCTCTCTGCCTCTTTCTTCCCTCATTCCTTCACCGAATTGGATTTGCTCTCTCTCTCACTTCATTTCTTTGCTCTGTCTCTGTACTCCACGTCACTGCTTCCCTCTCCGACGAAACCCAGGAGTATCAAGCCACGCCGGCGGCGGAGGAGGTTAAAGTGAAGAGTGAGGAGGTTGAGCGGAAGGTGTCTCTCTACTCCACGTCACTGCTTCCCTCTCCGATGAAACCCAGGAGCATCAAGCCACGCCGGCGGCGAAGGAGGTTAAAGTGAAGAGTGAGGAGGTTGAGCGGAAGGTGTTTGAGGAAAAGCCTAAGAGAGTGGAGGAGACTGATTTTGGTGTTGGTAGT
Source organism: Quercus glauca (assembly GCA_023736055.1). Lineage (NCBI taxonomy): Eukaryota > Viridiplantae > Streptophyta > Magnoliopsida > Fagales > Fagaceae > Quercus > Quercus glauca. The sequence continues at coordinate 37,249,622 of CM043322.1, forward strand.
GGTGGCGGTGGTGGTGGGGTTGGGGGTATTGAGAAGGTTGAGGTGGCGATGGACAAGGCGCCGGAGTCTGTGGGGAAGAGCTCGAAGAGAGTGAGGCAGGTTAGTGGGGCTGAGGGGAAGAGGGTGGTGAAGATGGGTGGTACGAACTTGTTACAGATATGTGTGCAGATTGATGATCAGTTCTTGAAGGCATCCAAGAGTGCCCATGAGGTTTCGAAGATGCTTGAGGCGACCCGGTTGCACTATCATTCTAATTTTGCTGATAATCGAGGTAATGAGCTCGGTTTTGTTTTGTGCCGTGCTGATCTCTCTCGTTGTGGGTTTTGTTTTTTTTTTTTTTTTGCTGCAATTTTGGCTAATCTGATATTGAGTGATTAATTGTAGAGGTTGTGGGTTGATTGTGGTGGTTATTTTTTGGGTTGTTGTGGATTTTTTTTTTTTAATAAGGTGGTTTTGGTGGATGTGGATTTGTGCCGGTGGTGGTGGCTGTCGGTGTTGTTGCGGCAGCGTTGTTGGTGGCCGTTGTTGCAGTGGTGGTTGTGCTGTTGCTGTGTTGATGATGATGATGATGGGAACTGTGGAGGGGTTTAATATATTATTTTAATATGTTGTAAATATTATTTTAATGTATAGAAGTGAAAAATAGAACATCTGATAAATGAGATGTTGTAAAATGATGTTGTAAAATAGTAAAGTAGGTTTTTGATGTGTTAAAATGACATTTTTTATAGAAGACCTGATGAGAATGCTTAGGCGTGTCAAATGCCAAATATTTGATATTTTGCACACCAAACACCAAAAAAAGCTCCCACATCACATATTTCAAATTCTAAAACTTATAGCATGGGTGAATAGTATTGTTTCAAATTTGGAATAGCATAAGGTGTTAAATGCCAAATTTTTAGCATTTAGCACACCAAATACCAAAAAAAAAAAAAAAAAAATCACCTTCATAAGATGTGTCAAATGACAAATTTATTTAGCATTTACTACAGTAACATTCTAATAATAGTAGTGTACAAGAGAGTGTGCTATTAATATTTTGGATGTTTTTTATTCCTACATTTTCTCTCTTTTGTTAGTTCTGTGACCTCTAGGCATTACTCTCTCTCTCTCTCTCTCTCTCTCTCTCATATATGACCGTTGGGACTTAGGAACCAAAAAGAAAGAAAGAATATTTAAATAAAGCGGTAAAAAAATAAAAGATATGATATAGGGTGTATTGTAAAATAATGTGTTAAAATAGATAAATTTACTTTTTATATGTCAAAATAGATTTTTTTTAGCATATCTCCTAAAAAAAAAAAGCACTTCATTAATTTTCTTAAAAATTGTGCAAACTAAAAATTCTAATCATTCTTGTTACACAATCATAATCGCCACACATAAACGCATTTTGTATAGACTATAGAGTAAGCAACAAACTTATGGGTCTAATTTTTCTTATAGTAGTTTTGTATTTTAATGTTCAACTTTTTTTTTTTTTGGCTGCGAATTAATGTTCAACTATAATGATTACGAAAGCAAGCCCCAAAAATAAATATAATTATTTTATTTTATTTTATTTTATTTCAATCGTGACAAAAAACATAATTTCAATTAGTGTTGCAAAAACGTGTAACTTACTACCCATAAAATTTGTAAGGCAAATTATAATGTACTAACTTGTAACTCCATGCATATGCATAAATACACTTAAAGATATATAATAAAATGCATAATATAATTCCTATATATAATTTAAATACTATTGATAGTCATTTTTATATTTTGTTAACTCTTTAAAAATTTTTGTAAGAATATTATTAGGTACAAAATATAAATTGTCCATTTAAAAAAAAATATATTGTTAAGCATCTTTTTTTTTTTTTTTTTTTACAATTCATTTATTCTATACTTTTTGGTTTTTGTACTTAATAATTCACTTAAATGAATATTTATGATGTGGTCCCACATTTGATTCTAAAATTAAGAAATAAAACTCTTTAAGAATAAATAATTCAGTACACATGACGCAAAATTAGAATTCTAATTTGAGTTTCTCTCAACTTCACATATTATTATTATTATTATTATTATTATTATTATACACATTTCGGTCAATTTCTCATTATCTTAAAGAAAACATAGTGTGTACAACCAAAATACATAGAAATTTCCACTCCATTTCTTAAGGTTTTCAAGTTGCGATGGTCTAAGACATACTTACATTTAGTGTGAGTTTGGATAGTGTTTTTTCCTTGGCATTGCGCATTTGCGTTTCATTTCTGTGGATTCAGTGCGCTGTTCATGAAACCCGCAAGTATGGAATTCAGCAAATATAACTTTAAAACTGTGTTTCACGGCACTATTCACACATTTAAAAATTCTTTTGCTAAAGTGTTTTCAGTTTTCAGTTTTCAGTTTTCAGCAATAAACGGTATCTAAACAGACCCTTAATCATCTATAGCTCATAACAAGACATTGTATAGGTTTTCATAAGTACTTAGCGAGAAGTCTATGCAGCACTTTAATTTGGTTGCAAAACAATCTCTGATATTTCAAATCTTTCTAGGTTATTCAAACTTACTATCACTACAATAGTAGTTGTTAACCTTAACACACACATAATTTCTTACAAGTCACGAGATCAAAAATTTATTACGACTCATAATTATCTCTCATGAAACAACAAACAAGTAGTGCGATATCATTTTTAACAGTCTCTACTCAACCATAATCTCACTAAAAACAACATTTCTATGTAATTAATATATAAACTTAATTTTCAATTTCATGCTATTGTATCTTGCCAAAAACTTTCATGTTGAATTACACAGACTTTCAACGTGCATTTCATCATTACAAAAATATATAAACATGAGCATTTAACACATATTTCGCCAAAATGGAGTTAAAGCACATTAATATCAATAATATAATGCGCTCCATACATATATATATATATATATATGTAGGGAAATGCTAACGAATGTTCTTAATGCATTGGTTAATAATCCATTTAAAAAAAGTTTTTATGGAAAAAGAAAAAAAAACAATTAATATTTTGACAGCATTTTTCATTTCCTATAAAAGTGGTATCAAAATTTTCTTAAAATGAATTGTTAACCAATGTCATAAGGACACTCGTTAGCATGACTCATATATGTATATGTATATGCATTAGTCGCGGTTGACCATTTTTTGGGCTCTGTTTTCCACAACTACAGCCCTTTTCCACTCCATTTTCAGCATAGATCTTAGTTTTGGGGGGTTCGTTGATGTTTGAGTTTGTGTTAACCTTAATTGGTATGATGTGTTTTAAAACCGGTTTATATGACCAAAGCGGACAATACAATATCATGCCAATGACAGGTTAGGGCGTGACATAATGCTTTGTGATACCCCAAATTAGATTGTTTGAGTGTATGCAGTGTGAACATGTGCTAAATCCCACATAAAATGTTTACTAGGTGGATCTTAAGTTTATAAGTGGTTGTGACAAGTTCCAATTGCAAATTGATGAGTAATCCTTTTGAAGTGTAGACATAGATGTAGATGTGGCTAAACACTTTCGTAAGCTCTACTAATTTAATTCTTATCCCTCTAAATCATTTAATTTTCTTATTTTTATATTTTTGAATTATATTAACATTCAGAAATAGACCAAAGGGGAAGGGGAATGGAGACATGCTGACCTTGGATGGAAGTGGATAAATCTGAGAGTGAAAATAACTTTCTCCAAATTTTAATAGACCCCTTTTTCCAAGGTTGATTTGTTCAACGTTGGTTATGGGTTTCCTAATTGCTTGGCTATTGCCTGTTGCAGCAACTGTGGTTAGTTCGTTGGCTTTGTGCAGTTTATTGGTTTTTCCATTGGGTAATTAAATTAGTAAACAATGTTCTTGATTTAATCTGTTCAGTAATGGATTATCCCACCAAAATCAAACTTATCCCCTTTACAAATGAAGCAATGTTGCATAGTATCACACTCAATCCAAGTCTCAGAATCAAATCTAGAACGTCACTACTCAATTCATTCGAGTAATTCTTAGGTACTCCCAATTTATTGGATAATTACTAATTAGTTCTATCAATGTTCATAAAGATGATCCATGTAAAAAGATTTGCACTGACCAGCAACTAAATACATACATGAACGTGGAGAGGTATTAAAGTTTATTATAATTGAATTCCAGTTCTTGTTTTGGTTGACAAAGGGGGGAAATCTTAAAACCAAACATTAGACCATTCCTATAATAGGAAAATCAAAAGCCTGCCAAAACAAACAGGAAGTTCAAGTTACACTACATTACACATTAGAGTTGATCAAGAATTGAAACGAATTGAGATAACAAATTCAAGAACTATGCCAAAGGATGGAAATGGTGCAATGGAATTGGTTCAGGAGGGTGAAGGAGTCATCAAACAACTTTTCAGAGGAAATTAAATTAAATTTTCATTTAACAATTACAAGGACTGAATTTTGATGTACTTAATCGTATATAATGTAACAATTCAAAATTTACATTTGTTAACTACAACATTCAAAAACCAACAGGCACTCTCTTCGCTTGGAAAAGAAAGGCATGAATTGATATTCTTCTCAAGAGGGGCAACAAGGCCCCCGGCCCCCACTAGGATGACTTGACATATTACACATAGGACAACAACAAAAGTTATTTATCATCCAATTTAAGGGAATTTAGCCGTCTTAGTCTTTGATCAAGCTCTGCCATGACTGCTGGTTCTTGCTTTTTCCTTTGCTTAGATATAGTGTTGGTTGTCATAGAACCAATCTTATCAAATGCCACCTGCAAGGTCAAGTTGTTAAAAGCTTTATTAACATTATCTTGGTATTGAGAAAATCTTCAATGTAATAAGCTGATAAACTCAGGGAAGTAGGTGATTGATTCCATATATCAACTTAGCCAAGATAATGGGAAAAAGTTGAATTCCACGTCCAAAGCTGATGTGTGCACACCAAATGAAAAAATATTTCAAAGCCGAATCAAATCTTTCATTATCATTGTTCATTCTAGGTTAAAATATTATTTTTGTCCATAAAATGTAGCCTTGATTCTATTTTCTTACTTAAAATTTTAACAGTTCTATTCCCATCACTGAAAATTTAATATGTTCTACATTTGAACCTTTCGTCCATTTATTAAGTTTTTTTGTTGATGTTTGAGGGAGAGGACAAAAATAGAACCTGGACGATATTTCAAGGACAAAAAAGGGGGAAAAAAACTATACTTTGGTCCCTAAAATATGCATTTTGTTAGACACACTGACAAAAGACTAAATTAAAATGGACTGAAGGATGAAATGAGGAATATTTTTATTATCGGGGACAACAATATAACTTTTGAATTTTAAGGATGAAATATAAAACCATATCTTGGGGATGAAAAGAACATTTTTTTTTCCTTTTATTCTATTTGCACTACTCCAAATAAAGGGTAATTCGTTCCCAAACCAACCCCCCACACAACCCAAAAAAAAGAGACTATTTAAGTCATTCCAGATTATTGATTGATACATATGAATGTGCAAAATAAGCAGCAGGAATTGGAAAAATATTATAACTGAAAAGAGGGAGAGAGAATTGTTGCACCGTTAGTAATTCATCAGGATCAAAGAGGTGATGAGTGGTTTTCTGCAAAATGTTAATTACATCACCAACATGATGGGAGTGAATCAACTCCTCTTCTTTCATCTGCATTTGCAAATCACAACTTCAACAACCTACTCCCATAGTAATGTCTGATGTTTGAATTATAGCTCTAACAATCAACAATCAAGTATCTGATAAATATCAAGTAGGCAACATTTAATTTGCAAAGAACCTAAAGGATAAAATGTTTTCACCTTAAAGATTGCTAAAGCCACATGAAACAGAACCTTTGCCCCCTCATAGAAAAGAACATCCCACACCCGCAGAGTTGTCTGGAAAAAGAGCCAAAGGGAACAATTGTCAGTTATAAAACAATCTTAAATTATTCAACTGCTTTTGAACTATAGCATATATTAGGGAGAGAGAGAGAGAGAGAGAGATAACATCGTTCTAACCTCTGAAGGCAAGCTCTTAGAAAAGAGGCATAGGAACCACTCAGTGGCAACAAGGGAGACATCAAATTCCAAAGCTTCCAAATGAGTGGCTATCCTGCATTTTTCTTTTTCCAATTTTAAAAAGTACCGACCAAAAAGAAAGGACGCATCTGCAAAGTCATCAGAAAGCAAAGTACCTTGGGCACTTTTTAGCAAGAAGATCTTTGAACACTCTTTGTTCAACATGGCATCCTGATAAGTTAGTTGTGTAGCAGTCACTAACTAATACATTTTCCAAGAGGACAGCTAGCATCCAAAATGCATCTTCCTCTGTTTTCATCACAAGCAACAATAATGCTGCGACATAATTTAAGCCCTGCACCAGGAATAACTCAAGATATTAGATAAAAAGTAGTAGTATTCCAAATTAGCTATTGTATTTCAGCAATTATCTAGAACAGCTTAAATTCGTCTTGCAACAAAGGTCAATAATTACTAGTAGAAACTTAAGAGAAGCCAGTTTTGGTGCTCCAGATCCATTATCTAGAATAAGATATACAATAAATAATGAATACTACCCAAAGAAATTAGATCAAAGTAAAGCCAGTTCCCTGAGTTATTTTGTGATTGTTATTCTTGAGTAACAAAAGTGTCAGGTTACGTGTTTGAGTCTGAGAATCATCTTCTCCAAAAGAAAAAGAAAAACAAAACAAAATTTTGGGGTTAAGGCTGCCTACCAATTACCTCTCCCAAAACCATATTAAACTTAAATAAATTCAATTCCGGCATAAAGATATTTCTGTACAGGTCTAGGAGAAAGCAGACTCACCTGACAGTAGCCAACATCAGAATCACGGAAAGAATATCCAACAAGAACACGTCGGAGCGTAGCATGACCCTCTGGAGTGTCTAGCCATGAGTGACCAGGGAAGGTTCGTGGTAGGTCCTGCATGTATATAATTTTGTTAATGTCTCTTGAAAAGTAGGCCTTATATTTTGTTCTGAAAGAAACTGAAATATGTCAACCTTGAAAATATATAATACAACCTTCAAAAAATTAAAGTGGGGGCTAAAACGCTAGATGTATAGAAATTTACTCCACAATCTCACTCCCTCAGTCACACTACTCAAACATCACAGCGCTATTAAATTACCAACATCAAAGTAAGATCAAGACACTGCATTAAAAGATTAAAGTCTTGATCTTACTCCCTATCTCCAAATTCAATGAGTTGAGATTTGTGGCAATAAATAAACAAGAAGGCCAGGTCAAAGCTCAAAACTAATTACCAAAATTGACCAATGGTCATACAAATGCATAGCATTTACAAACATCAGCTTCTAAATCGTCAAGAAAAAAACTACAATACATTTATGGCCCATGGAATGCAACAGCAGCAAGGTTATCACCCCAAGAATAACAATAAAAATGATTTTAAAAAATGTCGCATCTATTTAGAAACTGGTTTTCAAAAATCCTCATCCAAAAGCTTCATCTTAGGAAAAATTGATGTGTTTTCTAGAGATAAGGCTACTTAATCTTGATTACTTTAAAAAAAATAAAAATAAAAACTGCATAAATCTTGCAAACCTCTTACCACCAAATACCAAACTTTAAGCTGCATATTTGGACAGGGAAAATAAATGGGCATTGTTATCATCCCTTTTAGTTCCAGAACAATATTTGTGACAATCTTGGCTTGAATAATGACATCGAAGGTGCTATAAAACTATCTAAGAATACTAGAATGCAGCTATTATAGCATCGTTATTGGGTGGCTCTGAGAATTCATACACGATGAAATGATAAAACAAGATTACATCATAAGAGACGCAATTCCTAACATTAAAGCATAAAACAATGGATCATTTGTTTCAACAAAGTGCTGCAAAATAAGATTTCCCCAGTTATTCTCCAAGATCTCCAAATCAGCTTCAAATCTAAATGAGCATTTAGGATATAAGTCAACAGTACAAAAATAGATGTTGCAAAAGTACTTATCTATCAAAAGAAACCTAACCCCAGAAGATGATATACCGTTAATCTAATCAGAAAGTCCATGAACCAATCCCACAAATGCTACAACCATCAATCAACAAAAAAAAAAAAACTAATTCTACGATTTCTACAACCATGATTGCAATGTACTCACATGATCAATCTGCCTGGTGGCAGGAGTGACCTTCCCCTCGACCGCCTTGGTGAGGTCATTGTAATAGCTGTCTGGCACGGTGGACTTCTTCTTGGCAGCCCCAGATAAAGAAAACCAGATCTTGGGGCGTAGAACTGGTGGAATTCCCTTCCTAATGAGCCTTTTCAAAGTAATGGCATTTGCCATTGCTGATAACTTAAGGGAAGCCTTAAGGGATTGGCCTTCAGAGATAGAAGGCTGCAAATACCAATTAGCTCCTTTGCTGGCCTCCAATGCCCACCAAACCCTGCCCTGCTGCCTCACCTTCTCCCTCACCTCATTCAACACATTTACATCATCCACATTCCCTTCTACTGTGAAACCATAAAGGTCTTGAAACTTCACAGTTAGGTTTGCCCTCCTAGCATGGATGCTAGGCCTCAAGATTGGTATTTGGGATTGAAATTCTAAGGCAAGGTCTCTCTTACTTTGTGTTCCATACATTTCTTGGGGTTATAGGGGTAGATCAAGAAAGAAACTATAAGAGATATAGATACAGAGATTAAAAAAGAAAAAAAAAAGATGGGTCTTTGATTAAAGAAACAATAGGACCTTGTCAAATGAAAAACCCCCACAAGATTGAAACAATGAAATGGTCTATTTTGGAGCCTGCTGAGAGGTTGAAATTTGAATAGGGAGAAAGATGGAATTTTTTTGGATTTTCTTCAAATGGGTGTTTCAGATTTTAATGAAGAATAAAGAGTCAGGCACAAGAATTGTCACCAATGCCTCACATTTGTCAAGGCCGCGAAAGCCCCTTTTGTGCCATTGAAAAAATAAAAAATAAAAAAGCTTGAATACTTCCACTATATTGAATCAAACAACCAAAGAAAGAAAAAAAAAATATATATATATATATATATATATATTTATAGTAGGAGAAAGTGAGGGACAAAACAGAAAACAGAAAAACAGAACCAAAACCCAAAACCCAGTAACAGATCCTACAAAAACTGAGAGAGAGAAAAGTGGATACCTGAAATGGGTTTTGTTTGAGGAACACAAAGATAAATTATTTTTGGGCAGATAAGAAATAAAAAGAAAGAGGGTTGCAAGAATCTAGAAAATCCTAAAACTATGGGTAGATAGAATTAACGGGAAAATAGGTTGTCTTGTCTGATGTGGGTTTTTCTTGGGTGGCAGTGGTAAAAGAAATAAATGGTGCAGAATTGTTAAAGCATTTTGCTTTACGTGGCTGCTTGTAAAATTTGTGTTTCTATTTTTTTTTTTAAATTTTCTTTGCATAAGTAATATTTTGGAACGTTATAGTGGACTAAAGTGGATTTAAGATGATTGTGATGATGTTTTGGAGAGAGATTATTATTTTTTTTTTTGGTAGAAATGTTTTGGAGAGAGATGATAAGATTGGTTTGGGACTTTGGGTAGGTTTTTAATCTTCCATCATTGCATGATTGATGGTAAAAAAATCTTGCACTTTTAAAATCACTATACTACCCTTTTACATGGGCTTTGGTTATTTTTGTGGATGTCCATATTTGCCCTTTATGGTTGACTTTCAGTTTTTGCTTTATTTTTTTAAGGGGTGACACTTTTCTTTTTGGCTTGATAACAAAATTTTAGGGTGGTGTTGAGTGTTGTTTGTTTTCCCTCTAGCGTTATTTGTTTCAAATTTCTTGAAACAATGGTTAAATTTGTGTTTGGTCAACTTATTTACTGTCAATTTATTTATTAAAATCCTTCCTTTTATTCTTTAATCTTTAAGTAAATAAATTGGTCATACACAAATTGTTCACCATAAATAGATTTTTTATTATTATATAATTTTATAATTAAGAGAGAAGATGATTTGAATTTTGAATATCTCATTTTGAAAAGATTAGAAAGTATTAACTAATTGAGCTATAAGCATATAAAACCCTTGGCTCACCATAAATGGAAATGTGGTTATTATGGGAAAATATATGATAGATTAATTCCTTTCTACTTATCTAATTTTAAGAAATATTAATGGGCTAATTCAGCTTTATGAAATATCCAAATCTGTCTTGTTTCTAAAAAAAACAAAAATTTCCAAATGTGTCTAAACGGATATCCCTTCTAGTTTTGCAATCATTTGAATAACTTTTGTGGGTTTGTAAGGGGGAATGAGACTGTTTTTTTTTTTCCTCGTCTCCTTTGCGCAGATTCTTTGAGTTTCTATGATAAGTTTTTTTGGAACGTTATATAGATTTTTCACAGGGTTTGTCCGCAAACTACATCCCAACCTTTATTATTCCAAACTATCACATCTTTATTTTACATAAAATTCAATAATAGAGATGAAGTTTGTAAAAATATAATTATTGGGAATTTGGGAGATTAATCAAATTATCTACCCTCAATTAAGTCTTATCCATCTACCTTGGGGTCGGTTGAGCAAAAAATATGATCTGATACTTCAATGCTGAAGCTGTTGTTGCTTTCTTTGTGGCATCATCATCAAAGTGTTTCAATAGCACTAGGTCGGCACCTTGTATGCCTTGATCTTCTTGTACAACCTTTTTTTCAACTACTTAGCCGCTTTATTAACATAGTAACTGATGAATTCTGTTATATCAGTGGGCTGAAAGTCTGGGATGTTGATGATTTTGTAACTGAGTCCTGAGAAAATAAACACAGAATCAGAGGAGACCGGTGGAAGCCGGCCAAGAATCCTCTGATGGCAAAGTTAGTCTTTTGTGTAATTCCAAAAATGTTGGAAGTATCTGAATGCCTTACCCTCTCATCGGCGATCGTTTATATATCATGTGGGCAACGGTTATTTATTTGATAACCATTCCTATTGCTGATTAGTACGAGAGATTCGAATGTAACTTCCATAACTGCCATGGAAGTTACATTATTTGGATGTGCATTCCACAACGGTTGGATTTGGCTTACAATGGTTCGACTTTTCTCACGCCTGGTGAAAATATGCTCGTCTAAGGCTCAAGGTGCTCAGGACACAACAACCTCGTCCGTCCCTTGAGGACGGACAGATGAGGTTGCTATGGACGAGCACGGGGTAACTTCCTTTTCTTTGGACGACATATATGGACGAGACATGTGGATTTTTTTCATTACACCATCAGTAACAGTTTTTATATATAGATAATATTATTAATCTATTAACAGAGTAAAATGATCAGTCTATTTGATCCTGCCGTACCTTGAGAACTTTGATCCTGGAGGCCTTTTTCATACAATGGATCCATGGAAACAGTTTTATATTTTTGCAAAATAAGAAAAGAAAAAAGGAAGAGTTTTATTTTATATGTATGTTTTTAATAATCCATTGAAAGAGTTAAAAGAATTTTACATTATTATGCTATTAACGTTGTGGTATGTCTTTATTGGCTTATTCCTTTGGTGTTATCTTTTAATATTATTGCTGCAATGCAGTAAAATTTTTTGTCTTTCTTTTACAAGCTTGGGCCGCAGGTCCTTCTTGTCGATCATGCTGTCTATAGGTGTGCTGTATATTTGTCTTTTTACTCAAAATTTTGAATATATATTTTGTGTTAATTCTACATTTTCAACATGGTGTGTGATGATACTTTTATTTATTTATTACAAATTGTATATCAAATATCAAGATTAATAACTTCATAGGATAACTTTAACATTTGACTTTTTGTCGATATCAACCATATTTTAATAATGCACATATTTTTTTTTTAGAGTTTTATAGTTTAACAAATTGATATTTTTTAGTATTTTAAATTGAGACATTAAGGGTGTCCACAGATCAGTCAAACTCAGTTTTGGGGTAAACCCATACTCGACCCGACCATGTTAGCTAGCAGATCTTGAGACCTACGATTGACCGCTGAAACAATTGAAGCCGTCCACGTTCTCCTTTTGGATGAATAGTTGAATCTCGATCAAATTGACGATTAGGATTGCTTAAAGAAAATAACATAAAAAAACCTCCACAAATCCCTTGATTGCTCAGTTTTCTCATGTTTTTTTTAGAGAGTTAAACACTACTACCACGAAAATTCTTTAATTTTTCATTTAAAAAGAAAAAGAAGAAAAAGGAAAGAAAACATGCAGATATATAACTTGGATGGTAATCTTTAACGAAGACGAAGAACAATCAAATCTCAAATTGAATTATTGTTGCCAGATGAGATTTTTAATCAAGTTATTTTAGTTTAATATGGGAGTGAGATTGAGAGAGATAGAGAGAGTGAGGAGGAGAGAAGAGAGAACTTGAAAAAAGATGAAGAAAAACTGAAAAAGGGGTTGGACGTGGCTGGTAAGTGCGTTGAAGAAAGTCAAATGTGTAGTAGATAATGTTTTGGTATGTGTCAATCAATGAGGTTATGAAAGTCTAAAGGCCCTATAAGAATTGAACACCTTTCATACATATGTTTAAAAATAATTCAGGCAGGTCGGTTTTAATGGGCTTCATATATTTATTTCCAACATCCGACCCGTTACAAATGGGACTATTAGTTTTCAAAACGTTGCCAATCGAATTTGCCTTTGGAGCCGATCATTTCAATTTGGATCGGGTCAGAGAAGACGGTTTACTTCGAGTCACAGTTTACATGGACAGGCCTATAAAACATTTAGCATTCAAATCTCTCATGTCTAATTGATGTATCTAAAAAAACAATGCACATGCTTTTAACATTGTCATTTATTATATTTTTGTCTAAGATGACAAAAAATTAATCATAAATAAAACAGTCCAACTAAGTTCACAATTTGTTTAACTTGGCAAATCAATTATTAATTAATTTGTAATATAGAATGTCCAAATTTGTTAAACTTGTAGTAGTATTTCATAATGTGGTAATTATGGATAGAAAATGTTAGGAAAGAAGAGATTATTTCTAATTAAAATAACTTCAAGATCAATGTACCACCAGTTAAAAACACTAATTGCAACACTAGAAATACATTCTTCACATTACTCTATGTATATACATACGGATTTAGATCATCTAGATTTCCTAGGGTACTCTATCAGTAGATTTCCTTAAATCCTAATCATTCTTTAATGATTTAATAGTCAAGATTATGTCATGTCAGCATTCCACTAACAATATTTTTAAAATAATAAAATAATGTTGCAAACAAAATAATTAAGATTATTATTAGTAGAATACTGACATGACAAAATCTAGACTATTAAATCATTAAAAAATGGTTAAAATTTAAAAAAATTTATTTGGCAGATTACCCTAGAAAATCTAGAAGATTCGAATCCATATACATACATTTTTAGGAGAATTTGGTGAAACAAAAAGGCAAAAGGGCAAAATTGAGATTTAAAAGTGAGTGTGACACGTTTTGGTTGACAATCAGACAATGTGGGTAGGATGTTTTGGTAAGTTTATGTAGCATGTGAACGCTCTCTTTGGCCGCCCCACACTCAGACTGACAGAATGAGAATGATTAACTGAAGTTGTGGTGAGCTGGCGAATAGTGTGGTCCACCTGGTGGGATGAAGATAATCACATGCGATGCGACTGCTCCTATATTTCTAAGTCTGGACTCTGTTCAAACACTAGCACTAACACGGACTTCATTCCATTCCTGTTCTTTCAATTGAGCTCATCAACACTTTTTATACTCCCTACTTGCTTCTCAATCTAAAACTAAGGGCTCTCTTGGTTACGTCATTCTAATAATGTTTTTTTTTTTTTTTGAAAATACGTATTGATGAAAAAATATATAAAAATACGCATAATATTGTTTAAATACTAAAAATTGTTATTTAAATAACGGTAATAGACAAACTCTCTATTATTATTGCCTCTTTTTTGTTTTGCATAATTAGGGTGTGGTTCACTTCAATCAATCCAATTTAAGTGGGAGTCAACTATTTTGTATATGTAAATAACACCATCTTTTTTTTTCTCTTTCCCTAATATCATTAATTAATAAAAAGTTCACTTACAAATTACACCATCTAATGTATTTGTTTATAATATAACCCTTCTATAAACAAATCAAAAAAAAAAAATAGAAGATATAATTTGTAATTTTACCTAAATAAAAATAGGAAAACGCTAACGAATGCCCTTAGGGTATTGGTTAATAATTCATTTAAAAAAAGTTTTTATGAGAAAAAAAAAGTAATTAATGTTTTGACAATTTTTTTCATTTCTTATAAAAGTGATATCAAAACTTTCTTAAAATGAAATGTTAACCAATACCCTAAAGACACTCGTTAGCCTGAGCCATGAAAATAAATCAATGGAGAAGAAACTATATATGACTTGCATGTCCTATAAATAAATCATATATTGGCCATGATATAGGGATATAGCTAGGCACCTCATACTAGATGCACCTTGTTTACCCTATATATAATGGACAATTCTTTCAAAGTGGAGTGGTTAATGGATTGGTTATACAACCAACGGATAATAATAAGTGTATCTTATCTTGGAAACAAATTTCAAAATTTTTTGGGGTTGTTGACCCTAACAAAAGCTTAAAAGCTTCTAGAGTTTAGTTCTTTACATAAGCTGAAGACTTTTTAAATTGATACCTTAATTGACACATGTATATATAAAAGTAAGAGTGTAAGGCCACCTTGCTACAATCCTAGAGGAATATGGGCATTTGTCCTTAATTTATAAACTATACAGCGAAATGCTCATGTTTTATAATTATTTAGCAAAATGTCCATTTTATTAAATTTGATTTTAACAAAATCAAGTTATGTGTAAAATCCGATATTCTCAAAATCAAGTTCTATGTATATTTTTAAGTGAAACTCGACATTAGCAATATCGAGTTCCACTTAAATTTTCAAAAAAATTTAAGTGACAAAATATGTATAGAACTCGACATTGCTAATGTTGAGTTTCACATGTAACTTAATTTTATTAAAATCAAGTTTTAAAAATAGAAATGTTTTACTAAATAGTTTCAAAGTATGAGCATTATGTTGCATAGTTGGTAAATTAGGAAAAAATGTTCATTTTCTCCTACACTCCTAATAGATATTTTTTAGCTTTTTTATTTTATTTTAACTAATACATTAATTTATCATAAATAGATAGCAAACGTCAATTAGGAGAGAGGAGAGAGGGCCTGGAACCATCTTCACCTTCATGATCATCGTTTAAAACCAAAAACCCATTCAGGAATGCCTAGTCCATTTGGGTAGGTATATATATTTAGTATTTACAGACTTTGGATCATTTTTCTTCAACTTAAAAAAAACTAGTCGTCACGAGTAAATACGTCTCCCTAGCTTATATAGAGAGATTCAAAGCCCTCATTTCCCACTTGCTGTAGAGCCAATAATTATAATACAGAGAGATGACTTTAGGAGCAAGGGTGTTGAGGAAAGAAAAAATAAGAAGCCTCATGGTCATACTCAAACGGGGTGGGTCCTTGGATGAGGCTCATCAATCATCATCCACGTCTCTTTTAATAGTTAATAATACCATTACAGTTCACGTGCTCTCTCACCATCTTGTATGCTTCAGTACAAAGACAAGACCATACCTTGAGCACAACTGTACGTGTGGCTTTTAAGCAAAATCTCACTTCACTTAATGATCAAAAAAAAAAAAAAAAAAACTCACTTCACTTCACTTCAGTTTCAAGTATTGTATTTGTAGTAATACTTTATAATCTCTCGCTGCTACTACAAAAATTAAGTTATTTTATAGTGATATTCTGATTATATAATATATTATAAGTTTGTTTAAAAAATTATATATGCTAATTTCTTGTTTGTGTATAGGGGTATTTGTGGTACGGTACAGAGCAGTTTTAGGTCATTTTTAGCACTGCACTTTGCGGTGCGGTTTAGCTAAAATCATAACTGCACTGCACCTTATTTTTGCAGTCACATGTGCAGTGCGGTGCGGTGTGGTGCGATTTAGAGTTTAACCAAAATCATAACCGCACTGCACCTCAATTTTGCGGTCACATGTGTAGTGCTATATATAAGATGAAGTTTGAAGTTGGTATATTTTTCAAAATTTGAACATTTCCTACCCATCCCAAAACTAATTTTTCCTTTTTTTTGGCCAAGTTTTAAATTATTTAGCTAGTTTTTCTCTATTTTGGGTTAACTTTTCTAGTTAACATTTGTTAGGGTTATCAGATTTTTTTTTTTTTTTTTTTTTGTGGGAAAACTAGGGTTATTAAACTATTAATAATATATTTAATATTAAAAATAAATAAATATATTAATATATAGAGAGGGTGCGGTGCGGTGCTGTTTGTGTGGTTTTCTTATTATAAAACCGCAAACCACACTGCACCATACGGTGCGGTGTATTGTTACTTGCGGTGCGGTTATGGTATTTTACGAGCGATTTTGGCGTAGTTTTTACGGTTTGTACAGTTCATGTTGTTTGGTAAACACCCTTATTAGTGTATTTTAATAAATATTATTTTTTCCTCTGAAAAAAAAAAATATTTGTAATAGTACGTACTAATGTACAATAAATGAAAGAGTACTCCGTAAAGTTGAAGTAGCGCACACAGTTCAGTTGGCTTGGAACTTAACACACTTTTAGAGCATTCTCATCAGGTATGTCAAATGTGCCAAATGCTAAATATTTGGCACATTTAACACACCAAACACAAAAACAGAGTATCATCAGGTGTGTTATATATGCTAAAAATTTGAAACATGCTACAGTACGCTCTCAAATATGAGAGCGTACGGACGAGAATGCCATTTTTTTATGCTTATTTTATTCAGTTTTTCTCTCTCCTCTCGACACATCTCTCCTCGGACAACAACTTCAGAGTCTCCCAAGGGCGCTCCAAGCTTTGGACTCAGCCGCTGTGCTCTCCTGCGACCATTTCAAGCTCCACTTCAACACCACCCTCGCCCCCTCCGTCGTCGAGCGCCTCGGCGACGCCAAACAACTCGTCTGCGACGCCGCCTGGCGATTCCTCCTCACGCTCATGCAGGTCTCTTCTTCGTTTGCGACTCCTCACTTATGCTTGGAGTCACAAGAGCTGGGTTTGATGGATCTGCCACCTCCGACGCTTTTGGGTTCTTTGATTTGGGATGGGTTTGATGGGTCTCCCGGATCTGCCACCTCCGACGCTTTTGGGTTCTTTGATTTGGGATGGGTTTGATGGGTCTCCTTTGATTTGGGATGGGTTTGATGGGTCTCTCAGATCTGCCACCTCCGACACTTTTGGGTTCTTTGATGGGTCTCCCACTCCGGCGCATCACTCCCACAAGAGCTGGGTTTGACGGTTTTTTTTTTTTTTTTTTTTTATGGGGACGGTTTTTTTTTAATGATATTTTAATATGATGTATATATTATTTTAATGTATGAGATTGAAAAATAGAACATCTGATAAATTGAGTATTGTAAAATGATGTGCTAAAATAATAAAGTAAGTTTTTGATGTGTTAAAATAACATTTTTTATGAGAGAGCTGATGAGAATGCTCTTACATTGAAAAGCTTTTTCTTTTTTTCTTTTTGGATAACTTTTGCCAATGATCTTTCACCACTTGAAAATTTTACTTTCACCGCCCAATGAGGTGTCCTAATAGTAAGAAATCCTTGCAGCTCATCGCCTTGTGAGTTTGAAATTATGAATTTTAGTATTGGTATGTCTCATTTAGTGCTTGGGTTGTCTCACGTCTATGGAGGAGCTAAGTAATACCAAAATTTTTTAAATCCTCTCTAATTATAAGTAAAACTAGTTTTCAGGCCCCCACAAGATAAAAAAAAAAAAAAAAAAAAAAAAAAAAAAAAAAAAAAAAAAAAAAAAAAAAAAAAAAAAAAACAAAGCTTGGTCCACCTCCTACACATCATCAGCCATAAGAATCCCCTTCCCACCCCCTTAAATCCCAACTTTTCAGCCACAAAGATTCACTCATTTTGTTTTTTCCACTCTCCATTAAAAGCACAGTCACAGGCAAATCCTTTATTTATTTATTTATTTAAAGTTTTTTTTTTTTTGCTCAGAGTCTAAGACCATGTCTTTTACAACAGTTTTACCCTTCACTTTTACCACTTTTTAGTCATTCAATTTTCTTAATAGGATAAAGTCATAAAAATGAGGTGTAGTACATTATATTTCTCAATTAAGCTTTATAATACACAGCAACAATAGGGTATGTCCAATCCGTGAAAAAGCCCCTGAAAGCATTAACCATGCCCTCCTCAACCGTGACTTCTCCACCCTTGTCTGGAATCAATGGCCTAAAAACCCCTTAGGCACACGAGTGGCGAGGTGGTCTTTCATTGACTCTGCCATGTTCATCCTCTCCCATCACTCTCAGCAAGATCTGGAATTTTTCTTTGGAATAGCCTGGGCCATATGGCATAATAGGAATAAGGCAGTCCATGGGGAAAGCTGCCTCTCCCACCAACAAATTTGGCATTTGGCTAAGAGTGTGGTGGAGGACTTTAGCAATGCAGTTGACTAGGACTTCTCACAACCAAGACCTCTTCCTATCAAATGGAACCACCCACCCCTTGGTTTTTTCAAGGTTAATGTTGATGGGGCAACCGCGGATCATGGTGGGAACTCTAGTGTTGGAGTAATTATCAGCATTGTTATTGATTCCGTTCCGTTCTAGCCGGAACGGCCGGAATTTTTCGTACCGGTATGCAAACCAGTACCAGAATACCCCAAGTTCCACCTCGGGTCAAATTTCAGGCCGTTTCGGTCCATTCTGGTCATTCCGGTCAATTCCGGCCAATTTCGGCCGAGATGCAAATTTCGGCCGGTACTGGATTTGGCTTGTTATTAAAAAAAAAAAAAAAAAAAAAAAGTAAAGGTCCAATGGGTGCTGGTAGTTCTTGTGGGAGTTCTTTTGATGATGAATTTGATCCTTCTCTCATGGATGATGATGATGATGATGAGTAAATCTTGTATTATTTGATATTTAGTTATTGTCTTGTAAATCTTCTTATTGTGTGATGTTAAATTGATGTTTAAGACTTAAGAGTTAAGACTAAATGATTTGTATTATTTGATATTTAGTTATTTATTTATTAGAATTGACAATTTTATGTTCTACAAGAATATATATAAATTATTTTTTAAGAATCCCGAAACACCCTGAAACGGTACGCCAAAATCGGCCGGTACCGAAACATTCCATTCCACTGGACAAACCGAAACGGGGTCTGAAACGGTATTAATAACAATGATTGTCAGGGACTGCACTGGCCAGGCAATTGTTGCCTTCTACAAGTCCCTAAAAGCGCGCTATTCTGCTGATTTGGGGGAGATTATGGCCTTGCTTCAAGGTGTTTTGCTTGCCCAAGAATTGCATCTCCCTCGGGTCATTATGGAGTCTGATGCGCTTATAGCAGTCCAAGCCATAAATGACAAAGCCACAGGCAGCAGCTCGGGTAATCTTATCCAAGAAATTCTGTAGATTAGAAGTTCCTTTGAGTCTTGTTCTTTTCAGCACATTGGTAGAGAGTTCAATCAAGCTGCGCATGAGTTAGCCCAACATGCTCGCAGGACTGGGAGTTCCCAACTATGGAAGGGAGTTACCCCTCCTTTTATTTCATTGTTAATTCAATCAGATTTTCTTAGTGTTTAGTCTTTGGTTCTGCTTTTGCAGATGCTTTGTATGGCTGTATTTCTTTTTCTAGTTTAATGAAATCAGGTCCGCTTTCAAAAAAAAAAAAAATATATATATATATATATATATATAAAGATATAGAGTTAAGATTTTACTTTGGATTTAATGTATGTATGAATGTCATATTTTGAATGTGTTCTTCAATTGCAAATTATTATGATTGTTTTATCTTGGTTCTAAGTAAAAATTTCTGGCTACGCCCTTGCTCATGTTATGCATAATAGAGTTTAAGTGGATTGTCTCATCTACGAGTCCCCATTTATTTTTTTATCAGGCAATTTTATTTATTTATTATTATTTACTTTGGTATGCTTCTCATATGTTGGTTTTCCACCTAAGAAAAGAAGATCCACCTTATGAAAGAGAAGGTGTGGAAACTGGAAACAATACTTTTAAATTTTAATGGTTGGAATAGCATGGACGATTTGGGCGTGCTTAATCATGGTCGAAATTTGTATATAATTCAAACAGGAAAAGACATTCTTGTTGCCAACAATAATTTACTTATCCTTTTTTACTATATCCACAATATTTTCACAATAAATTTTAAACTGTAAATTGTTATTGATTCTAATATGAACTTACTATTGAAATTATTTTTTTACCCACTAATAACAAAGTAATTTCAGTAGTGGCGGATTCAAATTAGAACTAATAACAATTTAACACCTAAGATTTGTTATGAAAGTGTTATGGATGAAACATTTCTCTAATAACAAAGCTATGCAAATACCAAGAACATTGCAAAAGATTTCCTAAATTTTTAACAAAATGTTTACAAGTGTCCAAATTGTTTTTAGAACAACAATTCGCCAATTTTTTCCATTTATTTATTTGGGAGGGGGGTTGGGTTTCAATTTTCTTGCACTTAAATTTTTTAAATGGTTTATAAATTTTCAATTTAAAAAAAATTTATGTAATATTTATTTAACACATAATGTAAATTATTTACACTAATTTCAAAAGTTTCTAGGTGTTATAAAATGATGAATTTAAATATTTAATCATTATTTTAACACTTCTCCTTATATCAATTTTTTTTATGCAACCTTGAGATCAATTATTATTCAAACATTATTCAAACAGTCATTACCCCATTGTAAATTAAGCAATCATAAAGACACAAAAAAAATTTCATTACTTTTTGAGCAACTTGTTAAGATGATAAGTTGTAAATAACTTATGATTAAAGAAATGTTACTTTCACATAATTCTATCACTGACATTACTTTTATTATACAACAATCATAACAAACCACCCATGACTTTTTTTTTTTGTCCCCTTAATATCATGACTTGGCAATTGGTAATTTAGGAGTGCTACCTGAACGTGACAAAGTGTATGACAGCCATATATTTCCTAGATGATATAGAAATAGAACAAAACATTGTTTTCTTTATCATGAAAACCAAATCAATTTCTTCTATCTTCCTTTTTGGGGTACGTGAGCCCACGACTCCATCACCTAATTAATAAGACTTTGTGGTTGAGCAATCGATTATAAAAAAATATGAAATCATAAGTTATAAAAGAAACATAAAAAATATGAAATCATCAAGCAGAGGGCTCCAAGCTACAGCCACGTACGTGACAGTGTGGTCTATGAGAGGCTTTTTAATTTTTTGGCTGAATCCATGTGGTCTATGAGAGGGAATGTCATTTGAAAATTGAAGATTCCAAATTTGTATTTAATTAGTGTCTAACAATGAAAGAGAAATGAATGATAAACTACCACATAGGCATAGCTGTAACAAAATCTATCTTTTCCGCATCAAAGCATATTAATTAGAGTCGTTCCAATGCTCATGATTTCATTTCTAGGCTAAAATTTTCATATGAAGACCAAAATTTGGAAAATAAACTTTATAGTTGCAGGTTTCGAATTACAAAATTATGGGTTTTACAAAAATTTATGCCATGGTGATGTACTTAGAGACGTGTACCTGCTAGCTTAGAGACCCATGTTTGCAAATTAATCCTAAGTTACCTTATTTGGACTTCAGTGGACAAATAAAAATTTGGGGGTATAGTGGTTACGTTTGACATTAGCTGAAAAAAATAGTCTTTGTTACTATTTAACTTATTTTGCTACTATTCATAAGTCTCATTACATTTTTTTTACTAGTTATGAGTTTTATTGTATTATTTCAGTTAGTTTTTAGGTTTATTTACCATACTTTCAACAAAAAGTTTTTAGTGTTAAGCTAAATAAGCTGTTCCCACTTAAATATTATTCGTAAAGAAAAAAGTAAATAATGCAAAATGATTAACCTAGCATCCTCTCATTTAGTATTGTCCAAACATGAGGGAATTGAGGATATAAGCTGAAACAAGTTTCTCAAAAAAAAAAAAAAAAAAAAAAAAAAAAGCTTTAAAATGTGTTTTTTATTCCTCAAAATCTCTTCAAATTCTTTTTTCTCTTGTACTTAAAAACACATTCAAACAAAAAGAACATCCATTCACGTTTCTTTTGTTAAGGGCATTTTTTTTCCACTAGCCTTTGAAAATACTTATAGATAAAGCTCACAATGTCAATTCAAAGCCCATTCAAGTAAGCCTACACAACCCATGAATTTAGCCCATTCAAAGAAGGCCACGCGCTTAGCAAAAACGAACACATATGGGTTTGACTAAATTAAGCCCAACAAAGTCAACCCAAAATATCCACTGACGTAGACAACCAAATCAAGATTACTTAGAGAGATCAACCAAAAATTAGCACCACTCAAGGCCCAAGGGCCCACTGTCTTAGTCAGAGGCCATGTTACTAAAATCCATAATTTTCATAATCTAAGAGGGCACAAGATGGCTCATTCCGTCATTCGCAATGGCACCAAAATAAACTTCTAGCATGACAACTGGACAGGCAACGGCCCCCTCCGCAGTGCCATCCGAGGTCCTTTCAATTGTCACGAAACTTGGGACCATAACGGAGATTGGGCTTTAGACAACTTATCCTTTGTCTTCCCCCAGAACATCCTTAATACCATAAAAGCCACCCCCAAACCCTTCCACTCTTGACCTTGAAGACCTCCCAACCTGGGACCCTTCTCCTAATGGCATGTTTAGCACCCATTCTGCGTACACTCTCACAAGACCTCCTTCCTCGGCCCTTCCTGGAAATGGATTTGGAAAACTCCTACCCTTCCAAGAATTCAAACCTTTCTCTGGTTAGCGTCTCACGATAGACTCCCCACAAGAGCCATTTTTCGCGCTAGACAAGTCATTCAAAATGACAAATGCCCGCTATGCCACACCAACGCTGAAAACACACTTCACATTCTAAGGTACTGCCCGTGTGTCGTTCCCATCAGGTCCAAACTAACCAACTCTCTTTTCCCCTGTGACCTTGGCTACGACACCACCTTTGCTTGGCTAAAGGCCATGGTCACCCACCAACAACCCCACCCCCCAAGCAATATTCCTTGGTCTGTGACCTTCCCTGTGGCTGTTTGGTGCATTTGGTCGGCCAGAAACAAGTTGCTCTTGGAAGCAACAAGCTTTGATACCGATACCATACTTAGAAAGATCACCTCTACAGCCACTGACCTCCTCCACGTTCTCTCTTCTAAACACCTTTCGCCTACAAAATCCATCCATCATATAGGTTGGACCCCCTCTCCCTCGGGCTTTTTCAAGTTAAACACTGACGGATCGGCTCGAGGCAGCTCCGGTTGTGCCAGTATAGCCGGCATCATTAGGGACATTCGAGGCGCTTGGATCAGTAGCTACACCAAAAAAATCGGTCACATGTACTCTTTGGCAGCTGAATTATGGGGTCTACATGACGGCCTTATGCTGGCAAAAAACCTCAACATCCAAAAACTCATTATTGAAGTTAACGCCCTAACAGTAGCAAATTTCTTCACTGCTGAAAATACCAAGGTTGATTTTTCTCATCCTTACAGTGCCATTATCATTGATTGCAGGTACCTCCTCCAGCATTTTATGGAAGCCCACATCAACCACGTCCACTGCGAAGGCAACCATTGTGCGGACTTGCTAGCTAAGGAAGGAATAAATTCCCCCTCGGATTTTGTTGTTCACCCATCTCCCCCTTCCTATATTTTGTACCAGCTTTTGGCTGATTCTTGGGGTGTTGTTTGCCCTACACATTGTATTTTGCCTTAGTCTTTAATTGAAATTCCGGTTTACCAAAAAATAAAAAATAAAAGTCATTTTGCATCGACTTGGATGCTTTTATTATCTTTATTATATATTACTGCACATCATCGTATTATAATGTTGCATAACGCATTTATTGAAATTATTTAATTTTGAATATATTAAATTGGAATTGACGAATATGTGTTCATTTAATCATGCTAAATACATTTGTTTGAATTGATAAACATATTTATTTATCCCAATTTCATATGCTTGACGACCTAATATTAGACATGGCAAACGGTCGGATCGGGTCATTTAGGTTGCTAGTCAAAACGGGTCGGGTTAAAATGGGTTGAGTCAATTGGGTTATGGGTCGGGTTGAGTTGGCCCATATTTTTCACATTAAAAAAAAAAAAAAAAAAACACAACAAATAAATGCCAACTTTTTAGAGAGAATGAATCAAATCAAATAGTTAGACTATTTTACATGTGAAGAGAAAAAAACAAATAAACCAAAAAACATAAAGATTTTCATATCATTGCAATTTAGATAGCTTTTATTTTTGAGCATGACTAAAATTCTTTACGTACTTCAAATTCAAAGTTCACTAGTGATATCATTCTCATAAAAGAACCAAAATAATAATAATAATAATAATAATAATGATAATAATAATAACTAAATGTTATGAACCATGTCAAGTTATTAGCCTTCTTAAGTGCACAAATCTCTGTTACATTTAAAATAATAATAACATTAGATTATATAGAAAGATAAACTAAAAAAAAAAAAAAAAACCCTTTGAAAATAAACATAACAATTTAAGTAAAGAAGAACAAGTAAATATTTTCTAAGAACTATACCTTAATTTACTCAATGTTGGTAGTAGATTCAACACTACAAATATTCATACTTGTGAATGGTAGCTCAAGTTTGCCAATTTTATCAATATCTTCATCTACAATACAATATTTTAATATAATGTAAGTGTACCATGAAAGCAAATCAAAGTTTATCAATAAAGAGTTAAAAATGTTTAATTTCTATGACTCTATTGATAAATTAAAATACTTTCAAATCCATATAATTAACTATTAGTGCACAACGTAACTTCCACGTTCTTAAGCAAAAGATGTGATCGATATGGAGTAAGAATTTTTTTTTCCTGTGCTAAAACTTAATTTAGATGCAACAGTAGTTATAGAAATGCTCATGAGATCTCGTCTCATTAAAGAGAGCTCTGGAAACCGATTGTAATGTTCTTTCCACTAAGAGAGAACTTCCAACTTTGAATTTTGCTTTTGCTAAGTCTAGGCTATTCTAAATACGTGTCCAATTGAGTTTTTTTTTTTTGCTTTTTTTGTTTTTTGTTTTTTGTTTTTTTGTTTTTGTTTTGGCACTACAAGAACTTTCATAACTAATCATTAAAAAAAAAAATTGCAATTAAAAAAAATATGACACAACATTATTGATAATGCTTGAAAATCAGTAGGCTGAATGCTTTGATCTTCCACGACGATTGGATAACTTGGAGAGGAAGAAAGAGGTTATTGAAGGTGATTGGGGTGAACCGGCCAAGGACTCTCCAATGGTTAAGTCAGTTTTCTCTCTAGAACACAAATGTAGTGAATGGATGAATAGTAGTATGTACCTTGATTAGATGAGGCTTGGTCTCTTTTATAGAGAGTTCGAAGTGGGTCTACTTGTTAGGTGCTACTAATATCGTGGGAGATGTGTAGACTTAATGAGGTGAGTGGAGCGAATTTCGGAGAATTCACCCCACATTCCGAGATGAGAGTTAGTGGCCTAACCATTTGAGATTGTGGAAAACACTCATAAATTTACCAAGTGTTTATTCGTCATCCATACCTTCTCGTGGTTTGGATGACATGGTTCTCTTTAGATGGCAAGATTCTCTTTGGACGATTGGTAATATTCTTGGACGTCCGTATTCTATGTTTGTGGTGCATATTTCTCCTTTCTCCTTTCTGAAGGCTGTTTTGGATGTTATTGGTCTTGGACAACCATTATAGACGAAGACTACTTGTTATTTCTCCATTCTAAACGCCTTGTTGGTGTAGTAGACGGGCTTCTGTATCTTCCCTTATTTTCTGACTAAGGCTGAGCTTACTGCATGAGGAGAGACTACTAAATAGAGGTACAGTTCTTCACCTGGCTTGGATAGGCTCAATAAGGGAGTTGTTGTGAGATACATCTTGAATTATTCAAATGCTTGTTGACACTCGTCTGTCAATTCGAATGCTTTTCTTAACACCTTGAAGAATAGAAAACACTTGTTAGTAGCTTTTAAGACAATCTTGTTGAGAGCTGCTACTCGTCCAGTGAGGCTTTTCACTTCTTTGACATTCATTGGTGGTGGCTCCATGCTTAGCATTGCTTGGATCTTGTCAGGGTTTGCTTCAATCCCCCTTTGTGAGACCATGAAACCAAGGAACTTCCCTAATGAAACTTCGAAGGCGCACTTACTTGGGTTCAACTTCATGTTGTATTGTCTAAGCATGTCAAAAGTCTCCTGGAAGTCGTCCAGGTGCTGTGTCTTCTTTGTGCTTTTAACTAGCATGTCATCCATATATACTTCAACATTTCACCCAATTTGTAGACAAACATTTGATTGACTAGCCTCTGATAGGTAGCCCCTGTATTTTTCAAACCAAAAGACATTACTTTGTAACAAAGCAAACCTTGGCTTGTAACAAAGGATGTCTTCTCTTGGTCTGCCTTGTCCATCTTTATTTGGTTGTATGTCCATCTTTATTTGGTTGTACCCTGAGAATGCGTCCATGAAGCTTAGCAATTGATGTCCAGCTGTTGAGTCTACTAGCTGATCAATTTGTGGAAGGGGATAACTATCCTTGAGGTAAGCTTTGTTAGGATCTGTGAAATCCACGTACATCCTCCATTTACTATTAGCTTTTTTTACCATTACTGTGTTTGCTAGCCAATTGGGGTAGTAGACTTTGCGGATGAACTTCGATGCTACTAACTTTTGGACTTCTTCTTTAATGACATCGTCTCACTTTGGGGCAAATACTCTTTTCTTCTGACGGACGGGCTTGTAGGATGGAAATACATTTAGATGATGAGTTATCACATTTGGGTCAATCCTAGGCATGTCTTCATGGCTCTAAGCAAACACATTCTTTCTCTTCTTGAGGAATTGGGCGAGGTTTTTCTTTGTCTTCTCTTCCATACTTGTTCCAATCCTTGTGAACTTCTTCGAGTTGGATTCGTCCAATGGAATATCTTTTAATATCTCAATCGGCTCGACGACAGTCATTCTTTCCTTAATATTTATCGTTGGCAATTGCTCGTCCATACGTAACATGGCTAGATAACATTCTCTAGCTGCTAAAGGAAAGGTGATAAGTGGACGTTAAAGCTCTTCAACTATTCAAGATTGGTCGTCCTATGATGAAATTGTATGAGGACGAGTAGTCAACGACGAGGAAATTCACTTCCTTGGTAATCTGTTGCGGATAAGACCCCAACCACAATGGGTAGGGAGATAGTGCCTATTGGTAGGACTTTCGTCCCTCCAAATCCAATCAAGGGGACATTTGTTGGACGGAGTAATTCTTTATCAATCTTCATCTACTGGAAGGCCTGGTAGTAGAGGATATCTGCTGAGCTCTTGTTATCTATTAGCACTCTTCTTGTTGTATAATTAGAAATTGTCAAAGTGATGACAATTGCATCGTCATAAGGATGGTGTAGTCTCTTTGCGTCTTCATCAGTGAAAGTTATGGATGGTTCGTCCATCCTTGTTACTTTTGGTGGACGACTAGTAAACTGAACATTCTGAACCACTCAAAGGTAGGTCTTCTTGGATCTGGACGAGCTGGCAGCTGATATTCCCCCAACAATAACCCTTATTTCTCCAAGTGGTGGACAAATTGGCTCTTCTACTTTACCTTTTAGTGGTAATCTTTCGTCCTTACGCTCTCGTCCAATAAAGTTTTTCAATTTCCCTTATTTGATAAGGACTTCAATTTGATACTTTAGATCACAACACTTGTCAGTGTCGTGCCTATGGTCTTGATGGAAACGACAATACTTGCTTCTATTTTGCTTGCTAGGATCTCCTTTTAGCTTTTCTGGCAATTTCAAGGACGGGGTGTCTTTGATCTGTATCAACACTTGGTCAAGTGAAGTGTTCAAGGGTGTGTAATTAGAGTATCGCCCTAAGAATGATCTTGCTTTTTTGCCATCTCGATCACTTTTTCCTATTTTAGCCTTCTTTGGACGAGGGTCCTGTTCCAGAAGATGCATGTATCTAGCCTTCACTTGTTCAACCTTCTTCTTCTTCTTCTTGGCAATGATTGTGTCCTCAGCATTCATGAAGCTTTGGGCTGAGTGTATCAGCTCGGCCATTGTCTGTGGCTCTTGGTCATACAATTTATGAATGAACAAATCGGTGGTAACTCCATTGTAGAAGGCCGCCAAAAGGGATTTGTCGTCCATCTTGTCTACTAATAGGGCTTCCCTATTAAAACAACTGATGAAAGTCCATAGACTCTTATTCTCTCCGTGCTTTATGTTCAGCAAGCTGGACGAGGAGTGCTTATGCCTTTGGCCTCCGCCGACGTTGTTGACATACAACTTGCTTAACTCCTAGAACGAAGTTATAGTGTTTGGTGGTAGTTTGCCAAACCATACCCTGGCTAGGCCTTTTCAGTGTAGTAGGGAAGACTCTGCATATGATTTCGTCTGGAACGCCTTAGAGGTGCATTGTTGTCTTGAACGTGGCAATGTGATCATAAGGATCTCGTGTTCCATCATATGAGTCCAAGGTAGGTATTTTGAACTTAGAGGGTAAAGGATGACTCGTGATGGACACAGTGAAGAAAGAGACAGTGAAGAAAGAGTCAGTTTTGTGGACGAGTTCATCCACATGATTCATCCTCCTCATGGAGTCCCTCATCTCTTCCATGGCTTTCTAGTTGGTCCATCTCTTTCTACAAGTGTGGTACCCTTCAAGTGATGGTGCCTCTGGATTGATCTTCTCCTTTAGCGCTATTCTCCGCCCCTCAATTTTTTGAGTTCTGCCAAAGCTCCTTTGCACATCGGTGTCGACGTTGCTTCTTTATATTAACCTCTCTAGTTAATTCCTGGTTTTGTGATGTCAAGTTCGCCATTACAGTTGCCATGGACTGCAATTGCTATTGGACGAACGCTAGTGGCATTGCTGGTGCACAGTTTGGATGACTAGAAGCATTTCCACTCTTCTGGTGTTCTAGACTTATGGCCATCGACCTAGACCGGACCATGCAGCATTTTTTCTTAGAAAGGAAAATGGCTAACACTTAGAATCTTTCCCACAAACGGCGCCAATTGATAATGCTAAAAAATCAGTAGGCTGAATGGTTCGGGCTTCCACGATAGTAGGATGACCTGGAGAGGAAGAAAGAGGTTATCGAAGGTGATTGGGGTGAACCAGCCAAGGACCCTTCGACGGTTAAGTCAGTTTTCTCTCTAGAACACAAATGTAGTAAGTGTATGAATTGTAGTGCGTACCTTGATTAGATGAGGCTTCGTCCCTTTTATAGAGAGTTCGGAGTAGGTGTACTTGTTAATTGTTACTAACATCATGGGAGATGTGTG
Organism: Quercus glauca; assembly: GCA_023736055.1. Lineage (NCBI taxonomy): Eukaryota > Viridiplantae > Streptophyta > Magnoliopsida > Fagales > Fagaceae > Quercus > Quercus glauca. Next base: position 37,279,119 of record CM043322.1, read on the forward strand.
GACTTAATGGGGTGAGTGGAGCAAATTTCGGGGAACTCACCCCACGTTCCAAGATGAGAGTTAGTGGTCTACCCATTTAAGATTATGGAAAACACTCAGAAATTTACTAAGTGTTTATTGGTTGTCCATACCTTATCGTGGTTTGGAAGACCTGGTTCTCTTTAGACAACAAGATTCTCTTTGGACGACTGGTGATATTCTTGAACGTCTGTATTCTATGTTTGTGGTGCATATTTCTCATTTCTCCTTTCTCTTTTCTGAAGGTTGTTTTGGATGTTACTGGTCTTGGATGACCATTATGGACGAAGACTACTTGTTGTTGATCACCATCAATTATAATTTCATTTTAAAAAAAATACCACAACATATACCAAACAAAATTCAATATACTTACACCATCTTCCATATCTTCATCATGATCATCCATATCACCATGGCTAGAACTCCTAACACAATATGAAGCAATTATAGTAGCCATAGGCTTGAGACATTCATATTCTAAAAAAAGCTTATACAATTGTGCTTGAACTTGCTCCACCTTCATTTTGGCAATGTGTTCAATTGGCTCTATCTTCTTGAAAGTAAAGTCCGCAGAATTTAACTTATACCTTGGATCAAGAACAATAGCACAAGCTAGTATTACACTATAACAATCCCAATATTTGTCAAATTTACCTTGGATAAAAAAAAAAAAAAAAAAAAAAAAAACTTGGACATGTTGTTAGATAATTAGATAGATATTAGTATATTACTATTCCTTTTGTATATTTTTTCCCCTTTCATTTAACTCTTTATTTTTTTTTAGTAAATAGGGGGCAAAACACACAAGTTCATTGTGCGTTTTATAATAATGTTATATACCTAGGAGTAGTCTATCACACCTTGCCATGTAGTTTTTAAATATTTTTTTATGGAAAAAAAAGTTAAAAAACAGGATGGCCGTGGGTCTAGTTGGGTTAGCCCACAAAAAAATGGGTGGGCCAATATTTAATTCGGACCAAAAAATCGGATTCGGGCAAGTTTGGGTCGGGTCAGCGAATTTCAACTCATTTTGCCATGTTTACCTAATATATTTCCTCTAGCTTAAATCATTTATACATGAGGAAACTATTTTTCTCATTTCTTGTTATTTCCATCATTTATTATGTTATTTTTTGTCTAGAAGAAAATGTAATGATAGCTTTCAATGAACAATTCATTGGCATGACTGCATGAGTAGTAGACTTGACTATCCTAGAAAACCCAAGTCTGATCACTAACTTATCAAAATACGACACATGTAATGGCCACAAAACGACCCTAAACACTGTCCAAACACACCTATGACAATGATTTATGATAAAATTTCATTGCGATATTGAAAACATGGTTGAGATACTTAGGGCATGTTTGATATCAGATTTTAAATACAGGTTTCTGTTTTCAAAACTTGAAAATGGTGGCTCTCACTCTTAAATTGTGTTTGGTATGACTTATGAGTTCATAGAATAAAATTTTCAAAATACAAGGTTAAAAACATGTATTATGAAAATAAGTTTTTTAATAACTTTAAAAATAGGTATCAATGTTGTTATGGTAAATATTTTGAAAAATGTGGACTCCACAACGTGTCATAAAAAGTTAAATTTTCATTAAAAGTTCATCCTCCTACCAAACACCATATTTTGTGTTTAAGTAAGTTCTTAAAAAACTGTCCTAGAAAAATAGTTTCAAATACACATTTTTACATAATGAGTTTTTTGAAAAAAAGTTTTCGAATCCATTTTTTGAAGTTTTTTTGGAAAACTATTTTCACATTATTTTGAAAAATAAAAACATGAATGCTCTTAGTAAAGAGGACCTTATAGAACATCATAATTAGGGATGGCCATGGGTAGGGTATGAGTAGGGTATGGGTATATCCAACCCAATTAATTTATCCATGGATACCCAATTACCTTACCCAATTAGTATCCATACCCAATTGTTACCCAGTTTGTTTACCCATGGATATCCATACCCTACCCAAACCCAATTTTTATAAAATCACCAAATATGCTCAAAAACCACTAAAAAAACCAAAAAATCCTCAAAATCTCTAAAATGAGCAAAATGCCCATGAAACCTCTAAAATCACTAATTATGCTCAAAAACCACTAAAATAACCAAAATATTTCAAAATCTCTAAAATAAGCAAAATACCCATGAAATCTCTAAAATGACCAAAATACCCCAAAAATCACTAAATATGCTAAAAAACCACTTAAAATGACCAAAATACCCCATAAACCTAAAAAATCACCAAAATACCCCCGAAACCTAAAAAATGACTAAGTACTCACGAAACTTTAAAAAATGTCCAAAATGCCCTTGAAACCCAAAAATTACCAAAATACCTCCTATAACTAAAAAATGACCAAAATACCCCTGAAACCTAAAATTTGACTGAAATACCCCCCGAAACATAAAATTACCAAAAATACCCCCTAAACCTAAAAAAATGACAAAAATACCTCCAAAACCTAAAAACTAACTAAAATACCCTTGAAACTTAAAATTACCAAAATACCCTCGAAACCTAAAAAATTATTGAAATAATCCCTAAACCTAAAAAATGACCAAAATATCCCTGAAAACTAAAAAATTACTAAAACACCCCTAATACTTAAAAATTACCAAAATATCCCTGAAACCTAAAAATTAACCGAAATACCCCGTAAACCTTGGAAATTACCAAAATACCTCCAAAACCTATAAAATGACCAAAATACCCCTAAAATCTATAAAATGATAAAAATGCCCGTAAAACCTATATGATGGTAAAAATACACCATAAACCTAAAAAATATTTGAAATACCCTCAAACCTATAAAACGACCAAAATACGCCCTAAACTTGTAAAGTGACCAAATACACCCAAAACCTCTGAAATGACAAAAAAAACCCCAAACCTCTAAAATTACCAAAAATACCCCAAAACCTATAAATCAACCAAAATAGCCCTAAACCTCTAAAACAACCAAATACCCTCAGAAAATATCTAAAATGACCAAAACACCCTTGAAACCTTTAAAGTGACTAAAATACCCCTAAACCTGTAAGATGACCCAAATACATCTGTAACCTCTTAAATTACCAAAATAAAGGTTTGGGGTATTTTGGATGTTTCGAGGGTATTTTTGTCAAGATTAAAGGTTCTAAGAATATTTCAGTCATTTTGTAGGTTTTGAGGGAATCTTGGTAATTTTTTAGGTTTTGGGGTTATTTGGTAATTTTTTAGATTCTAAGGGTATTTCAGTCATTTTTTAGATTACGAGGGCATTTTTGTCTTTTTTTTAAGGTTTTAGGGGTATTTCAAAAATTTTTATATTTTGGGGCTATTTCAATAATTTTATAGGTTTCAGAGGTATTTTGGTAATTTCAAGGTTTCAGGGGTAATGTTTTATGTTTCAAGGGTATTTTGGTCATTTTTTGGTTTTGGGGGTATTTCGGTTATTTTTTAAGTTTTGGGGATATTTTGGTCATTTTTTAGGTTTTGGGATCTTTTGGTCATTTTTTAGGTTTTGAGGTTATTTCAGTCATTTTTTAGGGTTGGGTATTTTAGAGGCATTTTCGAGGTTATCATCTAGGTTTTAGGGGCATTTTCGTCATTTTATAGGTTTCGAGGTATTTTAGTAATTTTATAGGTTTTAGGAGCATTTCAGTCATTTTTTTAGATTTAGGGGGGTATTTTGGTTATTTTATAGGTTTCGGAGGTATTCTTGTCATTTTATATGTTTAGGGGGTATTTTAGTAATTTTAAGGTTTTTGGGGTATTTCAAACATTTTTTAGGTTTAGAGGGTATTTTGGTAATTTTAAGTTTGGGGGGGGGGGTATTTTGGTCATTTTTAGGTTTCAAGGGGTATTTCGGTAATTTTTTATGTTTTGGGGATATTTCGGTCATTTTTTAGGTTTTGAGGGTATTTTGGTAATTTTTAGGTTTCGGGGGTATTTTGATCATTTTTTAAGTTTCAGTGATCTTTCGGTCATTTTTTAAGTTTAGGGGTTATTTTGGTAATTTTTAGTTTTCGGGGGTATTTTGGTCATTTTTCATGTTTCAGGGGTATTTTGGTCATTTTTTAGGTTTCATGGGTGTTTCAATCATTTTTTTAATGTTTTAGGGGTTTTTTGGTAATTTTTAGGTTTCTGGGGTATTTTGGTCATTTTTTATGTTTCGGGGGTATTTCGATCATTTTTTTGGTTTTAAGGGTATTTTGGTAATTTTTAGGTTTCGGGGGTATTTTGGTCATTTTTTAGGTTTTGAGGGTATTTTAGTAATTTTTAAGTTTCGGGGGGTATTTTGGTCATTTTTTAGGTTTTAGGGGTCTTTTGGTCATTTTTTAGGTTTAGGGGTTATTTTGGTAATTTTAAGGTTTCGGTGGTTTTTTGGTCATTTTTTAGGTTTATGGGGTATTTTGGTAATTTTTAGTTTTCGGGGGTATTTTGGTCATTTTCTAGGTTTAGAGTGCATTTCGGTAATTTTAGGAATAATTTGGTCATTTTCAAGTTTTAGGGGCAATTTGGTAATTTTGATTATTGGGTAATTGGGTGAATTGAGGTTTACCTATAATAATTTGGTTGAGTTGGGTTTGAGTTAGATCTAATTAGTTAAATGGGGTATCAAAAAAAAAAAAATTAGTTAAATGGGTAATAATGGGTAAATGGGTAATATCCAAACCCTACCCAAAATATTTAGATAATATCCAAACCCTACCCAATTACCTTCTACCCATTAAGAACTGGGTATTACTCAGAATAATTGGATCGGGTAGGGTTGGATATCCATTACCCAATGGGTATGGCCATCCCTAATCATAATTTTTCTTTTCTTTTTCCTTTTTACCAATTAATTGTTGGTCTTAGTTGTGGTTAAAAGTGATAGCCTATGGTTTTTACCTGCACATTCCCTTTCCCATTATCTATCTCTTTATCTATGTATGTATCTAAAACATAAATAAAAAACAAGTTGGTCCTAGTTTTATTGGATGACTTCGAATTAACCTCAAGACGTGACTCGTAAGGTACTGTACAGCGACGCAGCAGCGTTGGGGATAAGATATAGGACATATGTGTGCTGTATCTCTGGGTTTCCAATTAAATGGCGTAGGGCCGAAGACAGGAAAAATAAAAATCACTTGGGCCTGTCTTATGAGTTATGACTGATTTAAAATATTGGGCTAAAATAGAATTTGATTGTAAAATAGACCATCAAAATACCCAATCAATCTGCCTTTATAAAAAATGGGCCGAATTAGAGGGACCACTTGCAGATTTATGCCGGTTTGCAATAACGCTAGAAGTCTAGTACTATTCACTTTTTAGATTGCTTTGTCTACGCTTTTCATGGCATCATATCATTCTTAACTTGCATTTGGCATTCGCTTAAAAAGTCAGCTTTTTTTATTATTCAGTTAATTTTTGCTACTATTCATAAGTCCCATTACATTTTTTAGTACTTTTTATAAGTCTCACTGTGCTATTTTAGCTACCTTTTAGTTTTATTTACTGTACTTTTAGCAAAAAAATTTCGGTTTCAGCTAAATAAGCTGTTTCTAAACGGACTCTTAGGGTCTACTTGGGTTGGGACCTAGCTGTTGGGTTCCAAATAATATTATCACTAATATTACCAATTCCAAATAACAATTACATGCAAAAATACAAATATTTACGAGTAAAACCTTTTCTCATTGGAAGAAAAAATTATGGGACAAACTCCGAATCAATTTCACTATTACCAAACCAGTTATAATAATTCTTAAGTTTACGCCTAACTTTAGATCCACCAAATACAATAACAAATTCTCTTGTGTGTGTCTCATGGCTAAAGAAAAATCTCATTGTTTTCTTTGCTCTCACATACACTCTCTTTATATCTCACGGTTAAAGAAAACTCTTTTTGTTTTTCTTTACTCTCTCACACACTAATTATTATTTATCTCGAACGTGGCGACACTTTACTCTCTCTTCTCTAGTTTTGTTCTCTTTTTCTTTCTCTTTTCCATGTGGCTTTCCTTGACTATCTTCTTGAAGGTAGCAAAGCTTTACGCTTTCCTCTCTAGATTTTTTCTCTGTCTTTCTCTTTTCCACGTAGCTCTCCTTGGCTATACATTGTATCTTTCTCTCTCTTAGTTTTACGCTCTATTTTCTCTTTCCCCATTGGGAGGACCTTTGGGCCAAACCCATCAAATTCTTTGTAGAATTGTCTATTTATAACTCTTTTCAAATTTCCCTCTAGAATAAGGAATACATTAATTCTTTAACAATGAATAGACTTTCCTTCCACACCAAGGATTAGACCTTCTAATGTAGGACAAAATCTACAATTTAATTTTTGTAATTATTTAATTATGATATTTTTATATAAAAAAACATTATTTTAGGTTTAGGTGATTTATTTCCTTGTTTTTTAGGTGCTTTTAAAGTTTTTTAGGTCAAATTTGGTTCTTGTTATGCTTAGGTATTAATTAGGAGTTATTTTTGAATCTATTTTTTGTCTATCAAGTTTTATGGAACTCTTAAATAGGCCTCTAAGTTTGTAAACGTTTTTCAGTATTATTGATATTAATAAAAATTTAGACTTTTATCTGTTGTCTTTCTGGAGGATTCCAGAACCCTTTCTCTTTGTAGATTCAAGGAATCCTCGTGGATTCGAGGTTATTTTTAGAATCCAACGTGTTTTGTTTCTTATTTTCTAGAAGTAGACGTGTTTTGCTTCTTGATGCTTCCGCATCCCGCATTAGGGTTCGTTTGTTTCGGGTGAAAATGGTTTCAGAAAAGCATTTTCCGTAAAATAGGCTGTTTGGTTGGCTTTGAAAATAGCATTTTCTGAAAATCATTTTCATTTGATTGTGTAAAAGAGCCTTTGACCCCAGAAATGGTTTTACACTTTTATTTTCACTTCAAACCATTTTTGGGTCGCGCAAAAGAGAGAGAGAGCAAGAGAAAGAAGAGAGAACCTAGCTCACTTCGAGCTCTAGATCGCATCAGATTGTCGGCGAACCCCGAGCTCCAGTCCGACGACCACAGACCGAGCTCCAGTCTGATGATCGCACCAGATCGTCGATTGCAACACCGTGCCGATTGCACCAGATCACATCGGTCTCGTCGATCGCAGCATTGCGCCGATCAAGCAACGATCGACTCCAAAGCCGCTCGATCTCGCCGCACCGATAAAGCAAAGATCGAACCCAGTCGCCTCAAGCGCCTTTGCCGTCACTTTCGCCTTTGAACCCACACACCTTCGCCTTTGAACCCACACGCCTTCGCCTTTTGATCGGATTTGATGATTTGTTTTCTTTGGGTTTTGTTTTTTTGTGATTGTGGACTGAGAAATGATATTATATATTTGTTTGGAAGCTGAGAAAATATGAGAAAATGTGAGCAATAAGTAGAAAATATGTTTTCTATAGCATTTTCTAGAATACAACAAAACACTAGAAAATATTTTTCAAAGCATTTTTTAAAATACAACCAAACAGCCTGAATACATTTTCCTTTCCCGAAAATAGCATTTCTGAAAAATATTTATTTTTTGGAAAATATTTTACAGGAACCAAACGGAGCCTTAGTTGGTATCAGAGTCTTGACTTATCTTGATTTGGAGGCTAACGATGGCACTATTGGAGTATGGAAACAATAGGGATAATTGCACGAAAACGTAACTCACTGGAAACCTATTGTTAAGCAAATTTCATATAGGCCTTATAAGAGAATTGCAAGTTTCAATAGTTATTTTTGTAAAGAAGATTTTCTTGATTGACTACTTAGTCTAAAGGATTTATTTGACTTTGAGAATATTTCTTATGGGAGAAAAGTTAGACTTACTTTGTATAAACTTAGTGAGTATGCCTTACGTTGGCAGGAACGAGTACAATCTGATAGAACACAAAATTCGTTCATAGTTAAGGATGAAAAAGATGCTTGCTATCAAATTTTATCATTTGAATTGTGATGAACTTTTGACGTATACAAAACAATATTATTATTATTGGCCAAGAAATTCATACTTGAATTATTTTGAAGAGCCAAATATTCCACCATTAAGGGAAGAATTGCATGTTGAAAAAAATATTTTTCTTGAAGAATATGTAGAAGTCAAAGAAGAAAATATAGAGATTTCTAGGGAAATTAATGAAAGCCTTATTATAGAAGGAGAAGCTGAAATCAAGATTGTGGAAGAGATTGATAAAACCCTAGTATAGAGAAATATCTTGAAGTAGAGATGGTAGAGACAATTGAAGAGGAAATTGTTAAGGAGTTCGACAAAATTAAATCAGGTAATTGTCAATATCAAGATCCTTCTATTTTGGTGGTAAGCAATACACCAAAGTTAATTGATTTTATTGGGGTTGATAGATTTGATTCAATTACTAGTTCTTATTCGGTAAATCTCTACAATTACATGAAAACTAAGGAAAACGAAATTCAAGTTGATTTATTTATTCTATTGATGAGTTGCAAGTATAGAAAGAAGATCAAGGGGTTCAAGCATTCAAAGTATTTGTTTATTTGGAGCGGAAGAATTCAGATTTCAAAGATAAACTTGAGGACGAGTTTGTTTCAGGTGGAGGGGTCTGATGTAGGATAGAATCTACAATTTAATTTTTGTAATTATTAAATTTTGATATTTTTAAGTAAAAAAATGTTATTTTAGGTTTAAGTGATTTATTTCCTTGTTTTTAGGTCAAATTTGGTTTCCGTTATGCTTATATTAATTATGAATTATTTTAGAATATACTTTTTTGTCTATCAAGTTTTACAAAGCCCTTAAATAGGCTCTTAAGTCTGTAAAAGTTTTTTAGTATTATTAATATTAATAAAAATTCAGACTTTTGTCTGTTGTCTCTCTGGTGGATTCTAGAACCCTTTCTCTTTGTAGATTTAAAGACCCTTGTGGATTCAAGGAACCCTCGTGGATTCGAGGTTATCTTCAGAAGTAAATGTATTTTGTTTCTTGTTTTCTAGAAGTAGACGTGTTCTGCTTCTTGATGCTTTCGCATCCCATATCACTTTCCTTCCACAACAAAGAAACCCAAATTAATATTTCATTCTTCAACTAAGAAACCTATTTGACTTTCTAAGTCACAATCAGAATTTGAGGCAATTTCCCAACACTAGCCCAGCCAACTTTCCAACTAGATGCTTGGTTTTTTTTTTTTTCCTCAAAATATGCTGTCTAAAAATCTATGTACAAAGTTTGGCTAAAACTTGCTTGGAGCCTTAGACTTTAACTCATAATAAAAATAGGAAGAAGACGTGTCTCTATCACGTGTAATGCATATGTTTTTAGTAACACACATGATAGGAGCATATGCTTTAACCAAATTTATAGCCAAACTTTGTTCTATATCTATATGGCTGGGTTATACAAATGAGAAGTATTGAACAAATAAAAAAGGCATCAGAAAAAAGAAAGAAAGAAAGAAAGAATGGAAAAGAAAGGAGACAAATGCATATGGAATGCAATATTAAGATCCAATCCATTGAAGAGGTGAGATTTGAAGAAGGAAGACCTCCATTGTGTAACTTGCATACTATAACCATTTGAAATGTATAAAAATTATATTGATTGTCAACTTAAAAAATTGAAGATATTTTATATAAACTAGTGGTTGAAGGAGTGCTAAGTTTCATAACAATTATGTCACCTTTAATTAGAGATAAGAGATCATTTAATGGGAATAGGTGGAAGAGTGAGAATATGTATTCGGACCATGTTTAGTTTAAACAAATTAAAAAGCATTTATTCAGTTGCAAGTTCTGTAATTGCAGCTGCACATGGCTTGACTTTTACCGTTGCTCCTATACTTTAAATGGATACTCGTACTGTGCTATCCCTTCTTTGTTCATTACATTCAGAGGGTATCCTAGAACTAATTTTCACTTTTGTGAAATTATTTAAGACAGCAATAATTAAAAAGAAAGATTCAAAAGCTTTGCAGAGTCAGTCTACTGCAAAGAAGCTAGCTGTACTGAACTCAATAATACCTTGATCCCATTCCCATGCCTTAAAAAAGTAAAACAAGCTTGACTTATACTACGTAATTAGCTATGGTTGTGAAGCAATAAATCTGTGAGTGAGAGAGAGAAAGAGAGAGAGAGACATGATCCATGTGAAGGGGATGTTATTAGTAGTTATAACATGTCAAAGATAAATAAGGGTTATGCTAACGTGTGTCCTTAGGGCACTCTTTAAGAATTCATTTTAAGAAAGTTTTGACATCACTTTTATAGAAAATGAAAAAAAACTGTCAAAACATTAATTACTTTTTTTTCTTTTTCCATAGAAACTTTCTTTAAATAGATTTTTAAATAGTGTCATAAAGACACTTGTTAGCATTTTCCGATAAACAATATCCTGTCTAAGCAATGTTGATCAAGTACAAAACTCCAAGGCATTCTTGTCGTTGAAGATTCAAAGTATCCGATTTAAATTCCCAATAATCATAGAGACTAGGTGAAAAGAGTTTATTAAACAATATGCCGACAGAAGCATTGTTACATAATAATCAATGATTATTATAAGACCCATAACTAAAACTATTTATTATTTCTGAAAAAACAACCTTGCCGAGCAAGGTGAATAGTAGTATAGTACACACATGCAGGTGGGAACAATCAAACATTTATTGCTTGGTTGTTGTCATGCATGTGATTATTTATCTACTAAAGCTGAGGTAGTTTAAGTCTTTTTTTTTTTTAATTTTTTTTTATTTTAAGAATTTCAACCTATGGCGTCTGTTTCTGATGATAAAATCAGATCAAGACACCAATCAGTTTTTAGTGTAGGCGGAAATTAAATCCCAAATTTCTTATACAACCATCAGAGACTTTACCAATTGAGCTAACTAAAACTCACAAGATAGTTTAAGTCCTAGTTTTACTCATTCATGTACCACGTGTTTTTTGAATGCTCAAGTCACGACCGGATTCGCACTAAGGTATCTTATCTTTATAATGTGAAAGCAAACAACCCCATTTCCTACAAAAGACGAATTGATCAACATTCAACCAAACTAATTAAGAAAAATAAATTACGTATACTTGTACACAACCTTCTCTATGGGTCTTAGACAAAACTTGTATATAAAGAAAAGTAAAAACAGCTTTTGTGTTTCATGATTTAAATAGAGAAAGAAATACTCACAAGATTATAAATTTCTCAAAAAATTGGTGCTCTCTCCAACTGAAGACGTAAATTCCACAGAAAATTTGATAAGTAAAGCTACGAGTAGGTAGAAGATGCCTAATTAATAGCCAAGCTTTGCTGATAAATCTTTAAGAAATAGGACATGCCAGGAACCAATTGCTTGAAGTCAATGTCCATTTTCATTAAGAACCATTACGTTTTTGATTATGTAAGCCACTTTGTCTTTGATTAAAAAAAAAAAAAAAGAAATGCTAATAAATGCTCTTAGGATATTAGTTAATAATCTATTTAAAGAAAGTTTTTATGCAAAAAGAAAAAAAAATTAATGTTTTGACAGTTTTTTTTTATTTTCCATAAAAGTTGTGTCAAAATTTTCTTAAAATTGATTGTAAACCAATGCCTCAAGGGCACTCGTTAGCATGACAAAAAAAAAAAAAAAAAGCCAAAGAAGTAGTAGTAAAAATTATATAAAATATTTTTACTATTAAAAAAAATAGAGAGAGAAAAAAAAAAATAGACATTAAAAAAGAAGGGTTAAAAGGAGTGCCTTTGGGGTATTAGTTAACAATTCATTTTAAGAAAATTTTGATATCATTTTTATAAGAAATAAAAAAAATTATCAAAACATTAATTTTTTTTTCTATAAAATTTTTTTTAAATGAATTATTAACTACTATCCACATTTGTTAGCATTTCTCTTCAGAAATAATATAAATATAAAGCAGCATTATTGAAAGTCAACAACTCACACCCTCGGGCGCAATTGAAGCCGTGTAATTTTGAAAGGGGCTTTCTCTCGGACACGGTTTACAAAACAAATCGTGTATTCCCGAACCTTAATTAATCTACCTATATAAATATAAATAAATTTCTTAAACCCATAAAAAGGTGCGTATATAACACGCTGAATGCAAAGCCAAAAGACTAATGTGCACCTGCATCATCCTCAATTTCGTGACTCAAATGATCTTCACATTATAATATCATATTTCATGGAAAAATGGACTGTTTGAAACAAAAAATCAACCTACCACATTTTGAATCTTGTTTGGCTTAGATGGCCTTCATTGCTTACGTAGTTATATATGATTTTACCATTGTAGAACATTTGCAAACATATGGTAATATTGTTGATTCTATATAGCATACACGTTCATAATTTTGTTGCTGTTGTTATTGTTGTTAGAAGCACATTCATATTCATAATAGGTTGAATCTGTAGCTATAATAATAATAATAATAATAATAATAAAAATTCGGAAATATTATAGCAACATGAGCAAATGACCTTTATATAATTTAAGTGCAAATATAGTTATAAAAAAAAAGGGTGCAAATAAACTTGAGAGTTGAGACAACTTTAACTGTACAGCCATATGATACGTCCAATGGGCACACGAAAATGGTTTTGCAATTATAGCATAATAATTTTGATGTCAATATCAAGAGTTGGATGCAGCCCCCTTTGTTTCAGTTATAAATGTAATTAGAAGGAACCTTATTATGGCTTGGTGGAATATTGAGAATAACAAATCCAAATGTACCGAACGAAAATGTAGTACAATGGTCCCTATTTCAAATTCACGGGCTTGTACCTACTACCATCAATTGAAAAGGTGAAAGGTATAGAATTTTATGCTTAATAAATCATCCAAAATTATAGTAGTATATACTATATAGTTCTATAATTACTATTTTAAGATGTTTAATTGTGGCGGTAGGAAAATGTTCTAAATGATGAAAACGACCTGCTGATGAAATGTAGTTTGAGTTGTTCAATTGACATGCCACTTTACCAACCGTGCAATAATGTAGGACAATTTTGGAGTAAAATGGCAAAATAAGTTAATAACTTCATTGGAAATGGGTTTAGATGAATAACCTAGCAACCAATTTTTTTTTTTTTTTTTTTTAAAGAAGAGAAGAAGATGGTTTTAGGCTTTTAACATAATTTGGTATTAATTAGGTAATTATTGACCACAATATTATCTTCTAGCAAATACATTTTAATTCATGATTGCTAACATTAACAACATGCTTCTCAAACAAAAATTACCATATCCTTATGTTATGCAAACGTTATATATGTAAATCTAAGGAAAAAAAAAGTATTAGTATAATTACTCCAATATATGTAAAACTTCTTCTCCGGTTCAGTTTACATGACAATCATGACATGTTTATCAGAAAATAAGGTAGATCCTTTTATGCCATGTCAGTGTTCAATCATGGTAATCACTCTCTCAGATAAGAGGGACTACGTAAACCCCTAATTTTGCAGCAAGAACTCATGAATTTTAAGATGCTAAAAGAGTAAAAAGCATTAAGAAAAAACCAAGAGATATACCTGGAAAAACCAGCCAAATCTTGTTTCATTTATATCAATCTCCATTAAACAGTTTACATATGTAATTTTATAACTATTTTCTCATGACTATCCCCATTTTCCATATTTAAAAAGCAAAAAAAAAAAAAAAAAAAAAAAAACATAAAAAAATAGCAAGAAAACAAGAACAAGAACAAGAACAAGAACAAAATGCCTGGCTTTCCCATGTACGCCGCCAAATTTCTGACCGATGAATTCTTCACCGGAAACAAGTTCCTCATAAGCAAATTCCATAATGATGTAAACGAGAGAGACCAACAAATGATTTCCAAAAAATCTTTTAGGAAACTCCAATGATGATGTAACATGAACAACAATAGGTTTGTTTGTAAGCAAGACCATGTTTTTTCTTCTTCTTCATAACTTCAGTCTTCAGCTCCTGGTTGCTGCCAAAACCAAAGAGAAGAAAGAAACACTCAAAGAGATAGAAGAAGAGAGTGTAGGATTCAGTAGAAAAGAAGAATATAAAAAGGGAAGAGAGAGAGAGAGAGAGAGAGAGAGAGAGAGTTAGGAAGATGAAAGGTATTCCCAAGAAGATGACGAGTATTTCCCGTTACTGTTGTTTTCTAAAGAGGGGTTCAACTTTGTCAAGGGTGGGCCAAAGAACACAAAGGCTTTTTCTTTCACACGTTGGGGGTGTTCTCTTTGTCTTCCCCCACAACAACAACAGTCAATGATTTTAGGGCCCAATAAATTGACCAAAATGACTTTTTGTATGCGTGTTTCTTAACAAAGTAGTAGTAATAATACTATCACCTTTTAAGTTATATACCCTTAATTCTGGGAACAATGTGAGGCCAAGTTTTTGAGATATAAATTAAAGAGAGGTGCTGCGTTCACAATATTTTTATAATATTTTCACAACAAATTATAAGTGGTTAATTATTATTAGTTCAAATTTGAATCTAACATCAAGATTACTTTTTTGCATCAACAATAACGACCAGTAACAACCTGCCACTTAATATTTATTGTAAAAATATTGTGGGCATATCATTTCTCTAAATTAAATGTACGGGTGACCTTAATCACTTTAATTATAATATAGTATTACCTGCTATATATAATTTTCTGGACGTTAGAAGTTGGAATGTAGTGTTTATATTGGACAAAATTTGATGCCTCTCTATGATTTTTATGGTATGGGGGTCCTAATCTGTCCTCCAATATATCGAATTAAATTCCAATAATTTAGGACATATTGTTGGAACAGCAAAATTGTACAAACAATGATTAGCTGGGGCCTGTGATGAATTGAAGCCTTGATTAAAAATCGCATCATTTTGTGCTGTTTAGTGATGAATGAAACGGTGTGGTTAGTTACTCGATGTCATGTGATTACACTGTATAATAATTTGTACTAACAATTTTTATGTAACTGCAGTCAAATCCATACTCATGCAAAAAAGAAAAAAGAAAAAAAAAGTGATATGATAACATGTCATTTATTCAACAAAGAACATACACACACATGAAATCCTGTAGCATCAAATTATTGATGCACATCATTGTGTCTTGTTATAATTTTTTGGTTCAAAGAACATACACACACTTGAAATCCTATAGCATCAAATTATTGGTGCACATCATTGTGTCCTGTTATAATTTTCTGGTTTGTGATGTATGACATAATAATCATTCTTCTTAATTCTGATCATTGGTCTAGCTCAAACGTACCCTCCATTTTTCTAAATAAAGATGAGCTTTTATTTTTTATGCAACTGTTAATAATCTCTTTTTCTTAGTCCTTTCAACCTTATTTTATGAAGGAAAATTAATTTGAACTATGAAGGATCAAATGACGGATTGAGTGACTGACTCTCTTATCCATATCAATATGTGTTATTTTTCTTGCTATATCAATTACAATTTACATTTTCGTTAGACCATTGGAAAATCAAAAATCAAATTTATCAACACCATAACCATATACCTTGGTTCCTCGGGCACATGGCATATCGGAAAACGAAATGTCAATGAGGCTACGAGGCAAATCGTTGAAAATTGAAAGATTGGGAGATGCATGTTAATGTTGCCCTGTGGTGGTTAAATTTTTGTTGACCATGATGTCAAACACACGTTTTGGTTTTTGTATGGTGCTTTATCATTGACATTACACGTTTTAGGTGAAAGGGGATAAAGTGAAAATATATGGGAGAAACGTCCCCTTCATACGATCATCACAATATCATGATGACATAAATGTTGACTTTCAGTCTTTTCACATTTCATCCATGTATTTGAAAAGGATGCAAAAAATTATAATTTATATTTCAACTTATCACAATTTTTTTTTTACAAAAAAGAAAAAGGAAAAAAACAAAAACAAAAAATGAGTGCAAATGGGTTCACTATTTTCTCGACCTACTTGAAACTTACTCACAAATGACGTGGGACATGCCACACAATTAATAGGGTGTCAACCCCGGACTTGTAAAGGGAAGAGTTTGAGAGTTTAGTACCTTCGTGGATGGTTTGACTTTATCGCAATTTAGTCCAAAAACTTTCAATCCTTATATTTTATTATTTAAAGTTTGGATTAAAATGAAATCATTATAATTTTTCCAAATAAAAATATATAATATCACAAAGAAAAACTAGATACTCTACCAGATCATACTCACCAACTATTGATTTGCCAAATAAAAAAAAATAATACATAAATTTAACCATTTAGTTTTATTTATTTTCAATTTTTATATTGAATTTTATATAGTCATCTATATTACTTAAAAAATTGCTAAGAAATTATCATATAAATTCTCCATATTTATAAAAAGAAATAAATAAATATGTCAATGTCTTGGTTATATGAAAATTTTATATTAATTTTTTATTGTTAATTATTTTCTATAAGATTTATGGTCTTTCTCAACTCTTTATGAAATTCTTTAAATTGATGTGCTAACCAAATAATATCCCACAAAGCCATGTGTGATTCTACCATGGTTACGTTTCTTGGGGTAAAATTTAAATGGTTGGTTTGTTAACTTTATTTCATATTTAATATACTAAAAAATGGTTAAATTTATGTACTATTTAAATTTTTAGTGTTATTTTATTTTATTTTTAATTTTTTTTATACAAAATAAAAATTCTAGTCTAACCTAATCTAAGTGTATATATGTGTGAAGCAACCTCTTGGAGACTTGAATCGTAGCCCTTGCCTCCCTCCACACTCCACAAACACACTTATACTTGTGGAGTGACTATCGCACCAAGGGTGTGCAGTGATTTTTTTTTTTTTAAATCTTATTTGTATTGAAAAGAAGAGAATGAATATCCTCAAATTTATTTATTTAATTGAAAAAAATATAGGACATACCCAGTTAACCTAACTAAATCAAGTACTTGAACCTAATTTGACCCAAACTTGCTTGGATTGAACCTAAAACCGACTGACCTGACCTATTTGCCAAATCTGCCAAAACCCTTAAACTAATTCAAACCCATTTGGTAAAGGGACTTGACAAATGCATTCTAAAAGGCATTACTTTTCATTTTATGCTAAATGGCTCAGTGAGTTCACCAGTGCTAATAATTCATTGGTTGGGGATTTAATTTCTGTTCGGCCTACTCATCAAAAACCTCGGGTTTGTTGGTCTCCTCCAAGCAATCTTTTCAAAATTAGCTTTGATGGGGCAGTCTTTAAGGATGAAGGTCAGGTCAGTCTTACTGTTATGATTCAGGATGACAGAGGACTAATAATTGCTTCGATGGCCTAATTCTATAGCAGATGTTGAGGCCATGGCTGCTGCAAAGGCCCTCGAGTTTGCTTTGGATATAGGGATTTCTAAGGCTATCCTAGAGGGTAATTCAGAGGTGATTATTTACTCTTAGTTTTATCAATGTACACTGTTTAAGTAATTCTGCTGCTCACAACCTTATTAAGCATGCTAGACTGAAGTCATTCTCTAATTAGCTAGCCAAACGCTCCTAAAGTCGCAATTAACAATAAGACGCCTTAACCGAGCAGTTCATATATACGTGGGTTGAATCACTGCCTCTCCTAGCTAGTACACGCCTATATTAAAAAAAAGTCCATTTACTTGCTTTACCAAAAAATAATACTAGTAGCAATAATAATGACGACTTCAACTGCGAAATGGACGACGATGATGAAGGAATAAATTGTCACCAAAGCTGTTCTGATTTAGAAATGAATCAAATGATGTGGGCAACGAATTTAGGTGGGAGTGAAGTTGTAAATGTAAATAAGAACACCCAGAGGTGGATGGAGGCCTAGCTAGCTAGGACAAGATCGAGTGGTAATCCCCAAACATTAATTAATACGAGAAAGTTATGCATGATATTGCCCCAGCAATTTGATTATCACACGATCATGTTGACTCCATACACAAGTACATCTCAACTCGACAATTATATTGTGTTCATCAAGAGAGCTGCAAAAATCTGAAAGGAGAAAAATTTGAAGGTTGGCCTAGCTAACTGATCAATAAAGACACGGCTTTTCATAGATCTGAAATTTGAAAGAGGAAAAAAAAAATTGAAGCTAGCAATCCATGAGACATATATATATTGCGTGTGTGTGCGCGCGCGCGTGTGAGAGAATGAAATATATGATAAGTGTTAAGGTTGAGCTGAGAAGCTAGCAGCCGACATGATTCCCCTAACAATGGTAATGATGTTTGATCAGCATATGCATGAGCCGGCTGTGGCTGTGAGAGGGTTAGGACTTGGGAGTGGGACCCATGGGGGTTACTTGACCTAATGCTATAAAATTGTCGTCCCCATCTTTGAATGATTAATTGCAAACTTAATTGGAAATTGAAAAAGGGGAGTAGTTAGAAGGAATCTTGCCCTCGACCAAGGTATAAAAAGCCTGCAAGATCACCATATCCAAATGCGACAATAGCCAAAGTCAAAAATTACATGTGGGTCCATCCACATCATTTTGGTGGGACAGGGGGCGATGCTTCGGTGGGGAAGTGTGGGCACCTTCGCTAATTTCTTTTAACAGTGGCAATAATAAAAAAGAAGAAGTAATTATCTTAAAACATCTTGCTAAATGGCTACCTTGAATATTGAGAAGAAAAAAAAACCAATTTTAATTTCTCTTAAATATCATTTTGGCCTCCACAAATCTTAGAATTGGTTCAAAAACCCAAAAATACAAATGATACAAAAAAAAAAAAAAAAAAACCCAAAAACAAAAATAGCATCTGACGCATTATTTAGCCCATAGCTCCTCCAAATACAAACAACAAAATAATTTTAACAAATTTCCAATATCATAAAAAGAATTAAAATAAAATAAAATATAACTTCTAAATCAAGACTCCTCAAAAAAAAAAAAAAAAAACCTAAAACTCCACTTCCATTTACTCCCAAAAAAGAGAAAAATTATAATGTCCTCATGGTGGATAAGTGACAAGGTCCATCATTTCACTAAAAGACTCCAACCTGTTTAATATTGCTGAGTCAGAAATTTTTTTTAAACAGAAGCTGATTATTGACTCAACAATTTTAAACAAGTGAAAGTTTTTTAGTAGAATGGTAGACAAATGATATGGTTCATCATGCGAACTGTATAATTTAAAAAAAAAAAAAAAGAAGAAGATTTGTCCGTCCTTTGAAAAATTCATTTTCCAAAATATCTAGGGAATATTCATTTTTAGTAAAGAATCCAAAAAATAATTTTCTCTTAGAAGCCCAAAAACACTTAAATATATAAAGTATTTTCAAATACTCCAAAAATACATAAATAAAAACGCTTCCTTGATAATTTCTTCTTGTAATGCTTGTTTTCAATAAAAACACCCCCTTTTCGTCAAAATGATTTTCAAAAGATAAAAAAATATCTCTGTGTCCATGGCTTACATCAATTGAGTCCATGGACTCCAAGATCAAAGCCCACAAGCATATTTAACCATTGTGTTTCTTGTTGTTTTTTGCAAGAGAAAAATTCCTTGAAGAGTAAATTACAATTTTGGCTTGCTAATGCTTTATAAAGGAGCAGAGGTTAGCTGTATTTATTTCTAAATATAATTTATTCTTACATTAGATAGATAAAGTAAAGCATTCATAGTTCATTTACAAAAAGTGATTTTCAAAAAAACTTTTTTCAAAACCACTGCCAAAATATTTAAGTTACTTTTTAAATAGTGAAAATCGCAGGAATGAATTAAAATAAAATACAATCAAGAGATGATGAGTGTTGTGGGATAGCTAACGTATTCCCTGCACATAACTAAATTTCCGAATTCATGATCTTTGGTTCAAAATACGATTTTGTCCTTAGTTCAGCGTAGAAACTCTTAGGATTTGTTAAATATTAGTTTTGATATAGCATGTTGAATTTGCTAGAATAGATGTGGTAAGAGGAAGCATATAGAGAACACAAGAACCCGAGAGTTACATGGTTCAGTCTGACGGCCTACGTCCACAGAGAAATCCCTTAATGGTTATATCTTTATTACATGAGAGTGTAGTACAAATCCTATGTTACAATGAATATAACATGGGTATATATAGGAGGCTAAACTCTAGACTTCTAATACAAGTAGGAGACTTGCCTTACACACAAGGTAGGATGGACTTGGGCTTGTTACATACATTAGGCTAATAAATCTCTAACATATCATCCCTTTGAAGATGCCTCGAAGAAACCACGAAGATGCCTAAAGGAAAATGATAAGTGGGCCAATTAAGCAATTTCGGAGCTTAAAATGAAGAAACTGTGCCTAAAATCAGAATCTACATGAAAAACAAATGAGCAAGATAGGCCTATTAGAAAATTTTTTGACTTTTATTCAAAAGTCAACTGTCAGCGGTTAAGCAGTGGCCAGCAATATCCGGGTTGGTCCAGGTCGGTTCAAAGATCTGGTTGGTAATTGATGATGTGGTGTGAATGCTAACGTGGATTTGATGTGGACAGGCGTGGCAATGACATCGACTAGGGCTGATGTGGTGAGGCGTGGCCTGTTGACGTGAGCATGATGACATCAGGGATGACGTCAGCCTATACACATGGTAGGTGGCGACTGTACAACGCTTGAACGTGCGTGCAAGATATTTGGGCACATCGGAGTGCATGGCAAGTGCGTGGACCGATAGCAAAAATTCCAAGTTGTGTGTGGAGGCATGTGCGGAAGTGTATGGTAGGTAGATTCCTCGATTTTACAGATCAGCAGATAACAAGGCCGACATGGTGGCGTGTGTGATCAAAAGAGGATCTGTGTGTAAGGAATCCAAAATGGCATGTCAAGAATTGACAAAGCCTAAAGTCATGTGTGGTAGTACATGTGAAGGAGAGAGGACATCGAGTTTCTATGTTTTTCTTGCAAGAGGCCGAGAAGGAGAGTGGTCTGATCAGTTTCTTCAAAAGAAGGCCATATTTGCACAGATTTAAGAAAACAGTAGCAAGTTGTAGAGTTTTTCAGATTTGTTGACGGCGGTGTTGGGATGATGGAGGTGACCTGGACTATTGGAAATGTTGTGGAGGCCTAGTGGCAGTGCTCATGCTGGAGCAACAATGTATGAAGGGTCACGAGTTGATAACTGCAAGCCTAATTAAAGACTGATTTTTTTTAGAGGTTAAGAACAAAGTTTGGCTCTAATACCATATTAAATAATAGCTTTGATATATCATGTTGAATACACTAGAATAGATGTGGAAGAGGAAGCGTATAGGGAACATAAGAACATGGAGGTTACGTGGTTCAATCTGATACCCTACGTTCATGAAAAAAACCCTTAAGAGCTACATTTTTATTATATGAAAGTGAAGTACAAATCCTGTGTTACGATGAATATAATAACATGGGAATATAAGAGGCTAAACTCTAGATTTCTAGTAAAAGTAGGAGATTTGCCTTGCAAATAAAGTATGATGGACATAGGCTTATTACATTGCGCTAATATATCTCTAACAATATTTTCCTTAGCTTACTAGGAAATAAAATTAATTAGATATATGCAAACAATCACATCATAGAAAACTAATAGTCAGTGAAGACTCCCTAAAAATAGTGAAATGATAAAGGATGCACTCACACACACAATTCACAAAATCTCAAATATTTCGAAAGTATCATAAGATACTAAGTCAGAATATTGGAGGTCAGTGCCGAAATTCGGTTGTTGACATTGTGCATGCAAATTTATTTATGTTAGATTACATATGCGTGAACTATTGCTAGGCTTATATTTGAGCTCAAGCTCTAGGGTTAGGCTTCATTTTCTACCAACACCTCCATGTTTGCCACCACATTTTTCCCCTCCACCCTTTCCATCGCCACCTCCATCACTGCTGCCGCTATCAAAATGAAGATAATAAGTTCAAGCAAGGGCAGATTGGCTTGACAGAAGAAGATAGAGGTAGCAAGGGTAATTGCAGAACAGAGATGAAACTAAATGACAATGATTGTAGCTTAAAGCACCAAAACGACCTGTAGTTAATGTTAGTTACTGTTATTAGTTAGCACATGTAAATGTTAGTTATAGAACCTATACAACACGTGTTAAAGTTAGTTAGTTTTTTTCCTTGATAGTTTTCTTCTTCTCTGTACATATATATACAAACTATGTATCTTAATTTCTAATTAATTTCTAATTAGTTTTTCATCACAAGTTTCTGATATGGTATCAGAGCAAGCTTTTTAGAATTCTCTCTAGGTTTCTAGACATTTTCCCAAATTCCAATCTAGGGTTTGGTTTTTTCTTCAAAGTTTCTCTTCGAATTTTCTCTCAAATTTTCTTCTCCTTTCAACTTGTCAAAGCTTTTTTCTTGTCATCAATGGCTTCTGCTTCTTCTTCATTTGTTCCCACAACAGAAAGTGCTCCTCCATCTGCTCAGGATCCTTCAATGTATGATCCCCTGTTTTTGCACCATTGAGAGAGTCCAAGCACTGTGCTTGTGACTCAACCTTTGACAGGGAGTGAGAATTACTCAGCTTGGGCACGAGTAATGAGGAAAGCTCTGCTCACCAAAAACAAGCTAGGTTTCATTGATGGCACACTCACTTTGTCATCTCCATTGGTGTCCACGCTTGCAGCTGTTCAAGCTTGGATCAGGTGTAATAATATGGTGGGAACGTGGTTGAAAAACTCAGTTTCTCCTAAGCTTCAGGCTAGTATCATCTATGAAGACACTGCCTTAGGAATCTGTAATGATTTGAGAGATCGTCTTGCTCAAAAGAATGGTCCTAAGATTTGCAACCTTCAAAAGGAAATTGCAGAACTCCATCAAGGTGAGACTTCCATTACTGATTTCTTCACTCAATTGAAGGTTCTTTGGGATCAATTGCAAAACAATAATCCTTTTACTTCTTGTACTTATGGCAAATGCACATGTAATGTGAATAAGAGACTTAATGATTTATAATCTAGAGAATCTGTTATGAAGTTTTTGATGGGATAAATGACTCGTTCTCATTAGGAAGGACACAAATCTTGCTTATGGACCTTCTTCCCTTTCTCATAAAGTGTATTCCTTATTGATTCAAGAAGAAACACAAAGGTTTATTACTCATTGTTCCAATCCAAGGGTTGAATCAACTGCCTTCGTTGCTAAATCATAGAATTTCAATGTCAATCCTGGGGTCAATTATGTTGGAAACGATGGGAATAAAGGAAAAGATAAGCCAATTTGCACCCATTGTGGTAAGTTTGGTCACACCATTGATAAGTGCTATAAGTTACATGGATTCCCCCCTGGTTACAAGTTCAAGGGCAAAACTCTAATGGCACATCAAGTGACTCTCTCACAGCCCCAGGATCTGTCTTTTATGACTTCTTTAGGTCCTGTGACACATGTTTTCACTCCAGAGCAATATCAACAGCTTCTTGCTCTCATTGGCACTCTTAGTTCTCCATTAGATCCATCTATCCAAGGGAAAGATACACTCACTAATGCCATGGCTAATGTGGTATCATCTAATGCTCTTACTATGGCAGGTATGGATTTTAGACACTCAGTTTTTTCTGCACAAGTAGTTAATAGAAGGGCATATGATTCCAATACTTGGGTCATTGACACTGGTGCCACTGACCATATAGTGTGTTCTATCCACCTTTTGACCACTGTTACTACTATTACTCAGTCCATGGTTCAACTGCCTGATGGAGAAACAGCTTCAGTAACACACATTGGGACTGTTATTTTATCATCTTCTCTTACTCTTCACAATGTCCTATGTGTGCCTTCCTTTACTTTCAATCTTTTCTCTGTCAGTTCCTTTACTAAATTTCAACCAAATTGTCTTGTACTTTTGTCTACTTTTTGCTTCATACAAGACCTTACCTCTTGGAGAACAATTGGAGTGGGACATGCAATTAATGGACTGTACCTCTACAGTGTGGCACTTCTCATCAACCTTCTTATACTAGATTTTCAGACTTCCTTGTCCACCACAAATTGGGTGATGTTTTCCATCCTTTCACTGCTGCCATGTCTTCAGTCTCCCTTTCTTCTCTCTGGCATGCAAGACTTGGCCATCCATCAGATATTAAACTTCAAGTTTTAGGTCAAGTTTTTCCTTTTTTGCAAAAGTCTTGTAATGATATTTGTAAGGTCTGTCCTCTGGCCAAACAGAAACATTTGCCTTTTCCTTTTTGATAGGCCAAGAATGTATTGACCCCCTTGTGATGAATTAACAAATTAATTAGCCAAGTTAATTAATTAATTCAGTTAGCATGCAAAACGCGTGGTAGCACAAACAAATCACAAATTAACTAAATGCAGTCAAAATTAAATTGACACAGTGATTTGTTTACTAATGGGGAAAACCTACACAACAAAAACCTCACGGGCTAATTTTAAGGTCACCACTCCCGAGAATTCACTATTATCACAACAAGCAGTTACAAGTAAAAGAATCACAGTATCTTATACCAACCTACAGTTGAACCCTTACCCTAATACCCAATTGGACTTGTTCTGTAGTGCCAATATCTCATTTTCAATGCACGGCTCCCAGTACTTGACTAACCAATAGATGCACGGATCCCAGTACGCGACTTAATCACCAACTTGAGAAAGATGTTGACTGCAAAGTTCTTCAATTCATCACACGATGAAGATCACGAAGTTCCTTGGTCACAAATCCCTAAGGTGTACAAACACAGCAACTTCTTCAAGAGAAAGATGAACTAGGGCAAATTCTGTCTCTGATCATAATTTGCATGAACAAAACTTTGCTGCACATTGCGCAACCTTTGATAGCCCTTAAAATATTCTTTATATATGTTTAGGGTTGTGAGAAAAGAAAGTCCACACTTATACACACGGATTGGATGAAAATCAGCTCTGAAAAACTGAATTCCATAAACTTTGACAAATAGAGTATCTATCAAGCTAGCTATCGAGCTTCGGGCTTCAGTAGCTTTTTAAACCTCGATAGATACTAGCTGTCGAGCTAGCTGTTGAGATTTAAAACTTAGCACTTCTTCACTTGTTTCTTGGATAGATTTGCATGGCTTTAACACTTGATCTTGAAACCTTGTTCCTTGAAGCATTAAACACATCCTAGATCTACCCAATTACAAGTAAAGTGCATTTTGTCAAAGGATTAGCCAATTCTAATTTGACATATGTTCCTAACATCAAATTAAATATGTCCTAACACTTTTAATAATAAACTGAGTTCTTATGCTTTTGATTTGTTGACTTAGATGTTTGGGGTCCTTATGCTACTTCTACTTTGGATGGTTTTAAGCACTTTCTAACTGTGGTTGATGATACAACCCAAGCAACTTGGGTGTACTTGATGAAATCCAAATCTGAAGTTAGACCTCTCATCTCTTCTTTTTATTCTATGGTTCTTACACAATTTGGTTGCAAAATTAAATCTGTTAGAACTGATAATGCTATGGAATTTAACATGTCAGATTTCTATAGTTCTAATGGCATTGTGCATCAACATAGTTGTGTTTATACTCCACAACAAAATTCTGTTGTGGAGAGAAAACATCAACATTTGTTGTCCATAGCTAAAGCTCTCCATTTTCAAACTAATATTCCTATTCAATTTTACGGTGATTGCATTCTAATAGCTGCCTATTTGATTAACAGATTACCATCATCTTTACTGAATAATAAAACACCTTATGAGCTTCTTTTTAAACAACCTCCCTCTTATGATCATTTGAGAGTATTTGGTTGTGACTGTTATGCATCTATTGTTGCTCACACTAGGACTAAGTTTTCTCCTAGAGCAAGGAGAAGTGTTTGTCTTGGTTACCCTGTTAATGTGAAGGGTTATAAGGTGTTTCATCTCCATTCTCATTCTGTCTTCATCTCTAGGGATTTTCTATTTCATGAGTCTGTGTTTCCTTATAAATCTGATTCTTGTTCTTCTTTGCCTTCTCAGTCCATTCCTTTACCTTGTTCTCCTTCTATTTCTTCTGATTCTTTTGATTATATTCTTCCATCATCCACTTTACCTGCTCTTCCTCTTTCATCTAATCATGTTAGTGATTTTATTCTTCAAGTTCACACTGATCTTGATGATGAATTCTTACAATATATTCCTGTTCAACCACCTAAGCCTTTGGTTGATCCTATCCCTCTTAGAAGATTTGTTAGGATTCATAAACAACCTTCCTACCTCCAAGCCTATCACTGTAATCAAGTATCCTCATTTCCCACTACTGATGTTCTCCAGATAGGTACTTCCCATCCTTTATCTTCTCATCTTTCTTATCACTCTCTTTCTCCTTCTTATAAGCAATTTTGTTGTTCCATCTCTTCTATTGTTGAGCCCTTATACTATTATCAAGCTATTTCTGATCCTAAATGGCAAGAGGCCATGGCTGTTGAAATAGCAGCTCTAGAGGCCAATCACACTTGGACTTTGACACCTTTGCTTGCCAATAAGAAGCCCATTGGTTGTAAGTGAGTTTATAAAATCAACTACAAGTCTGATGGTTCCATTGAAAGGTATAAGGCTAGGTTAGTTGCCAAAGGTTTCACACAGAAGGAAGGGGTTGATTATAATGAAACTTTCTCACTTGTTGTCAAAATGGTTTCTGTTAAATGCCTCTTGGCTGTGGCTACTGTGAAGGGTTGGTATCTTGGGCAACTTGATGTCAATAATACTTTTCTACATGAGGATTTGTCTGAGGAGGTTTATATGTCTCTTCCACCAAGGTTTTAGAGACAAGGGGAGATGGTTTGTAAGTTGAACAAGTCTCTTTATGGGCTTAAGCAGGCTTCTAAGCAATGGTTTGCTAAATTTTCTACCACCTTGGTTCAGTTGGGCTTTAAGCAGTCCAAAGCAAACTATTCCCTCTTTACTAAACAAAATGGTCATTGTTTCTTGGTTTTATTAATCTATGTGGATGATGTTTTGATAGCATGTAATGACAAAAGGGAGGTGGATCAGTTCAAGGTAGTGCTAGATTAGATAAGGGTATATCACTTTGTCAAAGGAAGTACACCTTAGAAGTGTTGAATGATGCTGGTTTGCTAGGGTGTAAACCAGCAAAGACACCAATAGAACAAAATGTGAAGTTAAGTAAGTATGAAGGGGAAGAACTCAAAGATCCAAGTGCTTACAGAAGGCTTGTAGGGAGGCTGTTGTACTTGACCATCACTAGGCCAGACATCACTTATGCTGTCCATAGGTTGAGTCAATACATGGCTAAGCCAAGGAAGCCACATCTAGATGTAGTGCATAATGTTCTACAGTATTTTAAGAATGAACCAGGGAAGGTTATCTTGTTTTCAGCTAGGATAGAGTTGCATGTAAAGGGTTTCACAGATTCTGATTGGGCTGCTTGTCCTGACATTAGAAGGTCTGTTGCAGGTTATAGCAATTTCATTGCGGATTCCTTGGTCTCATGTAAATCAAAGAAATAATCTACAGTGTCCAGGTCCTCGGCAGAAGTAGAGTATAGAGCAATGGCAGTGGCTACCTACGAGATAGTGTGGATACTGTATTTCCTTAAAGATATTAGTATTGAACATAAAAGGGAAGCCTTGCTGTTTTGTGATAGTGAGGCAGCCTTCCACATTGGATTAAATCCAGTGTTTCATGAAAGGACCAAGCATATTGAGATAGATTGTCATGTAGTTAGAGACAGATTGTCATGTAGTTAGAGACAGATTGTTAGAGAAGGTCATTAAATTGAATCATGTTAGAACTCATTGTCAGCTTGCAGATTTGTTGACTAAAGCATTGAATTTTAATTAGTTTTCAAGTCTTATTTGCAAAATGGATTTGATTAATATACATTCAGCAGTCACCCTTGAGGGGGAGTATCAGAATGAAGATAATAAGCTCAAGCAAGGGTACACTGGCTTGATAGAAGAAGATAGAGGTAGCAAGGGTAACTGCAGAACAGAGATGAAGCTAAATGATAGTGATTGTAGCTTAAAGCACCAAAACGACCTATAGTTAATGTTAGTTACAGTTAATTACTGTTATCAGTTAGCACGTGTAAATGTTAGTTATAGAGCCTGTACAACACATGTTAAAGTTAGTTTGTTTCCTTGATAGTTTTCTTCTTCTTTGTACATATATATACAAACTTTGTATCTTGATTTCTAATTAATGAGAATTAGTTTTTCATCACAAGTTTCTGATAGCCGCATCCACCCTTGCACTACAAAAAAATGGGGCTATCCCAGCGTTTTCAAAACCGCTGGGATAGCCCCAAAAAGCGCTGGGATAGAGTCAAAATGCCTATCTCGGCGTTTTTTTTCCTGGCGCTTCAAACCGCCGCGTAGTGAATGTGGGTATAGGGTTGCAGGACCTGTACCGGCGCTTTTTAAAAGCGCTGGGACAGGCATACACCCTATACCAGCGCTTTTGAAAGCGCTGGTATAGACTTTTTAAATTATATTCATTCAAGGCCTATACCAGCGCTTTTGAAAGCGCTGGAATAGGTACTACCTATGCCAGCGCTTTCAAAAGCGCTGGTATAGGCCTTGAATGAATATAATTTAAAAAGCCTATACCAGCGCTTTTGAAAGCGCTGGCATAGGCAATACCTATTTTAGCGCTCTCAAAAGCGCTGGTATAGGTCTTAGATGAATAAAATTTAAAAGGTCTATACCAGCGCTTTTGAAAGCGCTGGCATAGGCAGTACCTATTCCAGCGCTCTCAAAAGCGTCGGGATAGGTCATTTTTTTTTTTAATTTTTAATTTTTTTAGCACTTGTAATGTACCTACAATACATATTTTCCAATACCTATTTTATAGCAATTGTAATGAAGCACAGAAAATTTCACAAGGTAATCATTATGAAAAATAAAGCCTGCACCTAAAGGAATATTTATTATCATGTGCTTAGATAGGTCATATGCATTAACCACTGGTGCCTAACTAAACCAAGAATCACAAAAAGTCCAGTCACACAACCAACCACCAAGCTAGTTTTGGATTAAATAATTTATGAAGGCAAATTAGCCAATAAGCCTAGGTGTAGAGTTGTTCACACACCAACCATCACATTCCACCATTGACAAAATTTCACCAACCCGACTGGCTACAGCAGTTACCAACAATATTGACATGGTGGTTGGTAGGATTTTTGCCAAAACCCTTAGGCATTTTGCCTCACAATGAGTGAATCCTTTTAGGGGGTCAGGGAAAAAAGAAAGACGATGAAAAAAACACAAAAACAAACACAGGCAAAAAAATCTAACAATAACATAGATGCCTATGTGCTATTTATAACGTCACAGAGACTTGAAGATAGATCCCCAGAGGGCATCAAGGTTGAATTAATAATAAACATGAATACATAATTAGCAATATAATTCTTCTCACTTCCTATTGCAGCTCACTTAACAATTCCTTAATCCCAACATGATACTAGCTACATAATTCTTTTCACCATAGGTCACAAAAATTCACTACTCAGTCTCATTAGATCAAAATATGGATGGTAAGCTACCTGTAAGAACTGGCACCAATGATCAACCAATGGCCACTGCTTTTCGGCAAGTAGTAATTGCCACATTCCAATAGTTGTATCTAATGCTAAAGATTTTTGACCCTGAAATACTAAGAAAAATCAGTTACCTGCATATGTAACCAGAATTTGGGTAACAATGACATTGTATAAAAAAAACACATAAATAATTGAATTTTTAGGTGTTAAATATAATTTTTAGTAAAGTATATAAAATGTAGCACAAAGCTATCATAGAAGCTAAAGGAAAAATCTGTTTGTAATCATGCGTGCACATGCTGTGTGCATGCATACACACATGCATCCCCATGCTTTTGAATGAATAGCCTTTTAAGCTTAATGAAATTTCACACCCATCAGGGATCATATCCACCTAAACAGCCATAACACTTCGCAAAAAATTCAGCAAGTGGCTCATTGTCTCTTTATTATGTTTCAATTGGCTCAGTAATGTCAGCATGTCTCTCCATATTGTAAAAATTCTGGAAATTATCATCCATAGGGAACTGGAAAAATGCATTTAGCTTCGCCATCTCTGCTTATCAAAAATTCGCCTATCCATGTTTATTCCAACAAAAAAGGGGAAGGAAACATTGTATAAATGAAACTTAAAACATCTAAATCCCCTGCCATTGTTCTAGGGATAATAGTAATGAAAGCTTTAAGAGGCACCTATCCATCAAAGATTCAGTCATTTAGCGTAGTTCTCAAAAGCTCTGATTCCTGCTATATCCATGCAGTAGTGACTTTGTGATGGTATTATGCACATACAAGGATGCTATATATCTCAACACAACAGGACAATAATAAAATCCAAAAGAATAGGTCACTATATAATTTAAGAACTAATGCAAAAAACTGTACATCTCTGGTTCGAGTTTTAGCACCTTAATCTAAGCTATCTTCCCAATAAAATTCAAATTCTATGAGCAGCCAATGTCACACAACATGAAATGAACACAGGTATCAAACATACTTAGACACCTTCAATCATTCTTTCTCAAAACTATTTTTCAGTTTCATGAATAAGTCAAAATTTACTGTTTTGGATATTCTATAATAATGTTACATCTACATCTTGTATGCCCTCAAGAAGAAATCAATTCTTAGTTCACTTATACATCACTGAATTAGAAACATATATTAAAAAATAAAATAAACCAAATTTGAAGCCAGGAGAACATCTACGTTCATGGATCTAACATCCATACCAAAATGCACCTCAGTCTAAACATTTCCACTCAAAATTAATGGCAAGATTGCATGCAGGAATTTATCATGTTAATTTTTAACGATAACAGAAGGGCATAAAGCAACTCCAGCACACTCAAAGCACACCCCATTCTGAGTTCAGAGTAAAAAGACGAGCTTATTGTGCATACTCTTCATCTAAATGTTAAATAAGTGATATCATCTTCCAATGCTGATTTTTCTAATAAAAGGAATTATTCAGGGAAAAAAAAATAGCAATACCAAGTACTATACCTATCTAAAAGACTAAAGGGAGCAGGAACAAGAACAAGTGGATAAGTGGGGAAACAATCAACATTATAAATTGGCAATAAATTAAAAAAAAAAAAAAAAAAAAACACACACACACACACACAGAAAAACCAATCCTGGATTAACCAAGAGCACAAAATAAAAATAAAAAAACTGAGAAAAGTGAAAAGCTGAAAACTATTAAAGTCTTCATTTTCAGTAGTGGAAATAAATATCCATAGGTCAAGAGTATGTATGAATCCAAGCATTTACACAAAGAAAAGAGTACCTTTTCTTTTGCCCCGCCAAATGCAAAGTTATAAATCTCACAGAACTTTTCTAGACAAATACAAGCAAAAATCATTTTCAACAACAAAAGCACAATAATTGTACCTCTAGCTTAGAAATGCTAATCAAACCAACCAATGAGCTTTAGTTTAAATGGTACCTCCTCCCTTGTAAAAGCAAGGTGGAGAGTGCGCTCAAGAGTTCATGACCTTTGGGTGTGTGTTTAACTTACCAATAAATAAATAAAACTTTTAAAAAAAGAAATTGCTAACAAAACCAATCACTTTGACTTTTCAATAAATATATCAGTTTTGGGAGTGTTTTCGCCTAAAAGCAACATGAATTACAATATTAAAACTAAAGTTTAGAAGAAATCATAATTCATGAACACTTGCACATACGATCATCTTTCAACTCCATGTGCATAAATGGAATCTTTTCATAGAACTTCTCCAAAGAGTCTATCTTGCCATCAGAATATAAAGCCTTAATCAGAGCAGTTCCAAACTCTTAATTGATATTCGATATCATTAAACTCGAGAATAAGTATAGCATAAATAACTATGTATATACTTACCCTAGCCCTTGTAATCCACCTATAAACTCCTGCTTGGAAAATTCACACATGGTAGTAGCTTTCATGTGTTGTGACACAACTAACTGCAATAACAACAGCAAAAACATGTATTCAAAACAATTCATAAGCTATACATACTGATACAAATCATAAACAAAGAGGAACTATGAAGATTGAAAATATTTTGACTCTATGAACATCCATAGTTTTGCTATTTTGTGTATTTTGTAGGGCAAGGGGGAGGGGATTGAGATTCAAAATTTAAACTCTGTTCTTGCCAATTTTCCAAACACTTCAACACGGTTACATTTTATATAATAATTTCCTTGCTACTATAGGGTCAGAATTTTTATATTTGAATTTAAACCTCATATTAAGGATACTTTCTTCATAATAATCAAAAGATATTTACGTATGCATGCCTTGGATAGCAATAGCTTCAAAGAATTATACATACCATAACGATATCTTGCGGATCCACCTGCCAAAAGACAAAGACCCATATATGACCAAGGACCACTTTCATTGAAAGTTTTCACATACAAAAATGAACTAAATTTGTCAGATGCCATCCCTTTATTTTAGAGTCGACTACTAGCTACATATATATATATATATATATATTATATAATTATTCATCTTGATCTAACTGTGTTTGAGTTCTATTCTATAGTATTTATTTCTCACTAAATACTAACCCAAATTCATTATTCGAAAAAAAAAATGAGCATTTAAATGGCTTTATTAGAATCGTAAACTCAAAATACAAAAATTACATGGTTACAATCTGATTTGCATATGGTGAAAATATAACATTTTGAACTCAGTTTCCAAAGAAAATTAAAAAAAAAAAAGGAAAAAGGGTATACCTTTGTGAGAGCAGAATGGAGATCAAAGTTGGTCAAATTGATTCCATTTCTATTAAAAATCAAAATGCCTTCTCACTTAATAAGATTGTCTAGCTCTTCTTAAGCATCAAGCTAATACCCTTAAGTGACAAGCATCTATAGCTAAGCCAAACATATGATTATAGTCAAACCCAAAAAGACAATTCAATTTTCATTCCCAAGAAATTTGAAAGCAAGCACAGAAGGTTTGTTGCACCATAACTTATACCCATTTTTTTGCAGTTTTAAGAAAAATATTATTGGAAGTGTAATAATTCTATGAAGATAAAAAGGGGAGCAGGGGCTAGGATGCAAGAAAGAAGAAGAAATAATTGTAAAATATCTTTTTATTTAAATAAAAAATCTATCTTACATAAGAAATCTATCTAAAGATATTGATACTGGTAAAAAGTATCATGTGGGGCCAATTGCCCGAAAAATTATCGAAATCCATAGAAGGTGGGCTTGAGGCCCAACGGCCCAGTCCGAAGACACTCGTCCGTCTGAGGATACTCCTTTGTCCGAGGATACTTCTCTGTCCGAGGATGAGATCCATTCCTCAAACCAGCTTGCGAAGTGGATGTAACTATTTTAGTTGTCAATGAGCTTCACGGAGTTACATGCAAACTAAACTAATGAATATTGATCAAAGGAAGAACCGGAAAAGGTAAACAAATATCTCTTAAAAGCTGCTGCCTCCACATTAAATGCTTCCTACCTAACTATCTGGCCGCATTAATGTGGAGGTGATACCTGAATAGTAACCAAGCAGCCTTATAACCACTAAGCGGAGGATCCGGGAAGTGTTGGATGGGACAGAAGGAAATTCTCAGAATGGAACCTACACATGTACGGTGAAAGCAGGACGAAGAAGGTGGTATATAAAGGAAAATCGGAATACATTATAAAGACTTTGGGAGGAAGAAGGAGAAAAGGGGGGGAGAAAAGAAGAGAGAGAGAGATATACACTTGAAACCTAGCCGAGAAAAAGGGAAAGAGAGTATTTCCCTTCATTTGCCTTGAAATTCTTTCTGTTGCGCCAGAACGACGTCTTTTTCTACTTACCGGAGCTAATTCTTACATCCACACTCTATAAATTTTATTGTCCAGGGCCCATTACAAATTGAGTCCCTACAATTGGCGTCGTCTGTGGGAAGAGCTTGATCCAACCATAGGAAAAGACAGGTGCAACAGCTGATGACAGAAGGAGCACCACAACAGGCGGATACTAATCCACACCAAGCAGAGTCTAGAGGACCTCAACATGGTACCCCGTTGGTGATCCGTGAACGAAGGGGAGATCGCGAGGGAAGTGTGCGAACAACCCACACGGAGAAGAGTCAGTCGAAGGGAAAGAGCCATGTCTCCCATGCGAAGGACGACAGGGACATGCAGCGAGAGATTAATATGTTAAAAAGAGAATTACGTTACGAACGACGAAAGCGAACGACTCAGGACTCGAAGCAACCCTCTGATGAGTCAGACGATACAAGCTACAGGCGACGGTCTAGAACTCCGCCCAGTGAGCTTTTTTCCAAGGGTAAAGAGCATTACAGTCGGCGGACGTACAAGATTCCACCTCGGCAGGGCTTAGGAAACGAGGCTTTGAACAAAGCGCTGAGTTAAGTTTCCAAGTCGCCGTTCACGCGACGCATAGAGGACGTAAGCCTTCCATGGAGGTTCCATCAACCTACGTTCACCATTTATAATGGTCAGACAGACCCGGTGGAGCATGTTAGCCATTATAACCAGAGAATGGCCATTCACTCTAGGGACGAGGCCTTGATGTGTAAGGTTTTTCCCTCAAGCTTAGGCCCGGTGGCGATGAGGTGGTTCAACGGTTTGGGAGAGAATACCATTGACTCCTTTGAGGGACTTATTCAAGCTTTTGGGGCTCGCTTTATTACATGCAGAAGGGTTGTCCAGCCCTTAGGGTCGTTACTATCCATGTCTAAGCGAGAGGGAAAAACCCTGAAAGCTTACTCTGACAAATATTGGGAGATGTATAACGAGGTAGATGGAGCCAACGACAGTGTGGCTATTAATACCTTCAAGGAGGGTCTTCCAATCGATCATGATCTGAGGAGTTCCTTAACCGGTAAACCCGTTACCAGCATGCGACAGCTTATGGACAGGATTGACAAGTACAGAAGGATAGAGGAAGATTAGATATGGGGTGGAGGAAAGTCCAAGGCGATCCCTCAGGAGAGAAGGGAATTCAGGTCGGATCGGTATAATAACAATCGACCTCGGAGAGACTTTGTAGGGCAATCAGGATCTGCTAATTCCCAAGCAGTTAACGTTGTGTTCCGAGAACCAGTACAGCGGGTTCTAAAGAAGATAGAAGACGAGCTTTTCTTCAGATTGCCCATTAGGATGGCAGGGGACCCTACGAAATGCAACCAGAACCTCTACTGTCAGTACCATCGGGACCATGGGCATACAACTGAGGATTGCAGAAATCTGTGGGACCACTTGGAAGAGCTGGTCCGAGAAGGGAGGTTGACCAACCTTTTGCACCACTCCAGTGCCCGAGGAAGCCAGACAGGGCCGACATTGAGAGGGAATGCCTTTTCAGGAGCCCCCCTGGGCACCATAAATGTTATATTTGCTGCCCCTGGAAGAACAGGGTCTTGTCCCTCCAGAATACTGTCCGTATCTCATTGTTCGGAGGGAAGCTCGAATTCAGTGCCAAAGAAAGCGAAGCTGAACACCTCACTGGTACTAGGCTTTTCAAAGGAGGACAAGAGAGGAACCATGCAGTCGCATGATGATGCTTTGGTGGTTACGCTGAGAATTGGAGGGTATGACGTAAGGAGGGTGATGATTGATGAAGGGAGCACAGTCGAGGTGATGTATCCTGACCTATACAAAGGGTTGAATTTGACACCCCAGGATCTGACGGCCTATAGCTCCCCGTTGGTAAGCTTCGAGGGCAGATCAGTCATTCCGTTGGGTATGATTAGATTACCTGTGCAGACAGGTTTTGATGTGGTGGAGGTGGATTTCATTGTGGTGGACGTCTTTTCTCCCTATACGTCGATTTTGGAAAGGCCTTGGTTGCATACCTTGGGGGCTGTTTCTTCCACCCTTCATCAGAAGGTGAAGTACCCGTCAGGTGGCCAAGTGTTAGAAATATTGGGAAATCAAGCCATGGCAAGGCAGTGCATGGTAGCGTCTATTCAGCGTAAGCCAGAGATAGGTCCATCGGCCAGGGCCGAGAATGAATTATAGCAACTAAAGGACCTAGGAACCCTCTCCTACACTACCGCCAAGGAAGCTGAGTGTGAGGAATTGGAGAGGATGATTGTTGGTGACGACCCGGATAGGTACTTCCAGGTTGGAGCGCTATTACCTTCGCTGGAGAAGGAGCATTTGGTTGAGGTCCTAAGAAGGAACGTGGATGTGTTTGCATGGAATGCCTATGAAGCCCAGGGGTTGATCTAGATTTCATCTGTCATCATTTGAATGTCAATCCTTCAGCAATTTCGAAAAAACAGCCACCTTGGCGTCCGTCCAAATTACACGCCGAGGCTATTAAAGACGAGGTTGACAAGCTCAAGCAGGCAGGGGCTATCAAAGAGGTGTTTTACCCTCAATGGTTAGCGAATACGGTTGTAGTGAAGAAGAAAAATGGGAAATGGTGAGTATGCATCGATTTCACAGATCTTAATAGAGCTTGTCCTAAGGATCATTTCCCTATGCCCCGTATAGATCAGCTGGTTGATGCAACAGTAGGTCATCCTCGGATAAGCTTCCTAGATGCCTTTCAGGGCTATCACTAGATCCCACTGGCACTGGGTGATCAAGAGAAGACAGCTTTCCTCACCCCTAATGGAAATTATCACTATAAGGTAATGCCCTTTGGCTTGAAAAACGCGGGTTCAACGTACCAACGAATGATGACGAAAATGTTTGAGCCACAGTTGGGCAACAACATAGAGGTTTATATTGATGACATGGTAGTAAAGAGTAAGGTAGTGTCCGAGCATGTGACGGACCTCATCAGCACGTTTGAAGTTTTGAGGAAGCATAAGTTACGACTAAACGCCTCCAAGTGCTCCTTTGGGGTTAGCTCCGGGAAGTTTTTGGGCTATATGGTGACCTACCGGGGAATTGAAGTGAACCCCGACCAGATCAAGGCCATAAATAGGTTGCAACAACCTCGAAATCCCAAGGAAGTCCAGAGGCTGACTGGGGTGACCGCTGCGCTGAACAGATTTATATCCAGATCAGCAGACAGATGCAGACCCTTTTTCCTTTTACTCCACAAATGGAAAGGGTTTGAGTGGACTAAGGAGTGCGCTTTAGCATTTCAGCAGCTCAAGGAATATCTGACTCGGCTACCTATCCTGTCTAGCCCTGAGGTGGACGAGGTTCTTTTTGCCTACCTGGCGATAGCCACTTATGCTATCAGTTTTGTTATGATACGAGTGGACAATGGCTTACAGCGGCCAGTATACTATGTGAGCAAATCACTTCATGAGGCTGAGGTGCGGTATCTACCATTGGAGAAGGCCATTTTGGCAGTGGTGCACGCTACCAGAAAACTTCCCCACTACTTTCAGGCACACACCGTGGTTGTTCTGACTCAGTATCCACTTAGAGTTGTACTTCGGAGTGCTGACTACACTGGCAGGGTTGCTAAATGGGGGACAATCCTCGGGGCTTTTGACATAAAATATATGCCTCGTACTTCTGAGAAGGGTCAGGTCCTCGCCAACCTGGTGGCCGAATTCGCTGAAGGCCCTGAGGAAATAAATGCAGTCCCGCACGGCATAGATGAAAAATCGGTTGGCCTTATATCCACGCAGCGTCTCATTCCCTGGAAGGTGTATGTGGACGGAGCAGCAAATCAAAGGGGGTCAGGAGTGGGGCTGGTCCTAATATCTCCTGAAATGGCCATTATTGAGAAGTCTTTAAGGTTGGGATTCCCGGCCACCAATAATGAGGCAGAGTATGAAACTTTGTTAGCGGGAATGGCGACGGTCAAAAAGCTTGGTGGAAAAACAGTGGCGATGTTCTCGGACTCTAGCCTGGTCGTGGGCCAGGTCAGAGGAAATCTGGAAGCTCGAGACGCCAGAATGCAAAGCTACTTGAGCCGAGTCGGGTGTTTGCAAAAAGATTTTGAATCTTTTGAACTATCCCACATCCCTAGGGGTGGAAATGCGCACGCAGACTCTCTGGCTACCCTTGCTACCTCCTCGGCAAAGAATTTACCTCGGATTATTGTTGTTGAAGATTTAAGCTCACCCACTCCAGTAACAGAGGACCCTATTCAGGTCAACCAGATCAGTTCAGCGCCCAGTTGGATGGATCCTATAACGGTATACCTTGAGAAGGATATACTGCCCGAGGTCAAGTTGGAAGTTGACAAGATAAGAAAGAAAGCTCCTCGGTTTTGGCTGTCCGAGGACAAGAAGTTATACAAACGCTCTTTCTCTGGGCCTTATCTGTTTTGTGTGCACCCTGAAGCATCAGAAGCACTCCTAGAAGAGCTACACGAGGGGATTTGTAGGAGTCACACAGGAGGAAGGTCTTTGTCTCATCGGGAAATCACTCAAGGATATTGGTAGCCAGGCATGCAAAAGGAAGCGCAGGAGTACGTTAAGAAATGTGATCAATGTCAGAGGTTTGCTCCAAACATCCATCAGCCTGGGGGAGTCCTTAACCCTCTTTCTAGTCCTTAGCCTTTCGCGCAATGGGGCTTAGATATAGTTGGTCCTTTCCCTAAGGCAATTGGGAACAAGAAATTCCTATTAGTGGGCACGGACTACTTCACTAAGTGGGTCGAAGCCGAGCCCCTGGCTAATATCAGAGATGTGGATGTCAAGAGGTTTGTTTAGAAGAACATTGTCACGCGATTTGGGGTTCCTCAGGCGCTTATCTCGGATAATGGTCTTCAATTTGATAGCAAGGCTTTCAGGGAGTATTGTTTCGACTTGGGAATAAAGAACCGATATTCCACTCTAGCTTACCCGCAGGGAAATGGGCAAGCCGAAGTTGTCAATAAGGTCATTGTGAGTGGGCTCAAGAAGAGATTAGACGACACGAAGGGAAGATGGGTGGAGGAGATGCCGCACGTCCTGTGGACCTATCGAACAACACCCCGACACTCAACAAGAGAAACCCCATTTTCAATGACGTATGGGGCAAAGGCTGTGATTCCCCTCGAAATGGGTTTCCCCACGTTAAGGACCAGCACTTTCACCTCGGATGATAATGATGAGCTTTTGGGAAAGAGTCTAGATCTGATAGATGAACGACGAGAAAAAGCGATGGTTCAGTTGGCCTATTACCAACATAAGCTGAAACAAGGTTATGATGCAAATGTGAGGCTAAGGCCACTAGCTCCAGAGGACCTGGTGTTGAGAAAAGTCTTGGGGAATACCAAAAATCTAGCTTGGGGAAAATTAGGGCCCAATTGGGAAGGACCATATCGCATCACATCTGTAGCAGGGATAGGTGCCTATTACTTAGAAGATCTAGACGAGAGAACTGTACTTCATCCTTGGAATGTAAGCAACTTAAAGAGGTATTACTATTAATACGAACAGTTCTGTCATATGTTTCTTGTTTTTTAGCTTAATTGGAATTTTATTACTGGTGTTCCTTAAGTCTATTGAAGTATTAAACAGAAACTAAGTCATGTTAGGTCATCGGATCACATCTTAGTGGAAATTAATACATCACTTAGAATGAGAAAACTAGGTACTGGACAGAACCAAGGCATTGCATGGTCCTCGGACTCAAGCCTCTGGGGAAACCAGATACTCCAGATGAGAAAACTAGGTACTGGACAGAACCAAAGCATTGCATGGTCCTCGGACTCAAGCCTCTGGGGAAATCAGATACTTCAGATAAGAAAACTAGGTACTGGACAGAACCAAGGCATTGCATGGTCCTCGGACTCAAACCTCTGGGAAAACCAGATACTTCAGATGAGAAAACTAGGTACTGGACAGAATCAAGGCATTGCATGGTCCTCGAACTCAAGCCTCTGGGGAAACTAGATACTTCAGATGATAAAACTGATTGTTAAACAGAAACTAGATCACGAAAGGTCCTCGGACCACAACTTGGTGGATGTTGATACACTCGTTTTTATTAAAGCATTAAGCAGAACTCAAATCATGGAAATCAATGCACACCGTGAAAGTTATTGCTTCTTAAATGAGATCTATGTGTTCATCTTTATATATCAAAACAAACTCCATGATCATCACTAAAAAGTATTTTAGGGTGTTCAATACCTCCAGGGACAAATTATTCGGAATGCTATCTCCCGTTTGGTTTAATTCTCAATTGGCATATATAAGACTAAATTTTCTCTCGTAGTGTCAAATTTTGCTTTTCTACAGCTTGAGACGATATAACAGTAAAAGAATATTCATGCAAGAAATTATACGAGAAATAGATAAACCCATAATATCTTATATAAATTTGAAAAGGGAACTTTGTCCTACATACATCAACTATTTGTATAATTTTATTTGCATCTTGGGCGGTGGGACGTTGGTTGTTCCCTGAGGAGGAACACTTTTGTCCTTCTCCTTTGAAGCCTCCCCAGCAGGCAAAATGGTAGAAGCTAAGTCCTTTTTAAAACTTTGAGAAATTTGCCCATCCTTAGGATCCTCTGCGACTTTGGCTGAGGAGGTTCTTTTCTCCACTTCAGACACTTCAGGCTGTTTTTGCTGATTGGTTGGGAGAGGATTCTGACCCTGTGCCTCTTCAGTTGAGCCAATAGCAATAGAGGAAACCTCCTATTGCTGAGGAGAAGGACTTGAGGCTCGGATGGCCGAAGGGAAAAAAGTGTTCTCAGGTCTTCTCAACTCTGATGAAGGCTTGATCCCAGCACGATTGAGAGCTTCTTCCCAAGTTTGCGCACAGTACGTCTGACACACAATTGGAACCTCATTTCTGAACCTACCCTCGGTCTCGGCTACGCCTTCATCATACTCTCGCTGTTCGGCCTCATCCTTTGCCTTCTTGGCCTCGGCTTTTGCTTTTTCAGCCTCATCCCTCTCCTTTTCAGCCCGACCCCTAAGCCTTTGAGCTTCTTCCAGTTGATTCATCAGCATTGATACTTTCTCCTTAGAAACTGTTGATTGGTCATTGGCATCCTGGAGTTTTTTCCTTTGATCTTTAGCTTGCTTTTGAAAGGTGGA
This sequence comes from Quercus glauca, assembly GCA_023736055.1. Lineage (NCBI taxonomy): Eukaryota > Viridiplantae > Streptophyta > Magnoliopsida > Fagales > Fagaceae > Quercus > Quercus glauca. The sequence continues at coordinate 37,319,957 of CM043322.1, forward strand.
TAGGGCTGAGTCAGCACTCTTTCGAGTGGATTCTTCGTCTGCCAACTTTTTCTTCAACTCCCCTACGTTTTGCTCACTGGTATTTAGCGCCTTGGAAGCTTCACTTCTTAACTCCCTCTCCTTCTCCCACTGGAGATAAAAGCTGTTGGTCACCTCTTCTAGCCTGAAAGTGGTTTGAACGACCTATAAAAAAAAAAAAGGGAGAAGAGAGATAGTCAGAAACGAAGTAAACCAAAAGGAAAGGGTAAAGCAGGAAGGATACTATACCATGCCCAGGTGCCTTTTCATATTCATGAAGAGCTCATTTTTCTTCATCTTTTTGAGCTCGGCCATATCCCGAGGAAGAAGGAGGGTTTCCTCTAGAGCCGAGGCAACGTGGCACCCAATCCCACCATTGTAGTCTCTGATGGATGCGTCTGCCCTCAAGGGCTCACCACCGAGCATAGGAGCAGGGAGCCAGGCTTCGGGCTCCGAGGGCTGAACGGTTTGCATGACACCCGTTCTAGAAGCCCCACGAGTTGTTTTTCGCTGCTTTAGAGGCTGCTGTTCCTTACTTTCCTGGGTTGGAGGAGACCTCCCAGTATCCACCACATCTTTACCTTTTTGCTCTCTCCTCCTCTTAGGATCAGCAGTTTCGGCCCCCCGAGGTTGGGGAGGTTTAGGAGAAGGGGGAGAAGGGAGAACGGTTTGAATAGACTTCCCTGGCGCTTCTTTTCCCGATTTGCCTTCCATGACTTCGAACAAACTTCTTTGGCTCTTTCTTTGGATTCCCATTTCACCAGAAACCGCCTCGGGAGATTGGGGTTGATTAAACACCTCAAATCCGTCCGTCGAATCCTGGACTTCTACAACCTTTTCTTCTTGTTCTTTTTCTTCTTCTGTCTCCACTTCCTGAATAGCAGGGCGAGACGAGGAAGCCCCTGCGGAAATAGCAGCTACAGGTAATGATAGAGATAAGGGGATGGCTTCGGGGACAGGAACACCCTCAGGAACTATGAACCCAGTCTTTTCGAAGGCTACGTTGATTCGGTGCAGCTAACGATCCTTAGCCTTTATCACGCACTTGGGCGCTTGAAAAGATGTGGAAATGGGCTTATACCGAAGGATAATGTGCGCTGCCCTTAACTGACTGTCGGACGGATTCTCATATATCTCGGATCTTAGAATTTTATCTAAGCTCTCCCTATTAACTAGACTGAATCGAGGCCTGGTGAAGCGTCTATCAGCAAAATCAGTAAGACATCAAAGAAATTTTCGTTAAGAATAAACTCAATTTAAATCAAGGGACACAAACTAAGGTGCAAAGGCTTTCAGCCTAAGAACCCCACCTGGCTTGCCCTCTTGGGTTGGACAGGGTAAACCGTCATGCCATTCGCCAGAAAAAATGAGAAAATCGTCTTTCAACCCCTTGTTCGATATAGGGAGACACTAGATTAACCTTACTTCGGGGAACTTGGACCTAAGGTAGTACCCCTGATCCTTCAGGTGCTGTATGTTATACACCCAGTTCAGATCATGATGGGTAAGGCTCAGGTTCAGCCTCGCGTTAAGGGCTTCCAGGCTCCCTAACACCCTGAACATATTTGAGGCATATTGTGTGGGGGATAGTCTAAAGAACCTAAGGTAACTTCTAGTGAGTTTGCCCATCGGAATAGTCATCCCTCCCTCTATGAAAGCAATCATGGGAATGACTACTTCCCCTGTTTGCCTTTCATCGTACCACTCTTCCGCGGAAGCGTACCTCATACCCACCGTTGGGGGAATTTTATACTTGGCCCTAAATTCCTCTATTTACTCCTCGGAATCGACTAAATACTTAAACCTACCCATTCCTTAGGAATTGCGAAGAAGAATTAGAAAAGATAATGGAAAACTGAGGAGGGTTAAAGAAACTTACAGATGTGAAAAATGAGCTCCTCGGACAAACTTCGATTATTTATGAGATCGTTGAGAAGAAAGAAAGAGGGACAGGTTCAGTGAATACTCGATAAGATCGTGAGATTTTTTGTAACTGAAAAGAAGTTTGATTTGAAAAACTCTTTATAGGGGCACAGAAATCGTAAGCGGGAAAAATCCCGCTCATAAGTTTCGGAGAACCCCCGCCGTTATATCCGCATCCTACTGAAACGTGGAGGGCTGAGAAACTACCATCATTTAATGATGGTGTGCTCCTTACGCCGAAACGTTAGGGACGTGTCTTGGGCAGGTGAAAAGGCACTCTGAAATTTAGAAAAACCCAACGCAAGAGTTAAGGACGTGATATCAAAATCCCCCTTTTTCCGAGGTGACAAAAAGTGAGATTTTGAGGGGCTATTATGGGGCCAATTGCTCGAAAAATTATCGGAATCCATAGAAGGTGGGCTTGAGGCCCAACGGCCCAGTCCGAAGACACTCGTCCGTCCAAGGATACTCCTCTGTCCGAGGATACTTCTCTGTCCGAGGATGAGATCCATTCCTCAAACCAGCTTGCGAAGTGGATGTAACTATTTTAGTTGTCAATGAGCTTCGCGGAGTTACATAAAAACTAAACTAATGAATATTGATCAAAGGAGGAACCGGAAAAGGTAAACAAATATCTCCTAAAAGCTGGTGCCTCCACATTAAATGCTTCCTACCTAACTCTCTGGCCGCATTAATGTGGAGGTAATACCTGAACAGTAACCAAGCAGCCTTATAACCACTAAGCGGAGGATCCGGGAAGTGCTGGATGGGACAGAAGGAAATTCTCAGAATGAAACCTACACGTGTACGGTGAAAGTAGGATGGAGAAGGTGGTATATAAAGGAAAATCAGAATACATTATAAAGACTTTGGGAGGAAGAAGGAGAAAATGGGGGGAGAAAAGAAGAGAGAGAGATATACACTTGAAACCTAGCCGAGAAAAAGGGAAAGAGAGTATTTCCCTTCATTTGCCTCGAAATTCTTTCTGCTGCGCCAGAACGACGTCTTTTTCTACTTACTGGAGCTAGTTCTTACATCCACACTCTATAAATTTTATTGTCCAGGGCCCATTACAAATTGAGTCCCTACATATCATATATACTATTTTTTTTATTAGTCATATATACTAATTTATACAATTGAAATTTCTAATTGTTTGAAAGAAAGTTTAGAGAGTCAGGATGTTTGAATGAAGCGAACAGGTCAAAACGTTATTGAATACTTTGACAATAACTAATCACCTTAATGAGCTATGAAATAAAATTTAAAAACAAAAAACAATCACATATACTCAATAAAATTCACCACAGAACTTTCTAAAAAAAATACCACACAACAAAAATTATCACACATTTTATCTTATTTAAAATAAAAAAATAATCATAGCTAATATTAAATTTATGTAAAAATTTTAATATATGATCAATTACGTTTACTTTTTTTTTTTTTTTTTTTTTTGAGAAAAAGGTAAGATCATATAATAGAGAAAATTAAGAAACATCGTTTTGGAGTACACACTCCAAATCAGAAGGTAGTTCTTCTACCCAAACATTAAACTCTGCAGATGAAACTGCTCTTCTGGCGAGGGCGTGAGCTAACTGATTCCCTCCTCGGCGCACATGGATAAACTTGCAAGCTTGAAACTGACTGGCCTGACAACGCGACTCCTCAATGACATTCCCATACAAGGTATTGCAACAAACCGGAGAATTCAACGCCGAAACCACCCGCAGACAATCACCTTCCACTAACACCTTAGAAAGACACAACTCTTGCACAAAAAGAATAGCCCTACGCACTGCCATGGCTTCAGCCATCTCCACTGACAGAGGAAGAGGGATCCGTTGTGATAACGCAGCAATTATCGCACCAACCGAATCTCGTACTGCCACTCCAATACCTGCACATCCCAGATTCTCAAATAGAGCAACATCGAAATTCACCTTGTAAAAACCATCTGGAGGTCGAGACCAGCACACAGGAGCAGCAGCACCACGCGTTACAGCTTCAGACTTTCCTACTTCAAAGAATTCACGTACTAGGCCAATTGCTCTCTCTCCAACTTCATTCAGCGGCCAAGCAGGTTGATTTTCTCTCAACCTATTTCGCCTCTGCCATAAACACCAGGAAATTGTTGAAAACAGAGCCATTTGAAACTCTGAAGCGCTGCCCATAACCTCCTCTAACAGCTCGATAAAGCTCCTGTATTGTTTTCTGTAGAACCTAGAAAAATAAAAATTAGACTTCCATACTGCCTGAGCATGATCACATAACCACAAACAATGGATTAATGACTCCGATGGCTTATCACACATTGAACATGAAGCTTCAACAGGGACATGTCGGTGTCGGAGATTCACTTTTTTAAACAAATAATATGACTAATTGGATGGTCAAATTGAGAGGAGAATATATATAGTCATATAGGTACACAACACATGTCCATCACGTGCCATTCTTAGATTTGAAATTTAACTGTTGGATTTGAAGAGTGTAATGAAATTTAATCGTTGGATTTAATGACATGGCTATTAATCTTTGATCACCTTGAAATTTTTTAAGCATGAAATATATATGAAGATAATGTAATCTAAAGGTAGGTTTGTCAAAATTCACATTGAATTAAGAAATATAGGGTTGGGTTCAAGTAACACCTGATGTAACTCTAAAAAATGTTACACCAATCAATAACTTATTATTGAATTTATATTTTGAAAATCCAACCTTTGGATTACATGTTCTATATGTTCTTAACATGCATGCCAATTTTCATGCCAATCGGATGTAATTTACTATTTGATCTTAGCTGCTCATCTTTTATGCATTATTTTAAACTACAAAAACTTGAATTTAAACAATTGATTGATGACATAGCTATTAATCTTTGACCACCTTGAAATTTTGTAAGCATGAAAATATATGAAGATAATGTAATCTAATGGTAGGTTTGTCAAAATTCACATTGAATTAAGAAATATATGGTTGGGTTCAAGTTACACCTGATGTATTTTGGAGGTATTTCGGTCATTTCAATGTTTTGGGGGTATTTCGGTCATTTTTTATGTTTCGGGGGTGTATTAATCCTTTTCTGGGTGTCAGTTGTGTTTTGGACATTTCTTATGTTTTTGGGGGCATTGTGGTCATTTATCAAACTTATAGGGGTATTTTGGTCTTATTCAAATAATCGAGGCTATTTTGGCTAGTTTTAGGCACAAGGGGTACTTCGGTCAGTTTCGATGTCTTAGGGGGTGCTTGGGTCATTTTTTATGTTTTGGGGGTATTTCAGTTATTTATTAGGTTTGGGGGGTATATCAGTCTTTTTTTAGGTATCGGGGGTGTTTTTGCTCTTTTTCGATGTTTTGGAGGGTATGTTGGTCTTTTTCTAGGTATAGGGGAGTATTGGTCATTTGATAATTAACAAATCCCTCCACAAGTATAAGTGCTAGAGTAAAAATTCAATCTTGTAAAAAAAAAAAAATCCCTATAGGTGACCTGTCCCAACGCTTTTGAAAGCGCTGGAATAGGGTCACCATATTCCAGCGCTTCCAAAAGCGCTAGGATAGGCCCCTCCGTTTCCTTATGAAGGAAGGCCTATCCCAGCGCTTTTGGAAGCGTTGGAATAGGGTGACCCTATTCCAGCGCTTCCAAAAGCGCTGGGACAGGCCCCTCCGTTCCCTTATGGAGGAAGGCCTATCCCAGCGCTTTTGGAAGCACTGGGATAGGGTCACCCTATTCCAGCACTTCCAAAAGCGTTGGGACAGTCCCCTCCGTTTCCTTATGGAGGAAGGGCCTGTCCCAACGCTTTTGGAAGCGCTGGGATAAGTCCCATATAGGTTTTTTTTTTTTTTTTTTTTTTTTCCAAGATAGAATTTCTACTTTATCTATATTGATAATTAATGAAAATTAACTATATTTATGCATTTAGTAGTATAAAAAAATTATATTTATTTTTTTTAAAAAAATATGCAATTTGGTGAAGTCACTGCTTGGTCATTTTATTAATGAGCTATGAAATAAAATTTTAAAACAAAAAACAATCACATATACTTAATAAAATTCACCACAGAACATTCTAAAAAAATACCACACAACAAAAATTATCACACATTCTATCTCATTTAAAATAAAAAAAAATAATCATAGCTAATATTAAATTTATGTAAAAATTTTAATATATGATTAATTACGTTTACTTTTTTAAACAAATAATATTACTAATTGGATGATCAAATTGAGAGAATATCTATAGTCATATAGGTACACATATCAGCGTTTTTTTAAAAATGCCACTATAGGCCTCCTATTACAGCGGTTTGTAAAGCGTCGGGAAAAAAACGCCGCAATAGGGTTTCCTATACCAGCGCTTTCAAAAAACGCTGGTACAGGCTTATCTGTAACAGCGGTTTTGAAAAATGCCAGGTAAAAAACGCTGGGACAGGACGATTTTTTTGTAGTGTTGCCACCACCAACGATGCCTTCACTCTTCCCACTACTACCTCCTCTATGGCCTCCTGAATGTCTATCATCCTTTTTGTCATCTACCTCACTATCTGGTTTGACTCTTCTACTTGCAAAGCCCATTTGCACAAGTAAAATGAGCTTTCTTGTAATTTTTCTAAAAGAAGAATATAGACAATGGAAAGTGTATCACATTTATTAGAAAAAAAAAGGTAAAGTATGTAATACATCTAGGGTATATGTGTGCACTACAAATATTTTTCTTTTCACATCCAACATATATGTTAAAGCAAGAGATCTACAATTGCCAAAAATATATCGGTATAAGATCTCTTCCCATTAAATCCTATAATTCTCTCTAATTTTTATTTAGATGTAAGACATGTGACAGTTACCACGTCACAAATTTGGCTAAAAATGAGAGAGAATTGAAGAGGATCATTTCCCAAAAATATTTCATATATATCAATCACAAAAAATAAATAAAATAAATAAATTAAGAGTTTTTTTTTTTTTTTTTTGGAGAAACAATAAATGAAGAGTTAAACGGCAGAATAAGGTAGAAATATGGGATGTATACCCTTACTAACCTTCTTTGGCCATAGCTTCAGTATCCAACTCATGAGACTCGGTAGTGTATTAACAACATATATAGCAAAATCCTGATTCAGAATCAACCCTGCAACAGCCATGACTGCAGTTGTATTGCATCCTTGCATCATCTACTTGATTTGTTCCTGCGGTCACCTTCACTGTAGAGGATATCGAGTAATATATATATAACCTCACTAAAAAAATGAACATGACTACATATTTTACAAATCTAAATGTTAGATTACTTTTTTTTATTTTCTTAATACACATATCAAATTTCATGTGAATCGGATGTTATTTACTGTTTCATCTATAAACTTATTTTTTATGCATAATTTTAAACTATAAAAATTTGAAATTTTAACATTTGGTTGATGATATAATTATTGATATTTGATATTTTGGAAATTTTGCAAATATAGAGGATATAAGAAGAAAATGCAATCTAATGATAGATTTGTCAAAATTCACATACAATAAAAAGATATTGAATGAAATTGTAGTTTAGGCTACAGGAGTCTAAATCTTCTATCCTACTTTTTCTGCTTCATTCTATACTCCACTAATAAAAACTTACCAAGTGTTCACCTAATTAATTAAATATTATTATTAATTAATAATTGTAGTATTAATAAGTCAATAATGATAGTATTTAATTAATTAGATGAACACGTGACAAGTTTTTATTGGTGGAGTATAAAGTGGAGCATGAAAAGTGAGACAGAAGATTTGGACTCAGGCTACAACCAAGTTTGTAGCCAAATTTTGTCTTTAATTAATAGCCAAAACAATAAATGATGTTGCCTTAAAAAGTTAGATTTTCTAAATAGAATCAATAATTTGGGACGGAGGTAGTAAATTGTTGCATTTATTCAAACCTCAAGGGTTAGGCCATGAGCTTTGTCAATCAACTGACACTTCCTAGTATTTTCAATGGAGACATCCATGATTTAAATCCCCTCTTCCACATTACTATCGAATTACATAATAATAATAATAACCTCAATGAGAAGTCCCAATTCATGAAACTTTTGAAGGGAGTATCATTTTATTAAATCTCAAATTAAGGTAGCATAATTTACCCTTTTTTTCTGTTTTGTTTTAATAGCTTTATATGCTAATAGATTTGGCGGAAGTCGCAAATTGACTTATTTTAACATTGCAAGAGACTAATTGAATTGGAAAAAACTAATTAATTTTAAGGACTCATTTTACAATTGAAGTATAATTCAAGGACTAAATTGAATTTTAGTTAAAATAAAGGAAGGAAAATGAAGGACCTCTAATATTTGTTACAAAGATGAAGTGAATTATTTTACAAAGGAAAGAAAAGACAATATACTAACGTTTGTTGATGTTCGTTGGATGTCTTTGCCACCACAACTGAGCAAACGAGAAAAACAATAGCAAAGAGGATACCTAAGAAAATAAAAGTTTTGGAATTCACTTTCTTTTGGGGTATGTCAAATGCTTCTCACAAATCTCACCACAAAGATTTGAGAAAAAATGAACCTTTCAATGACCATTAGTCAGGGACGGAACCAAGAATTTGAGTGAGGGGGGCTGGAGTATTAAACAAAACTTACTTTTAATCAACTTTTTATAATTTTGCTTAAGAATTTTTGGAAACTGAGGTATCAACATTATGGAATTGAAATATCTATAATTTTTGGAATTGAGATCAAGATTTTGAATTTTTTTTTAGATTGACTATTGGAATGAAATACTTTGGTATCATGACACACACAATTATTAAACTAAATGAAAGTATGATTTATAATCAATTTAATATATTGTTTTACAAAAATCAAATAAAATGATTAGATTGCTATTAAAAATAAAGCAAATGTGGCATTTTTGTAAATAAACAAACATGTAGGGTATTTTGTAAACTATAAATAAATCACTTTTTCTATTCCCAATCCCACCCATTCTTGTTTTTACTGTTTACCTCACATCTGGTCTTTAAACGGGTGTTACTTTTCTGATATCCGCTTGCTCTTCTTTATTAGTGCGCGTTCTAATAATCTTCTTCTTCGTCTTTTTTTTTTTTTTTTTCCTGATTTTTCTTTTTTATATTTTTGTTAAATCATGTTTTTCATATTGTTCTCACCTTCCTTTCTCTCACTGTGCCTCTTGATTATTTTAATCAGACTCAGATTCTTCATATTTTTTTCTCCTCTATTTTAAACAGAGATGAACTAAAGCAACAATAGTTCACAGTGTGGCCAACCATAAATTTATTTGGGTCCAAAATGCCAGGAGTGAGCTGATAACAAGCAAAGAGAGACCAATGATGACCAAGTTTTTTTTTTTTTGGGGGGAGGGGGGGGGGGGAATTGAAAATTAAATATACCTATAGAAATTTTTTTCTCAAAATCCATGGGCCCCGGTCAAAGAGTAGCTCCGTCCATGCCATTAGTAGAAGATAAAATGTCTGTTAGTGTATATAACTATGCATGTAGAGTGGCCTAAGACAATAGTACAGGCAGTGCCGACTTAATGGGTGAGGTAAATAGACAACTGCCTAAGGCCTTCAATGAAAAAATGCCTTCAAATTTGTACCAATAGAGATATCCTTGTACCAATAGAATTATTAATTAAGTCCCAAATATTTACCAATAAATAAAAAAAAAATTTAATCAAAGAAAAACTAATTAATTTTTTTTTTCATATATTGGATGTGACAATGACTGTTCATTTTCTCAGTTTTAGAGTGTAAAACTCATTCAATCTCCTACATACAAATGCTGAAAGAATTCATTAATCTCCCACTAATAAAAAAAAAAATCTATATTCAAATTTTATTTAGAGATATCAAATATATAATTTATTAAAATTTTCAATCATAATTTTTTAGTATTAGGTTGCTTCACTAAATAAAATTTTTATTTTAGCTACATAGTTATTGAGTAATAATACGATGGATTCATTTTAATTTGTAATTTTGCATCTAAAAAAAAGATTTTAAATGTAAAAAATAAAAAACAAAAGTTAAATAAATTTTTTATTAATATTCAAAATATAAGAATAGGCATTCTTAAAGTAGTTGTCTTAGGCCACACAATGCCTTAAGCTGGCCCTGCGTAGAGGTTGAGCCTCACGGGTTCTGTCATTCTAATGTGTGGCAAGGTTTTCAGACCCGGACCGTTCATTGAACCGTAAAAGGGAGAGGTTCAAGGTTTTTGAGGTCAAACCGAGGTCGAACTGGGGTCAAATCGTGATGACGTCATAATTAATTTAATAATTAATTAAAGCCTAAATATAGCTATTAAATTTATAAAACTAGCAAAATTGACTAATATGTCTATATATGTAAGGGAAATTTAATGATTTTTAAGAATATATTTAATAATTAAATAAGAAAGTTAATAAAATAAAATAATAACCCTGAAAACATTAAAATTTATGATTAATTTTTGAAGTAAAGTTGAATATCTTTGAAGGATCTTAATTATAATTTTTTTTTAATTCCTTGTAAGAGATGGATAATTTAATAAAGTAGAATAAAATTGTGTTAAGTTGTTTTTATAAATAAAAAAAAAAAAAAATTGCTAAGGGGTTGGACCGCACGGTTCTTGCGGTCCAACCCCAGTTTTAGAGGTTCACGGAATTAACAAAAAATCCGGTTCTTTAGGCTTAAAAAAACTGGTTTTCATCTCGGTTTCCGGTTTTCACGGTCCGACTTCCTGGTCCGGTCCAGTTCTGAGAACCATGATGTGTGGTTGGTTATGTGCGAAAATTAAAGGTTCAATCATGGCAATTGTTTTTAATGACGAGGAATATTTTGCAACGATTCCAATGCACGGTTGGTTGCATGCAAAAATTATAGGTACAAGCCTATTCACCACTACCGGTTTTTAACCGCTAGAACCATGTGATTAATGGTGCATGAGTTTTAATTAGCACTACCTCTGTCCCATTTTATTTGTCCTCTATTTCATCTTGGAATGTCCCAAAATATTGTCCTATTTTTAAAAATAAAAGTCATTAATTGACTAATATTTCTACTATACCCCTATTTTATTAATCATTCAATTTTTTGATAAATTTATTTAAGGGTAGTTTTGGAAACTTATACATTTTTAAAAGGTAGACAAGACAATAAATGATGTTCCCTTAAAAAAATTGACTTTTTAAATAGGACAAACAAAGTAGAACGGAGAGAGTAAAGTTTATTATCGTTAAATAAAAAATTTGAAGTTAGAATTTTGCTTACATTAAAAGCGATTGATGTATTGGCTTAATAAGAAACAGCGATCATTACGAAGTAGACATCATAAATTAAAATTCTATCATATCAAAAAAAGAAAGTAAAAAAAAAATGTATGTAATTAATGATGAGAAAGAATATCAATGATGTTGGTGTTTATAATTTTCTTAGATTCTAATTTGTTGGTGAACTTTTTTATGCTAGTAATAAGTGGCGTAGCTTCAGTCCAAAATGAGAGAGTAAACAAGGATCAAACTTGCATTGTCACAAATCTGAAAATTAAAAAAAAAAAAAATTTAAATGCAAGAATAAAATACAGGAGAGGAAAAACTTGGTTTCTAACTTAAAAAATTCTAGTAGCATAACTTTTGCCACAACTTGTCCACGTAGTGAATTGCAACAAAAGTTGTACCAGTAAACCTTTTGTTATACCTTTCTACCTGGACTTCTCTCTCCATATATATATATATATATATATATATATATATCTCTTTCTTTTCTTCTTACGTAACTTTTTATTCTAATGTTTTCTTATCCATATTGCCTTACAAAATCCAAGATTTAAAGTTAAAGATACTTGTAAGGATGTTTTTTGGGTAATAAAATTGAATGTTGTTGATGTAAGTATGTAACTTTAATTAATCACATGCATGGCCAAGATATTATATAAACTGACGTTATAATATTGATGTTATAATGAATGTGATTAGAATCGCATCCCCTACAATATAATAAATATCTTAATTACTATTTTATTTCTTCCATATTTAAAAGTTAATATTTCATTATATAATTTTATAAAGGATATTGTAGGGATGAAGGCCCAAAACTGTACGTTGGGCCTTGGGCCTTATCCGAGGACGTTGGTATGTCCGAAGAGGAACAGCTGTCTGAGGAGCACCAGTTTAAAGTCTCATAAGTGAGGAGAGAGTGAAAAGCTATCCGAGGAGAAATTCTTCCTCAGCCATGACAAACATAACTCAGGTATGAGCTCCAACGACAAAATGGATCTTCATCAAAGCTACAATGTTAGTGGCGTACCTCATGAACACACAAGAAGGAAGAGAATCCAAAATATATCTAAAGAAAAGCTGCTACCTCCGCAGCTACTTTTCTGGCCACATTTATGTGGAGAAGACCCCTGAATAATATTTTCTTGGCTACGCAACTCACAGAGGGTCAGGAGGGGTGTCTAATGGGACAAGCACTCAAGTGCGGGCTTGCCTGATCGACAAGTGTAAGATCAAGATGGTCTAAAGGATGCTATATAACGTGAGAAATCCTCCATGAGAAGGGGATGGAGAAAAAAGGAGAAAAAGAGTACTGTAGCAACCAGAGTTGCACTTATAATCATCCCTATTGATCCATATCAAGGGTGGTCTCCTCGGATAACATATTCACCTAACCTTGCATGTTTTTCTCTTGCAAGACTGTCTTACAAACCCATCCTTGCCATTGTAATACTAACTAGGGCCTAGTTATTCAACTCATTCTCTACAAATTTATTGTATTTGGTTCACTAATCCACAATCCCATACTCCTTGGGCTTGGGCAGCAAAATGTCACCCTACAATTGGCGCCGTCTGTGGGAAAAGCTTGTGTAATAGTGAGTGCAACGGTTAACGATGGTAGGATCAGGTCCACACTGGGCGGAGTCCAGGGCGCCCCAACGCGAAAACCCTCTCGCCAACTATGAGCGGGAAGAAGATCAAGAGGGCAATGTGTACACTACGCATACGAGCAAAAGTCACACTCGAGTCAGAAGTAACGTCTCTCAAAACCAGCCCAACAGAGCCATGCAGCTGGAAATTGACCGGTTAAAGAGGGAACTGCGCCATGCACGATGAAGGCGAACTCCCTCTAACTCTGACACTTCTTCTGACGACGGAAAGGACGTCAATTACAGGTGAAGGTCCCGAACCCCGCCCAGCAAGTCTTTCTCTTATGAGGAGGAACGCCGTTGCGAACGAAGGAAAAAAAGCCCGCCTCATAAAGGTGTGGGGAACAACGTTGTGAGCAAGGCATTGGACCAAATCTCCAGGTCACCCTTCACGCGCAAGATCGAGGGGGATAAACTTCCTCGATGATTTACCTAACGTACTTTCACCGTATACAACGGTAGAACGGACCCTGTGGAGCACGTGAGCCATTTCAACCAAAGAATGACTATCTATTCCAGAGACGAAGCCTTGATGTGCAAGGTTTTCCCATCCAACCTGGGGCCCGTCGCAATGAGATGGTTCAATAGCCTGAAAGCGAATTCTATAAGCTCTTTCAAAGAGCTTACCTAGGCGTTTTGCTCCCACTTCGTCACCTGCAGTAGGGTTCCTCGGTCCCTGGCTTCTTTACTGTCCTAAAGTATGTGAGAGGGAGAGACACTGAAAGCATACTTGGATAGGTACTGGGAGATGTTCAACGAGATAGACGGTGACTTTGATGATGTGACCATCAGCACCTTCAAGGTCAGGCTCCCCATCGATCACGATCTGAGGAAATTCCTAATTAGCAAACTAGTCACCAGTGTGCGCCAACTCATGGATCGAATTAACAAATATAAAAGGGTCGAGGAAGACCAGCAGCAGGGGAAAGGAAAATAGAAGGTTATCCCTCAGGAGAGGAGGGATTTTAGGTTGGACTGACACAATAACGATCGACCATGGAGAGACTTTGTCAGATGGTTGGGGTTTGCTCATTCGCAGGCAGTCAACGCTGTGTTCCGAGAACCAGTACACCAAGTTTTGGAGAAGATTAGGAATGAGCCATTCTTCAAATGGCCAAATAAAATGGTGGGAAACCCTGCGAAGTGCAACCACAATCTTTATTACCAGTACCACCAAGACCACGGATACACTGCAGAAGATTGTAGAAGTTTGTGGGACCACCTGGATCAGCTCGTCCGAGAAGGAAAACTTAAGCAACTCTTACATCACTACAGTGGATAGCCCTTCCAGAATAATGTCTGTGGCTCGGCTATCTGCCAAGGATGCGAAGCCAGAAGTAAAAAGGGCAAGGCTGGAAATCCAATCGGTTTTAGGCTTCTCGGACGAGGATAAAATCGAAACCATCCAACCCCACGACGATGCTCTGGTTTTCACCCTCAGGATTGGGGGATATGATGTGAAGAGGGTGATGGTGGACTAGGGCAGTGGTGCCAAGATAATGTATCCCAACCTATACAAGGGGCTGAACTTGAAACTAGAAGACTTGACACCCTACAACTCATCCTTAGTGAGCTTTAACGAGAAGGTCGTCATCCCGAAGGGTCAGATTAGGCTGCCCATACAAACCGGCTCAGAAGTAGTAGAGGTGGACTTCATTGTGGTGGACGCATATTCCCCCTACATGGCCATTGTCAGAAGGCCCTGGCTTTATACTCTCGGGGCTGTCTCTTCTACCCTCCACTAAAAAGTGAAATACTTGTCGGGGGGACAGATTAAAGAGATAATTGGGAGCCAGTCAGCGGCTAGACAATGCTTGGTGGCCGCCATCCGTCATCAGTCCGAAGCCAAGTCCTTGGCCCATACTGAACAGGGCTTATAGCAATTAATAGACCCGGTGTCGTCCGCCAACGAGTCGGCCGAGGAGGCGAATTGCGAGAATTTGGTGAAGGTTGTCATCGATAATGACCCGAAAATATCCTTCCAGATTGGGGCTCGGTTGCCTCCTCCGGAGAAGGAAGAGTTGGTAGAGTTTCTCAGATGGAACATTGATGTCTTCGCATGGACCGCTTACGAAGCCCCGGGAGTGGATCCAAACTTCATTTGCCATCATCTAAATATCAATCCGTCAGTTGTCCCCAGGAAGCAACATCATCGGCGCTCTTCCAGGGAACACTCCGATGCTGTCAGAGAAGAAGTGAAGAAACTGAAGCAGGCAAGAGCCATCAAGGAAGTATTTTACTCTGAATGGTTGGCTAATACTGTAGTAGTGAAAAAGAAGAGTGGGAAATGGCGAATGTGTGTAGACTTTACAGATCTGAATAGGGCTTGCCCAAAGGACCCTTTTCCTATGCCTAAAATAGATCAGTTGGTAGATGTAACCGTAGGCCATCCTCGGATGAGCTTTCTAGACGCCTTTCAGGGATACCACCAAATACCACTCGCTTTGGAAGATCAGGAAAAGATTGCTTTCGTCACTCCCACCGGAAATTACCACTACAAGGTGATGCCATTTGGCTTAAAGAAAGCGGGGTCTACCTATTAAAGGATGATGACCAGGATGTTTGAGTCGCAGTTAGGCAAAACCATCGAAGTCTATATAGATGATATGGTTGTAAAAAGCAAGGTGGTATCCGAGCACTTAGGGGACCTTGGAGACATATTCGACATCTTGAGGAAACATAAGTTGCACCTCAACGCCTCCCAAATGCTCCTTCGATGTAGGATTGGGCAAATTCCTAGGCTACATGGTAATCCACAAGGGAATCAAAGTTAATCTTGACCAGATTAAAGCTATCAACAGCTTGCAGCCACCTCAGAACCCCAAGAAAGTTTAGAAGCTGACAGGAATAATTACTGCCCTAAACCAGTTCATCTCTCAGTCAGTGGATAGGTGCCGCCTCTTCTTCCTACTGATGAACAAATGGAAGGGGCTTGAGTGGACCGAAGAATGTGCCTCAGCCTTTCAATAGCTTAAGGACTATCTCTCTTGGCCTCTTATTATGTCCAGCCCTGAGGTTGACGAGGTCATATTCGCTTACATCGCTGTGGCCACTTATGCTGTAAGCTTGGTTCTTATATGAGTCGATGACGGCGCACAAAGGCCAGTTTATTATGTAAGCAGGTTACTACACGAGACCGAGATTTGTTATCTGCTGCTGGAAAAAGCTGTTTTGGCAGTGGTACACGCCACCTGTAAACTCCCCCACTGCTTTCAAGCACACACAGTCATTGTTCTAACTCAACTTTTGCTTAGGGCCCTGTTCGTGAAGATCGTTAAATAGGCCACAATCCTAGAGGCTTTCAACATCAGATACATGCCTCGCACTTCTATCAAGGGTCAAGTCCTAACGGATCTAGTGAGTTTGCTGAATCCTTGATAGAAGAAGAAACGAAAACGCAACACATAGATGAAAAATTAGTTGGCATGATCTCACAGTAGGGCCCCCTATCTTGGAAAGTACACGTCGACGGTACAGTAAACCAGAAGGGTTCCGGAGTAGGGCTAGTACTAATATCCCCTGAAGGGATCATCATCGAAAAATCAATTAGATTGGGGTTCTCGGCCACCAACAATGAAGTTGAATATGAGGCTCTGCTGGTGGGAATGACCATGGTTCGAAAAATGGGCGGAAAGACAGTGAAGATGTTCTTGGGCTCAAGATTAGTCGTTGGCTAAGTTAGAGGAGAGTTCAAGGCAAGGGACGAAAGAATGCAGGGATACTTAGGTCAAGTCAGGTACCTACATGCATAATTCAAATCGTTCAACCTGTTACACAACCCTAGAAGCGAAAACATTTATGCCGATTCCCTAGCCACGCTCGTAACCTCCTTGGCGCAGAACTTACCTCGTGTCATCCTCGTGGAAGATCTTTACAAACCTAAAAAAACGAATGGAAAGGTGGTCTATGTTCATCAAGTCAGGATGGGGCCTAGCTGGATGGACCTTATAGCACTATTCTTAAAAGAAGACACCTTGCCCGAGGATAAATTAGAAGCAGAAAAAATTCGAAGGAAGGCTCCTCGGTTCTGGCTGTCCGAGGACCAGAAGTTGTATAAGCGCTCCTTTTTTGGGCCATACATGCTATGCGTACACCTTGAGGCGACAAAATTGCTCCTTGAGGAGTTACATGAGGGGATCTGTGAGGGCTATATCAGAAGCAGATCTTTGGTGCACAGGGCCATCACTCAAGGCTATTGGTGGCTCGATATGCAAAAGGAAGCACAAGAATATGTAAAGAAATGCGACCAATACCAAAGATTTGTGCCTGACATACACCAACCAAGAGGAGTCCTTAATTGGGTGTCCAGTCCCTGGCCCTTCGCCCAATGGGGCTTAGATATCGTGGGCCCTTTCCCCAAGGCTGCTAGAAACAAGAGATACCTGCTAGTCGGCACAGACTATTTCACTAAGTGGGTCTAGGCCGAGCCTCTGGCAAACATCAGGGACATGGATGCCAAGAAGTTTGTATGGAAGAACATTGTCAAATGATTCGAAGTCCCTCACACCCTCATCTCAGACAACGGTCTTCAATTTGATAGCAAATCCTTCAAGAGGTACTACTGTGACCTAGGAATTACAAACAGGTATTCTACCTCGGCCTAATCCCAAGGCAATGGTCAAGCGAAGGCTGTTAACAAAGTCATTTTAAGTGGATTCAAGAAGAGGTTGGACGACGAGAAGGGAAAGTGGGTGGATAAGCTGCCACATGTCCTGTGGACGTGCCAGACCACACCTAACAGGTCAACGGGGGAGTCCCCTTTCTCGATGACATATGGGACCGAATCTGTTATCCCTTTAGAAACTGGCTTCCCAACGTTGAGAACTAGCACATTCAATCAAACCACTAATGACGAACTGCTGAAAAAAGCTTAGACTTGATTGAAGAAAAAAGGGAAAATGCAATGGTTCAATTGGCCTACTACCAACACAAGCTCAAGCATGGCTATAATGTTAACATAAAACTGAGACCATTGGCACCAGGTGATTTGGTGTTGAGAAAGGTCCTGGGCACTACCAAGAACCCAGGGGGGGAAAGTTAGGGCCTAATTGGGAAGGACCATACCGTATCACCTCGGTGGCTGGTGTGAGAGCATGTTCTCTGGAAGACTTAGACGAACATGTAATACCATGCCCGTGGAATGTAAACAACCTGAAAATGTATTACTATTAATTAATGAAAGCTTCCTTTGTAAAAAATGTTCATTTGTTGTGTAAGGGCATTGCATTTCCAGTTTTCTCTCATTTATAAGTGTTTAAACTAAAACTCAGTCATGCTTGGAGTCCTCGAACCACATGATGTGGGAAGGTTAACACTCAGTTACAAATTTTTATAAGTGTTTAAACTAAAACTCAATCATGCCTAGAGTCCTCGGACTAGATGATGTGGGAAGGTTAACACTCAGTTACAAATTTTTATAAGTGTTTAAACTAAAACTCAGTCATGCTTGGAGTTCTCGGACTAGATGATGTGGGAAGGTTAACACTCAGTTACAAATTTTTATAAGTGTTTAAACTAAAACTCAGTCATGCCTAGAGTCTTCGGATCAGATGATGTGGGAAGATTAACACTCAATTACAAATTTTTATAAGTGTTTAAACTAAAACTCAGTCATGCCTGGAGTCCTCAGACCAGATGATGTGGGAAGGTTAACACTCAATTACAAATTTTTATGAGTGTTTAAACTATAACTCAGTCATGCCTGGAGTCCTCAGACTAGATGATGTGGGAAGGTTAACACTCAGTTACAAATTTTTATAAGCATTTAAACTAAAACTCAGTCATGCCTGGAGTCCTTGGACCAGATGATGTGGGAAGGTTAACACTCAGTTACAAATTTTTATAAGTGTTTAAACTAAAACTCAGTCATGCCCGGAATTCTCGGACCAGATGATGTGGGAAGGTTAACACTTAGTGTCTAAACTAAAACTCAATCATGCTTGGAGTCCTCGGACCAGATAATGTGGGAAGGTTAACACACAGTTACAAATTTTTATAAGTGTCTAAACTAAAACTCAATCATGCCTGGAGTCCTCAGACCAGATGATGTGGGAAGGTTAACACACAGTTACAAATTTTTATAAGTGTCTAAACTAAAACTCAATCATGCCTGGAGTCCTCGAACTAGATGATGTGGGAAGGTTAACACTCAATTACAAATTTTTATAAGTGTTTAAACTAAAACTCAGTCATGCCTGGAGTCCTCGGACCAGATGATGTGGGAAGGTTAACACTCAATTACAAATTTTTATAAGTGTTTAAACTAAAACTCAGTCATGCCTGGAGTCCTCGGACCAGATGATGTGGGAAGGTTAACACTCAGTTACAAATTTTTATAAGTGTCTATGGAGTCCTCGGACTAGATGATATGGGAAGGTTAACACTCAGTTACAAATTTTTATAAGTGTTTAAACTAAAACTCAATCATGCCTAGAGTCCTCGGACTAGATGATGTGGGAAGGTTAACACACAGTTACAAATTTTTATAAGTGTCTAAACTAAAACTCAATCATGCCTGGAGTCCTCAGACCAGATGATGTGGGAAGGTTAACACACAGTTACAAATTTTTATAAGTGTCTAAACTAAAACTCAATCATGCCTGGAGTCCTCGAACTAGATGATGTGGGAAGGTTAACACTCAATTACAAATTTTTATAAGTGTTTAAACTAAAACTCAGTCATGCCTGGAGTCCTCGGACCAGATGATGTGGGAAGGTTAACACTCAGTTACAAATTTTTATAAGTGTCTATGGAGTCCTCGGACTAGATGATATGGGAAGGTTAACACTCAGTTACAAATTTTTATAAGTGTCTAAACTAAAACTCAATCATGCCTGGAGTCCTCAGATCAGATGATGTGGGAAGGTTAACACTCAGTTACAAATTTTTATAAGTGTTTAAGCTAAAACTCAGTCATACTTGGAGTCCTCAGATCAGATGATGTGGGAAGGATAACACACAGTTACAAATTTTTATAAGTGTCTAAACTAAAACTCAATCATGCCTAGAGTCCTCGGACTAGATGATGTGGGAAGGTTAACACACAGTTACAAATTTTTATAAGTGTCTAAACTAAAACTCAATCATGCCTGGAGTCCTCAGACCAGATGATGTGGGAAGGTTAACACACAGTTACAAATTTTTATAAGTGTCTAAACTAAAACTCAATCATGCCTGGAGTCCTCGAACTAGATGATGTGGGAAGGTTAACACTCAATTACAAATTTTTATAAGTGTTTAAACTAAAACTCAGTCATGCCTGGAGTCCTCGGACCAGATGATGTGGGAAGGTTAACACTCAGTTACAAATTTTTATAAGTGTCTATGGAGTCCTCGGACTAGATGATATGGGAAGGTTAACACTCAGTTACAAATTTTTATAAGTGTCTAAACTAAAACTCAATCATGCCTGGAGTCCTCAGATCAGATGATGTGGGAAGGTTAACACTCAGTTACAAATTTTTATAAGTGTTTAAGCTAAAACTCAGTCATACTTGGAGTCCTCAGATCAGATGATGTGGGAAGGATAACACACAGTTACAAATTTTTATAAGTGTCTAAACTAAAACTCAATCATGTCTGGAGTCCTCGGACCAGATGATGTGGGAATGTTAACACTCAGTTACAAATTTTTGTAAGTGTTTAAACTGGGAAAAGTTAATACTCCATGATATCTATTTGTTCCATACTAAATGTCAAAGCAGATTCAAAGCCATAGCTAAGTCCTCAAACTGATAGCTCTGGGCAGGATAAAATTCTTGAATTACTTGCTTACCCGAGTTTAGCCCTCATAGTACAGATATGGAATAAATCTCTACATCACTGATGCTTGGTCAAGGTACTTACATTAAGAGTACTGCTGATAGTATTTGTTGAATCTAAAATGGCCACAGATCAAGTTTATTTAAAACAGCAGTGAGCCTGACAGTATGGAAAGAAAAGACACAAGAAATTGAAAGGGAATTCCATTTATTAATCAAAAGAAGTTTCATTACATATGCTAGCAGGGGCCACCAAAAAAAAAAAAAAAAAAGAGTCCTAAAGGCTAAGTCTTGGCCTTGGGGGCAAGAGGATCAACAACTTAACCCGACGGGGAGATGGCAGCATCCTTGGTTTTATCCTTGGCTTTAGAAGGGGATTTCTTCTTTTCCTGGCCCTCACCAATATCCTGGGCCCCTTCAACGTCCTAGCCCTGGTCACTAACATGTCCAGATCCCTTTGGAGCCTTGGGAAGAGCAAGAGGGGCTTGGTTGATTTGGGGCTGCTTGGGTGCCTTTGGGGCGCATTCAAGAGCAGAAGAGTCAGAACCTGGGAGTTCACGAATTTTTAGGTGGTAATATATACTCCTAGGCTGCCTTAAGACAGAGTTTGCGGGGCCCCCTACAGCGTCAAGGGCCTTATTCCACGATACGCTGCAGTAATCTCGGTATACTTCTTCAAGCTCCTCGGCAAGCCTCGTTTGCGTCTCCTCCACACCGAGCATATATGATACTCTCTTCTTGGGCTCCTCCGCCTCCTTGGCCTTCTGAAGTTCAGCCTTAAGCTCCAAGACCAGCTGCTTTTCGGTGGCCAAGTTTATCTCGATCACGTGTAGCTGCTGGCGCTGGTCCTCGGTCTGCCTTTCTACGGTCTTCAGGCCTGCCTCGGCGCTGTCGTTGGCACAGACCGCATCCTTCAGTCCCTCGGACAATTTGGTTAGATCCTCTTTGAGAGCCCCCATTGCCTTCTCAACCTCGGCGCGAAATTGAGCCTCTGCCTTAACTTCATTACGGGCTTCCTTGACCCATTCCTTGGCCACGAAATCCTGCTAGGTAATCTGCATGATAAGACCAGAAGGGTTTCCCATAACAAAAGAAAAAGGACGAATAAAAATGACTAAGTGTTTAATTAGAAAAATCGGTCGGAACACTTACCATGGCAAGATCCCTTTTAAGGGATAAGAAGTGATCAGGCTGCTTGAAGCTCCTGTAAGCATCCATGTCTCTTGGCAAGAGAAGCGGCTGCTCCAGGGCTTCAACAACGTGGCCCGCGTGCCCTCTTGATAATTTCGAACTGAAGAGTAGCAGGGGATGGGAGCATTGTCCACCTCCAACCTGGGGGACCAAGTGCATGGTGGTCGGCACACATCAGCCCCCAAAGAGTCCTTTTGGCTATCAACGGAAGTAGATCTCTTGTCTCGCTGGTGGTTCCCCTTCTGGGGACCCACCTCGCCCTTTTCGAGCACCTTGATTGGTCTCCTTTTAGTCAAATCGACCATGGGCTTCAACCTAGGGTCGGCAAGAATCTGAGGAGGAGGACGTGGGAGATTGGTAGGTACTTGGGATTTGGGGGCATCCTTGGATGACCCCGCTTGTCCCCTTGTACCGAGAAGACCTGTTAACCCCTTTCTTAGGGTGATATCCATATCCTCTTCTTCCTCGGAATTAGGATCGGCATGGGCAATAACCAGTCTGGGAGGTTGGGCAGTGGAGTGCCTATCTAATTCCTCCTCGGAACTTGCGAGTTGGATTATGGGGTTTGCTTGTCCCTCCTCGTCCTCCCTGAAGCGAAATTGATCAATCTCAGACTCGAGGGATGAATGTGTCGAGTCTACCTCCTCTCTCGGAGCAGCTACCACCTAGAGGGCACACTGAACGGGCAGCGGGACGGGTGGTGGAATGGGCGGAAGGTCTCTTCGAGCCAAGAAACCCGACTTGGAAACATCTATCCTAGCTAACCAAGAGCTTTCAGCTCTTATTACCTGGCCTGCCTCCTGAAATATGCGGGATAGAAGCTTATAATCCAAGATGAAATGAGCGGCCCGTAGCTATCCATCCTCGCTCACAAACACCTCTGACCTAAGAAGGTAGTTGAGGCCCTGAATGTTGGTTAAACTGAGCCTCGGAGCGACGTGATTCTTATCTGCAAAAGTCCGAGAAGGAAACCGCAGTCAGAATATCGAAAATTATTAACTAAAAAGAAATAAGAAAAAAAAGGGTAAACCCCTTGCCTAAAGAGACTAATCCTAGGGTACTCCATCTGGCTCTCCCGCCCAAGTTAGGCAAGGACGACCAGTGTGCCACTCCCCGGAGGCAATCAAATAATCATCCTTCAAGCCCTTATTGGACTTGGGAAGGCAGGATATCAACCTAACGACGTCAGATCGAGACTTGAGGTAATATCCCACGTTAGCAAGGAAATGGCACTCGTACATATGGATGACATCGTGCCATGTCAGCCCCAAGTTCATCTGGTCGTTCAAAGCGTCTACGCATCCTAAAACTTTAAACGTGTTGGGAGCGCATTGATGGGGGCATATTATGTGGTTGAGCAGATAGTCCCTGGTTATCCTACCCATGGGAAGCGTCATTCCTCCTTCAATAAAAGCAATCATCGGAATGATGACCTCGCCTACTTCTCTATCGGTTAGTATCCACTCCGGGGGACAATATTTTAAGCCCACTCCCTGTGGGACATGGTACTTGGCCCTAAAGCCCTCCATGCCAAACGGAGAGTCCACTAAATGTTTAAATCTACCCATCTACGTGAATATGGGTGACGAGAAAATTTTTTCAAAAAACGGGAAGAAGGCCGAGGAGAAATGGGAAGTCTGGAGAAATAGATACTTATGAGAATGGGTGTACTGAACCCTGAACCTTTAAGAAGAATCCTTGGGAAATTCTTGAAAGAAGAGTTCTAAATATGTCTAGTGACTAAAAGAGTTGATGAGTTTGAGCGCTTGAGATCTCTAGAGAGTTTGAGGGCGTAAAATGGGGAAAGGAGTCTTCCAGGTGATTTATATAGGGGGTGGGGTTGAAGGGGAGTTATTCTGCTCAAAACCCAAAAACGAGTGCCAGCCATTGGATTTATGCTTCGCCATTGGATGCGGGGAACATCAAGCCACCTAGAGCAATTAATAATTCCTCGCGAGGTGCGAAGCGTCAGTAATAATCGTGAGGTACGTAAAACGGCACTCCCACAAGTGTGAACTAGGGAAATAAATGATTTTTACCTCTTAAAAATCAAAACCCCACTTTTTCTCCTCGGACGAGAGGGAAAAACCGAAGTTTTGAAGAGCTATTGTAGGGATGAAGGCCCTAAATTGTACGTTGGGCCTAGGGCCTTATCCGAGGACGTTGGTATGTCCAAGAAGGAACAGCTATCTGCGGAGCACCAGTTTAAAGTCTCATAAGCAAGGAAGGAGTGAAAAGCTATCCGAGGAGAAATTCTTCCTCAGCCATGACAAATATAACTCAGGTATGAGCTCCAATGACAAAATGGACCTTCATTAAAGCTACGATGTTAGTGGCATACCTCATGAACACACAAGAAGGAAGTGAATCCAAAAAATATCTAAAGAAAAGCTACTATCTCCTCATTGAATGCTCTGCAGCTACTTTTCTGACCGCATTTATGTGGAAAAGACCCCTGAACAGTATTTTTATGGCTACCATAACTCACAGAGGGTCAGGAGGGGTGTCTGATGGGACAAGCACTCAAGTGTGGGCTTACCTGATTGACAAGTGTAGGATCAAGATGGTTTGAAGGATGCTATATAACGTGAGAAATCCTCCATGAGAAGGGGATGGAGGAAAAAGGAGAAAAAGGGTACTGTAGCAATCAGAGTTGCACTTATAATCATCCCTATTGATCCACATCAAGGGTGGTCTCCTTGGACAACACATTCACCTAACCTTGCACATTTTTCTCTTGCAAGACTGTCTTACAAACCCATCCTAGCCGTTGTAATACTAACTAGGGCCTAATTCTTCAACCCATTCTCTACAAATTTATTGTATTGAGCTCATTAACCCACAATCCCATACTCCTTGGGCTTGGGTAGCAAAACGTGACCCTACAGATATGCAATAAAATTTAGGGCTGTTAGTGGGATAGGGTGGGCAGATAATGGCTACTAATCCCCACCCTGATTCCTCTTTGGGATGGGGAGAACCTATGTGGGATGGGGAGAACTTATGCGGAGTGGTAACGGGGCAAGTCTAGTTTGAGGTGGATTGCGGATAGCTCCAACATTCACGAGATAAAAATATAATATAAAAGAAAATGACGACCATAAGAGTGTTAAGAGAAAAGTAGAAACTAATGTTTTGAATTACTAATATTATATGTATAAAAAAATCTTTGAGCGGAATGGGGTAAGATATAAAATAAAATATTTATACATACATTCAAACAAGGTGGAGTAAGATGAGATAGCGAGCAAAACCCAGGGACGGACCCAGGTGGGGGCCTAAGAGGGCTCGAGCCCCAAAAAAAAATTTAGTATGTAAAATTTTCAAAAAAAAGGCTTGGACCCCGTTGGTTTTTAGCTCGGGCCCCCCTTACCTCGACCATCCCTATGACCTAGCTGGCTAGCCCAAGACGCAAGAGCCCATGAAAACCTTTAAAAAAAATGTAAAAAAGAAAAAAGAAAAGAAAACCTAGAGTCGAAGACTCCAAACCAAAACCAAAACCAAATGGAAAAGCCAAAAACGAAGGAAAAAAAGAAAATAGGAAAGAAAAGAAAGGGAGAGGCGAGACAGAGAAAGAGAGAGGCAAGAGTATGCTGTGACGCCACCGCCCACGCCGTGATGCCGCTACCCACGCCCGCGCGAGAGAGACCCACACCGCCATCAGCTGTCGTATACCCAAACCCAGCTTCGTTGCTTGATCTTGTGAGACCCATCTTGCTGCTGCCACCGTTGCCGGTTGCTCGATCTGCCCAGCCCAACTTCGTTGCTCCACTGCTCTAGCCTTCACAGTTCACAGGTATTTAATCTATCATTTCCTTCAAAACCTAATATAATGTTTGTGAATCTCAGAATCTAAAAATCTATGCTTGTGGACTTGCGGTGTATGTGTTTTTACTGATGAGTGATGAACTGATGTTGGTAATTCCGTGATTGTGAATTGAATATGTGCCTGACAACCTTGACTGCTTATGGTGTTTTTCTTTTCTTTTCTTTTTTTTTTCTTTTTTTTTTTTTTTGGCTTTTTGGCTTTGCGACTTTGTGTTTGTGACTCTCTCTCTTGTATTATATAGATGAGAGAGAGAGAGAGAGAGAGAGAGAGAGAGAGTAGAGTTTGTAAAGATTAGAGAATATATTATTAGTGCAATGTTTGTCTGTTTGTTCTTTGTTGACTGGTAGTTGGGAAACAATAAGGACAAGTGACAGAAAAAAAAAAATTTTAAGAAAAGTTTTTGTTAGTAATGCATAATAAATTTATAGTGGCGGCAGTGGGATTGGGTCTGTTTTGGAAATATGGAGACAAGACAAAGACAGAGAGATAAATAAAGGCAAAGACCAAAGACAAAAGAAAAAAAACAAATCATAAAATATAGAAAATTGTCACACAAATTTATGAAAATAACAATGATTCACTTGTGCTTATTATTAACTTATAATGCTAAATTAGATAAATTTATAAATTGAAAAGAAGTGAGAAATACTAAATTTATAATTAAATGCATCATGCATATTACTTAGATTCTAGTATTTGTCTTTAGTTAGTAACAACAACTGTTTGTGAGATAATATATATGATTCTTATTTTATTTGTAAATCATGAAAAAATCAACTACGATGTTTGATTTTTCCAAAAGAAAATATTCAAATCTTCCAAAGTCAACGTGAAATTGCCAACTGCTAATGTTGCTATTCCAATTCTTTAAAATGTAGATGTTCCAATTCTAGAAAATATTCATTCCCCAATTTCGGAAAATGTCGATGTTCTAATCCCAAGAAATATTCATTCCCCAATTCCAGAAAATGCTGATATCCTAATTCTGAAAAATAACCATATCTCTCAAACACAATTTCAAATGCTGATATCCCAATTCTAGAAAATATATGGATGCATATTTGAAATATTTTTTTTTCCGCTTATCTTCGACCCCCAATTTGAAATCTTGGCTCCGTCCCTGCCAAAACCAATCCTTATCTTTTCATGACAAAAAGATTCCACACAAGATAAAGGATTATGCGAGGTAGATCGGTTTTGCCACCCATGAATATTTATAGTACTTATCGTACAACTCTTGTTTGGGAGCAAGACTCTTTAAGAAGAATTGAGGACACAAGAGCTACTATTATTCATTGTCATTGCATGACTTACGAAAAGTACATACAAAAGCTAGGTGGACTATTTGTCTTTGGAGAATCAACTTTAGGTGATCTCCTTACGGCATGCTTTAAGGAATATGGAACCCTGCATGCAAATTTATTCTCATTACATTACATATGCGTTTACATATTATGTCTAGATTCTAGAGGGTGAACTCTTCTAGGGTTTGGCTTCAGTTTCCTTCTCTTGATAATTTACTTCATTACTGTTTTCTTCGTAACCTCCTCCATAACTGTTTTCTTCATAAACTCCTCCACCACCCCCTCGTCCACCACGTCCTCTGTGACCTCCACGCTAACCACGGCCTCTTCCATAACCATCTTCTTCATAAGCTCTACCACCACCACCACCACCACGTCTTCCTCTGCCACCTCCTCTGTGACCTCCACCCCAACCACAGCTTCTTCCATAACCGTCTTCTTCGTAAGCTGCTCCTCCACCACCACCACCACCACGTCCTCGTCCGCCACCTCCTCTGTGACCTCCACCCCAAACACGGCCTCTTCCATAACCATCTTCTTCGTAAGCTTCTCCTCCACCACCAGCTCCACCCTTTCCACCACTACCTCCTCCATGTCCGCCATCCTTTGTGTTGGTGTAAATACAATGATAATGGAAATAATACAAAGAGAAACTGAATAATATTACTGAATTTTATTACTTTAAAGAGAGAATTTACACAACACTATTTGGACTGAGGCGCGGCACTTGCTCTCTTTAAGAAGATTCAAGCCCTTGGTTGGCTAAACTTTGTAACCGGTGCAGACCTTCTTTGACTTGTCTCCTCCAGGATACAACAACCCAACAAGTGTCGTATGGCTAGAACAACTTCTACCTCCACTCTTCACCTCCCCCTTGCACACGTATCTAGCTCAATATCTGAGACAATTCATTTTAGCCTATTAATCACCACAATTAAAAAGAATAAAAAAGTTTCTCTCCTTTTCAATGTGGGATTAAACATTTTTCACGAACTCTTGATCTTCCATATTCACTCCCATATCTTTTCATTTATTGTTATAATATTTATTTATTTTAATTATTTAATATTAAAATGCTCTAACACTTTGTGTCTGCTACTCTTCTGCATGCAGCAGTGTTCATTTGCATACGTAGAATGAACCAGTAATTTTTGTATGCATAAAATTAAGTTGGAAACAAACAAAAGCCTGCGCCTTTTACACCATAATTATTGATGCAAAAAAGAATATATACAATGGAAAAGTGAATCATATATAGTTACTAAAAAAAAGGGAAAAAACGTATGTACAACATTTATCGTACGTATGTGTCAGCACTACGAATGTAGAACTTTTTTATGTATACAACACTTATTTTATTCTATTTTTTACTTTATAAAGTGGGAAAGGGAATTAGAAACCAAGTTCTCATACGATGTTGGTCCCAACATGTGTGTACGTGTAAAACATACCACACAGAGTAATGTTATAAACATGACATTTTTTTTGCAACCGTTGAGTTAATAAATTTTTATTGATTTTTATTTAAGTTTATAATTGATATTACTTTTTTTATTTTACTTATCTATCAATGAGCACATCAACGGTTATAAAGTGTTTTTTTTTTTCTCCAAGCTTATTATATATATATATATATATATATATATCAGTTACATAAAATTAATAAAAATATTTAAAAAAATTCAAAAGAAATTAATGTGGGTTGATGGATGTCTCTACTAACCTTCTTTGGTCGTGGCTTCAGTATCCAAGCCTTGAGACTCTCCAGCGTAACTGCAAGTGCAACACCTGCATCCGTGAAAACGGTCATACCCGCAGCAGCCAAATCTGCAAGGGTGCTTTGAATCACCTACTTGGTTTGTTCCAGCAGCCACCTCCACTGCAAAGGTTAAATATATTAAGTGATGAACATTTCTTAAATATCGAGTTCTATAACATTTCAAAACCCTAGTAATATACTATTAAAAAAGAAGAAGAAGATAAATGATAGGAAAATTCTAAATTTATAGTATATAATGTATAATACGTCTTTTGCAATTCTCATAGCACAGGAAAGGAGTCCAATTTGGTATTTTGATATTATAATAGCAGCATGCCCAAATCCATATTAAAATTTTCAGCAAGAAACTAAATCTGTCGAGAGGTGTCCATAGCAAAAGGGGCTTGATGGATCGAGAAGCTATCGAGCATCCAGAAACTTCCTCGATGGATCGAGTAGCTGTCGAGCAGCTATCGAGATTGAATCTTAAGAATCTCAATGAATCGAGATTGCGATAACATCTATTGAGAAAGAAAGCTGAAAAGGCTCGGTAGATAGCCTAGCTGTCGAGAGGTATCGAAAAGCTGTCAAGATTGCTTAAAAACAGTTTTTCAAAGAAGAGAAAAACACAGACATGAATAAAATCAAACTTGCTACTCAACCAAAGATCCAAACAACATTTTAAGCTCTCAAAAACATCTCTCAACAAGAAAAATGTCAAGCATTTAGATCCAAAACACACACACATACACACACAAAAAGTCTAACCAATTTTATATTTAAAAAAAAAAAAGTTAAGAGAGTTTAATGAGCATACATTAACACATGTATTCCTTGTTATGGCCAAATCACATTGTACCTGCACATGTATCAAGAGTAGCAAATAATATTGCGTGTTGTGTGTGAAAACCATCGCAAGACTGCATAAATGTCTACACATTATGACGATTTGAGATATAAGAAAATCACTTTAACTCACACACAATCATAACTGTTTGATGGGGACTATCACCTTCGAGGTACATCTTATAACTCTCACATCTCCTAGAAGACACGCTTGCAATCATATATAAAGCATTTTGATTCTTTTTGCTTTTATTTTTCTTTGCATATTTTTCTTTTAAGCAAATCATGCATGGGCATATAAGAGAGAGAAATAAAATACCCAATGATGTTAAGCTTTTGACATTGCACTTTGCTATGCCAAAGCATACAGATGTCATTTCATGATTGGCGGGCAACAATGGTGAGATGCTTATTTATGCCTTTCTCTTAGAATTTTCTAGTCATTCCCGTAAAAAAAAGTCATGCGACTATTAAGTACAAAAGATTACTTAATCTTACTCATCACAAACACGAGCCACAAAGCTTACTCGCTTAGTTGTGCATAGAGATGCTCATTTAAGCTATAAAAGATACAAAGTTTAGAAAATTTTGTTTCAATGGCCATCCAAGGTACATAAGTACCAATGTACACAAAACACACTGTTTTTATATTTTTTTTATTTTTCAATTATTTATTTATTTATTTATTTATGAAAAACAAAATAAAGCAAAACTGAAAAATAAACAAACAAAAACATGTTAAAAAAAGCAAAGCATAAAACTAGACAGACTCATAACATGAAAGCAAAACACACAAGTAATGTAAAAACAAAAACAAGAAGGGAAGAGAGAGAAAAAGTGACTAAATCACTTGCCTTTTTCCTTCCACACCTTGGAAGAACATTTCTGTTTTGCAAACCCTTGATCTGGTGGTGAGAGGGAAGAATTGTAACCGTTCAAGTTTGAAAGGAACATAAAGGCTTTGAGTAGATCTCCAAGAAGAGCAAAGGAGGATGGAAACTAATTCTGGTTTCCCGATGAGATCATGTTGTTGCTCTGTTGAGTGGCTAACCATTTATAGCAATTAGGTCGATTATGTCTAGTTGCTCTATAGTGATGACAGAGATGCTGCTTCTTTTGTTTAGGCTTTTGAGAGTTTTCCTTCTTAGCCCTAGGGTTCTTAATCTCTTTCTTATCAAGCTTAGAAGGTGCTCCTAAGAAAGATTTACCCTTGTCTATGTTCTCACTAGCTAACACATTTTTCACATCATTGTTCTCAGATTCAACATTATTACTAGGAGGAACAAAAACAGTAGTACTAGAAGAAGAAATACTAGTAGAAGAGAAATCATACCCTAAATCGGTTTGATCGGAAGCAAATTTCTGAAGACTGAGCATCTCATCAAGTTTTGCACTTGAAGTCCTTTTCAACTGAGCTCTGAATTGGAACAGCTCTACCTCGGAATAGCTCTGCCTCAAGTTTCTTGGTCTTCGTAGCTAGGAAATTGTTCTCAAATCGTAGTGCTCCAATGGTCTGATTGGCTTCATCAAACTTCATGGAGATTTCTTCTCATTCAAGCTCCACTTCACTGAGCTTCTTGATGGCCAACCTATACAACTTCTCACATTTTTCTGAGACCTTGTATAATTTTGCATAGGCTATGTGGATGTCATCTTGTATAATTTTGCATAGGCTATGTGGATGTCGTCCACATCATCAACAATTCCTTTAGTAAGATTTAAAATGGCAATGAAGGCATTTAGGATTTCGTCATCCTCATTGTCAAAATCATCTTCAGGCTCAGTGTCGCTCAAGGTAGCAGCAAGTGCCTTACTCTTCCCAATGGTCTTGAGATATGTAGGGCACTCTTGTTTCATGTGTCCGAAGCCTTGACATCCAAAGCATTTTGGTCCTGAGGGAACAGTGTACTGACCGCCATTCCTAGCATGATTCTTTCCTTTGTCCTGGTTCTTGAACTGAGACGAGTTAGACTGCTTACGGTCTTTATCAAATCCTTTAGCATTGGCATTCTTCATAAAATTTTTGAATTGCCTAGTGGTATAGGATTTCATCTTAGAATCTTCATCGTCTGAAGACTCATCGGTGTCACTACTTTTGGCCTTCAATGCCAAGCTCTTTCCCTTACTAGATTTCCCAATCCTTGTCAAACCCAACTCATAGGTCTGCAGAATGCCAACCAGCTCTGTTAAAGGAATTTTGTCAATATCCTTTGATTCCTCAATCACGGTAATCTTGGCATGAAATCTCTCACGTAGAGATTTGAGCACCTTTCCAACAATCATGGGTTCGAGAATGGTTTCTCCAAGATTAAAAGCTGAGTTCACTATGTCCTTGAGCTTGGCATAGAACTCATCAAATGACTTATCCTCCTCGATCTTAATTTCTTCAAAGCTCGTGGTAAGCCTCTAACATTTTGAGTCCTTGATGGTTCCTTCATAGGTTGTCTAGAGGATGGTCCATGCTTCCTTCATAGTTTCAGAAGAGGATATCTTCTTGGACTTCTCATTCGTGACCGCACTAAATAAAGCATTCAATGCCCCGTTGTTGAAATTTGCCGCCTTGATCTTAGCATCATCCCAATCGGCTGCGCTTCCTTTGGCTTGGTCCAGCCTATCTCCACAGCTTGCCACACTTTCTCATCTAATGACTGCAAGAAAGCTCTCATGCGTACTTTATAGTATGCATAGTTAATGCCATCAAATAAAGGAGGTATAATGAGAGACTGTCATCTATCCAAGAGAAACAGGGGTCAATGGATCACACGGCAAAGATTAAAACCTAATCAGAGTGTGCCTGCTCTGATACCACTTGATAGGCCAAGAATGTATTGGCCCATTTGTGATGAATTAACCAATTAATTAGCCAAGTTAATTAATTAATTCAATTAGCATACAATAAGCGTGGTAGCACAAACAAATCACCAACTAAGTTAAAATGCAATAGAAAATAAATTGACACGGTGATTTATTTACGAATGGGGAAAACCTACACAGCAAAAACTCCATCGGGTGATTTTAAAGTCACCACTCTCGAGAATCTACTATTATCACAACAAGCGGTTACAAGTAAAGGAATCCCAGTACCTTATACCAACCTACAGTTGAACCCTTACCCTAATACCTAGTTGGACTTGTTCTGTAATGACAATCTCTCATTTTCAATGCACGGCTCTCAGTACGTGACTAACCAATTCGATGTGCGGATCTCAGTACGTAGCTTACTCTCCAACTTGAGAAGGGTATTGGTTGCAAAGTTCTTCAGTTCATCACACGATGAAAATCACGAAACTCCTTGGTTACAAAACCCTACAGTGTACAAACACAGCAGCTTCTTGAATAGAAAGATGAACTAAGGCATATGTCTCTAGTTCACAATATGCTTGTGAAAAACTTTTGCATTGAGTTGCATCGGCTATGACGGCCTTTAAAACAATCCTTATATATGTTTAGAGTTGTGAGAAAAGAAAGCCTAAACATCTATTCATGAATTGGATTGAAATCAAATCTAAAAAACTAATTTTCATAAACCTCAATAAATACCTTATTTGTCGAGCATCGGGCTGAAATAGCTTTTAAACCTCGATAGATACTAGCTATTGAGGTTTAAAATCCAGCACTTCTCCACTTGATTCTTGGATAGACTTGCATGGTTTTAACACTTGAACTTGAAACATTGTTCCTTGAAGTATTAAGCACATCCTAGATCTACCTAATTACAAGTAAAGTGTGTTTTGTCAAAGGATTAGCCTTCTATATTGACATATGTTCCTAACATGATTCACATATGTCCTAACACGGGCTTACCCAACTGATAGTTACACTTGCCCAAGTGTTTCAAGGCCTATGGTGGATTGGATAGAGTTTTGATAAAATCCCCCTTTGATCAAAACTGGTTTTGAGTATCCTATACAACTATTTGATGAAATGCCTAAGAGCGATATGGCCAATCTCTAATAGGTTTTGGGTTGTTTGATAGGATTTTATATGGGTTTGCAATTTCTTGATGATAATTCAAGTTCATTTTTATGCATTTCTACTAACTTTTGTAGGCTACAAACTTTCTTCTTCTTATTCTTCTTTTATTTTATTTTATTTTATTTTATTTATTTTTTTCAATGCCTTGAATTCCTAACTCTTTTTTTGTTTCATCTCGTTTTAGTTGACGGAACAAGAGAGAAGAACAACAAAATTTAGAGAACAAGAAGATTGAGTGGGCTTGCCAAGAGGTGATATTTTAGCACTTGGTTTGTTTGTTGTTAGATGTATTTGCAATTTAGGTTCTACTTATTTGCTCTTTAGCCATTTGCAATGAATTTTATATTCTATATAGTTTTATATTAATAAGTAGCTAGAATATGGAAAAAAAAAAAAAACTTTTTGGGGGGGGTGGGGGGGGGGGGGGGGGGGGTTAGAGGACAAAGCTAGTAAAAATCTATAGCTTTGAGGGAACAATTTAGCTTTTGGATGGGGGGATTAGTTTTTTTTTTTTTTTTTTTTTTTTTTTTTTTTTCTATTCTCTATATTGTTCTTTTTTTCCCCATCTCTTTATATTAATTTTCTTGTTAATTTTGTAATGCATCCATAGTTGAATGTCCACTGTCACTTCCTGCAAATTCATCTTCTATGCCAAATGTACCACCCCCTCAATCCCAACATGATTCTACTGTGGCTGAAGGCCAATCTAAATTTGTTAATGTTGAAATTTATACAGTAGCAAAGATTGATGGTGCAAATAATCTAGCAGATCCTTTTATCAAAGCCTTGCCCTAGTGGACCTTTAAGCCACACTTGAAGGGAACGAGAGTTAGATTGGTGCATGATAGGCCACAAACGAATTGACCCCTTGTGATTAATTAACCAATTAATTTAACCAAGTTTATTAATTAGGTTAATTAACAAGCAATTGTGTGGCAGCACAAACAAGTCACCAACTAGAAAGAAGGGTTGGCTGCAAAGTTCTTCAGTTCATACACATGATGAAGATCAAGAAGATGCTTGGTCACAAAACCCAAAGGTGCACATACACAGCAACTTCTTCAGAAGAGATGAACTAGGTTAAGAACTTTGTCTTCGGTCACAATTTGATTGAACAGAGTTTGTTCAATGCTTGTGCAACTTGTAAACTCTTTGACGGCTCTTAAAACAATCATTTTATATGTCTAGGGTTAGGAGAAAAGAAGGCCCAAAGACACATTCACGGATCCCAAGAAATCAGATCAGAAATTCTGATTTTTATAAACCTCGACAGATAGAAGCTATCGAGAAGCTGTCGAGCAGGAGTCGAGCTACGGGCATGAACAGCTTATTGAAGCTCAATAGATGCAGCTGTCAATCTAGCTGTTGAGCTTCAATGAATCTGCACTTTCAGCTTGTTTTCTTGATCAGACTTGAAGGCTTCAATACTTGATCTTGAAACATGGTTTCTTGAAGTATTTCAACACAACCTAAATCTACCCAAATACAAGTAAAGTTTATTTTGTCTAAGAATGAGCCAATTACATAAAAGTATGACATATGTTCTTAACATGTAAACCACATATGTCCTAACAATCTCCCCCTTTGGCAATCCGTAACAAAACCACAACTAACAAATGATCATATGAGAGAAGTCATAAATCACTCAACTCATATTCACTTGTTTAATACAATAAAATCTATCCTAACACAAACTCTTGAAAAATTTTGCAAGAAGAGAGTTTATAGCAAGTAGACTTTGACAACTTGTATTTTTGAAACACTTTAAACAAAACTCATCAAGGCATCTTTGTGTGAAATAGAAATAATAGATTGCATACAAGTAAAGAAACATGTGTATAAAGAGAGAAAAAAAAACAACACATGTAAGAGGTAGGTGAAAGAAACAACATACATCCACATATAGAAAGAAATAAGTACAATATATGTCAGAATGATCAAAAGACCAAATGTACAAGAACAATATATCTATATAAGAAAGAAAAGACAAGATACATCAAATCCTCACTACATCCCTCAAGTATCAACACTCCCCCTATCAAAAATGTCCTATACTAACTCTCCCCCTAAGATGACTACTCTTATATCCCAAAATTACTCTCCTTTTTTGTCACGAGTGACAAAGGTTAGAGTGTCAAGTCTCATCAGAAGAGCTAGCATCTCCATCATCATCATCCGAAGCGTCATCACCATCACCATCATCATCATCATCCTCAGCATCAGAATCAGAAGCCACTGGAGGAGGTGGTGAAGGAGTAGCATCAAGAGCAAAACCACCCATGGTGGCCTAACGTCATGCAATACAACCAACACGAATGTTCACCTGATACAACTCAGTAGAGAGCGTATCAAGGCGAGCATCCATGCGCTGCAGCTGCGCCATGATGTTTCCAAGAGATACATCGCCCAAAGAAGAGGAGGGAGCAGATGTAGACGGAGCAGATCGAGTGGGTGCCGAACGAGATGGAGTCGAACCGGAAGGAGGAGCTGCTGACTCTTGTCGTGACCTAAACTGTGCCTCACTACGTTTTACGGTAGCGGCATCTATGACACACATGACAGAGAAGTGATCAGAGGAGGGAAAAGGAACAGAAAAATGGCATAAGATCCTCGTGATAGCAGAAGGAAAGATGAGCTTATCACGGGTAGCCGTATCCCTAAACACATCTATGATGGAAAGAATGAAATATGAAGGAAAATCTATAGTGAGGTGCTCTAACAAAGAAAGCAAAAATTGAGCACGAGGCTCTGTGATAGAGTTATAGTGAGATAGTGGATGCAACACAAAAGTCATCACCATGTTCATGAATCTAGGAGCTTTAGCAAAAGGCCAACATGGTGTAAACTGACGCTCACCCTAAACAGATGGGTGCTCATAGAAAGCAGACATCATCTCGTCTTTGGACACAGTCCTCAGACGCTCACAACTGGGGTAATCAGGATGCTCTACCCTCGAAACTCTAAGCACATCTGCAACAAGTTGCGGTGTGACAGCAAAGCGTGTACCTCGAACGCGAGTATGAAAGAGAGATACTGAAGAATCAATCCCGTGCATGTTGGAGTAAAACTCCTGAATAAGCACGAGAGGACAAGTGACTAGGACGCCACACAGTGACTCTCATTCCCGACTGTGAATGACATCGGGAAGGTCAATGTCGGCGAAGTCCGCCAAAATGACTCGGCGTTCCGAATGAACACCTCGTCGAGAGAAGTTCTCCAAGAATGCTTTACGGGCATCCTCATCACGGAACCGAATGTTAGAAGGAGTAGGATCAGAAGAAGATGATGCCCTAGAACGAAGAGGGTTCCGAGATGGAGCAGACTTATGTTTAGGTGCCATAGACACTACTAACGTAAACAAAATGAGAGAGAAGGAGAAAGAGACAATCAGAAAAGTCCCAAAGCATTTCAAATATGAACGGTTTAGACCCCTTAAACTATAACCAGATTGCGTAGCCTAGATTAATTAGCCAAGTTGTTACTTAGTCAAATTATACAATTCTAGGTTAAAACAATCACAAAATCATATCATGCATATAAACATATAAAGCAGCGGAAATAATAAAGAACACAGTGATATGATCACCTAGGAAACCACATCGAAAAAACCTGGGGAGGATTTTACCCACCGATCCTCAAGGCAAAACGGAATCCACTAAAAAAGAATTGAAGTTCTTACAAAAGGACTTACAAGCTCCCCGCTTGACTTCCTAATGCTACACACCAGTAGTAACTTCCTGACACGACCACGCGCAGGCTCCGAATCCACAGACTACTTCTTTCTTTGTATTCCTTCAATCAGGTACAAGCTCCTCACTTGTTTATCTTTAAGCTTCAAAGGCAGCAACCAAGTTGATCATCAAGATGTTGAAGTGATCTCAATCTTGAAAACCCTAAGTTTTGTGTAAAGGAAAGCTCCTCTAGATCTCACAAGAGATTTACACAAAACCGCAATATATGAGCAACAATACAACTTGTCCAACTCTGAAAAACGTAGCTAAGGTTTGCCTTATATACCTAGGGCAAAAACATGAAACCCTAAACGTTTAAAGAGTTAGGGCTGAGTTGGAATTCTGCAGAAAAACGCATCTGGGCCGACTTTCGATCGATCGAGTCTAACCTTCGATCGATCGAGCCAGGCCGAGAAGCCCCAATGCTTCTGCAGTCACTCGATTCCAACTTTACAATATTTAATCAACTTTGAACAAACTTAAACAAGACTAAATACATTGTTTTGATCATGGTTTACCAACATTACATATTAGAGTTCTAAATACATAAAATCCTAAGACCTTAGAACCTAACAAAATATATCAAGATATATTGAAAAAGGAGTACGTATGCATGGGAAATGCATGAACATATGACATGCAAAAGAAATTCATCATGGGCTCAACCCAATCCAATCCTACCAGTACACAAACATATTGCACACATATAAATGCATGAAAATACTGTTACAATGCAAATGAGATGCAATGCATGAGATTTTGAACATATTTAAATGAAAACCCATTCTAAAATTTCAAGAAAAACCCATCAATTTTGAAAAACCCCAAAATTTTTCAAAAACCCCAAAACCTAAGATTCAAAAACATGAAATGCATGAAATATGAGAAGAAAAGAGATCATACCAAGTGATTTGAAGCAAGGAAGGGCCGAAAATCACGTGGGTTGAAGGTTTGGAGTGAGAAAATTGAGTTTGGAAGATGAACAGGTGTGGACAGATCGAGAGAGATCGAGAAAAATGAGAACCGGATCGCACGAGGGGTTTAAATAGAACCTCAGTAAATTTCGACAGATACAGGTATCAAGAGGTGTCGAGATTTCTGTCGAGGAGGTGTCGAGAAGAATGGTCGTCGACAGATAAAGGTGTCGAGGAGGTATCGAGGAATAAACACCAGAACCCAGAACAAAAGCTCGATCGATCGATAAGGTATCGAGAAGCTATCGAGGAGACAGGAGATTTCTCGATCGATCCACCAGGTGTCGAGGATGTGTCGAGATTGCAATAAGAAAAAGCTTAAAAAGCTCGATAGATAGCAAGGTATCGATGAGGTATTGAGGAGGTGTCGAGCCAGCTTCTAAAAACAGTTTTTCGAGAAGTGAAAAACATAGACATGAATGCAATCAAATATGCAACTCAACAATGATCCAATCAACACAATAGGCTCTCAAAATAATCATTCAATGAAAAATTTTAAGCACATGGATCTCCAAAAACACACACATACACTAAACAAGTCTAACTGATTTTATATTTCAAAAAAAGTCATGACAGTTTAGTGAGCATACAAAAGCGTATGTAAACCTAATGATGGCCAAATCACATTGTACCTGCGCATGTATCATGAGTAGCAAAGAATATTGCGTGTCGTGTGTGAAAAACATCGCAAGATTGCATAAATGTATACATGTTATGACAATTTGAGATATGAGAAAATCACTTTAACTCACACACAATCATAACTGTTTGATGGGGACTATCACCTTCGAGGTACATCTTATAACTCCCACATCTCCTAGAATACACGCTTGCAATCATATTTAAAGCATTTTTGATCTTTTTGCTTTTTATTTTCTTTGCATATTTTCTTTTTAAGCATATCATATATGGGCATAAAAGAGAGAGAAAAGAAATACCCATTGATATTTGACATTCCAGTTTTACTATGCCGAAGCACACAAATGTCATTGACATCACACTTTTGCTATGCCGAAGCATACAGATGTCATTAATGGTTAGCGGGCAACAGTGGTGAGATGGTTATTTATGCCTTTCTCTTAGGATTTTTTAGTCCTACCTGTCAAAAAGAGTGATATGAGTGTTAAGTCTAAGGGATAAATTAATCTTACTCATCACAAACAAGAGCCACAAAGCTCACTTGCTTAGTTGTGCATAGAGATGCTCATCTAAGTTACAAATGATACAAAGTTTAGAAAACTTTGTTTCAATGGCCATCCAAGGTACACAAGTACCAATGTACACAAAACACACACTGTTTTTGTATTTTCTGATTTTTCAAAAAAAAAATTATTTTTATTTATGAAAAACAAAATAAAACAAAACTGAAAACTAACCAAACAAAAACAGACAAACACACGAAAGCATGAAAGAAATATGCAAATGCATGAAAGCATGATTCCAAAAAGATAAGAAATCAAAAAAGAAAGTCCAACTTTAGATAGAAAG
The DNA here is from genome assembly GCA_023736055.1 of Quercus glauca. Lineage (NCBI taxonomy): Eukaryota > Viridiplantae > Streptophyta > Magnoliopsida > Fagales > Fagaceae > Quercus > Quercus glauca. The sequence goes on from CM043322.1 coordinate 37,359,681, forward strand.
AATTAAAGCAAGGGACAAAAAGAAAGACAATTAAGTCTTAGGATCCTTTATCACCCACACAGCACAAGTCTTTGGCCGTGAAGATGAAAAGGCACATGTCTTAGTATGACTACTAAAGGACTTAGAGGAATTAGAATTCCCCTGAAATTGAGTCAAAAAGCTCAAAACTTTTAATAACTCACCAAGAATAGGTACAGAGCCTTTAGACAAAGGATGAGACCTATTAGACACTCGCTTATGAGGAAACAACTTGAAACAATTAGGACGAGTGTGACCAGAACTACCACAATGGTGACAAACATGAGTAGTTTTAAAGCTACTCGACTTCCTAGAAAGAGGTCTAACCTTAGAGGTTGACAACTTAGAACAATTTGGCCTAATATGACCAACAATATAACAATGATGACAAGTGGGCACAAATTCAAAATTTTTATTCAACCTAGGAGGAGTTTTAGATATAGGTTTAGAAATTTCAGCGTTAACATCAAATTGTTTACCTTTGTCTATCTTAGCAATATTAGCCTTCAACTCTTCATTATTCCTTTTAAATGGGGGAATATAAAAATCTTTTTCTTTTGAGTTAGGCTCAACAACAAGTGTGGCACTAGTTAATTTTTCAACTTCAGTTTTAAATTCAACTAGTTGCTCTTCCAAACTCTTAATTTTGTCCACTTGAGATGAAATTTGATTTTTAAAATTTTCATTCAAATTATTGGCTTCATCCAATTTTGCAATCAAATCATCTTTTTCAAGCTTGACCTTTTTAAATTTAGCTTTTAATTTTATAAAACATTCAAGAGATTTCATACAAAAATTATATAACTTGCAATAGGCATCTTGAATATCATCATCATCATTCAACATATGATCATGCAAATCAAAACAGTCAAGAGTTTCCATGACAACAGGGGTCAATGGATCACACAACAAAGATTAATCATAATTAGAGTGTGCCTGCTCTAATACCACTTGATAGGCCACAAACGAATTGACCCCTTGTGATTAATTAACCAAGTTTATTAATTAGGTTAATTAACATGCAATTGCGTGGCAACACAAACAAATCATCAACTAGAAAGAAGGGTTGGCTGCAAAGTTCTTCAGTTCATACACATGATGAAGATCAAGAAGATGCTTGGTCACAAAATCCAAAAGTGCACATACACAGCAACTTCTTCAAAAGAGATGAACTAGGTTAAGAATTTCGTCTTTGGTCACAATTTGATTGAACAGAGTTTGCTCAATGCTTGTGCAACTTGTGAACTCTTTGATGGCTCTTAAAACAATCATTTTATATGTCTAGGGTTAGGAGAAAAGAAGGCCCAAAGACACATTCACGGATCCCAAGAAATCAGATTAGAAAATTCTGATTTTTATAAACCTCGACAGATAGAAGCTATTGAGAAGCTGTTGAGCAGATGTCGAGCTACGGGCTTGAACAGCTTACTGAACCTCGATAGATGCAGGTATCGAGCCAGCTGTCGAGTTTTAATGAATCTGCACTTTTAGCTTGTTTTCTTGAACAGACTTGAAGGCTTCAATACTTGATCTTGAAACATGATTTCTTGAAGTATTTCAACACAACCTAAATCTACCCAAATACAAGTAAAGTGTGTTTTGTCTAAGAATTAGCCAATTACATAAAAGTATGACATATGTTCTTAACATGTAAACCACATATGTCCTAACAGTGCACAATAGTATTTAAGGGCAAGTGGGAGATTGTTAGGATTAGTGCCCTAAAATCCTATTGTATAATACTATGTATGACATTATGTTATAAATAATAAAATTGTTTTATTATCTAAAATAATGGTAATATGAATATTTGGACATTATCATATAGTTCTTGAGATGCATTGCATGTGATTTAGTCACAGAAGATATAAATCACAAGTTCTTTGTAAACTCAAAACCTTAGTTTGTAATCGGTGATGAAATTTGACATTTCATCTGTGAAGACTATAACATGTCAACTAAGATGGTTTGTCTTGATCATGGAAGTGAAGACTTTTAATTGATATATTGATGTGTCTTAAGTGTGTAAGACATATTGAACTGGACCGCTGTGAAATTAATTATTCTATTAACTACTGTCAACTGAAAAATAAATCTCACAATTTTCATTTACATAAACTCTCAATCCTGAGAGGATTGTGAACACGATCGTGAAATATAGATTACTTTGATATATCATGAATGAAATATAATCTAATAGTCAAAATCTTAGTATGTTCGGCAACCACAAGTAGTGTTGAAGGAACTTATATTCTCAAGATGAAATTCATAGTCTCTTTCTTTTTCTTTTTTCTTTTTTTTTTTTTTTTTTTTTTTTTGAGAAATATAGTTTCTTTCTAGAGATATAAAATATTTCATTGAGATAAATTTAATGGGTTTGGTTATTTAGAATGTTAGGCCTAACCACTTTAGTAAAGAGTTACTAAAACTTATATTTTATGAAATGTGATTTCATAAATATATAAATAACTTGAACGATTAAATCAGGAACTCAAGAATTAAGAGGTAGTAATTTTCAAAGTGACAGTTATATATTATGACTTTGTATTACTATGAATATTTTCATGAATTGGTTAATTGTTTAGATAATTAAGTCTTGGGATATAATTTTATTAATAAAGCCTAAAGTGCAATTTTATTTTTATAGTGGTATTAAATATAATTAATAGTAACTTTGGGTTTGTCAAGAGTTGACAAATAAGCATAAAGCCCATTGGAGCTAGAGATTTATTTATCCATTTGGTCTCATCCCAAGCCACACACAATAGCCTAATTCAGTTGTCCCAAAAGGTCAACCCAATTAGATAATTAGTTAATTATTTAATAGGAGTTATTAAATAAAATAACTGTCCAGGCAGTTATTAGTACATACAAGAAAAACAAAAGAAAACAGTTTTTGAAAGGCGGAAAGCACATTTTAGTCCTACATTTTCAAGCTATTCCTATTTTAGTCCCTACATTTTATTTTTACCATTTTTAGTCCCTATCCTGAAAAATGCTTCTCGTTTTGGTCCCTGCCGTTACATCAGAAACGGAGAAAGCTAACGTGGCAAACAGCAGAAATAAAAAATACTAAATTATTGTCCATGTGGCCTAAATTAATAATAAAAAAAATTTTTTGGCATTAAAAAATGCCACGTCAACATCTAAATTAAAAAATTAATTTATTAATTTTAACTAAATAAAAAAAATTAAAAACTAAAAATCATATGAATTGAGATCTAAGTGTGTCTTGAACAAGAATACAAACCCAGAAATTAAAAAAAAAAAATTACTTTTTTTGGCAGAGCTCCTACGACTATTCCAACAGCGCCTCCGTTTTGGGTTGGGGTGATGGGTACTACAAAGGTGAGGACAACAAGTGCAAATCCAAAGCCAAGAACAAAGCTTCGTCGTTTGCAGCCGAGCAAGAGCAACAGAAGAAAGTCCTCCGAGAACTCAATTCTTTGATTTTTGGGTCGGCAACCTCGGCTATTGATGATGCTATTGAAGAGGTCATCGACACTTAATGGTTCTTTTTGGTGTCCATGACTCAGAGTTTCATTAGTGGTGGTGGTCTCCCCGGTCAGGCTTTTTTCAATTCCAACCCGATTTGGGTCACCGGAGCCAACCGCTTAGCGAGCTCGCCATGTGATCGGGCTCGCCAGGGTTAGGTTTTTGGGCTCCCAAATGCCACATTGAGTTTATAATTCAAGCTTTTTTTTTTTTTTTTTAATTTCTGGGTTTGTGTTCTTGTTGCTCTTGTTCAAGACACACTTAGTTCTCAATTCATATGATTTTTAGTTTTTAATTCTGTTTTAATTTTTTTTATTTAGTTAAAATTAATAAATTAATTTTTTTTAATTTAGATATTGACGTGGAATTTTTTAATGTCAAAAAACATTTTTTCTTATTAATTTAGGCCACGTAGACATTAATTTAGTATTATTTATTCTTGCTGTTTGCACATCAGCTTTCTCCGTTTCTGATGTAACGGCAGGGACCAAAACGGGAAGCGTTTTTCAGGATATGGACTAAAAGTGGTAAAAATAAAATGTACGGATTAAAATGGAAATTACCTGAAAATGTAGGGACTAAAATGTGCTTTCCACCTTTTTGAAAAACAACAAGTTCTTGGAGACAAAAAAGCACGTATAAAACTGATTGCGAGACCACACACCTTGGGCATATATGGAATTGGGATAAAGATTGAAGGTCTTTCCAAGTTCAATCTTCTTCTTTGTTTTGAATTTTACTACATCAAGGTATGTCTTTCTATTCTTTGTTTCTAAAGTTCAGTTATTCCATGTTATCTCACATGAATGAAGTAGACCTATTAATTTCCGTTGTTTGTTTGGTATGAGATGCAAAACTATGTTTGATGGAATCAATAGAGAGATTTGGGGCAAGTAGCTTCAAGGAGTTTGGAATAGTGAGGGAGACTCAGAGCATGGGACATTCATGAGTTAAGGAGGGCAGAAGGGTCATTTTATGATGAATGGAATTTAAGGCCTAGGTTCCTTGAGTTTAACCAACACACCGACGTGAAGAATGTATAGCTAACACATGAAGTCATATTTGTATCACATGTAGTCTTCAAGGAGGCATTAAAGGAGTGGTGTATTAGAAAAAATACAAATTTGGGTCTGTTTGGGAACAACTTATCTAGCTTGTTGCTGAAAACTTTTTGTTGAAAGTGTGCTAAAGTATACTTATACCTTGAAAAAGTTTGAAAAAGTAAGAAAACGCAGGAAAAAATGAGGTTTTAAGAAGTTGTATATTAAAGCTAAAAGCTGAGCTTATAAACTGATGCCAAACAGAATGAAAGTTTGGTTACAAAGTTTGTTGTAGTCACTGGCCAATGGCTACAACTTCCACTAAAAAAATTAACATGACTACATATTTTGAAAATCTAATCGTTGGATCGCATGTTCTTTATATTTTTAATACACAAGTGAAATTTCTTATTAATCTGATGTTATTTACTATGCATGATTTTTTAGACTACAAAAATTTTAGTATCTGATTGATAACATAGTTATTGATCTTTGATATTTTGGAAATTATATAAGAAGAAAATGTAATCCAATGGAAAATTTGTCAAAATTCAGTTCTAATAAAAAGATATTGAGTGGATTTGTAGTCACTGGCTACAACTAAGTTTGTAGGAAAACTTTGTCCTTAAAGAAAAGCATGATTATGAGTATAAGCACAATGATAAGGGGAGAATTATGTGTGGCAAGGATCATAAGAATAGTAAGGTTGCTTCAAGGTGACTACCCAAGAAATATTTGACATTCTGATGAGACATTTCTTTTAGATGACAAATTTCATTGAAACAATATAAATAATTTTTTACTTATCAAATTTTTTTAAGATTTAAAAGTTATCACAGAAAAATAAGGATACAAAATGAAAAGGCAAATATTTGGATTAAAGAGAAAATTACAAATAGGGTGTGGATTGAATTTTGAATTCTTTAACTTCCATGTTTTTTTTTTTTTTTTTTTTGTTACTACTAAAAAATATATTATTATTTAACTGAAAATGGTTTAATGATAAGACAAATAAAAATTTAAAGGTAAATTAAAAATTTTTAAATCTACATTTCATAAATTTGAAATATATATTGTATAAACTATAAATAGTTACAATTGTTAAATATTATCATTTTTAATTTGAAAATGTGAGTCATGAAACATGAATATATGATCCGTTTGGATATCACTTATTTTGCTGAAAATTGAAAATACTGTAACAAAATAATTTTTAAATATGTGAATAGTGCCGTATGACCCATTCTTAATGAAAGTTTTGTTGAAAAAAGAGGTTTGTAGGCCCTGTGACCAGTGCACGGGACCCACTAGAAAGCACTAAAATGTGCTTCTCAACGAAAAAAAAAAAACGTGAAACGCAGATATGCCTTGCCAAACGTGTATCCAAACGGATACATAGTGTGTTTGAAGTTAATATATTTATTTATTTTATTTTCGTATTTGGTTTGAGTTTTACTTTTTTTATTTTTTTCTATTTCATTTAGGAGTTTAGTGTTGTGTTATAATGCATTTTATTTTATTTTTGGATGAACAATTCATGTTTAGGGAATATAAATAAAATATACATTTTTTTTCAATGTTTAATATAATTTAAAAGTTATAAAAGAAATACATAAGTAAAAAAAGAAGAATAAAACTTTTTTTTTTAGAATGAAAGAGTAAATATTACACAAACTTCACTAACACATACAAATACGATCTACTCCTCGAAATATGTAAGGCAGTTATAGCTATCTATTTGCATCAATGCGATTGCAGTATTTGTGGCTGTACAAGCAACTCACTGTTTACAAGTTTCTGCAAGTTCAACTACAGGCTTTAAGAATCAAGAGGTGGCAAAACGTTAAGGAAGATAAATATTACACAATACGATCCTAGTTATGTAACGAGTCTCCGACATGGAAGTGGGATGTGAGTTCTCACATTTGTCTCTATCCTCTCCTGTGCTTCCTCCAGGTCATTGAACTCTGATTGAATTCATTCACATTGTCCTTGGTACCCTTGAAACTGGTTCTCCAAATTGTAGAGGCATCTATTACCAAGATTGCTGCCTGACGATGAACCATGCCAATTTCCCATATCAGTGGGAGTACTGGGTGAGATTTCCCAGTCTTCAAAACCAACCATCAAATCACATCCATAGTGGTTGGAAGGTTATGACACCCCCTTTTCGTGGCTTCCATTTCAGGAGTCTCAAGGACATCAGATGGTTTGTCTCCCGCCAAGCTTCTAAGCTCTGCGCAGTTACCGGGCAAGTTAATTGGAGAAGTGATTTCCATGTCGATGCACATATCCTCAGTTTCGGAATGTATCTGACCAAATGTTCTTTGTATCTCAGTCACACTTCTGTCTACATACTGCATTCCATTCAGATTTATTGGGGATTGTTTTTTTATATAATCATTCTTCCAACCTTCAGCATTATCATCACTTGGAAAAGGTCTTTCATCTTCATCAAGCTTGTCCAAGACAATTGCTTCAGTTACTTCACGTTTGGTTTCATAACTCTTCTCTGGAACATAATCCAAAATACTACCAATATCACCAGGTGGGTGCAAGCCTGTGTGGTCCCAAAAAAAACCACAGTTCTCAATAAGATAATTCTGGGCATTTTTTCCTTCCAAACACATCTCTGGTTGCTCCTTCAATATGTGGCCATGCTCTTGAGCTATTGCTTTGTGTCTTGCAGTCCAATCACGACGACTCCAAAGATAGAGTGGCGGTGGCTTCAAATTCCAGTCCTCCAATTGCTTGTCATGAACATCAACAGATCCAGGTAGGTAAAATGACTGAAAAAGAGGACAAAAAAGTAAATGAGCCATTTTTGGAAGTTCAGTTTACATCTAATATAATCTATATCAGGATAAACAGATGTAGCTTCTTGTTGATTTACCTTGCCTGAGAGTACCTCATGGTCCTCCCAAATTAAGTCATATGCAGCATTATTCTTGTCAAGTCTGGTAAACAGCAAACAAAAGAGAGAGAGAGAGAGATTTCAACTCTTGCTTTGCTTAGCAATGAGAGAGAGCAGAAGAGTATATGAGGCCCATTAAGCATGAGTCCCGAGTCAACCCCAAAGTCCCATTGTGGCTTAGACACTTAAGAAGCCAGTATCCAACTCCTTCCCTAACAATATTGGACGTCTAATTAAATGTGACTCACCTCAGAATTCCCACGTAACTAAATACTTAATAAAGCCATCATCAACTCCCTTCTTGCAATGTGAGTATTTTCTTTCTACTAAAATAATCAAGGAGGGGAAAAAACAGGTCTATTAAAGAACTTCAAAATCCAGGCCCTCCCCAAAACTCATGCTAATTTTACCTCTTGCTTTGGTTTGAAACATTAAGAGAATAAGATTATAAATAACTACAAGCAATTACCGTCTGGTTTCCTTTGGAACAATAAGAATTAGGAGCTTTGGTTTAAACTCCAAGGCCTTGTTAATAAACTTGTTAGCAAGAGATGCTTTGACCCCAAAAGGGGGATTCAACCCCATGATCTGCTCACAAAGAAAACAAGAGAAAAGGTACATGAAACCTGTACATATGAGTTAAGAAATATATTAAACAACTTACTTTATGCCAAGATTTTTGCCTCTTACCAGTTGGGAACCATTGGGTAATTCTTCTGGATTGACACTCATCCAGTCTCTCTTCTCAAAACTGAAGTCATTCTGCAAAAGAAGGATCCTTATGTAACTAATATCAGGAAAGAATAGGGGATCGGCAGAGGAAAGGGAACAGAGAGAATTCCTATCTATCACTAAAATCATTGGGTTCAAGTTAAGTTTTTAAGTTTTTTATTTTTTATTTTTTTTTGTGGGACAGAAGATTTCAAAACAAAATTATATTCTTTTCAAACACAAAAATTCAGGCTATTTATTTTTTTTGAAGAGTCAAAAAGTATGTAATATTCAATAGAATGACAAGATTTAAAGGAAATTATTTTCTTGTCATACCAGACAAAATAGGAGGTTTACCCAAAAGCTTAACTAAACAGAGCCTTTATTTCAACTTCTTGGGCATAACATATAGTCCTATATATAATAGAACCATATTCTGCACTTCTTTCACCGCAAAAGGGTGTTTTATTCAATGAAAAGTAAAGAAAATACGAATCAGATGAAAAACCTAGAACCCAAATCATAGTAGCAAGTTTTTTACGATATCAAAATTATAAAAATGGTATGAATACAAAATAGTTAATAAAAACATCAATTTTGGTATGTATTTCATTGTTAACCATCCCCTTGTGAATTATAAAACAACATTTACCCACATTAAAAGGATCAATACCTTTTATAAAGATACTTACTGACACATATTTTGCAGTAAAAATTATTTCCATGGTATATACACAATCATTGAAAGCAGATTAAGTTCGCCATAAGCCTGGAGAAGTACTCATATTTTGCAACAACACCAATCTTTTTACAAACTGAGGTTGCCGTGTACAAAGATGTAGACACAAAGACCTGCTAATGAAATATATTCTTTTATCCCATATTGTTGATCTTGTTTAGAAAACCAACTTTTTAAGAAACATCATTTAATGCATTGTCTAGTAGATAAAAATGAAGAAGTTTTTAAAGCTACCCTCCTTAATCTTAATAAAATAAGTAAAAAAAAAGTTATTGACTTTTCAAACAAAGTGATAAATTAGAAATGTTATTAGTAGTGTTCATTGATTTATTAAAGAATACTGTATTTGGAAATCACAAAATAGTGTAGTGGGCTAATAATATCGGACAAAAGATGTATTAAGCAAAAAGTATAACTAGTTCTCAACAAGTTAACAGATATCTATATCTTTTCTTCCTCTTCAACCTTGAGTTAAGTATCAAGCTCTATACTCTATATACTGAAATTTCAACCGTAAAGGGGCTCTGTTTGTGTTGTCAGGCTAGCAGCCTTGCTTTCAGTTGATTGTGGTTGACTGCTGGCAGGAGTTGACATTATGTCTGGGATTTGGGAGATCTGGATTTCTGTTGTCCCAGGGTGCCTATATAGATGCTAGTTTTAGCATTTGTTGTTAGGTGGGTTTTATGTGTATCTGGGGGTTGTTTGTGGCTGCTGTGTCAATCTGGTGTATGTAGCTTGGCTGCTTGTGTCTTTGTGTTGTTTGAGCTGTAATTGCTCCATTTTTTATTAATAAGATTTAATTATTCATTAAAAAAAAAAAAAAAGAAGAAGAAAAAGGGAGAAGCTGAGTAAAAGTGTAGCCCTAGCATTCCTAAACTTGTTCCCTAGATGCCAAATGGCTACGCTAACTGCACATAATTGTGCCATCTCAAGGTTATATAAAATAATTAACACTAACACCAAACCTAAAATCACATTATTAACTTAGGGAATTCTAATCATTTTAATTAAGAATTAAACTTAGATATGATGAACCTTTTGAGCAACCACATTCCACATCTACCAAATGCTAACAAAAATATGAAACAGTTTCACAGAAACACAACCAAAAAATAATGTAAACTGCAACTTTCATATAAGCAAGATAGAAACATGAAAAACAATGCAACAACAGAAGAGACCAAACCTAATAAACAATCTTAAAAAAAGAAAAAAAGAAAAAAAGAAAAAAGAAGTTAGAAATTACTTGCAAAGTTGCTTCAAACTGCATTGAAGGCAACCCGAAGTGAAGCATACATAAATGATAAATCCATTTATATGTTACTTGTATAATTTTAAATTTTCGAATTCTGGAAAAAATTTCGCTACAAACCGATTTGGAGAAACTAGATAGCATTCCCTTAAATAGACAGGGTCCTTATCAAGTGAATGTCACATGACATTGTTACAGACCAAGTATCATGTTGACTCCCATTTCACTTTCTTTGTCATTTCCCCTCCACCAACTCCTTCTCATCACTCCACCATTCCCACCCCAGCAACCTTTTCTCTACTGTGTGAGTGCCAGTGGTACATCAGCATTTGAGATACGCTTCGCTAAGAGGAAGGTGTCGAAGAAAATACCAGTTTCGACTATTTGGATTTTAAAAGGAACAATTTTTATCTTTATGGCACTAATTGACACAACTCAAAAACAACACATTTCTTTGGTACATAGTGTTTAGAAAATACACTCATACCATCTCCCCCCCCCCCCCCCCCCCCACCTCTCTGTCTCTCTCTATGCAACAACAAAGGTAAAACCCGTTTCCTTCTTAAAAATTACAATCTTTGCTCTAGTTGCAACCTTCTGATACTCTTTGAACCTCGAACAAAAACCCCATTTCACAGAATTTGAATTTTTTTTTTATTGGCATGAATTTTCTTTATTTCTTTTTCTAATATTTCTTTTGCAGATTGACATGGCCTCCATTGTTGCTAACTTGCCTCCACCATTGCTGTAACATGGTAGAAAACCATTTTCCAAACTCTGTAGAAACTCCCAGTTTCTTCGATTTTAGGTGAGCCTTTTATATTCTAAAAGGTGTCGAAGAGAGGCCTGAGGAGGCTGTTGCTCAGATGCTCAAACAACAAGCTGCTAATCTCTTCGACTCCTTCATCTTGGCAAAGCTCCTCTCAAATGCTGACGAAATCATTGGAAGAAAAATCCCAGTCCTTGTACCATTGGACCACACAATAGAGAAAAGGTGGGTAGGGGTGGGGGTTGGAATGGCAGAGTGATGAGAAGAGGTTGGGGGAGAGGAAACTACAAAGAAAGAGAAGAGGGGATAGGGGCTAAAAGGGAACAGCATTTTACATAATACCTGGTCCGTTAAATTACTTAACAATGTTATGTGATGTTCACATTACAAGGACACTTGCCTATTTAAAGGAATGCAACGTAGCAGTTTCAAGGGATTTCCTACTTTCAGTCTGCTTTACGGAAGACACTGGCTTTCAGTTTGCTTTACAAAAAGAGAGATTTAAAGAAAAGCACTATCATGCAATGCCTATAGTACAATACGATCCATATAATTGGTTCCTTTATAAAAATTTTAGTAGTAATTAAAAAAGAAATGAAAAATTCTTTATTTTATTACAAGAAATAAGAAAATCTAATTTTAGAGAAAAATAAACAAATAGAATGAATTAGCAAAGTATGTTCTGATGGTAATTTTACTCTACAATGATGATGGAAAATGTATGGCAAACATTTTATAATTAGCATTTTCTGAAAAAGCACATCAACAAATCTGTCAATGAAAAAAAAAATCATTAGATGCTACACAGAAATTCAAGTTATGTATAGAACTGTGATAATTCAAACTACTACCATTCAGACCCTACAAACAAGAGAAAATAACTACATTTTGCCTATTTGATATGCAAGTATAAAGATTAATTACAAACGAGTCTTAGATTTATGCTCCCTTTAAAAGTCAATATACCGTCAATTTCTATTGTTATAAAATGTATGAACTAAGAATTCAAGGAAAACATAAACAAACTTTAGCACTGACATAAACAATGCTTTTTTTAACACATTGTTTATATTTAACTATATTTTTGCCGTTTAAATTACAAATATATTTCTTGAAATGAAAATCAATTGAATCTAACCAAATTCATACCAACAAAATTAAAAATGAAAGAAAAAGGCCGTGCATAGCACGGGATATAGGCAGTAGGCTAGTACCATTATAAAAGTCAAAATCTACCTTTGCTTGGAAAAGATCATAATTTTTAAATGTGCACCCCTTCCCAGTCTTTTCAAGCTTTTCTTTAATGAGACAACTGAAGTCATTAGAACCACAGCAGAAGTCGACAATCTGTTCAAGGAGGAAGTGCTTGTGAGAATAATGATGATAACCAAAACAACAATAAATGCAATTTTCTAGTAGTTAAAAGCACCAATAACAAACAGACAAAAAAATTTCTAAGTTTCAATTTCATACTCTTATTCAAAAGAATTATAAGAATTGCAGCAGCATCATAATTGCTTTGACTCTAATTATCTCTCTGCAATAGATTCTTAAACAATCTGAGAAGCTTTAATCTATATTTTATGTAGAGAAGTGACTCAAGTGAGCAGTATCTTAGCCTCATACAATTCTCCTCTTTCTAGTTCATGAATGCTGAGTCAAAGCACAAAGCGTGCAAGTCCAAAGTGAGTGATTTTCCTTCACAATAAGATACAATTAAGGACCAAAATGGGCTATGTATGAATTCCGCATGCCAATCCAGGAATATGTCCCATCATGCTTGTTTCCTAATGATATTGTTTTAGTTGAGAATATATTTGTTGAGTATGTTCACTCAAAATTAATAAAATTTTCTGCAATGACATTTGTGGCTTCATTAAAATAATCATTATTGATCTTCATCACATGTAATAGCATCTACACAGGGATAGAGCAGAAGCACTGCCACTCAAGTAAGCAATGCCTCCCCCATGTCACCTTAGCTGTCAACAGCAAAACCTATCTGTCTCAGCCTGATTGCATCCATTAAGTAATACAAACCAAATTAATGTAAAACAATTACTCTTTTTGTATCTTTTTTTTGCGACACAGTTCAAACTTCAAACCTAAGAGTCAGCCTAATGAAGAATCAGATATGTTGTTTAGAACTGAGAAGGAAGACTTCCCACTGGTTGATGAGAAAGATCAACTCAGAGAGCAACAAATCAGAGGGCATACATGATGTGAAAATTGAGCTTGATGCATCTACTATCAATCAACCTTCCACAATGCTTATAGTGACAAAGCTTAATGATGTGAAAAAGATTGATATAATGATACTTTTTGAGGCTCAAGACATGGTTGTATCTTTTGCAACATTGATTCCAATTTATTGTTGCATCATTTTGGTTAGGATTGTCCATCCACCCATGAAAACCGATCCACCAGCTCAGCCCAGTCCGACCCAGTCTATTCTTGCCAGTTTCGAAACGAACAGGGGTCGGATTAAGCTCTTCAAGAACCAATGAATACGGTTTGGGTGTCAGTTTTCACAGATTGAAATCCAATTAAACTGACCCATCCAATGGAGACATAAGGTGTGGTTACAGCAAGCAATCTTCGCCTGTCGCCCTTCATCGTCCATCATTGTTGGCCTCAACCGAATCCCACCAACACACGTGGAAGACCAAGCGGTAAAGATCGAAGTTATTCTCGGTCAACAAAAGTTACTGATATTCTTCACCCAACAAGGTAGGAACAAGTTTCAGTTTGATCCCCAAACCAATTCAACTTGACCCATGGACAGGTCTAGTAGCGGTTTTGTCTTGTGTCAAACCCTTAGAATCCAAACCCTACATATGACAATTAAATCCTAATCATCTAATTTCATTAAAAATCATAAGCTGATCAAATGACCTTTTATTTATTTATTTTTTTTTTAACAATACCTTTCAAAATAATAAATACATAATAATAAACAAAACATACCATAGACAAATAAAATACTAGTCTTTAGATAGCAAACGGGCTGACAAAATGGACTAATGGGTCTTCCTTCCTTTGGACTTAAATTCTCCAACATTAACAAGAAGATGATTGGGATTGTTTCCATATTTCAAAGTCACACTATAAAGCTCTTGATAAATGCATAACTTCCAGTTTTCCACATTATTTTATTTTCTTTTATTTTTTTTATTTTTTGAAAATGAATAGAGATAGAGTAAGGTTATAAACACATGGAGCATTCTTAAAATTCTTCCCTAGTCCTTTTGGTTGGACTACACAAAAAGAGTTATAATGATTAAGTGGAAAAATAAATGGTAATAGGAAGGGAATCATAAGTTAACAACTTTTGAGCTTCGACCTACTACATTCTCAGAAAGCAATAAGGAAAACAATCTGCAGTGGTATTAATCAAGGTTATTACATACACCATATTTCCTAAATTACAAGATGCATAACCAAATCCGAGAAAAGGAAAAGGAAAAGAATTGTCTTACCATATCACCGTTTTGCACGTAATATTGGAGCCTATTAACAATCTGCAAAATGAAAACTCATTCTATGAGCTTTGCCCAGTCATTGATCAGCTAGATCCAAGTAGACCAGATACAAAACCAAACTACAAGAAAAACTTAAATCAAATAAACTATCAGTAGAATTTACCTCCTTAAGCTTGTCCACTTTTGTGAAATGGCGACCGAAAGATGTATAGCGAGTGCCATAGAGAAAAGGTGCAAGATAGACCCTGAGCTTTCTCTACAGAATGTGAACAAGTAATTTGAATAGTTTAGTATGATTTAAATTTCCTTTAATCCCTCCCTTCTTATAAATAAAATTCTTTTTAATCACTCTCTCCCAAAGTGATTCAGTCATAGTTGACAAGTGAAATGATTTAGTACACAAAAATCTAATTTTTTACCACATTTTCTTGAAATATCAGACCTTAATGTCAGTGGGGAAAAGGAAATAAAGAAGAAAATGATAATTTTTTTCCTTTCAAGAAAAGTTGTAGCACAAAAATAAATTCAACCCATGAATCATAATGACAGAGGAAAGAATACAAGCTTGATCACTTGAAATCAATTATTTGCCATCAAAGTATATTACACAATAAAAAGAGATACACCATTAAGAGCATTTCAACAAGAATAATATGTGAAACAGAACTAAGGAGCCAAGTACACCTCAGAGGCATAAATCTCATTAGTAATATCATTAAGATTTTGGTAGAACTGGCTTCAACCTTCCATTTGAAAATCTGCCAGAGGATCTCTGGTTCACAAACAGCTTTTGCATCTTCAATGCTGCAACCCTCATCTAACCTCTGTAAGGCTGTTTGAATAGCCTGCAGGTAAACTTGAAGGATTTAAAAGAAATATAAAAAGGCCACTTATAGAGATGCACAATTAAATGTTTAGTCAAATAATTTCAACATTGGCGGAAAAATTTGACAGACAATCAGTTGGAAATACCTTAACAGAGCACTCCACTTTTCCCTGTGTGATACTCTTGTCCAATACAGATTCATAGTATGTATCTGCACCCTGGACTTTCTGCCTTCTGATGAATTCTTCATTATTAAATGAAGCGGTGGAATTTTTCATTAGAGCCAAAATTCTGTAAATTGAAAAGTAAAATCAGTATTATCAAATCCATATATCATGTACTGAAACTTCAAATTTCAGATTTTTCCTCTCACACAAAGCTGCACTAGGCCTGTAATTTTGAAAAGAGGAAGAAAGCAAGTAAAAAATTACCGATTTTTCATTTCAGCATTCAATACGAACTCTGAACTGTTTGATTTTATCATCACAGACTCCTTCAAAATTGTGTTCTTGATTTTCCCACTAGACAATTTCTGCTTCTTGGACCTTAATGGATACAATTCCAAATCAATCAAAGACTTATTGTTCTTTGTAGAGGACTTGCTTTCAACCGCAGTGAAAGACTTGCAAGGGATGGACCTAATATTTTCCTTTACAGATTTTCCAACCGAGTCAATTGTATTCTGTTTTTTCAAGGAATCAAAATCCTGCCTAAAACATCTTTTCTCAATCTTTTTGGTAGAATCTCCACCTTCGACACTGTTGCACATCTTTTTGACCCGATTTGGCAACTTTAATATAATTTTTCCTGCACTTAAATTGTCACAAACCATTCCTTTTCTTGAAGCCACAGCCTTCTTTTTGCTTGATAGCTTCTCTCCTTCATGTTGTCTCTTTATTCCTTTAGCGTCAGGAAACTTTAAGTGGTCTCTAAGTGGAGTCCCAAGTTCTTTCTTGATTTCATGATCCCTGTTCAAAATATTTGGCAATCCAATGTCATGTAATGAACAATGTATATACATTCTAAAAAACATGAATGAGATTACATATACTTGACTTCTTACAAGCAATATATCAGAATTCGATTTGGAAGCAGGCCATCCCAAGCCCTTGGTATAATATCTTCATCATTATTATATTCAAAACAAATCCTCCTGAATCGAGGGTAAACCATATGTCAGAACTTTTCTACAGAATGATACTTTTAAAACCTACTTTAAATATGAAAAAAGAATTACAGAGTACCGGGGCAAGCATTTCCTGTGATATGCCTTGGGGCAACGCCGACACAAGGCAAACTGCAACTCATGAACATTCTTATTTTCACCTTGCTTACAAACAAAACATTTGTGAGCAGGGCAAGTAAATGATTCTCCTGCAGCTATTTTTTCCTGAAGTTTTAGTGCTTGCATGTCCTGGTGTGGATGGAGCAGTTTAGCAACACATTCTGGGTGATAGAAATGGCCACAAGTTGCAGAGACACAGGGGAAGACCTTGAATGTGACAGGAAAAGTTTTGAGTTGCAGATATACACATGTAACCTAACCAAAATGAGTGAAACACACCTAAAATCTAAGATTGCAACTTGAATGAATGAAAAAGTACTATGGGATGATCAACTGAGGTAGCCATATATCTAGAAACGACTGAAAGCAATTAAGAAAATATAACAGATAAGGGTTTCTGCTAGATCCGTGTGATAACAAATTGGCTTATAAACTACTGCTGTAATTACCCTTTCTATGTGCATAATGACTTCCAGAATTCATCATTCACCCTGCCATCACACTCAGTATTCAAATAGGTCAGGGTAGTAAGCTAATCCTTATTGCAACTTAGTGAAGGGTGTTAAAATATCATAATCAATCTCACTAGGTCCAGATTTGGTACCATAAAACATACATATATACATACACACCAATACACACACAAACAGAAGGGGGGGGGGGGGGGGGGGGGTGGTGAGGGGGTGCTCTAACTACCATACATCTCAAGTTCCCATTCAAAATTATGCTACAAAGTTTTTATGGTCTTCTCTATTGACGCAAATGATACCCAAAATGAGAGTCCTCTTTTCTCTAGCCTTATATTTTGCATTCCTTTGAAGTGGGGAGAAGGGTGGGGGGAACTGAGAAATACCGAACAGTTTCTTCAAATGGCTCCAAATTAAAACCAAGTGGTCACAAACACATTCACCATGAGGGTTCCATATAAATTTTAGTACCAATGTTGTGGCCAAATTCTTGATGCACAATTTTTGGGAAGTGGTATTAGACTCATCATTTAACAATTCAAATGATCATTTTTAAAGCTTGAACGAGAATATATATATATATATATATATGTATGTGTCAAATTGTGAAGTGATTACGACTATCAGAATAGTATACCTCTGCTGGCTCTGCATCAGAAGATTTATCAGAAAATCCCAATTTGCCACAAACAAAGCATTGATGTTGCTGATACTTGCAATTTCTACACAAAAATATTGGCATTGCCTGCACATAACCAAATACTCATTAAAGGAGAAAATAACTAGAGTTCAGAGCAAAACAAGCAAATAGAGGGAATACACACACAATGAAAGCAAAGAAGTCAGTACCTTGACTTGAGCATCAGTATAGCCAAGAGTCTCACAGAAGTCCTCAGCCCCAGCACCTATGTTTGCATGAAAGGATCTCAAGCACTTTCCTTCACAACTGTATCAAATGCAAATTGAAATCAACAAAGTAAATTAGTCTACCAAAAAAGGGATTATTCAACAAAATAATCCTTAAGGAAACACTACCTTTAAATTAAAAAAAAAAAAAAAAAAAAAATTGTATTCATTAAGTAAAAGAAAACCATTAATTAAATGAAGTCATAAGTAGAGCATACCATAGGATTTCACCACCATTGTCACAAATTGAACAAACATAATCATAGAGATAAAGTTCATTATCTTCTTCACCAAACACTTTATCATTCTCGTCTTCATCATCCGAATATACTATAAATTTCAACTTCTTCCTTTTTTGAGCATCCTGTTAAACCAACCAAGGATACCTTGAACAAAAAGAAAGATTTTGCAACATAATGCGTAAGCAAGAGACTAATCAGATAGTTCTGACCTCATGAAACGAATTACTTTTCCTAGGCTTCTCCAAAAAAGTAAGCAAATACTGTCCAAAAGATTAATAATATGTAACTTAGAGAAGCTAGTAACAGTAATAACATATAAAATGAGTACAACAGTATTCCATAGTACATATTCTTGATTCTCTTTCTTTTCAAATGTAATCAGTGGCAGAGGGAGGAGGGGGGCCAGCGGACAAATGCCCCTCCCCCTCTATTTTAGTGTTAAAATTGAAAATTTTGAGTCAATTTTTGGTAATGCCCCCCTTCAATTTTTTTTTTTTTTTAAAGTATAGATGCTCTTTAATGTATTATTGTCTTCTTTTTTAATTTAATAATGACTTTTTTGTCATATATAAATCATATAATTTTAGAAGCATTTAAAGCATTGGTTTATAAAATAAAAAATTAAATCTCTTTAGTAAAAAATCTTTTTGTTTTCCAAAGACAAATTCATTTTCATTTGCACTTAGAGAGTTAGGGATACAGGAATACAATGATACATTTAAGAAACATTTCTGGCTCCACCACTGAATGTAAGTATTTGTAATTCTATAAAACAATAGTTATCTCTTCAATAAGCAAATACAGACTTTCGCACTAAACAACAACAGAGATAGATACAAGAAGTAATAACCTTAGATTTTACTAAAGATTTATCTCTTTTAGCAGCTTCAGTGATCAATTGTATGTGATCCAATAGATCATTCTCCGAAGGTTCAACCTCAAATGAGCTGCAAAACACACAGGTGATCACAAAAACGAGCAAAACAGCACTTGGGATATCATATATAATATAAGAAAATCAAACCTAAATGTTTTCATCAAGTGGTTCCATAGAGATTTAGCTGATGCCTCTGGATTCTTTTTAACAAAATGAAGCCAGTGAACAGTCACTAAAATTGTCCTGATTGTGTTCTTGAAAGCCTTCCTTGGCTTTTGAAGTGTTATCCAGCTTTTCTCCTTGGAAAGCACACAAATTTCAGGCTGCACATAGGAAAGTTGAAATTTCCATGCTATGACGCACTTGTAGATTCTCTGAAGCCCATCATCACCATCACCACGTACGAAAACTTGTGTTTCCAAGTCACCAAAAAAATCACCCTCGCTCCATTGTAGTGGCAAAACAGACAATGAAACGGGATTTCCCATGTGATCGATAAAATCATAGTTTGTGACAAACTCTGCCACAATCTCACTCTCTTCATCGGATGCCATTGAATTTCCACACCAAGACCGTACAATCGAGCAAATACAGTAAGCTTCCTAACAATATGCTAGGTAGATTTTATCAAAAATAACTTGAACCACAAGCATTAGCAGACATTTAAATATAAAACTATGTGGGCATTAAGAACCAGGGTAAACTATTTGCTATTATTTGCCATCATGACTAAAACGTGAAAATTAATTGTACAGTAGAGGGTAATAAATCACAACTGATATCTGACTAGTAATATTATCTTGGATAAATTACAAAATTAGTCCTTATTCTTCCCATTATATTTCAATTTTATCCTTAAATTTTTAATTGTATCAATTTGGTCCTTAAGCTTTTTGGTACAGTATCAAAATGGTCCTTATTGTAAAATGATTGATAAAAAATGATGACGTGGCTAACAGCTAAAATAAAAAATAATTTTTTTGCCACATAGACTTCCATCTGAATTGCCACATCAGCATCTTAATTAAATAAAATATTAATCTTCATTCATCAATTTATAAAGAAAAAGAAAGAAAATTCTTGTTTTTATCCTTTCAATATTTCTTGGCATCCAAACACACTCCGAAATCAAATCCTAAAAAAATCAACCCTTTCAAATTTCGATTGAGTTGATTTAAATATAACCTTCACATATTGAAATGAAAACATATTCAAACATTCACATTCATAATCAAACCTACAACTCTAAAAATAAATAAATAAATAAAACCAAAGATCTTAGATTGATTTGAAATGAAAACACCAATTTATGTGGTTGAAACCCAATCAAATCCATATAGCCAACCCATTTTAAGTACCACATTTGGTGGTTGAAACCCCTAAACCCAGCAAGTTTCAAGGAAGCTTAAGATTCTTAAAAAAAAATCCAAAACAAACAAGTTACAACTCAATCATAATCCAAGCCGAACTCGAGCATTCCATATGTGTCGGTCTCCAACGAGTCCGTCATGGGAGATCTAAAAGCTTCTTGGAATGTGGTGGGAGCAGATCTGGGTTTGGATCGATTTTAGAGTGAGAGAGAAAGAGAGAGTGATTTGGGTTTGGGTCGATTTGAGAGATCTAGCCCAGAACTTAGCGAGAGTAATTGTTGAAAGTGATTCTAAAGCTTGCATAGAGACTATTCAGGGGCTGGGTCAGAGTTGTTCATTGAGGAGTTCAAGCTAGAGCTATAGTTTGTAATCTAGCAGAGGCTTTCGGTGTATGTATTTTCAATTGGGTTTGTAGGGAAGCTAATGTGTTGGCTGGGTGATCTTTGAAGAATAGGTTTTTTTCTTTCTTTGATTTAAGTTCAAGCCCCAAGCCTTTGCTGACCCTTTTCTTATAGGAGGTTTGCCTTCTGTAGTTTTTCTTTTAGATTTTTTTTAACGTATATGTTTGATTATCGGGAAAGTGCAGGAAAAATTAAAAGAAAGTATAAAGAATATGAAAATTTTGGTTATTTGGATTTTTATATTTAAATACTGATGTCACATATTTAAATGTTAAATAAAAATTTAATTATCATTTAATTTTGGACGTGAGGTTAGTCACAATTTTTTTTTAAGGCTATGCTGATATGGCATTCCAAATAGTAGTTGACGTGATATAAAAAATAAATTTTTATTATTATGCTTGACACATCAGTTTTTTTCATCTATGAGATAATGACTGGGACTAATTTAATATGACATTAAAAAAATTAAAGACTAAATTAACAAAATTAAAAGGTTAAGGACCAAATTAAAATATGGTGTAAAGAACAAAGACTATAATTTAACCTATTATCTTCAAAACTTCACTTCAGGTTAGCTGTATCAAAAACATTAAACAAACCCAAGATAAAAAAAATTAAAAAAAATAAAAACTGTTCCTTCTTGGACCCAAAATTTCCTTCCATTTTCTCTCTGCTCTTTTAATTTTCCCACGCTTTCTCAACAACCAAATAAATCAGTTTGCAAAGTGAGAAAGTTTCACATACTTAATTCCTGTTTGGCCATTCCAACAAGAACCACCTATCTTGTAATTTTCCTTTATTAGAAGATTCATAAACTCACTTTCAACAATTTTACACTCCAACTTCTAAGCTCCCAAAATCACACTCTAAAACCCCATTCCCTTCTCTTTTCCTACACTTTCTCGTCAACCAAACAAAGCATTTCACACACCAAAAAAAAAAAAAAAAAAAAAAAAAAAAGAAGGTAATAACAACAACAACAACAACAATAATAATTATAAAAAAATTAAAAAAAAAAAAAAAGAAGAAGTAACTAGAACTCTAAAAATTTAACACAAAAATAATAAATAATGCTTTCCTTCCCTTCACTTCTCTTTTCTAACTCTTTTTCGCATCAACCAAACAAACCATTTCACATAGAAAAACAAAAAACTGTTTTCCAAAATATCTCTCCCTTTCTTTCTTTCTCATATATATATAAGTCAAATATTAAACGGGAACGCATTTGTCAAAGTTGTTGAGAGAGAGAAAATGCGAAATGAAAATAATAATAATAATAGTAAAAATAAGAAAGAAGCGTAACCTTGTTTGTTGTTTGATTTTGGTTTCCTTTGTTTTAGACGACTACTACTACTACAAGAAGTATAATGACAGAGTAAAGATTGTGAGAGAGCAAGAGAGCCCTAGACCGTGCAGAAGAAGAAGAAGAAGAGGGACACGGCATTGGCATGTGATGTGTGTGTGAGAGTAGAGTGAGAGTGAGAGAGAAGTGCGGACGAATAAGTTTGAACAACCGTCTTTTTATCCATTTATGGTAACCGGCTTTATTAATATTAGCTGCCTATTTGTCCTTTTATGTGGAATCCCTACTGTTTGATATTCTTCAAAATTCAAAAAACTACCCCTTACTTTACTTGTAAACATTTTCCTATTCAATTTTTTTTATTAAATAAAAAAAACATTTTCAATTTCTAACCTTTTTTTTAATTAAATAAAAAACTTTAACACTTTGCTAAACTATAATTATAAAGGCCGTATTTTATTAAAGAGAAATGATATGTCTACAACATTTTTACAACAAATCTTAAGTGGCAGGTTGTTACTGGTTGTTATTGTTGGGGTAATTAAAATGTTACTAATAAGAAATACTTATTTCCATAATTGAATCTAAATAATTCAATTAATGATCAATATTTATTAATCTACCCCTTTTGATACAATTATATTTGTTAATAATTTTTTATATAATTATTACGAGTGTCGTGGGTTGTGATCCATTTTGTGCCTTTTGGCTCCTCTTGTCAAGCAGGCAAGAAGCAAATATCTCTCTAATTCTCCCTATCACAATTTGAGCTCATTATTGGAATGAACCCAAGAGTACATTGATGCCTCTAAGATATAAGCATTAAAGAAGTCGTCACTTGGTTATAGGTCTAAATGTCATTTTATTAACTACATAAGGAAGGTCTTCACATTAGATTAAGTTTAGAGTTAGGGTAGGATAACGAGAAGAGGTGAGATAGCTTGAACCGCTTAGTCGTAGTTAACCCTTATTTATATTACCAAATTACTTTAATAGAGTTTACTAAGCAAGCCCTTACACATGCACTAACACCCTAACCCTAGAATTTATTTAAGATTAGAAGTCACAAAAAAAAAAGAAAGCAATGGAATAACTGAAGCTGACAAAAGAAGCATAGAGAATAATAAATCATCCAGACATTAGGTCACCCAAGCATGTGAGGGTCAAGTGAGTATATGAACATGTGAGGCAATTACATGTAAACATACGAATCAATCAGCGTGTAAGCATGTGCACCAATCAACTTGTAGCATGCGAGTCAATTGACATGCAGACATATGGGTCAATCAATAGGTGAGCATGTCACTCAATTGACATGTCTGAGCAATTGTATTAACTTGAGCAAAAATTCATGTCTATTATAGCACAAGCACTTACTTTTTCTATTTTACACAACAATTTTTCAAAAACACTCACATCAGATTATTTATTCTACGTTCTATTTTATATGAATAATTGTTTTTCATTATTGGTTCATTATTATCTTCATAGAGAGAGAGCAAAAGAGAGAGAGAGAGAGAGAGAGAGAGAAAATTTGATGAGACAAGAGGTGAAGAAAAAAAGTTGAAATAATGATATACAAAGTTAGAACATTCGCATTAATTCTTGTAAAAATTATGGGTTCCAATTAGCTCAACTGGTAAAGTCTCTGATGGTTGAATAAGAGATTTGGAGTTCAATCCCCGCCTACACCAAAAACTGATTGGTGTCTTGGTCTGATGATAAAGAACGCTCATTAGGAGTGAACGCCATAAGTTGAAACTCCCTCAAAAAAAAAAAAAAAAAAAAACTCGTGTAAAAATTTATGTCTATTTTAACATAAGAACCTACTTTTTTCTAATTTACATACTCACTTTTTAAAACACTATATATTAAATTATCTATTTTACACTACATTTCATTAAAAACCTTCTCCCCTCACCCCGTGTGTGTGTGTGTGTGTGTTAAAAATACTTAATATTCTCAAAAGAAAAAATAGTGGTTTAATCTCACATTGGAAAATGAGTGTGAGTAAAAAAAGTTTAAAACCTGTACTATGTATTTAAGAGTTAAGCCTTTTAGATATACACCACTGTAAGGGCATGTTTGGTAGATTGTAATAGTCGTTGTAATGTAATAGTTATTCCTTTGATTTGGTTATTCTTTAGTTTGGTTATGTTTTTATTATAAAGAATAGTCATTCCTTATGAATAGCTATTCTTCAAAATGAGGAATAACTATTCCTCTTTAAAAGGTTGTATTAGCTATTCCTTAATAAATGCAATAATTTCAAAACTTAATATATTTCCAAATAAATAAACTTTCTATATACATAAAACAATTATAAAAATAAAAAATCATAAAAAATAACACATATCTCTCTTAAATTTAAAAATAACAAATTTTAAGGAAATATAATTATATGAGTAAAATATTTCCTAAAATAAATATTAAGTTTCATTCTAATGTTATAACTCACAACCAAACTAATGAATAGATTTAGTTATTACATTACAACACACTTTATTACTAGTAATAAAGATTACAATTCCTGTCATAATCTTCATTCAGTGTACCAAACGTACCCTAAGTTTCTTTAAAAAAATCTTCTCCTCTCTCCTCGTGTGTGTGTGTTAAAAATACTTAGTATTTAAAATAAATAAAAAACATTTCATTAAAATATAAATTTTATCTTTTTTTTTAACTGTTTCTCTTTCTTCACATATAACAACCGTCATCCACTCTCTTCCTTCATTCTCATGATATGTAAAGAAATAAAAAAAATTAAAAAAAATTAAAAAAAAAAAAAAAACTAAATGCAAAATAAATAGTGTCAATATAAATTTACACAGCTACTATAACAAAATTGTAAATTTACACAATTAACTCATTGATGTAGGTCATTTTAGGCAATACTATGTAAATTTCACACATTTTTCTATTATACAAACACTGATGTGAGTATTCTAATCATGTATATTTACATGGTTACTTTAGTAATTTTACAAATTTACATATCTTTAATTTAATTGATGTGGGTGATTTTGTGGCTTGAATGTGTAAAATTGAGCCATTTTTCTAATTTGCATTGTCTTATGCAAATGCTCTAGGCACGTGACAATTATCCAAGTATTGTCAATTTTTCAAGCATATGAAAACTAACCAGGCATGCAACTATTAATTAAACACGTGATAATTGATCAAGCATTTAACAATTACATGAAGCACGTTATGATTAATTAAACATGTGAGCATCAATGCTAGTGAAAATGTGACAGATAGTCAATCACGTGACAATCAATTAAGCGTGCTATAAAAACTAAAAAGAAAGAATTGATCATGGAAATTTAAATTAATCCTAGACATGTAACTAATCCCCATTAGGCATGTGATCTCTCTTACCAGAGAAAGCATTTGATTCGAAAAGTCTGAGCATTTAGTTAGGGCTTGTTTGGTAAGAGGATTTAAACATAGTTTTTTGTTTTGCAAACCAGAAAATGGTGAGTCCCTGCACTTGAATATATTGTTTAACTGATATTCTCTATATACAGTTTTCAAAAATTTGTATCTTATTTTTCTTGTTCAAACCAGAATTTTGAAAACAACTGAGAGGGTGTTTTCAAATATAGAAAACATTTTCAATGGAATAGTTGTAAATAAAATAAAAACAGTTGTACATTACACCAGCCAAGGAATGTGAGAGTGCTGACATGGCTAGATCACGTGGGCTAGTTGTGAGGAAAGGAAGGGTCGTGTCGGCTGAAGAAAAGGATCTTTGGCTTGTGCCAACAGTGTGACCACCTTGGGAAAGAGTGAGATTTGCACCTGACATGGACACCCAACACTTGCACAAAAGAGAGATAGTGACCCCTTATGGTTAGATGCTATAGAACACCCCTTATTGGCTAATTTTGTGCTAGACCACTATTGAGGACAGGTGCATCACTCTTAGCCCCCCCGATTGTAATGTCCTAAAATCATAAGCAATAAAAGTCTATTCAATCTATATATTCCATAAAAATATTAAATAAAAGCAACCAGCAACCTAAAATCTCATAAAAAAATGTCTGAGCTCTAATCCACCAAAGATAAAACATCCTCAAAATAATTCTCTAGTACAATGTTTAATACCGTAAAAATAATAATAAAATCCTCAATTCCACAAAAGAATTTGTAACTGTTGTCTTCCAAGAATCTCTACTCCAATGATCCCTCTAATGCATCTGTAAGAAGGAATAAAAGGGGGGGGGGGGGGGGGGAGGGGTATGAGATAACTCAATAAGTGGAATTCAATAACATTGGGGTGTGGGAACAAACCTTTTAAATAAATAATTCTTATAACAAATTCATAACTTGTAACTCATCAATATTTTATCATCAAATATTTCATATAAAAAATATCTTTATATTGTGGGCCATCATAATATATATCAATATCATCATATAAACAATTTCCTAATCTTTTCTCGTGGTCAACATTTACACCCTGTTGATAGGGTTATGCTGATCCTTTTTTAGGAATGGAACCTCCTTTTCATCCCCTTTCTTAAGGGTGGCTCCTTTGGAACCTAAAGGTGCACTCCCTTGCTAACGAGCTTCTTTTTTGGATCCTCAATAGTATTCTCTCTTACTAAGGAGCTATCAAATGTGCACTGTCCCATTTTCTGGGATCATCCCTTGCTAAGGACTAAATACAATATTGAGCTTTTAATCACAACTTGCCATAGGTTTTCAAAACATATTCAATATGCTCACAAAAATAATCCATTCATAATTCTAAAAAATATAAAGATATATTTGATGGGGTAGCCAAAAAAATTACATCTATGGCTCGTCCAGATGGGTCGTCCATCACCAATGGTTAGCCAAATCTCTTATTCGTCCAGAGATCTCGTCCATGAGAAGCTGACCCAATTGAATAAACCTCGTAATCAAAGTGAAAGAGTCGTCCATATGCGAAGCAGATGGACGACCAAACAACGGCATGACAAAGGGTTGTCCATAGGGTCGTCCATAGGGTCGTCCATAGACATTGCACATGGACGACCCTACAACACTTAACAAATTCCGGAGCGGATAACTAACCCGTGTTCATCGCCAGCAATTTCTCTTAAGTATGTAACTTCCATCAGCGGTTACTGCTTCTATAGCCGTTGGGGAAGTTACCTCCGTGAAGCCAGTTATTCCACAAACCTTGGGGAGGTTACTAAACCAAATAACCGTCCCAAGATCCCCTATATAAAGGACCGGTCTGAAACAGGCAAAGGTATGATGAAAACTCTGATACTTTACTCCCAATAAGGTTGGAACTTCATTTCCTTGTTGAGAAGACTAACTTTATCATCGGAGAGTATTTGACCGGTCCACCCCGGTCACTTCCTTCAGTGTTTCTTCTTTTCAGGCCTTCGCTACCGCTGTAGCCGACCGAAGCCGAAGTGTTCAACCAACTGATTTCATACATCATCAGTTGGCGCCGTCTGTGGGAAGCGTAAATTGTTCTACGATTTGTCTTTCTGCAACAAAAAAGGTTGAATGGTTCGAACTAGGTCGAGGGCTACAAGCCCAGGCCATCAGGGAAGCAGAGACGCTTCAAGCAACCCCCTCCGCGATCGCCAATCAGCGCTTGTCATGCCGTCGCCTTCCATCCAACACATGCAATCCATGGCAGCCGCAATGGCGGAGTTAACTCGCTAGAATCAAGAATTGACTAGGGAGATGGAGAGGCAACGCCGTGAAGGACATGCTGAGAGACAATCCCAAAGTCAGGAAGACAGAGGAGGAAATGCTGAGCCCGAGGCTCGGTCAAGAGGCACCACTTCGCGAAGGGTGCCACATTTGGAGAAAGAAATGGACCAGATGAGGAAGGTCATGGACGAGATGAAGGAAAACATGAGAAGGGCAAATCCCGTCGAGGATTTGGTTCACCGAACAGATTCCCCTTTCACGGCTTCCATCAATGGGCACCCCTTGCCTCCGAAGTTCAAAATGCCTTCCCTGGATTCATATGATGGAGCACGTGATCCTTTTGATCATATCGCTACTTTCAAAACAACAATGCATCTCCAAGGAGTACCAGACGAGATTATGTGCAGAGCCTTCCCTACCACTCTTAAGGGACCAGCGCGAGTGTGGTTCAGCAAAATACCTCCGAATTCCGTAAGTTCTTTCGAGGAGTTAAGCAAATTATTTGTCAATAATTTCATTGGAGGACAGAGACACAAACGTTCTTCGTCCAGTTTGCTGACCATAGAGCAAGGGGAGAATGAAAGCCTGCGTTCTTTCATCACACGCTTCAACAGGGAAGCCTTGACAGTAGACGAGGTGGACGACAAACTACTTCTGGCAGCCTTCCACAACGGGGTGAACTCGGACTTGTTCATTCACAAGCTGTATGAAAAAGAGCCCCAATCCATGGCTGAACTCGTCCACTCAGCCCAGAACTTTATGAACGCAGAAGACGCCATCATAGCCAAGAAGAGGAAGAGAGCTGAAAGAATGGAAGTCCATCCCCCGCGTCACTCTGATCAAGGCCCTCGTCCAAAGAAGGGGCGAACGGAAGATAGGAAGGACCGAGACAGGGATAACAGGAAGGCAGGCCCATCAGCAAGAAGTCAAAGTTACACACCCTTGAATGCCCCACTCGACCAAGTGCTCATGCAGATCAAGGATGATCCTTCCTTGAAGTGGCCAGAGAAGATGAAGGGAGATCCTAACAAGCGCAATAAGAATAAATATTGTCGCTTCCATAGGGATCATGGGTATGACACGGACGAGTGTTACGACTTGAAGCAGCAAATTGAGAATCTCATAAGACAAGGAAAGTTGAGGCATTTCGTTGGAAGGGATCATAAAGATGAAAAGTTGAAAGCAAAGATGGAAGAGTCGTCACGACCCCCACTAGGAGAAATAAGGGTTATCATTGGTGGGACATCGACAGGACAATCTTCCAAGGCAAAGAAGACGTATCTCAAAGCAGTGCAAAATGTCCAACTCTCTGGACGATC
Source organism: Quercus glauca (assembly GCA_023736055.1). Taxonomy (NCBI): domain Eukaryota; kingdom Viridiplantae; phylum Streptophyta; class Magnoliopsida; order Fagales; family Fagaceae; genus Quercus; species Quercus glauca. The sequence continues at coordinate 37,388,764 of CM043322.1, forward strand.
CCCAAGGACGAGGGGGACGGACGAGCCAACCATTTCATTCACAGACGAGGAAGCTGAGAGAATCCATCATCCACACGACGATGCAATCGTCATTACCCTACTCATAGCAGATTACAGAACCAGGAGGGTGTTGGTGGACAATGGAAGCTCAGCAGATATATTGTATTATCCTGCCTTCTAGCAGATGAGGCTTGGACGAGATCAGCTCCGTCCAGCTTGTTCGCCACTGATCGGATTTGGAGGAATGAAAGTGCAGCCTGTAGGTACCATTACCTTGCCTGTAGTGGTAGGATCATACCCACAGCAGATAACTAAGGAAGTAAATTTCCTTGTGGTGGATTGTTCATCCTCATACAATGCCATCATTGGAAGACCAACTTTGAACAGTTGGAAGGCGGTAACTTCCACCTACCATCTATCAGTTAAATTCCCTACGGAGTGTGGGATTGGGCAAGCACAAGGAGATCAATTGGCAGCCAGAGAGTGTTATCTAGCCATGTTGGCTATGGACGAGCAGATGCAGACTATGAATATAGAAGAGAAAAGAGTTGTTGCGGAACCTACCGAAGTATTAGAGAATGTTTTGTTGCAAGAAGATGATCCTGAGAAATTCACTAGAATTGGAACAAGTATGAAGGAAAAGGCGAAAGAAGACCTCGTTCAATTTCTCAAAAAGAATGCCGATGTTTTTGCATGGAGTCATGACGACATGCCTGGCATTGATCCAAGCGTAATCACTCATCGACTGAATGTATCCCCCTCTTCTAAGCCTATTCGTCAAAAGAAGAGGGTGTTCGCCCCTGAGCGAGAGAAGGCTATCAAGGAAGAGGTTCAGAAACTAACCACAGCACAGTTTATCCGGGAAGTCTATTACCCGGATTGGTTGGCAAATGTAGTGATGGTAAAGAAGGCAAATGGCAAGTGGAGGATGTGCGTTGACTTCACCGACTTGAACAAAGCTTGCCCTAAGGATAGTTATCCTTTGCCTCGTATTGACCAACTGGTTGATTCTACGGCTGGCCATCAACTGTTGAGCTTTATGGACGCCTTCTCTGGATACAATCAGATAAAGATGGACGAGGCAGATCAGGAAAAGGCATCTTTTATTACAAGTCAAGGTTTGTTTTGCTACAAGGTGATGCCCTTCGGTTTGAAGAATGCAGGGGCAACTTACCAAAGGTTGGTGAATCATATGTTTCGTCCACAGATAGGACGGAATGTAAAGGTATATGTGGATGACATGCTTGTGAAGAGCTTAGATGAGGGAAGCCACTTAGATGATCTTCAAGAAACTTTTGAAACACTTAGGCGATACAAGATGAAGCTAAACCCAAGTAAATGCGCATTCGGGGTATCGTCAGGAAAGTTTCTAGGATTCATGGTATCAGAGAGAGGAATTGAGGCAAATCCAGACAAGATCCAAGCCATACTGAACATGGAACCACCAAAGAACATCAAGGAAGTCCAGTCACTAACCGGACGAGTGGTAGCACTGAACAGGTTTGTCTCAAAAGCCACTGATAAGTGTTTACCCTTTTTTAAGATTCTCAGGAAGGCGTTTGAGTGGACGGACGAGTGCCAAAGGGCCTTCCAGGACCTAAAGCACTATCTCACTACGGCTCCATTGCTAAGTCCGTCCGTGCTAGAAGAAGAATTATATCTGTACTTAGCAGTGTCCCCACATGCCGTGAGCTCAGCGTTGATCCGGGAGGAAGAAAAGGTGCAGAAGCCTGTGTATTATACCAGCCGGGCATTGAGAGGAGCGGAAGGAAGGTACCCATTAATAGAGAAGTTAGCCTTTGCGCTAATAACAGCTTCCAGGAAGTTAAGACACTACTTCCAAGGTCACGTCGTCATAGTCATGACTGATCATCCGCTCAAGAAGGCAATGAACAAACTTGAAGCTGCAGGACGACTAATCCAATGGGCAGTTGAGCTCAGTGAATTTGATATTCGGTATCAACCGAGGAATGCAATAAAAGCTCAAGCCCTAGCAGATTTCATTGCAGAATTCACTCCAAGCTATGAGGACTTAGATGAGAAAGAAGACAGTAAAAAATGGGTCGTCCATGTAGGTGGATCATCTACACTGCATACAGGAGGTATAGGAGTTGTTTTGCAGTCACCAGAAGGAGATAAATTGAAGTACAAAGCTCGCCTACAGTATCAGACAACTAACAATGAAGTGGAGTATGAAGCCCTTCTTAAAGGGTTAGAGTTGGCCAGATCTGTAGAAGCAAGCTCAGTACTCGTCCTGGGAGACTCACAGTTGGTCATAGGCCAAGTAAATGGAACATGTGAAGCAAAGGAAGATAGAATGAAGAAATATTTGAGGAAGGTGTTACGCCTTGTGAAGAAATTCAGGGAAGCTAATTTTTTTCAAATCCCGAGGGAAGAGAACACGGAAGCAGACACTCTAGCGAAGGAAGCCTCCGCTAATGAAGCCATGAACGAGTTAGATGAAATACGATACATGCCCAGCATAGACCTTCCAGAAATGTTGCAGATAGAAGGAGAGGAAAATTGGATGACCCCAATAGTCTCATACCTCAAGCACAGAAGGCTTCCAGAAGGGAAGGACGAAGCTAGGAAGCTAAGAGTCAAATCAGCCAGATACATCCTTATGGACGAAGTGTTGTACAAAAGAGGTTTTTCACAACCATACCTGAGGTGTTTAGCTCCAGACGAAGCGAATTACATGCTGAGAGAAGTTCATGAAGGAGCATGTGGAAACCATTCAGGAGCTAGATCACTCGTCCACAAGGTCATTCGTGCAGGGTACTACTGGCCGACCGTCCAAGCTGATGCTAAAGCATATGTTAAGATATGTGACCAATGTCAGCGTTTCAGTAGCATTCCTAGACAGCCTTCAGAATACCTCACCCCAATGATGGCCCCCTGGCCTTTTGCACAGTGGGGTTTGGATATTTTAGGCCCCTTCCCAACTGGAACCAGACAGATGAAGTTCTTGGTAGTTGGCATAGACTATTTCACTAAATGGGTGGAAGCTGAACCCTTAGTGAAAATCACACAACAAAATGTCAAAAACTTCGTCTGGAAGGACGTTATATGCAGATTTGGCGTACCAAGAGTACTAGTATCTGATAATGGACGGCAGTTTGACAACACCCCCTTCAGAGAATTTTGTGATCAGCTTGGAATCAAGAATCACTATTCCTCACCCTCCCACCCACAAGCTAACGGACAAGCAGAAGTAGCAAACCGATCCTTGTTGAAAATCATCAAGACTCGGCTTGAAGGGGCAAAGGGAGTATGGCCAGATGAATTACCAGGTGTTTTATGGGCTTACAGAACAACAGCAAGGACTCCCACAGGAGAAACTCCTTTCAAACTGGCTTATGGGAGTGAAGCGGTCATACCAGCAGAAGTACATATGGCCAGCCATAGGGTGATGAAGTACCAAGATGACGAAAACAATGAGCAGCTTCGTCTTAACCTTGATCTTATAGACGAGGTAAGGATGGACGCGGAGCAAAGAACAGCAAGGTACAAAAATCTCATGGCAAGACAACACGATGCTATGGTAAAACCCAGGCGCTTCAGCATTGGAGATCTCGTCCTTAAAAGGGTCTCTTTGGCAACTAAAAACCCGGCCCATGGGAAGCTGGGACCAAACTGGGAAGGACCTTACAGAGTTATCAACTCCAAGAGACAAGGATCCTACTATTTGGAAGCCCTGGATGGACGAAAGTTAGAGCACCCGTGGAATGTTGAACATCTAAGGAGATACTATCAATGAAGGGTGGTCATGGACGAGCCCTGACATGGATGAGAACCTTGGACGTTTGAAGTAATGCTTAATATTATTATTTTCCAGTATTTGCTTATTACTATTGTGTTTTAAGTGTGTATGCTATGCTACTCATGGACGAAGTTATGTTGAATTATGTATTTTTAAGCACAAGCTCTTAAGCATGTGTCATGATTGTGGACGAATGATTACATAGTATGGATTTCTAAATATACATATGATGTGTTTTAAATATGTATGGGAATCCTTCATTTTCTATGATTCAAAATGATCCACGGAAGGCGAAAAAGCCAAGGACGAGTAAAATCCTTGGACGCAAGGGGATATCGTCCAAAAGCTTTCCTTTAAAAAAGGATAAAGCAAGAAAAATAAAAGTTAAGGACGAGTAAAATCCCTGGACGCAAGGAAGTATCGTCCAAAAGTTTTCCTTTAAATAAGGATAAAGCAAGAAAAATAGACAAGGAATGTCCGTCTAAGCTCAAGACGAGACAAACCTGAAGTGCAATCGTCCAGCCCATGGACGAGCAATGTGCATTTAAAAAACACAGCTCTGTAGACAAATTTAACCAACTTTAACAATCCAGCCCATGGACGAGCATTAGTTGGGAAATTATTATTAAAGACGAATAAACAGTCGTCCAATGAGCAACAATTGAATTTGGTGAAAAGACCTCATTCATGGACGAACATTGCAACTCATGATGTTATACATGAGGGAGCTCGTCCATATGTTCAAGACGAGGTAAAAACCTTAGTAAAAGGGAGAAATCCCATAACCATAAAAATGGTATGGACGATATGAAGGAAGCTTGTTCACAAAATATTCAAACACAATGAATAGTGAAAAGGAAAGGCATTCATACATTCATAAAATTTAAAGGGTAGACGACCACCGTCCAAAAACCCTTGAGTATATTGCTTGTTCATAAAACTCGTCCATAAACTTGGACGAGGAAATTGTACTCAAATAAATTTAAATAAAAAAAGAAGGAAGTAAAAGCCCAAAACATTAGGGCACTTAAGCAAAAATATAAACTTTTTGAAAAGGTGAAGTCATTCTTTCGGATCGTCTTGAGTCACTTCATTGGAGTCGTCCACCACGTTGACGTCCTCCGAACTCGTTGCTAGCACAGAACTTTCTGTAGCGAGAGGAAGCTTGAAGGAATCAAAGTTTAACTCAGGGAAGGCCTCCTTGGCGTCAGCACGGAAGTCTTCATAGCCAGCAGCATAGTGGCTGTCTAGACGATTTTTATATTCGTCAGACTTCTTGAAAGCTGCTATGGCCTCTTCACGAGCTTTTTCCAAGGACGAGGCAAATTCTGAAGCTTGTCCTTCTAAATATGCAATGCATGTATCCTTTTCAACAGCATCTGCCTTGAGCTCTTCCACCTCGTTCTTCAGCTTCGTCTCACTTGCCAGCAAACGGTTGAAGTCGTCCTTCACCCTGATCACCTCCCCCTTCTTCAACAAGACTTCCTTGTTCAGCTCTTCCGTCTTCCCCTTCGCCGTCTTGGTCTCCTCAGCAAGCTCCTTGGCCTGGCACGTCGCTGTGTAAAACTTTGACATAGCCTGTGCATGGACGAAAGAAAGTTAGAAAATTCTACTTTTTAAAGATTCAGTAAAAACACTCAAAGACGAATGGAACTCACCTTGAAGAGATCATGGATGCCAGAACGTTCAAACTCCTTCACTGACATGTTATAACATTCGTTAACTTCATTATCAGTGACGATACTTTTGAACGTCCTCCATGCATATCCCTCGTCCAGCACCAAGTTCGAAGGACGATCAGATGCTTCAGACGAATGAGGCTTGCGAGGATTCTTGGCTAGAGAAGGAGTGGGATCAGTTGAAACAGGATGGATTATCTGGACGGGCTCCACATTGACAGAAGGGTCGTCCAGATTCACCGTCGGTGGTACAAATTTGGGAACTTTGGGAAGAGATGAAGTGTGAGTGGTTTTAGGCTTTTTTGGGCCTCGACGACTCGAAAGGTCTTCCAAGTCCACAGCACTAGAAATTTTCTTTGATTTTCTCTTCGTTGTCTGGACGGAAGGCTTCTGGACGATAGGAGAAGCGATCACATCCTCGTCCCCACTAGCTATAGTTTTTTCTTTGTTTTCTCTCATTGTAAGTATTCCTATGACGAAAGGAATCAGTTAGAAAAAAGAGGAGAAAAGAAAACAAAAAAGGAAATGATATGATGCTGGACGACACTCACTCTTGCGAGTTGTTTCCTCGTGACTTAAATTTTCAGCAGAAGGTTCTGGACCTAATCCCCAGGTAGCCAAACTGCTGAAGGTCACTAGTTCGTGAAAAGACCTTCTAGGGAAGGCACGAACTTTTTCTATTTGGTCCAAGTAAAACTTGTCCAAGCGTGGACGAGTAACAGCTGCACCAATAAAAGAAAGGTGGTTAGACGACTGAAAGATAGAAAAAGTGCAAGGAATAAAAGAAATGACACAGAAAGAAAACATACCCTCAGGACGAAGACGACCTATGGGGCTGGTAAAAGGAGGGAAGGGGGCATTACTAACTTCCGTTGGGTCCCCAGCCCAGTTGCCAGAAATGATAAAAAATTCTTGTTTCCAGAGCCTATCGGACGAGCTACGGCCCGTTATCAAACTATAATGTGGGCCTCTGGACGAGAACTGGTAGAAACCAGCAGATTTCTTTATTTCTGAGGGCTTATAACAATAAAGGAACTCGTCCACCGATAAAGGACGGTTCCCTTCTAATGCCTCACGCCACAACACTTGCATGGCAACTATCGTCCTCCAACCATTGGGGTTAAGTTGGTTGGGACCAATACCTAACCTATGAAGGAGACCTCTACAAAATGAATTTAGAGGGAACCTAAGACCAGCTAGGAGATAAGATGAATACACTCCCAAACCAGAAGAAGGTGAGCAACACCACTCTCCTTCCCTGGGCAGACGAGGCTCAAACTCAACAAAGATTTGGTATCTATCAACTAAGGTTTTCAACTTAGACACGTCTAAGGTGGACGCTACCTCAGGTGCACAGCTATAGATGACATTTTCTTCCTCCTCCTCGTCTTGAGGAGGGCTAGGTGACCTTCTGGACGAGCTAGCCCCAGCCCCAGAAGCCATCCTACGCTGCATTTCCTGGAATTCTTCTAAGGGAATACCAGGAACACCGGACGAGTACTGCTCGTCCGAAGAACTACTAAAACTAGTACTACCCTCATCACTCTCATAACTTCCAGATGAGACGTCCTGGTACTCATCTATTTCTCTCTCTATGCTACTAGACGAAGACATAACTAAAGGAAAGATGAAAACGAAAACCTAAAGAGAAGAATAAGTACCTGAGAACTAGGACGAATGCTAGACGAGGGTCTTGGACGAGAGAGCAGAAGGAAGTTTATGATGAGGTGAAGGGCAAGAAAGAGAATGTGCTTATTTATAGGGCCCAGCAGTAGGGTCAGCGAAGCGACATCCTCCACTAAGGAAATGACACGTGGCAATTGCATAGGGAAATGCAAATCGATTTAACTGCTCAACATATTAAACCACGACACGTGGCTGTATGAACGGGATAAAATCCCTATAATGTCCCTGGACGACACCCTGGACAAGGGGGCAACTGATGGGGTAGCCAAAAAAATTACATCTATGGCTCGTCCAGATGGGTCGTCCATCACCAATGGTTAGCCAAATCTCTTATTCGTCCAGAGATCTCGTCCATGAGAAGCTGACCCAATTGAATAAACCTCGTAATCAAAGTGAAAGAGTCGTCCATATGCGAAGCAGATGGACGACCAAACAACGGCATGACAAAGGGTTGTCCATAGGGTCGTCCATAGGGTCGTCCATAGACATTGCACATGGACGACCCTACAACACTTAACAAATTCCGGAGCGGATAACTAACCCGTGTTCATCGCCAGCAATTTCTCTTAAGTATGTAACTTCCATCAGCGGTTACTGCTTCTATAGCCGTTGGGGAAGTTACCTCCGTGAAGCCAGTTATTCCACAAACCTTGGGGAGGTTACTAAACCAAATAACCGTCCCAAGATCCCCTATATAAAGGACCGGTCTGAAACAGGCAAAGGTATGATGAAAACTCTGATACTTTACTCCCAATAAGGTTGGAACTTCATTTCCTTGTTGAGAAGACTAACTTTATCATCGGAGAGTATTTGACCGGTCCACCCCGGTCACTTCCTTCAGTGTTTCTTCTTTTCAGGCCTTCGCTACCGCCTTCGCTACCGCCTTCGCTACCGCTGTAGCCGACCGAAGCCGAAGTGTTCAACCAACTGATTTCATACATCATCAATATTCATACATACAAGTTTAAATAAATTTAGGTTGTCCCACAAGTTTTTCATAAAACGAATAGTCAATGTGCATATCAAACATTTATAAAATATCAATTTATATATAGAATATCAACATATTTCTTTGATATATAGTTTAATAATCAACATTGTTTTGGGAAAACCCCCAAAATTAGTAAACACCACTTACCTCTTATTTGCAAAAATATGAAACCAACCTCCCTTGAATCACAACAAATCAGTAGAATTAGAACCTAGCAACATCTAAGATAGATCCATCAATACATAATTTCCCACTTAAAATCAGTTTTCACACTTAAACAATTTTATCCTAGACAATACTGATATATCTAAAATTCTCCATTTATTCACTTAGTGACTTAACTATCCAATTCACTTTCAGCTTTGATCACATTTTTGGCTCTGCCTAATCAGATTTTCCATTAACGTAATCATAAATATTCATGAAACTTCAATATGGCCAAATAATGAATATCTGATCCATCTGACTGTAACAGCCATATGTTTTATTCATATCTATGCACTCTAACATTATATCTATTCAATCTAATATTGGAAGCCACAAATAACAACCTTAATTTATCAATCCAGTTACCTATTATTCCCTTGATACCGCTGGACTAGTATTTAGACAATAACAAAGGTGTGGATGCATGTCAGTTTGACGGTGAACTTAGTGAGGCTATATACAATTATATAATAACCACAGAGCACCCTTTTTCCCATTAATATAATCATAGATTTAGATCCATAACAGTAACACCTATTTTTCTATCAGGTACACAAATCATAGATGCTTCCTATAAGCGTGGAAACAATTGCAAGCCATAATATTCCAACTTTCTATATTACGACAAAAAAAAAAAAAAAAAATCATACCTGCAATCTCACGCACAGCCCCAAAGCAGAAAAATAAATTCAACCGTGTGTGCCGCTAAAAGAGGGGAAGTCTCCTATTTATATATATACGTATAGCTCAAGGATAAGGCTAGGGTTTTAAAATTATCAAGGCCCATATATATATATACTTATATACCATCTCACTTGAGCCTCATATACCATAATAATTATTTGATTTAAGTATCTTAGGCCCAAATCAATTAAGTCCATTTAATTATGGGACTCCTCTTTAATATATGCATATGAAATAAATTTATATAAAATGATGGGGTGTTACACTGATGTCGTTTTCCTTGTCTATGGCTTGCTCCCTACGTAGTAGCAAAGCCACCCTCCATTCCACTACCCTGACATTGGCATGTTTCTCTCTTCTCCAACCATAGTATAGTAAAATGACTGTATTAGGGTTTGAAATGGACGAATAAAGGTTTGACATTTGTCTTAATGTACCTCACAACATTCCTCATACTATAAGAGGGACATGCTGCAAGCAATTAGGGCAAGAACCAAGAGAAACAAAGAGAAAGAGGCAGAAAGTTTGGGTATATTTAAAAAAATCTCTTTATTTAGTTCATGAGTATTTCATAATATGTTTGTGAAAAACTTTTGCATTGAGTTGCATTAGCTATGACGGCCCTTGAAACAATCCTTATATATGTTTAGGGTTGTGAGAAAAGAAAGCCTAAACATCTATTCAAAAAATTTGAGTGAAATCAAATCTAAAAAACTGATTTTCATAAACCTTGATAGATACTCTATTTGTTGAGCAGCCATCGAGCATCGGGCTGAAATAGCTTTTTAAACCTCGATAGATACTAGCTGTCGAGCTTTAAAATCCAACACTTCTCCACTTGATTCTTGGAAAGGCTTTAACACTTGAACTTGAAACCTTGTTCCTTGAAATATTAAGCACGTCCTAGATCTACCCAATTACAAGTAAAGTGCTTTTTGTCAAAGGATTAGCCAATTCTATATTGACATATGTTCCTAACATGATTCACATATATCCTAACACGGGCTTACCCAATTGATAGTTACACTTGCCCAAGTGTTTCAAGGCCCATGGTGGATTGGGTAGAGTTGTGATAAAATCCCCATTTGATCAAAACTGGTTTTGAGTATCCTATACAACTATTTGATGAAATGCCTAAGAGTGATATGGCCAATGCTCTAATAGGTTTTGGGTTGTTTGATAGGATTTTATATGGGTTTGCAATTTCTTGACGATAATTCAAGTTTATTTTTAATGCATTTCTACTAACTTTTGTAGGCTACAAACTTCTTATTTTTCTTTTTCTTTTTTTGGTTTCAATGCCTTGAATTCCTAACTCTTTTTTTGTTTCATCTCTTTTTAGTTGATGGAACAAGAGAGAAGAACAACAAAATTTAGAGTGCAAGAAGATTGAGCGGGCTTGCCAAGAGGTGATATTTTAGCACTTGGTTTGTTTGTTGTTTGATGTATTTGCAATTTAGGTTCTACTTATTGATGGTGCTAATAATCTAGCAGATCCCTTTATCAAAACCTTGCACCAGTGGACTTTAAAGCCACACTTGGAGGAAACGAGAGTTAGATTGGTGCAAAATAGTATTTAAGGGCAAGTGGGAGATTGATAGGATTAGTGCCCTAAAATCTTATTGTATAATGTTATGTATGACATTATGTTATAAATAATAAAGTTGTTTTATTATCTAAAACAATGGTAACATAAATATTTGGACATTATCATATAGTCCTTGAGATGCATTGTATGTGATTTAGTCACAGAAGATATAAATCACAAATTCTTTGTAAAATCAAAACCTTAGTTTGGAGTCGGTGATGAAATTTGACATTTCATCTATGAAGACTATAACATGTCAACTAAGATGGTTTGTCTTGATCATGGAAGTGGAAACTTCTAATTGATATATTGATGTGTCTTAATTGTGTAAAACATATTGAACTGGACCGCTGTGAGATTAATTATTCTATTAACTACTGTCAACTGAAAAATAAATCTCACAACTTTCATTTACATAAACTCTCAATCCTGAGAGGATTGTGAACCTGATCGTGAAATATAGATTATTTTGATATATCAGGAGTGAGATCTAATCTAATAGTCAAAATCTTAGTATGTTCAGCAACCACAATTAGTGTTGAAAGAATTCATATTCTCAAGATGAAATTTATAGTCTCTTTCTTTCTTTCTTTCTTTCTTTTCTTTTCTTTTCTTTTTTTTTTTTTTTTTGAGAAATATAGTCTCTTTCTAGAGATATAAAATACTCCATTGAGATAAGTTTAATGTGTTTGGTTATTTAGAGTGTTAGGCCTAACCACTTTAGTAAAGAGTTACTAAAACTTATATTTTATGAAATGTGATTTCATAAATATATAAATAACTTGAAGAATTAAACCAGGAACTCAAGAATTAAGAGGTAGTAATTTTCAAAGTGACAATTATATATTATGACTTTGTATTACTATAAATATTTTCATGAATTGGTTAATTGTTTAGATAATTAAGTCTTGGGATATAATTTTATTAATAAAGCCTAGAGTGCAATTATATTTTTATAGTGGTATTAAATATAATTAATAGTAACTTTGGGTTTGTCAAGAGTTGACAGATAAGCATGAAGCCCATTGGAGCTAGAGCTTTATTTATCCATTTGGTCTCATCCCAAGCAACACACAATAGCCTAATTGAGTTGTCCCAAAAGACCAACCCAATTAGATAATTAGTTAATTATTTAATAAGAGTTATTAAATAAAATAATTGTCCAGGCAGTTATTAGTACATACGAGAAAAACAAAAGAAAATAGTTTTTGAAAAAGAAAAAGTTATTGGAAACAAAAAGCACATATAGAACTGATTGCGAGACCACACACCTTGGGCATATATGGAATTGGGATAAAGATTGAAGGTCTTTCCAAGTTCAATCTTCTTCTTTGTTTAGAATTTTACTACATGAAGGTATGCCTTTTTATTCTTTGTTTCTAAAGTTCAGTTATTCCATGTCATCTCACATGAATGAAGTAGATCTATTAATTTCCATTATTTGTTTGGTATGAGATGCAAAACTATGTTTGATGGAATCAATAGAGAGATTTGGGGCAAGTAGCTTCAAGGAGTTTGGAATAGTGAGGGAGACTCAGAGCATGAGACATTCATGAGTTAAGGAGGGCAGAAGGGTCATTTGATGATGAATGGAATTTAAGGCCGAGGTTCCCTGAGTTTAACCAGCACACCGACGTGAAGAACGTATAGCTAACACATGAAGTCATATTTGTATCACATGTAGTCTTCAAGGAGGCACTAGAGGAGTGGTGTATTAGAGAAAATACAAATTTGGGTCTCTTTGGGAACAATTTATCTAGCTTGTTGTTGAAAACTTTTTGTTGAAAGTGTGCAATAGTATATTTGTACATTGAAAAAGTTTGAAAAAGTAAGAAAATGCGGGAAAAAATAAGGTTTTAAAAAGATGTACATAAGAGCTAAAAGCTGAGCTTAAAAACTGACACCAAACAGAATGAAAGTTTGGTTACAAAGTTTGTTGTAGTTACTGGTCAATGGCTACAACTTCCACTAAAAAAATTAACATGACTATATATTTTAAAAATCTAATCGTTGGATTGCATGTTCTTTATATTTTTAATACACAAGTCAAATTTCTTATCAATCGGATATTATTTACTATTCAATCCATAAACTTTTTTTTATGCATGATTTTTTAGACTACAAAAATTTTAGTATTTAATTGATAATATAGTTATTGATTTTTTATATTTTGGAAATTATATAAGAAGAAAATGTAATCCAATGGTAAATTTGTCAAAATTCACTTCTAATAAAAAGATATTGCGTGGATTTGTAGTCACTGGCTACAACTAAGTTTGTAGCAAAACTTTGTCCTTAAAGAAAAGCATGATTATGAGTATAAGCACAATGATAAGTGGAGAATTATGTGTGGCAAGGATCATAAGAATAGTAAGGTTGCTTCAAGGTGACTAGCCAAGAAATATTTGACATTCTGTCGAGACATTTCTTTTAGATGACAAATTTCATTGAAACAATATAAATAATTTTTTACTTATCAAAATTTTTTAAGATTTAAAAGTTATCACAAAAAAATAAGGATACAAAATGAAACGGCAAAAATTTGGATTAAAGAGAAAATTACAAATAGGGTGTGGATTGAATTTTGAATTCTTTAACTTACATTTTTTTTTTTTTTTTGTTAATACTAAAAAAATATTATTATTTAACTGAAAATGATTTAATGATAAGACAAATAAAAAATTTAAAGGTAAATTAAAAATTTTTAAATCTACATTTCATAAATTTGAAATATATATTGTATAAACTATAATTAGTTACAACAGATAAATATTATCATTTTTAATTTGAAAACATGAGTCACGAAACATGAATATATGGTCCCTTTGAATACCGCTTATTTTGCTGAAAATTGAAAATGCTATAGCAAAATAATTTTTAAATGTGTAAATAGTGTCGTGGGGCCCATTTTTAATGAAAATTTTGTTGAAAAAAAGAAATTTGTGGGTCCTGTGAATAATGCACGAGACCCATTGGAAATCACTGAAATGTGCTTCTCAATGAAAAAAAAAAAAGCGTGAAACGTAGACGTGCCTTGCCAGACGTGCATCCAAACGGATACATAGTACGTGTGAAGAAGTTAATATATTTATTTATTTTATTTTCGTATTTGGTTTGAGTTTTACTCTTCTTTTTTTCTATTTCATTTAGGAGTTTAGTGTTGTGTTATAATGCATTTTATTTTATTTGTGGATGAACAATTCATGTTTAGGGAATATAAATAAATTATACATATTTTTTTTCAATGTTTAATAGAATTTAAAAGTTATAAAAGAAATACATAAATAAAAAAGGAAGAGTAAAACCTTTTTTTTTTTAAGAATGAAAGGGTAAAACTTAGGTACAAACTCTAGAGCAATGTATCAGGTTTCCTAACTATATTCAAACACATGATTGCATTAACTAATAAAACACCAATCATGTTATATTTTCTAAGAATAATTAAATTCAATACAGCTATGTGTTTTAATTTAATTATAGAACCTAATATATTGAATCTAAGTTTCTAAGGTCCGATACATAAGTTTTGTGAAAATAAGAAGCTAAAATTTTAATTGAAAAGAGAAAATAATATTACTTCCATTTTTTTTTTTTTTTTTTGAGAAACTATATTACTTCCACTTGGGTGTTCCTAAACTTATTGAAAAATAAGAATATGATGCCAATTTGTTTTTTTGAATTCTTTAACCTTCATTATTCTGAACTTCCAAAAATAATCCTATTATCTAAATGAAAAGTATTTAACAATAAGATAAAGACAAATTGCTTAAAAAATAATAAGACAAATTAAGACTACAAAGATAAATTAAGAAATTTAAAATTCAATTTAATCAAGGTTAGAAATTAGAATCCAGATTTTATCCTTAAACTATAAGGATTTGCTTACTTGTAGGCTCCTGACGCCCTGTAAGGTCACTACCATTGCCGCATATTAGGTAAATATTACACAAACTTCACTAACACATACAAATACGATCTACTCCTCGAAATATGTAAGGCAGTTATAGCTATCTATTTGCATCAATGCGATTGCAGTATTTGTGGCTGTACAAGCAACTGACTGTTTACAAGTTTCTGCGAGTTCAACTACAGGCTTCAAGAGGTGGCAAAACGTTAAGGAAGATAAAATATTACACAATACGATCCTAGTTATGTAACGAGTCCTCGACATGGAAGTGGGATGTGAGTTCTCACATTTGTCTCTATCCTCTCCTGTGCTTCTCCTCCAGGTCATTGAACTCTGATTGAATTCATTCACATTGTCCTTGGTACCCTTGAACCTGGTTCTCCAAATTGTAAAAGGAATCTATTACCAAGATTGGTGCCTGACGATGAACCATGCCAATTTCCCATATCAGTGGGAGTACTGGGTGAGATTTCCCAGTCTTCAAAATCAACCATCAAATCACATCCATAGTGGTTGGAAGGTTATGATACCCCCTTTTCGTGGCTTCCATTTCAGGAGTCTCAAGGACATCTGATGGTTTGTCTCCCACCAAGCTTCTAAGCTCTGCGCAGTTACCGGGCAAGTTAATTGGAGAAGAGATTTCCATGTTGATGCACATATCCTCAGTTTCGGAATGTATCTGACCAAATGTTCTTTGTTTCTCAGTCTCACTTCTGTCTACATACTGCATTCCATTCAGATTTATTGGGGATTGTTTTTTTATATAATCATTCTTCCAACCTTCAGCATTATCATCACTTGAAAAAGGTCTTTCGTCTTCATCAAGCTTGTCCAAGACAGTTGCTTCAGTTCCTTCACGTTTGGTTTCATAACTCTTCTCTGGAACATAATCCAAAATACTACCAATATCACCAGGTGGGTGCAAGCCTGTGTGATCCCAAAAAAAACCACAGTTCTCAATAAGATAATTCTGGGCATTTTTTCCTTCCAAACACATCTCTGGTTGCTCCTTCAATATGTGGCCATGCTCTTGAGCTATTGCTTTGTGTCTTGCGGTCCAATCACGACGACTCCAAAGATAGAGTGGCGGTGGCTTCAAATTCCAGTCATCCAATTGCTTGTCATGAACATCAACAGATCCAGGTAGGTAAAATGACTGAAAAAGAGGACAAAAAAGTAAATGAGCCATTTTGGAAGTTCACTTTACATCTAATATGATCTATATCAGGATAAACAGATGTAGCTTCTTGTTGATTTACCTTGCCTGAGAGTACCTCATGGTCCTCCCAAATTAAGTCATATGCAGCATTATTCTTGTCAAGTCTGGTAAACAGCAAACAAAAGAGAGAGAGAGAGAGAGAGATTTCAACTCTTGCTTTGCTTAGCAATGAGAGAGAGCAGAAGAGTATATGAGGCCCATTAAGCATGAGTCCCGAGTCAAACCCAAAGTCCCATTGTGGCTTAGACACTTAAGAAGCCAGTATCCAACTCCTTCCCTAACAATATTGGACGTCTAATTAAATGTGACTCACCTCAGAATTCCCACATAACTCAATACTTAATAAAGCCATCATCAACTCCCTTCTTGCAATGTGAGTATTTTCTTTCTACTAAAATAATCAAGGAGGGGAAAAAACAGGTCTATTAAAGAAGCTTAAAATCCAAGCCCTCCCCAAAACTCATGCTAATTTTACCTCTTGCTTTGGTTTGAAACATTAAGAGAATAAGATTATAAATAACTACAAGCAATTACCGTCTGGTTTCCTTTGGAACAATAAGAATTAGGAGCTTTGGTTTAAACTCCAAGGCCTTGTTAATAAACTTGTTAGCAAGAGATGCTTTGACCCCAAAAGGGGGATTCAGCCCCATGATCTGCTCACAAAGAAAACAAGAGAAAAAGTACATGAAACCTGTACATATGAGTTAAGAAATATATTAAACAACTTACTTTATGCCAAGATTTTTGCCTCTTACCAGTTGGGTACCATTGGGTAATTCTTCTGGATTGACACTCATCCAGTCTCTCTTCTCAAAACTGAAGTCATTCTGCAAAAGAAGGATCCTGATGTAACTAACATCAGGAAAGAATAGGGGATCGGCAGAGGAAAGGGAACAGAGAGAATTCCTATCTATCACTAAAATCATTGGGTTCAAGTTAAGTTTTTAAGTTTTTTATTTTTTGCGGGACAGAAGATTTCAAAAAAAATTATATTCTTTTCAAACACAAAAATTCAGGCTATTTATTTTTTTTGAAGAGTCAAAAAGTATGTAATATTCAATAGAATGACAAGATTTAAAGGAAATTATTTTCTTGTCATACCAGAAAAAATAGGAGGTTTACCCAAAAGCTTAACTAAACTGAGCCTTTATTTCAACTTCTTGGGCATAACATATAGTCCTATATATAATAGAACCATATTCTGCACTTCTTTCACCGCAAAAGGGTGTTTTATTCAATGAAAAGTAAAGAAAATACAAATCAGATGAAAAACCTAGAATCCAAATTAAAGTTTTTTACGATATCAAAATTATAAAAATGGTATGAATACAAAATAGTTAATAAAAACATCAATTTTGGTATGTATTTCATTGTTAACCATCCCCTTGTGAATTATAAAACAACATTTTCCCACATTAAAAGGATCGATACCTTTTATAAAGATACTTACTGACACATATTTTGCAGTAAAAATTATTTCCATGGTATATACACAATCATTGAAAGCAAATTAAGTTCGCCATAAGCCTGGAGAAGTACTCATATTTTGCAACAACACCAATCTTTTTACAAACTGAGGTTGCTGTGTAAAAAGATGTAGACACAAAGACCTGCTAATGAAATATACTTCTTTTATCCCATATTGTTGATCTTGTTTAGAAAACCAACTTTTTAAGAAACATCATTTAATGCATTGTCTAGTAGATAAAAATGAAGAAGTTTTTAAAGCTACCCTCCTTAATCTTAATAAAACAAGTACAAAAAAATTATTGACTTTTCAAATAAAGTGATAAATTAGAAATGTTATTAGTAGTGTTCATTGATTTATTAAAGGATACTGTATTTTGGGAAATCCCAAAATTGTATAGTGAGCTAATAATATCGGACAAAAGAAGTATTAAGCAAAAAGTATAACTAGTTCTCAACAAGTTAACAGATATCTATATCTTTTCTTCCTCTTCAACCTTGAGTTAAGTATTGAGCTCTATACTCTATATACTGAAATTTCAACCGTAAAGGGGCTCTGTTTGTGTTGTCAGGCTAGCAGCCTTGCTTTCTGTTGTTTGTGGTTGACTGCTGGCAGGAGTTGACATTATGTCTGGGATTTGGGAGATCTGGATTCCTGTTGTCCCAGGGTGCCTATATAGATGCTAGTTTTAGCATTTGTTGTTAGGTGGGTAGGAGTTTATGTGTCTCTGGGGGTTGTTTGTGGCTGCTGTGTCAATCTGGTGTATGTAGCTTGGCTGCTTGTGTCTTTGTGTTGTTTGAGCTGTAATTGCTCCATTTTTTATTAATAAGATTTAATTATTCATTAAAAAAAAAAAGAAAAAAGAAAAAGGGAGAAGCTGAGTAAAAGTGTAGCCCTAGCATTCCTAAACTTGTTCCCTAGATGCCAAATGGCTACGCTAACTGCACAAAATTGTGCCATCTCAAGGTTATATAAAATAATTAATAGTAACACCAAACCTAAAATCACATTATTAACTTAGGGATTTCTAATCATTTTAATTAAGAATTAAACTTAGATATGATGAACCTTTTGAGCAACCACATTCCACTTCCACATCTACCAAATGCTAACAAAAATATGAAACAGTTTCACAGAAACACAACCAAAAAATAATGTACACTACAACTTTCATATAAGCAAGATAGAAACATGAAAAACAATGCAACAACAGAAGAGACCAAACCTGATAAACAATCTTTAAAAAAGAGAAAAAGAAAAAAAAGAAGTTAGAAATTACTTGCAAAGTTGCTTCAAACTGCATTGAAGGCAACCCGAAGTGAAGTATACATAAATGACAAATCCATTTATATGTTACTTGTATAATTTTAAAATTTTGAATTCTGGAAAAAATTTAGCTACAAACCAATTTGGAGGAACTAGATAGCATTCCCTTAAATAGACAGGGTCCTTATCAAGTGAATGTCACATGACATTGTTACAGACCAAGTATCATGTTGACAGACATTCCCATTCCACTTTCTTTGTCATTTCCCCTCCACCAACTCCTTCTCATCACTCCACCATTCCCACCCCAGCAACCTTTTCTCTACTGTGTGAGTGCCAGTGGTACAAAGACTGATTTTGGCGCCAATAATGCCATCAGCATTTGAGAAACGCTTTGCTAAGAGGAAGGTGTCGAAGAAAATACCAGTTTCGACTATTATAGGTGGGCCTTTTGGATTTTAAAAGGAACAATTTTTATCTTTATGGTGCTAATTGACACAACTCAAAAACAACACATTTCTTTGGTACATAGTGCTTAGAAAATACACTCATACCATCCCCCCCCCCCCCCCCCCCTTCTCTCTGTCTCTCTCTATGCAACGACAAAGGTAAAACGCGTTTCCTTCTTAAAAATTACAATCTTTGCTCTAGTTGCAACCTTCTGATACTCTTTGAACCTCGAACAAAAACCCCATTTCACAGAATTTGAATTTCTTTTATTATGGGCATGAATTTTCTTTATTTCTTTTTCTAATTTTTCTTCTGCAGATTGACATGGCCTCCATTGTTGCTAACTTGCCTCCACCATTGCTGTAACATGGTAGAAAACCATTTTCCAAACTCTGTAGAAACTCCCAGTTTCTTCGATTTTAGGTGAGCCTTTTATATTCTAAAAGGTGTCGAAGAGAGGCCTGAGGAGGCTGTTGCTCAGATGCTCAAAAACAACAAGCTGCTAATCTCTTCGACTCCTTCATCTTGGCAAAGCTCCTCTCAAAAGCTGACAAAATCATTGGCAGAAAAATCCCAGTCCTTGTACCATTGGACCACACAATAGAGAAAAGGTGGGTAGGGGTGGGGGTTGGAATGGCAGAGTGATGAGAAGGGGTTGGGGGAGAGGAAACTACAAAGAAAGAGAAGAGGGGATAGGGGCTAGAAGGGAACGGCATTTTAATTAATACCTGGTCCATTAAATTACCTAACAATGTTATGTGATGTTCACATGACAAGGACACTTGCCTATTTAAAGGAATGCAACCTAGCAGTTTCGAGGGATTTCCTACTTTCAGTCTGCTTTACAGAAGACACTGGCTTTCAGTTTGCTTTACAAAAAGAGAGATTTAAAGAAAAGAACTATCATGCAATGCCTATAGTACGATACGATCTATATAATTGGTTCCTTTATAAAAATTTTAGTAGTAATTAAAAAAGAAATGAAAAATTCTTCATTTTATTACAAGAAATAAGAAAATCTAATTTTAGAGAAAAATAAACAAATAGAAAGAATTAGCAAAGTATGCTCTGCTGGTAATTTTACTCTACAATGATGATGGAAAATGTATGGCAAACATTTTATAATTAGCATTTTCTGAAAAAGCACATCAACAAATCTGTCAATGAAAAAAAAAATCATTAGATGCTACACAGAAATTCAAGTTATGTATAGAACTGTAATAATTCAAACTACTACCATTCAGACCCTACAAACAAGAGAAAATAACTACATTTTGCCTATTTGATATGCAAGTATATAGATTAATTACAAACAAGTCTTAGATTTATGCTCACTTTAAAAGTCAATATACCATCAATTTCTATTGTAACAAAATGTATGAACTAAGAATTCGAGGAAAACATAAACAAACTTTAGCACTGGCATAAACAATGCTTTTTTTAACACATTGTTTATATTTAACTATATTTTTTCCGTTTAAATTACATATATATTTCTTGAAATGAAAATCAATTGAATCTAACCAAATTCATACCAATAAAATTAAAAATGAAAGAAAAAGGCCGTGCATAGCACGGGATATAGGCTAGTACCATTATAAAAGTCAAAATCTACCTTTGCTTGGAAAAGATCATAATTTTTAAATGTGCACCCCTTCCCAGTCTTTTCAAGCTTTTCTTTAATGAGACAACTGAAATCATTAGAACCACAGCAGAAGTCGACAATCTGTTCAAGGAGGAAGTGCTTGTGAGAATAATGATGATAACCAAAACAACAATAAATGCAATTTTCCGGTAGTTAAAACCACCAATAACAAACAAACAAAAAAATTTCCAAGTTTCAATTTCATACTCTTATTCAAAAGAATTATAAGAATTGCAGTAGCATCATAATTGCTTTGACTCTAATTATCTCTCTGCAATAGATTCTTAAACAATCTGAGAAGCTTTAATCTATATTTTATGCAAAGAAGTGACTCAAGTGAGCAATATCTTAGCCTCATACAATTCTCCTCTTTCTAGTTCATGAATGTTGAGTCAAACCACAAAGCGTGCAAGTCCAACGTGAGTGATTGTCCTTCACAATAAGATAAAGGACCAAAATGGGCTATGTATGAATTCCGCATGCCAATCCAGGAATATGTCCCGTCATGCTTGTTTCCTAATGATATTGTTTTAGTTGAGAATATACTTGCTGAGTATGTTCACTCAAAATTAATAAAATTTTCTGCAATGACATTTGTGGCTTCATTAAAATAATCATTATTGATCTCCATCACATGAAATAGCATCTACACAGGGACAAAGCAGAAGCACTACCACTCAAAGTAAGCAATGCCTCCCCCATGTCACCTTAGCTGTCAACAGCAAAAGCTATCTATCTCAGCCTGATTGCATCCATCAAGTAATACAAACCAAATTAATGCAAAATAACTACTCTTTTTGCATCTTTTTTTTGTTACACAGTTCAAACTTCAAACCTAAGAGTCAACCTAATGAAGAATCAGATATGTTGTTTAGAACTGAGAAGGAAGACTTCCCACTGGTTGATGAGAAAGATCAACTTAGAGAGCAACAAATCAGACGGTATACATGATGTGAAAATTGAGCTTGATGCATCTACTATCAATCAACCTTCCACAATGCTTATAGTGACAAAGCTTAATGATGTGAAAAAGATTGATATAATGATACTTTTTGAGGCTCAAGACATGGTTGTATCTTTTGCAACATTGATTCCAATTTATTGTTGCATCATTTTGGTTAGGATTGTCCATCCACCCATGAAAACCGATCCACCAGTTCAGCCCAGTCCGACCCAGTCTATTCTTGCTAGTTTCGAGACGAACAGGGGTCGGATTAAGCTCTTTAAGAATCAATGAATACGGTTTGGGTGTCAGTTTTCACAGATTGAAATCCAATTAAACTGACCCATCCAATGGAGACATAAGGTGTGGTTACAGCAGGCGATCTTCGCCTGTCGCCCTTCATCGTCCATCATTGTTGGCCTCAACCGAATCCCACCAACACACGTGGAAGACCAAGCGGTCAAGATCGAAGTTATTCTCAGTCAACGAAAGTTACTGATATTCTTCACCCAACAAGGTAGGAACAAGTTTTAGTTTGATCCCCAAACCAATTCAACTAGACCCATGGACAGGTCTAGTAGCGGTTTTGTCTTGTGCCAAACCCTTAGAATCCAAACCCTACATATGACAATTAAATCCTAATCATCTAATTTCATTAAAAATCATAAGCTGATCAAATGACCTTTTAATTTTTTTTTTTTTTTAACAGTACCTTTCAAAATAATAAATACATAATAATAAACAAAACATACCATAGACAAATAAAATACTAGTCTTTAGATAGAAAACAGGCTGACAAAATGGACTAATGGGTCTTCCTTCCTTTGAACTTAAATTCTCCAACATTAACAAGAAGATGATTGGGATTGTTTCCATATTTCAAAGTCACACTATAAAGCTCCTGATAAATGCATAACTTCCAGTTTTTCACATTATTTTAAAAATATATATTTTTTTTTTTTTGAAAATGAATAGAGATAGAGTAAGGTTATAAACACATGGAGCATTCTTAAAATTCTTCCCTAGTCATATTGGTAGGACTACGCAAAAAGAGTTATAATGATTAAGTTGAAAAATAAATGGTAATAGGAAGAGAATCATAAGTTAACAACTTTTGAGCTTCGACCTACTACATTCTCAGAAAGCAATAAGGAAAACAATCTGCAGTGGTATTAATCAAGGTTATTACATACACCATATTCCCTAAATTACAAGATGCATAACCAAATCTGAGAAAAGGAAAAGGAAAAGAATTGTCTTACCATATCACCGTTTTGCACGTAATAATGGAGCCTATTAACAATCTGCAAAATGAAAACTCATTCTATGAGCTTTGCCCAGTCATTGATCAGCTAGATCCAAGTAGACCAGATACAAAACCAAACTACAAGAAAAACTTAAATCAAATAAACCATCAGTAGAATTTACCTCCTTAAGCTTGTCCACTTTTGTGAAATGGCGACCAAAAGATGTATAGCGCGTGCCATAGAGAAAAGGTGCAAGATAGACACTGAGCTTTCTCTACAGAATGTGAACAAGTAATTTGAATAGTTTAGTATGATTTAAATTTCCTTTAATCCCTCCCTTCTTATAAATAAAATTCTTTTTAATCACTCTCTCCCAAGGTGATTCAGTCATAGTTGACAAGTGAAATGATTTAGTACACAAAAATCTAATTTTTTACCACATTTTCTTGAAATATCAGACCTTAATGTCAGTGGGGAAAAGGAAATAAAGAAGAAAATTATAATTTTTTTCCTTTCAAGAAAAGTTGTAGCACAAAAATAAATTCAACCCATGAATTATAATGACAGAGGAAAGAATACAAGCTTGAACACTTGAAATCAATTATTTGCCATCAAAGTATATTACACAATAAAAAGAGATACACCATTAAGAGCATTTCAACAAGAATAATTTGTGAAACAGAACTAAGGAGCCAAGTACACCTCAGAGGCATAAATCTCATTAGTAATATCATTAAGATTTTGGTAGAACTGGCTTCAACCTTCCATTTGAAAATCTGCCAGAGGATCTCTGGTTCACAAACAGCTTTTGCATCTTCAATGCTGCAACCCTCATCTAACCTCTGTAAGGCTGTTTGAATAGCCTGCAGGTAAACTTGAAGGATTTAAAAGAAATAAAAAAGGCCACTTATAGAGATACACAATTACAATGTTTAGTCAAATAATTTCAACATTGGCAGAAAAATTTGACAGACAATCAGTTGGAAATACCTTAACAGAGCACTCTACTTTTCCTTGTGTGATACTCTTGTCCAATACAGATTCATAGTATGTATCTGCACCCTGGACTTTCTGCCTTCTGATGAATTCTTCATTGTTAAATGAAGCGGTGGAATTTTTCATTAGAGCCAAAATTCTGTAAATTGAAAAGTAAAATCAGTATTATCAAATCCATATATTATGTACTGAAACTTCAAATTTCAGATTTTTCCTCCCACACAAAGCTGCACTGGGCCTGTAATTTTGAAAAGAGGAAGAAAGCAAGTAAAAAATTACCGATTTTTCATTTCAGCATTCAATACGAACTCTGAACTGTTTGATTTTATCATCACAGACTCCTCCAAAATTGTGTTCTTGATTTTCCCACTAGACAATTTCTGCTTCTTGGACCTTAATGGATACAATTCCAAATCAATCAAAGACTTATTGTTCTTTGTCGAGGACTTGCTTTCAACCGCAGTGAAAGACTTGCAAGGGATAGACCTAATATTTTCCTTTACAGATTTTCCAACCAAGTCAATTGTATTCTGTTTCTTCAAGAAATCAAAATCCTGCCTAAAACATCTTTTCTCAATCTTTTTGGTAGAATCTCCACCTTCGACACTGTTGCACATCTTTTTGACCCGATTCGGCAACTTTAATATAATTTTTCCTGCACTTAAATTGTCACAAACCATTCCTTTTCTTGAAGCCACAGCCTTCTTTTTGCTTGATAGCTTCTCTCCTTCATGTTGTCTCTTTATTCCTTTAGCATCAGGAAACTTTAAGTGGTCTCTAAGTGGAGTCCCAAGTTCTTTATTGATCTCATGATCCCTGTTCAAATATTTGGCAATCCAATGTCATTTAATGAACAATGTATATACATTCTAAAAAACATGAATGAGATTACATATACTTCACTTCTTACAAGCAATATATCAGAATTCGATTTGGAAGCAGGCCATCCCAAGCCCTTGGTAAAATATCTTCATCATTATTATATTCAAAACAAATCCTCCTGAATCGAGGGCAAACCATATGTCAGAACTTTTCTACAGAATGATACTTTTAAAACCTACTTTAAATATGAAAAAAGAATTACAGAGTACCGGGGCAAGCATTTCCTGTGATATGCCTTGGGGCAACGCCGACACAAGGCAAACTGCAACTCATGAACATTCTTATTTTCACCTTGCTTACAAACAAAACATTTGTGAGCAGGGCAAGTAAATGATTCTCCTGCAGCTATTTTTTCCTGAAGTTTTAGTGCTTGCATGTCCTGGTGTGGATGGAGCAGTTTAGCAACACATTCTGGGTGATAGAAATGGCCACAAGTTGCAGAAACACAGGGGAAGACCTTGAATGTGACAGGAAAAGTTTTGAGTTGCAGATATACACATGTAACCTAACCAAAATGAGTGAAACACACCTAAAATCTAAGATTGCAACTTGAATGAATGAAAAAAGTACTATGGGATGATCAACTGAGGTAGCCATATATCTAGAAACGACTGAAAGCAATTAAGAAAATATAACAGATAAGGGTTTCTGCTAGATCCACGTGATAACAAATTGGGTTATAAACTGCTGCTATAATTACCCTTTCTATGTGCATAATGACTTCCAGAATTCATCATTCACACTGCCATCACACTCAGTATTCAAATAGGTCAGGGTCATAAGCTAATCCTTATTGCAACTTAGTGAAGGGTGTTAAAATATCATAATCAATCTCACTAGGTCCAGATTTGGTCCCATAAAACAAACATATATACATACACACCAATACACACACAAACAGAAGGGGGGGGGGGGGGGGGGGGTGTCTCTAACTAACATACATCTCAAGTTCCCATTCAAAATTATGCTACAAAGTTTTTATGATCTTCTCTATTGACGCAAATGATACCAAAATCAGAGTCCTCTTTTCTCTAGCCTTATATTTTGCATTCCTTTGAAGTGGGGAGAAGGGTGGGGAGGACTGAGAAATACCGAACAGTTTCTTCAAATGGCTCCAAATTAAAACCAAGTGGTCACAAACACATTCACCATGAGGGTTCCATATAAATTTTAGCACCAATGTTGTGGCCAAATTCTTGATGCACAATTTTTGGGAAGTGGTATTAGACTCATCATTTAACAATTCAAATGATCATTTTTAAAGCTTGAACGAGAATATATATATATATATATATGTCAAATTGTGAAGTGATTACGATTATCAGAATAGTATACCTCTGCTGGCTCTGCATCAGAAGATTTATCAGAAAATCCCAATTTGCCACAAACAAAGCATTGATGTTGCTGATACTTGCAATTTCTACACAAAAATATTGGCATTGCCTGCACATAACCAAATACTGATTAAAGGAGAAAATAACTAGAGTTCAGAGCAAAACGAGCAAATAGAGGGAATACACACACAATGAAAGCAAAGAATTCAGTACCTTGACTTGAGCATCAGTATAGCCAAGAGTCTCACAGAAGTCCTCAGCCCCAGAACCTATGTTTGCATGAAAGGATCTCAAGCACTTTCCTTCACAACTGTATCAAACGCAAATTGAAATTGAAATCAACAAAGTAAATTAGTCTACCAAAAAAGGGATTATTCAACAAAATAGTCCTTAAGGAAACACTACCTTTAAATTAAAAAAAAATTATATTCATTAAGTAAAAGAAAACCATTAATTAAATTAAGTCATAAATAGAGCATACCATAGGATTTCACCACCATTGTCACAAATTGAACAAACATAATCATAGAGATAAAGTTCATTATCTTCTTCACCAAACACTTTATCATACTCCTCTTCATCATCCGAATATACTATAAAATTCAACTTCTTCCTTTTTTGAGCATCCTGTTAAACCAACCAAGGACACCTTGAACAAAAAGAAAGATTTTGCAACATAATGCGTAAGCAAGAGACTAATCAGATAGTTCTGACCTCATGAAACGAATTACTTTTCCTAGGCTTCTCCAAAAAAGTAAGCAAATACTGTCCAAAAGATTAATAATATGTAACTTAGAGAAGCTAGTAACAGTAATAACATATAAAATGAGTACAACAGTATTCCATAGTACATATTCTTGATTCTCTTTCTTTTCAAATGTAATCAGTGGCAGAGGGAGGAGGGGGGCCAGGGGACAAATGCCCCTCCCCCTCTATTTTAGTGTTAAAATTCAAAATTTTGAGTCAATTTTTGGTAATGCCCCCCTTCAATTTTTTTTTTTTTTTTTTTTTTTTTTAAGTATAGACGCTCTTTAATGTATTATTGTCTTCTTTTTTAATTTAATAATGACTTTTTTGTCATATATAAATCATATAATTTTAGAAGCATTTAAAGCATTGGTTTATAAAATAAAAAATTAAATCTCTTTAGTAAAAAATCTTTTTGTTTTCCAAAGACAAATTCATTTTCATTTGCACTTAGAGAGTTAGGGATATAGGAATACAATGACACATTTAAGAAACATTTCTGGCTCCACCACTGAATGTAAGTATTTGTAATTCTATAAAACAATAGTTATCTCTTCAATAAGCAAATACAGACTTTCGCACTAAACAACAACAGAGATAGATACAAGAAGTAATAACCTTAGATTTTACTAAAGATTTATCTCTTTTAGCAGCTTCAGTGATCAATTGTATGTGATCCAATAGATCATTCTCAGAAGGTTCAACCTCAAATGAGCTGCAAAACACACAGGTGATCACAAAAACGAGCAAAACAGCACTTAGGATATCATATATAATATAAGAAAATCAAACCTAAATGTTTTCATCAAGTGGTTCCATAGAGATTTAGCTGATGCCTCTGGATTCTTTTTAACAAAATGAAGCCAGTGAACAGTCACTAAAATTGTCCTGATTGTGTTCTTGAAAGCCTTCCTTGGCTTTTGAAGTGTTATCCAGCTTTTCTCCTTGGAAAGCACACAAATTTCAGGCTGCACATAGGAAAGTTGAAATTTCCATGCTATGACGCACTTGTAGATTCTCTGAAGCCCATCATCACCATCCCCACGTATGAAAACTTGTGTTTCCAAGTCACCAAAAAAATCACCCTCGCTCCATTGTAGTGGCAAAACAGACAATGAAACGAGATTTTCCATGTGATTGATAAAATCATAGTTTGTGACAAACTCTGCCACAATCTCACTCTCTTCATCGGATGCCATTGAATTTCCACACCAAGACTGTACAATCGAGCAATAAATATTATTTTGGTAATCAGTGAGCTCTATCATCTAAGAAGCAAATACAGTAAGCTTCCTAACAATATGCTAGGTATATTTTATCAAAAATAACTTCAACCACAAGCATTAGCAAACATTTAAATATAAAACTATGTGGGCATTAAGAAACAGGTTAAACTATTTGTTATTATTTGCCATCATGACTAAAACATGAAAATTAATGGTACAGTAGAGAGTAAAAAATCACAATTGATATCTGACTAGTAATAGCAGCTTCAAAACTTCACTTCAAGTTAGCTGTATCAAAAACATTAAACAAACCCAAGATAAAAAAATAAAAATAAAAACTGTTCCTTCTTGGACCCAAGATTTCCTTCCATTTTCTCTCTGCTCTTTTAATTTTCCCACCCTTTCTCAGCAACCAAATAAATCAGTTTGCAAAGTAAGAAAGTTTCACATACTTAATTCCTGTTTGGCCATTCCAACAAGAACCACCTATCTTGTAATTTTCCTTTTTTAGAAGATTCATAAACTCGCTTTCAACAATTTTACACTCCAACTTCTAAGCTCCCAAAATCACACTCTAAAACCCCATTCCCTTCTCTTTTCCTACACTTTCTCGTCAACCAAACAAAGCATTTCACACACCAAAAAAAAAAAAAAAAAAAGGTAATAACAACAACAACAACAACAATAATAATAAAAAAAAAAAATTTTTTTAAAAAAGAAAAAGAAGTAACTAGAACTCTAAAAATTTAACACAAAAATAATAAAATAATGCTTTCCTTCCCTTCACTTCTCTTTTCTGACTCTTTTTCACATCAACCAAACAAACCATTTCACATAGAAAAACAAAAAACCAAAAATAGTTTCCGCTCCTTCAGTTTCCAAAATATCTCTCCCTTTCTTTCTTTCTCACATATATATAAGTCAAATATTAAACGGGAACGCATTTGTCAAAGTTGTTGAGAGAGAGAAAATGCGAAATAATAATAATAGTAAAAATAAGAAAGAAGCGTAACCTTGTTTGTTGTTTGATTTTGGTTTCCTTTGTTTTAGACGACTACTACTACTACAAGAAGTATAATGATAGAGTAAAGATTGTGAGAGAGCAAGAGAGCCCAAGACTGTGCAGAAATGGAAGAAGAAGAAGAAGAAGACGAAGAAGAAGAAGAGGGACACGGCATTGGCATGTGATGTGTGTGTGAGAGTAGAGTGAGAGTGAGAGTGAGAGAGAAGTGCGTACGAATAAGTTTGAACAACCGTCTTTTTATCCATTTATGGTAACCGGCTTTATTAATATTAGCTACCTTTTTTTTTTAGAGAAGTTAGGAAATTAGTTTTAAATCGATTTTGCAGTGTACTCACGGGTCTAATATCACACAACTGACCAACCACAAATTAATATTAGCTACCTATTTGTCCTTTTATGTGGAATCCCTACTGTTTGCTATTCTTCAAAATTCAAACAACTACCCCTTACTTTACTTGTAAACATTTTGCTATTCAATTTTTTTTTTATTAAATAAAAAAAAAACATTTTCAATTTCTAACCTTTTATTTAATTAAATAAAAAACTTTAACACTTCGCTAAACTATAATTATAAAAGCCGTATTTTATTAAAATGTTACTAATAAGAAATACTTATTTTTATAATTGAATCTAAATAATTCAATTAATGATCAATATTTATTAACCTACCCCTTTTGATGCAATTATATTTGTTAATAATTTTTTATATAATTATTACGAGTGTCGTGGGTTGTGATCCTTTTTATGCCTTTTGGTTCCTCTTGTCAAGCAGGCAAGATGCACATATCTCTCTAATTCTCCCCATCACAATTTGAGCTCATTATCGGAATGAACCCAAGAGTACATTGATGCCTCTAAGATATAAGCATTAAAGAAGTCATCACTTGGTTATGGGTCTAAATATCATTTTATTAACTACATAAGGAAGGTCTTCACATTAGATTAAGTTTAGAGTTAGGGTAGGATAATGAGAAGAGGTTAGGCACCTTGAACCGCTTAGTCGTAGTTAACCCTTATTTATATTACCGAATTACTTAGAGTTTGCTCAGCAAGCCCTTACACATGCACTAACACCATTACCCTAGAATTTATTTAAGACTAGAAGTCACAAAAAAATGAAAGCAATGGAATAAATGAAGCTGACAAAAGAAGCATAGAGAATAATAAATCATCCAGACATTTAGGTCGCCCAAGCATGTGAGGGTCAAGTGAGTATATGAACATTTGAGGCAATTACATGTAAACATATGAATCAATCAGCGTGTAAGCGTGTGCACCAATCAAATTGTAGCATGCAGGTCAATTGACATGTAGATATATGGGTCAATCAATAGGTGAGTATGTCACTCAATTGACATGTATGAACAATTGTATTAGCTTGTGCAAAAATTCATGTCTATTGTAGGTGAGTATGTCACTCAATTGACCTATTTTTTCTATTTTACACAACAATTTTTCAAAAACACTCACATCAAATTATTTATTATACATTCTATTTTATTTGAATAATCATTTTTCATTATTTGTTTATTATTATCCTCATAGAGAGAGAGAGAGAGAGAGAGAGAGAATTTGATGAGACAAGAGGCGAGAGAAAAAAAAAAAGTTAAAATAATGATATACAAAGTTAGAGTATTTGCATCAACTCGTGCAAAAATTCATGTCTATTTTAACATAAGAACCTACTTTTTCTAATTTACATACTCACTTTTTAAAACACTTCACATTAAATTTTCTATTTTATACTACATTTCATTAAAATATAAATTTTCTATTGTTTCTCTTTCTTCACATATAACAACCATCACCCACTCTCTTCCTTGATTCTCAAGATATGTAAAGAAATAATAAAAAACTAAATGCAAAATAAATAGTGTCAGTATAAATTTACACAGCTACTATAGCAAAATTGTAAATTTACACAATTAACTCATTGATGTAGGTCATCAATGGGTACTCTAATTGTGTATATTTACATGGTTACTTTAGTAATTTTACAAATTTACATATTTTGAACTTGATTGATGTGGGTGATTTTGTGGCTTGAATGTGTAAAATTGAGCCATTTTTCTATTTTGCATTGTCTTATGCAAATGCTCTAAGCACGTGACAATTATCCAAGTGTTGTCAATTTTTCAAGCATATGAAAACTAACCAGGTGTGCAACTATTAATTAAACACGTGATAATTGATCAAGCATTTAACAATTACATGAAGCACGTTATGATTAATTAAACACGTGAGCATCAATGCGAGCAAGCATGTGACAAATAGTCAATCACATGACAATCAATTAAGCGTGCTATAAAAAGAAAGAATTGATCATGGGAATTTAAATTAATCCTAGACATGTAACTAATCCCTATTAGCCATGTGATCTCTCTTACCAAAGAAAGCATTTGATTCGAAAAGTCTAAGCACTTAAAGGTTAGGGCCCGTTTGGTAAGATGATTTAAACATAGTTTTTTGTTTTGCAAATCATAAAATGGTGGGTCCCGTACTTGAATATATTGTTTGGCCAATGTTCTCTAAATACAAATTTCAGAAAATTGAATCTTATTTTTCTTGTTTGAACCATAATTTTGAAAACAGCTTAGAGGGTGTTTTCAAAATACAGAAAAAATTCTTAATAGAATAGTTGTAAATAAAATAAAAATAGTTGTATATTACACCAACCAAGGCATGTGAGAGTGCTAACGTGGCTGGATCTAGACCTTACACATGGACTAGCTGTGAGGAAAGGAAGGGAAGTGTCAGTTGAAGAAGAGGATCTTTGGCTCATGCCAATGGCATGATCACCTTGGGGAAGAGTGAGATTTGCACCTGATATGGACACCCAGCACTTACACAAAAGGGAGAGAGCGACCCCCTATGGTCAGACGCTATAGGACACCTTTTATTGGCTTATTTTGTGCTAGACCATTGTTTAGGACACGTGCATCACTCTTAGCCTCCCTGATGTCCTTTTCCTTGTCTATGGCTTGCTCCCCACGTAGTAGCAAAGCCACCCTCCATTCCACTACCCTAACATTGACGTGTTTTCTCTCTCCTCCAACCATAGTATAGTACAATATCTGTATTAGGGTTTCTAATGGGCAAATAAAGGTTTGACACCTGTCTTAATGTACCTCATAACATTCCTCGTACTATAAGAGGGACATGTTGCTAAGCAATTAGGGCAAAACCCAAGAGAAACAAAGAGAAAGAGGCAAAAAGTTTGGGTGGGAATGTGAGGTAGAGAACAAGGCTTTCTTTGGGAATAACATCACCATTGTACAAAGACCTTGATTTTCACATAATAGAGAGCTCTAAAGAGTGAAGGACATTCTTCACCACATTCACCCGTGGTTTTCCATCCCTTCCAAAGGGTTTTCCATGTATCTTCCCATGCCTATTTTACTTTCCATGTTATGCTTTTCATTTCTCTTGACATTATAGTGAAAGTTTTTATTTTCACAGTTCTTAAGTTTTTTCACTAAAATGTACTATTAGACATATCAATTATCCTCTTTCATAGTTTTGATAATCTAACTTGCACACACAATAGTAGACCCTACAAATTTATCCAAACTCTTCTCTCTCTTAAATTAAAGAGCTTATCTTTATCACCAAAAAAAAAAATCTCATGCTCCAAATTTGAAATTTATCATTATCCAATTTTTTTTTTTTAAATGTAATTTGCAAATTCTACACGTTACTTTTTGTAAACTTTTTTTTTTTTAAAAATCAAAAATAGAAATGGTCTCCCAAACATCATTTTTTGTTTTTAGTATTTTGAAAATTGTTTTTAAAAGTGGGAGCCAAGCACATGTAATGTAAAAATTATTATCTGAAAACTATTTTCAATTTCAATTTTTTTTTTAAATTGTTTTCGTATTGTTTTGAAAACAAAAATAAAAAATTCTCCTACCCAACAGGCCCTTAAATTCTAATGTATTATAAAAATTGATATGAATTTCAATTCAAATCAACTCTTGACTTGTCTAGAGATACACATCCATTTATTGTAGATTGCCTCAATTAAAACCATATCTCTTATTTCCTTTCCAATTCAAGAGCTTGACCAAATCTCAACATTTAAGACCCAATCATTTTTTATTCTTTCCATGTTTTATTTTCCATTCAAATTTAAGCTTAAATTCCAAAAAAAAAAATTCACCAAGCATTAATGGCTCAGATTATTTGAGAAAAGATTGATTTTGAATTGATGGCTTTTTAAAAGTTTTTCTCAGTTAAGAATGTCAATTCCAATTTGAATTCAAGATCAAATCTGATGAGTCCAAATTCTAACGACTTTGTCATTGATAATGGATGAACCCAAGATAAGTTACGCATTTGTGGCAAGCATTTATGCCAAAGAGTAACAAACGGAGCAACAAGAAA
Organism: Quercus glauca; assembly: GCA_023736055.1. Classification (NCBI taxonomy): domain Eukaryota; kingdom Viridiplantae; phylum Streptophyta; class Magnoliopsida; order Fagales; family Fagaceae; genus Quercus; species Quercus glauca. The sequence goes on from CM043322.1 coordinate 37,422,099, forward strand.
GAAGACGTTACACAAATCAAAGCACCAGTTTGTAACGTATTAATTGTTACAAATGAGAATGAATACAGAGATTCGTTGCTCATTAAAGACAAGATGGCTATAAAGCTTGAGTGGAACAGAACCAAAAGGTACACAATTCTAATTCCAAAAACACTCCCAAATTTGAATTTCGTTGTTATCCTCCAATTGAATTCCATCTGACTTTATCATCAGAGGGTTTTTGGCATACACCACACCGATGTATCCATGTTTCTCTATTAGATATCTTATTGTAGGTTTATCTCTGGACCAATCCAATGTCATCGTCCATCTGCATAGACGAGAACTCAACTGATGATTTTTTGTATAATCAAAATCCATTTGGAAAAATCTTATTTATCAATTAGTCCATTAAGACTCCATAATTTTCAAATTAATTTTCTAGGATTCAAATTCTCAAGATCAATGTCCAAGAAAAAGTAACATGCCATGTTAACCAGAAATGAAATATATGAGTCATGCAATCACATTCTATTAAAGTTATTGACCAACCAATTAAAGCAAAATTTTATTGCCTAATTTTGCATGAGCTATTTGGTTTGCATGTGAGAGACCGCACCTTGGCCCCCTAAACTTTCTCAAATGAAAGTTTTTTAGCATAACCCAAACGAATGGGTGGAGTCATATTGGAGCCTCTCAAGAGACAGTGGAAGTTCTACTATTGTTATTGTAGACACTTAATTTTGCACTCATGATTTAATCAAGGAAGATGACTAGAATGACCATCCATGTACCCCCAAAAATTGAGATTGCATTACATGCATTAAATCATTCATTGCATATCATAAAAATGATCTTGAGATTCTAATAGTCACAACGATGTGTCCAGTTTCCAAATCGGACAATCGAATCAAAAGATATCACATGATCAAGTTTGCACGGTCAGCATGCATTGTGTCTAGGTAGAGTCGACCACGCACAATTAATTTGAATTAATTTTGATTGGTTAAAAAATTAAAATTAATTAAATAATTTTGTGATTGGTTGATAATTAGTGTCTAAAATAGGATTGTTTGCATAAGAATAAAAGGGATAATTGGATAACAATAAAATTGTGGATAATTTGAACTTTATCAAGATTTATTTTAGGGTATTTATCTATAAGATAATTGTTCCTAAAAAGACTTGAATTATCCAGAAAAGAGATAAAAATCTTAGAATACAGATTGAAAACACGTTTAAGTGCAAGGATTGGCTCAAGAAAACCTAAAAAACGAGTCCAAAATGCACTTGAATGCGAAAGTGCGATCAGCACCTAAGAGTGCCATTCGACACTTTTGGAGTGTCAAACGGCACTTTAAAAGTGCCAAATTGCACTTTTTTGGGCTTTGGCCCAAATCTCTTTGGATGCCAATAAGGCACACCCTTTTCGACTTTTTCGCAGAAAGACGCATCCTTATCTAGAAGACCAGACTTTGTTTGGGTGGAATGGGTGCCTAACACCTTCCCATTCCGTAACCTAGCCCCCAAGTTTAGGATTTTTGAATAGGTAGATTAGTGTTTTTTCCTTTTAATTTTGGTAGATTGTAACTAGGACCAAAGCTTTGTATTCTTTAGCATAGATTGTAACTAGGATGCAAAACCTTGTAAGGTTAATTTTCTAAAGTTTTACTCTTCTTTATTCAATCAATGACAATGAAGTATTTTGATCATGTAACGTGTATTTATTTTTTCTTATTTTTTTGTATAAAAAAATAAGTGGCAACTCCACATCACTTATCCAAAAAGAGAGGTGCCCTTAAAAGCACCAAAATCTCTTTTTTGAGAGCACCCAAATTTTCCCGGTCTCTCACAATTGCCATGGATTTAAACCATCGGCTTTGATTATAGATTTGAATTTCATTGATAAAATAGCATTGCCATGGACTTGAATTATGGACTTTTGAAATATTGCTAAGGATAAGTAGGTTTGGGCTTTAAAAAGAATGGGGTGTGTGCATTGGGCTCATAGGGCTGGTTTTGGGCTTATTATAATAATGATAATAAAATTGAATAAGATATGAGATTTTGGACTTCTGTGATAGTTTATATCGTGGCTCAATTTAGATAATGAGATAGGAAATATTTGTGAGCCAATGAGATGAGAAATATTCATGGAGGTCCAAAATAATTTATGGGTGAAATTTTGGTACTTTTGGTGAATAAATAAATGTGATTAAATAGGATTGGGGCACATGGCATGAATGAAAAAACTATACCTCAACAAGCATAAAATAAATAAATAAATAAAAGAAGAAGAAAGGTTTAGAAATCTTACATGCATGCACCGGCATTCCTAAGCACTCAAAGCAAGAAAGCCTCTTTAAAGCGAGATTCGTGAATAGGAAGTTGATAGCCTAAGATTAGGACTATTTCTTTGCCCAAAGGTTCCCCCATTTACCCCATAGTTCTTGCAAATGTTGAGGTATGAGCTCATATTTATAGAAAAATGTGGGATCATCTTGATGTTGCGTAATTGTTTCCTTTCTTCGCTTTCACAAAAATTCCCACTTTTTCCCATTTATTCTACTTATGGCAACCTATCTTCAGGTCTTTGGTAAGAGGTCTTCCCAATGTTTGATTCAAATAATTCCAATGTTGTTGGGAAGATTGTGTACTCTACTTCCAAACAGGTCCAGCCTTATGTCATATGGATCGTCAGTGAGAAAGTTATGCATCTCAAAAGTTGGTTGGTTGGAAAGGTTCACTTGGAAATTAAGAATATTTGTATTTCCATAGGTGATTACCACAAATTTGGACCTCTGGTGAACAAACCAGGAGTACCATGTCATAGAAAAAGTCATCTACTTCATGACATGTTAGGTTTTCGAATCCACATTTCATGGTATGGAGCAAATATGCATGTGAACCTCGCTCCAGAATCACCCATTTTGCCCAAAATCCAAGTGGCAATATATGCTAAATGTTTTTTGGCCATTTTTGCATTGTTTCTGCGATATCTCACTAGTTCATGGTATGATTTTAGTCCAATCTCAAAAAGTAATAAAGTTAATTGGTTTAGGAGTTTGGGCTTGTCAATTGTTGAAAATGTGATATTGTGATAATTTTATTAAACAAGCAATAAAATACATGTACATGGGCAAATTTGTTGGGTAGTAAACTAGATGTAATCACCAAATGCAATCCAACCCAAGTGACTTCATATCCCAATAATGCATATCGGTTAGGGACCTAAGCATTGAAACAAGAGAAGTTTTAGATCCAACCAAATCCGAATCAAATCTAGACTAGGACTCCTTCTAGTACGGTTGTTCATTGGTGTAGTTGGCTTTTAGAGAGATTTTCTTAGCACGCCAATCTTATCAACTTGGTTATTCATTACTTGTAGCATGTTGGGGAAGAGGAAGGGGGGAGGGGGAACATATTTACATAGCTCGACAGTGAGGATGTTTATTTGAGTGGTGGTTGTTGGATGTTTGAGCCACTATTTTCAGTTAGTTCGGCTCAATTGGGTTGTTGCTTGAAGCTTTGAAGTTTGAATAGCCCTAATAGCCATTCATTTTTTCCCTCCTTAGATCCATCCATCATCAATACTTGTGCCTCTTTTTTTTTTTTAATGGTTATTATTATTATTATTATTTATTATTCATCTTTTCCTATCTAATAACCTAGTAAATCTCATATATGCTCTTATTTAATGTCTCTTTAGTAGTGTTCTTGAGCCAAAGTATAAAATCTTCCAAATTTTTTTACAAATATCACTTTTAACTCTTGATTTCTTTAATTTATTTATGTTTTTTTTTTTAATGTTTGTTTCTCATTTTTAACCATGAAAGTAATGAGATGAATAACGATCACATAACGGAATCAACCTCAAGTGAGTGAAGATAAACTTATCAAACCGCGGATAAAGAATATGAAATCAGCCTAAAACTCATGTGGTTAATAAATAATTATCTCATAAGAATATATTTCATTTAAAAAAAAAAAAAAAAGGGTTGCTACTTGGGACTTTAGACAACAGGTGTCCCCTCATGGTACCGTACAAGGATAATAATGCACATTTCTAGTTTCTGTAGCCTGCAGTCTTTACCCGTATAAAAGCAAAACCCAAATCTCCCTCCACGGCTCCACCCGCTCAAAAATGTCCCCAACCCGCCACAACACCAATCTCCCAAACCCGAACTCATGGACCATCAACACAGACCTGGACGGGCTCGACCTGGACCCATCAGACTTCGGGTCCTCCATACCCCTCAAGAAGGTCCCAAACGGCGACGTTTTCGAAGCATCACGAGCCGGAGACGTGGACCGCCTCAAGTACTTGTTGGAGTCCGGCGTGAACGTCAACGCTCGGGACCAGTGGGACTCGGTGGCGCTCTACTACGCTTGCTTGGCGGGTCACCTCGACGCCGCGAGGATGTTGCTTGAGAGTGGTGCCATATGTTCAGAGCACACTTTTGATGGCGATAGGTGCCACTATGCAGCGCTGAACTTGAAGGTTAGGAAGCTTTTGAAGGCATTTGAAGCTAGGCCACCGCCTCTGGGTCCATTGCAGGGTGCTTTGAGAGAGACTTTCTTGGCTTGTGCTGGCAACAGGGAATACTCGGACCATCCTGATTATGGTATGTTTGGCTAATTGGTGATGTGGGTTTTCTTGTTTTGGGAGATAAGGGTAATGGGGTTGTTTCAATTTTTATGGACATTGTTGTTTGTGACTTCTCGTTTTTTCTGAAATATACTAGGTTTACTGAATGGTTTTTTTTTTTTTTTCATATGATTGTGGGTTAGTTTCAATTTCGGGCTTGTTACTTTTGTAAATTTTGTGGCTCAATGTTGAATTTACTCAATTGGGACTTGTGAGGTGGGGTAATGGGTTGGTTCAATTTTATGAACATTGTTGTCTGTGAGTTCTGGTTGGCTGAAATATACTTGTTTTACTGATGGGTTTCGTTAAATAGGATCCTGGGTTAGTTTAAATTTTAGGAATGTTACTGTTTGTCAATTTTGTAGCTCAATGTTGAATTTATTGAATTGGTGATGTGGGTTGACCGGTTTCTCTCAATTTGGTTGGTTGGTTGGTTTTTATTTATTTTTTTAATAAAAAAAAATTATGAATCTATGGTACATGTATTAATATTGTTAATATTATTTTATAAAAAGCTGAAATGCTACATTTCCTGAATTGGTCATGTGAAATCTACAATTGTTGTACATTGTTTAATTGTGGTGTTAATGGCTAAAATTTATGCAAGTAGAGGTAGTTGTAGAAAGTAAATTTATTTTGGGTTGAGGGAGTAAATGGGGGAATAAAGGATGATTATGAAGAATGTTGTCTCGTTTGATTTTTTGGAATGAACTTATTTTGTGGGTGAATGGTTCATATGGGTATTTTGGTGTATTTGAGTGTGGGACTGATGCCTGACGGAGCTGGTTCTAGTTTTTGGGGGCAAACTCATTGGGGCAGATCTTGTGAGATTATGATGGCTGCTCTTAAGGAAGAGTGGAGATAATATTGGAAAATTAAATTTGTCGGGTGTTATTTGTGTTGTACATGTTGATTTTGAATAAGTACATGATATTACAAATTTGGAAGATTGGATGAATAAGAAAAAGATTGGTTGATTGATTTATTGATATTTTGCTGTAAAATTGGGTAACATAAGGCAAAATAATAATATTTTAATGTGTTAAAAGTAAATTTGTTGATTTAGTTGCTTCATCAGCGTTGACGCCTGCCAGCTCAATGGCGTTACATATTTTTTCTTCCAAGAATAATATGCATATTAATTCAACATTCAACATGTGATATGGTTGGCTAGGTGTGTCATCCAATGGGGGATCCAGTTCCTACCACTTCCCACCAGATGTGGTATTTTTTGTGCAAGGTAGTCCTATTGAATCTCACAGAGTTATATTAAGTGCTCGGTCACCATTTTTTAAGAGGAAGTTTGAAACTGATTGGAAAGACCGCAAGGAAGTAAGATTTGCAAGGGAAAAGTTATCTTATACTGCTCTTTACAGCCTTATCCACTTCTTTTATTCTGATAGACTAGAGATTGCAGTAGATGACATGGAGGATCTTGTGAGAATATGCAAAGTATGCAAATGTGAATCATTACAAAGGATTCTTGAGAAAGAATTGATTCACCAGAAATTTGCGGAATACAAAGCACTAAGAGACGTAGATAATTCTCAGAAACGGTTCATTTTACAGGGCTTGTCCCTTCCTGAAGAAGATCGACTTCCTGCAGCATTGCATCAAATCCTTCAAATTTCCCTTGCCAATTCCACCAGGGAACACAACCAAGACAACAACGTTGAGGAATTATCATATAATGTTGGTGCAATGCAGATCAATGATGCTGTTGATGATCTTGCAGATGTTTGTGTAAGAGTTGATAAAAATATTTTTCGTTGCCATCAAGTAGTTTTAGCATCAAGGTCAGAATACTTTAGAGCAAGATTATCTCGAATGAAGGATTTTTATGAAGGAAAAGATGCATTACCTGTTGATACACTTCCATTTCTTGATGAACATGATTTGAGGACAGAAGCATTTGAGAAGATGATTGAGTATATGTAAGTCAATTCTCATTACTATAGAATACTGAGATTAGGTCAGAACATTCAGAGGAAATTATGCAGCAAAGATTTTGTTGTTACAATAACCCAAGGTTCATTCCCTAGTCAGAATATTTCTTGCACTTTTGTTGTCCATTTTTTTTGTGATCAATTACTTAATATAAGCAAAGAAGACTGCAAGTAAACGATTGATTATATTGAGACCATTTAACATGATTGCATGTGATCACCATTTCAGTACCAGCTTTAGTTGTCATGTGTTTTATTTTAATCCTTTGGTTGATTCAGGTACACTGATGGCTTGAAGGATATAGACCCAGATCAGGTATAAAATGTATCAATCAAAACTACTTTTAGCAAAAATATTTTCTTTTGCTGGTTATAATACTCTTGTTAATTGAGCAGGCAGAGGAAATGTTTGATGCTGCTGCTAGATACTTGTTATTTCCTCTTAAGCGAGCTGTAGCTGATGTACTATTGCCACACCTGGAAATGGCCGCACCTGCAGAATTGTGCCATTGGTTGATATTATCAGACATGTACGTCTTTGGTTATCCCTTTTCTCTTCCTAATATATCTTGATCAGTAGCTATAGTAATGTGTGCACTGAGGATGTCTTATATATCTATATTGGGGACTTGGAAAGGGAGTACATAACCGAATCATTATATTCTTACCAAGTGCCACATATTTGGCCCATTACACAGCTGTATAACAGTTTGTGAGCTCTTGGATGAGGCACTTGCTAAGTGAACTGTTCTGTCTTTCCTTTCTGACAAGTTAATTGCTGCTTTGTTAATCCTCTCTGTATTAATTGTTAACTACTATCATTACACTTATTAGCATTAGACCTTTAGAGGTTCAGCTTTTCATCTGAAACTGTAGGATACTCTTCTAATTCTGACATTAGCAACAAGCAGTTTTTTGGCCTCCACATTGAATTCGTAACTTTCAGTGAGAATCCTTATTAGGCTATCCAATAAAGACCCTTACTAAGTATCTGGGAGTGTGTAAAACCTCTTTCAACTGTTCGTAATATAAATATCATCATCATTTATACATTTTGAACTGCACAACATGATCTGGAGGAACAAGAAAAAATAAAATAAAAATTCTCTCTTATTTTGACATTTTTTGACAAGAAACTTTAAAGTTCCCCACAGGTGATTTGCTGAATACGTTTTCCTTTACAGTGCTTCTGATCCTACCTCGATGTACTTATAGCGGATATAATTATATTTTTGCTCCCCACCTATTTGGTAGTTAACTATGTCAATCTGGAGTAAATTCATAGGAAGGAAGCCAGATAATTTGACAATAAGCTGGAACCCTTTCAAATTATAGCTGCATAGATGGTTAGAAATGAAATTAAGTCATTAATGGGTAAATCGCTTAATACCTTATCAGCCTTGAACTTAATTGTGGTTTTAATAATGTTGAGTGATTTGCATGTTTAGGTATGGTGTTTTCAAGATACGGGAGTACTGTCTAGACACGATAGCCTGTAATTTTGAGACTTTTGCTGATACGCCAGAATTCCGAGCAATGCTGTTGACACTCCCACCACCATCTGGGGATTCCTCACTTCGCACCACTGTTCCAAGTGCTCCAGGAGCCGTAGTCAATACAGACCAAGCAAATCTTCTTGATGATTTAAGAGAGAAGTGGCTTGAAGCTGAAGCTGCTGAGCTTGACAAGAGAGATGAGAGTGCTTTACTCTTTGACAAGCGCCTTGAGATGCTTGTGCTTGTTGCTGAACGAGAAAAATCTGATGGAGCTCCTGCTGATGATATTCATGATGGTTTTAGATCACCTGTATCCCCTCCTACCTCGTTCCCCATGCCAAGCAAACAAGAAGAGAGAGTGTAGGTTTATAGACAATTTTTTTTAATGATGTATAAATAAAACATTTTTTTGGTTGTAATGGACAATAAATTGAAATGACGGAGAGTACTTTAGTTGGGTTTTGTAACTTTAGTTACTCGAGCATCCATGAATTTTATTTCTTAGGTTTATTATTTATTTTGAATTATGGTGTAATTGGTTACAGTTAATGATCTAATGAATACTTGTTGGATGGAATAATACTTGTTAATCTGAGCCGTTTTATCTGATGTCTTTGTGTTAGATAAAGAGGAACCAATCTCAATTCTCATCGATTTCCCCTGTTTGGTTCTGAATCATGGTGGTAAAATGTATTTCAAGCAAAAAAGAAAGATTCATGGTAATCTATAGGCATTTGCTCACAATGATATGGTCTTGTTATCATATTAATGGCTGGCGGGCATTTGTTATGTCCCTCTTTGAATCTTTAGACCAAACAAACCCCCCCACTCTTCCCCATGCATGCTAGTCAGATGACGTTAAGGGGCTAAGACTAAGAGAGACGTTGCCTTCTTGCACTATTGATATCTTTAAATTGTATGGCCACGGCATAATTAAGAATGATCTTCTATATGATATGATTTTGTTTTCCTATAAAGCAAAAGAGATCTGTATGCGTATGATATTTCAATTGGGAGACAGAGGTGCCCAGAGCACAACGCTTCTAGTTGAAAACAAAATATGTAAAACTAGCATCAGTGTGCTCTCTGCTCTTCGTACTCCATTTCTTTCCTAAAGATAGTAGATAGGCTATTTTACACTTCGTTTACAAAATTTTAAAAAGTAGGAGATTTTTATTATTTAAGTAGGTTGAGGCTCTGATACTAAAGAAAAACACACAGAATATCTGAGGGAGAATATATGGAAGAAGATTTGTTATTGCATTCCTTTGCTTTCTTACAAAAGAATTACAAATATGTAAAAAGATTGAAAAGAAAGAAGACAAATTAGAAAGAATCACCTAGCACATGCATAATTATCTAAATATTGTGAAAGTTAGAAATAAAAGAAAACTACGGATATTTAGGTGTCTTGAAAATATACATAATATATATATATATATATATATATATTTTAATGTGTAGTATGGGCTAGTGACATGAGTTGCCCATTTAGTGTTTGATAGCCTATGCACCATATATTTGTAATATTTAATGTGAACTACGAAATGAATCAATTTCAAATAGAGAAAATTATTTTTCCTCGCTTCCACTCTCCTAATAAGTTACTACAATTGGGTGTTCATGGCACTTTACCCGTATGAATATAAATTCTCAATACTCCTACAAATTCACAATACTCCTGCAATTCTTGTAATATAATGGATAGTAATCAAAACTGCATAGTGAAAAATTCCTAAGAAGCTAAACGCGCAAATCATGAGCACATGCAAATCATTGGTACTTAGATAAACGCAATCATGAGCACATGTTTGTTCTGTTGACAGCAATTGTGTCTGATGCCAGTGTCAATGCACTTGGGAGTCCTGAATCTAAAACAATTTACATCCTATGGTATTCCAAGCTAGTATCAAACACGAGCATTAAATTGAAAAATGCGATAACACAACCAATACTAAGAAGAATGAACAAATAATTATGATTATGATTATGATTATGACCCACTTACATTATTCCCCAGTATTAATGTAATTTCAATAAAAAGAATATGCCTAACAAAAGAAACCTTTAGTTAAAAGTTAAAAGAAAATTTACAGGACCCTTTTAATTTTTTTCCCCCTGTTGTCTAGAAGCACACGCTCTCTTTAAATAAGGAGCTGTATCATATCCTAACTGCAGCCAAATTTTACTCTTTCCTATTCTCTTGTAAAAGTAAAAGTAATGGACAAAGAAAATAATGGAAAAAACATTGTTCATTCTCTATCAGGACTGTCCTAGTCCTTTCCTTCAACCTTATCAGGAGATTCCTCATTTTCGACCTCTGGGGCAGTATCTGAAGGGCCAGCATCTGAAGCAGCATCGTTTATGGCCAAATTACAGACCTCACCATCCAAAGGTGTTTCGCTTTCGCCATCCACCGAAACTGCAGGGGATGCATCAGGAATGTTACTGTCTTCAGCAGGGCACAACTCTGACTCCTCTACTGGTTGCTGCAAGCTCCAGTACATGATGCTTGCTGTCAAAATAAGGATCATCTTCTGGTTTACCTGTTGTTATGGAAAACATGGCATAAGAATAAAAAATTAGTTAAGAGTCATGTATTTTATACATTTGTAAATGTCAATTGCAGTTGCAGCATAGCTGAACCCAGTTCACTTGTTAGCCAGAAAGAAGTCAACTTAATAATCTTTTCTTTTCTTTTTTTTTTCCTAATATGTGAGTCAACTCAATAACATCTGCTCGTGGACTTCTTTACCCTTCATTCAAATGGGGTAATTACAAAACTTCATACAAACCATTGATTTTTTAATTTAATTTTATAAATATCGTACTTTATTGAAAAGGGAAAAACACTGTATACAGGGAGTATACCAGAGACCTTCATACAAACCATCAATTAAGAAACGTAACATTGTGCAATGGCTGCAGGTTCGTTTCCCAGAGCCTATTTCCAGCTTATTTAACTTTTTATAGCTCATGTACAACTTTTTAAAGCTTTGCTTTGCCAGATTATTTTTTAAGCCCAATAAGCCAGTAAAAACAAACTCTCCCAAATGTGCACAAACTTTTGGACTGAAATATCTAAAGAGGTGCAGAGCAACTAGGTTGATTAGCACTTCAGTGTAAAATCCACTACTAAAAGAAAGACTACAAAATAATACAATTGGAATGTGCTCTCTCTATCTCTCTATAAGTTGAATGAGTACACAGGCTCAGAATCATAATCTCCACAAAATGGACCACTGAAATAGAAGCTCCAAATGTTTCGTTACATCATGGTGTTAAATGTGAGGAGAAATATACACATCCAACATTATTAGAAGAATCTTACCTCTATAATTTCCTCAGGTAACAAGAAAATGGAGCAACCCAGCTTTCGTGCAACACTGATTATATATGTTGCATTCAACTTCTTATCTTCCTCTGCAATATTAGAAACAGTTAAGTGAGAAACTTTCCCATTGTTTCATGCATATCTATTCTTCTCGTTTTATGTAGTAAGCCAAAATGGTGCAAGCTTGGCAAATTCCATATTGTGTTGTGCACTTGAACCATAAGAAAACTGACATACCTGTTTCTCCCTTTGTAACAACGCTCCAATTAACCACCCTTGGCTCTACAGCACTAAGAAGCTCCAGGAAGAAAATTCCATTTGAAAGGTTTTTATCCTAAAAAGGCAAGTTAATTTAGACACAAATATCATCAATCATAGGTCAGAATCAGATTGTAAAACAAGGTCATTGATTATTTGATTACCCTGAAGCTTTCCATTTGGGAGGTTCTGCCTGCCTTCTTCACTTTGTTGTTTGCCCAGTTTAGAATATCAGTGTCTGTTATCTCTTTACCCTTTTTACCTTGAGAGTGTGATCTCAAGTTTTTTAAGAGTTGGAGCATGGTGAACCTCATGAGTTGCCATAAAAATGCTGCAGGTGGGACAGGAGGCAAGGTGTTAAGTGGTTTCTAACAGTATAGCATGCTCTACCAATTAAACTTTCTTGAGTAGAAAGTGTCATTGAAAGTGGAAAAGAACCAAAGTACTGTAAAGATTAATTGAAAGGTTAGACAGTTAGAGAGTTCCCAATTACCAATGAACCCAATCAAACAAAAGGCCTGATCCTATGGTGTGAGCACCTAACAGCCTTGATACATGGCCTCTTCTCTGGCCCAATTTATGCATCTTAATGTTCTTCTATAATAAAGGCAACTATCACACAGGCAAGATTTACTATATTTTTCCAACCTTTGAACTGCCTGATCAATATGTACAAAGTGTTCCATTTCAAAGATTTGGGTTCACTTAATCTAAATTAGGAAAAGATTTTCATACCTATAAGCCTAGCAACTAAGAAATATAATTAGTAAGGATTACACACAATTGTGTCATATGTCCATATATTACACGTTGACCCTTTCTTAAAGTTCAGTTTCCATTGTTCATATTAAAGAATATGTAAACAAAAGGACCTGTCTAAAGATTTTCTTAAGTTGGCCACAAGAATAACTTAATGGGAAAAAACAGACTTTATTTATTTCTCTTTTTAATTGGGAAGTCTACACATGCATTTGGAGGATCTTGAATTCATGACCGGACCTGCCCCCTGCTCTTACAAAGGAAGGAGGTTCCATTTGAAATTAAGCTCATTGGCAAAATACAGAGGTTATATTGCTCAATTCCTGTGAACAGTAACCTTAGAAAGAAAGAAGAGAAAATAAAGAGAAGAGAGAAGGAGAAAGAAACAACAAAGGCCAACGTTCATATTGCTCAAAACACTCAATTTTATTAATCAACTCATTCTATTCTCTTTGAATACATTGAGCACAATATATATAAAAACTCTTACTTGTATTAGGACTACTTCTAAAACCTAATAAATACTAACTTGGACCCAAAAAAAAAAAACCTGAGATACTTAAAACCATAGAAGATTCTAGACTCAACTAAATTACCAAAATACCCTTAATTCACAGGAATCGCAGAGATTACAGATTTGCCCCTCAATATAAAACTGACCATAACTAATAAAATAAAAACCCAAATTAAAAACTGTTTTAACCCTAAAAGACTCATACTTAGACCATTATAAGGGCACGTCTTTCACTTCAATTGGACTTCACACGAGGACTCAATAAAATAATTTTTGAATAGGCGAATTTGCAAAGTAATAGCATATTAGGGGCTGTTTGGATTTTTTTTTTTTTGTCATCACTCATCACTCCTTACTCAATTTTCGTCACTCATCACTCATCACTTAAAATACCACAATTTTCCCAAACACACCCAAACGGCACTCATCACTCAGTTTTGCCGTTACTTTTTGTTTCAAAAAAAAAAAAAAAAAACCCGAAAGTCAAACATTGCGGCTAAACAGTGAGAGAGTTGTGAGTTTAATTACAGAAATGCTATTGAAAACAGAGTTATGGAAACTAAAAACACCTTTTAGGTGTTTTCAGTTTCCATAACTCATCACTCAAAAATCAGAAAATTAAGTGATGGAAACAATAACTGGAAACAAAATCCAAACAAGCTTCATAACTTGTTTTCATCATGGGTCCCACCATTTTTGAGTTATGAGTTATGGAAACAGAGTTACGAGTTATGAAAACAGCAAATCCAAACAACCCTTAATCTTCCATGACTCCATCAAGCATAGGCATGAGTCATATGGATAGATTGAATGGAGCAGTAGTAATAAGCAAGATAACAGAAGTTAAGGGGTTTTGAAACTTGCCTAGTATGAGCTTTTTATTTCCTTGCACGATATCATTTCCAGCTACATTCACAAGGGAGAAGTTTAATTGCTTCCCAATCTTTACAACTTGGTTGCAATTCTCAACTTTTCTAAATGGCATCTTTATAGGAGGCTTTGATGCCTGCTTCCAGTTAACTGATTCTGGTGAAACTTTGTCAAGAACTTCTAAAAGAACCCATCTGCAAGCAAAATGAATTCATCTTCCATCAAGATTCATATGGGCTTGACACTACTGGGGGAAAACAAAAACCTTACCCATTTCTGATATCCTCGAAAACATTATTAACATATGTAGCAATTCCAAGACTGTTAATCCACAATCGGAAGCATCTCTCCTCACGAGAAGTTTGTGCATCATCTGTCATCATCTCAGCAAAGGATATCTTTTTGGTGTCAACTGTCAAGCCATTCCTGCAGAGAAAATTATATGCCATCAACATAAATTAAAACAACCACAGAGCTAGGACATGCACAAAAAATAATTACAATTTTATATTGTTGTACTATCAGAAATTACCATGAAGACAATTGAGCTGCACAAAAAGGAAACCTTTTTTTATAGGTAATAAAAACTTTATTGAGAAAAAAAGAAAAAGAAAAAAAAAACATCATGTTCACGATGGTGAATAGATTGTACTCGAAACAATTACAAACAAATCAAAGAGAACAATTTACAGAGTGTACAAAATAAAAAATGGAAATACATTGTGTAAACCCCAAATACAGGACCACTCATACAATGTCCCGACTCCCAACTATCAAAGACTTCAAAAGATCAACAGGTCTCTCAATAAAATTACTGTGCCATTTAAGGGATTAAAAATACAAGCACCAGTGAACGAAGGGGATGAAGTGGCTGTATAGGTTAAATTTAGTATGATGCACAAACTTGTGAAATTCATAACAGCCACCATGCTAATTCTTCTACAACAGAGAGAGACTTCACAATCAGTTTGTCTCTTCTCTTCATCTTTTGGTCCAAGCCTACATGGCTGATTGTTGTAAATAGCAAATACGCATGCACAAAACTTGGTGCATATTTCTAGACCAAATCTAACAGAAGCTCTACATAAAAACCAACTAAGCCTAATAACAAAATTAATAAATTCCTATTAATTTGTTATTGTTGTTTTTAATATCAGCATCATCATATTTATTCTGAAAGGTCATAAAATTGACTTAGAATGAACATATTTAACCAATAAATAATTGCATCATATTTCCAAAGGGCACATAAGGGATCTTAGAAACCTCGTGTGTCTCCCACAACTTATGCAAAACTAGGACACATTTTGAACCTGCAACAATTCTTTATAGAAAAGCATAATAATAAAAATCAATCACCAAAATGTAGAAAAGAGACAGGTCTACTACAATAACTAGCAGGTTAAAATAATGAATTGGTCATATCATATAAATCAGAAGACAGAAAAGGGGGAGAAACTTATACTTACCAAAAAACTTATAATCAGTTCATAAGAGGTCAAAAGTTCAATAACCAAAAAATAACCCAAAAAAAGAAGTCATGGTTTCAGATTACAAAAGAGGAGAGGCGAGGAGAGAGGGAGGGGGGAGATGACAAGCTTATATGCAAACCTAAAAAGGAATAAACTTAAGATGTCATTCCTCACCTATGCTGGAATATTTGTGCAACAAATGCAAGATTAAGATTTGGTGAACCCTCAACGATGTCCTTAGGAGTGAGGTATCTTTTGCAATCCAATTTCTCTGCATGCGCAAGAACCATGTTTGCTCTTTCTGTAGGATCTTTTGTATCCAAAGCAGCGGGACCTGAGTGTTCAGGTGCAAGAGTATTGAGAAGGAATGCATATGCCTCTCCATCCTACAAATGACCGAGGTTAAGATAACATTGTACACAGCACATCCCAAACATGAGATATAAATGTCTCAATCTACTATTTTCTATAATCATTAAGTATGAGTCTAATTCTAGCCATGTGGTGGCTCAAATATATGATGCATGATTACAAATACAAATCTTTTCCTTAAAGCTAACATCTTACTATTTCCTAGAACAATGACAGGACATTAGGAATGCGATGACAAATCTTATTTTCTTTTGTGAGTCAGTATGATATAACCATATTTTCATAATTTATTCACCATTGTCCAGAACCTGTAAAATCTCAGCTGGAAACTCTATATACATGAGATAGTCAAACCCAGAATAATTATTCTTATCCCTAAGCCATGCCAACTTAAAAATAAATTCTCTGCTATTAGATACAAGAATAAAGTGTTCAGTGATTCATCAACAAGTGAGCATTCTCTTACCTTCACATCAGAAGAGAAGTTTGTAACTTGTTTTTCATAGCCAGCTTTCTTCAGATGGAAATTCATCCATTTAAGTAAAACCTTTTCAGGTGGTAAGCCTAGAAGCTCCTCCACATCCTGCTGATTTTTTATAGGATTACATTAGCACAATAAATATGTAACCACTGTTTCTAGGTTCTAGCATATATAGCAAAGTGCAAAAAGTATTATCCTTGCATATTTTCAAAACATAGATAATGTAGAACAAAAAGAAAAAAATGACCTTGCTGTCATCCACCAATTCCACAAGTTGAGGAGTTTTCTTCAGATTGAGATCAGCTAGTAGTTGAATCTAAAGTTGCCATCATATGAAAACACAACAGAATCAATGGTGTAAACACTGATAACCTAACTCAAGTCTCTTAGGTTGAAATTAGATCACCACCTTTATCATGATGTCTAAGTCCTAAGAGATTATATGCAATGCATAAAGGAACAAGTTCGAGTTGCATACCTTGATTATTTGAGAAATCAAGCCAAGTAACAGATGTGGCTACAAAACCAACATAAAGGGGACAAAAAGAGAAAACAAAAAACTTCAGAAAATTTAAAACACAAAGAAAAATAAGACAAGAAAATTCCAATTGGTAGCTGGTAGTAGCTGAACTTACTCTTCCTTCAATCAAGTCCTGTGTGCCAATATTAACCACTGTGCAGCCAATAGCCTTCGCAGAATTGAGGCAGAGGGTATGATTTTCATTCCTCTCCCATGGATTAAGGACCTTCTTAGTGTTGATAGCTCGCTCATCTATGGTCCCAGGAACAGCTACATTAATAAGCTTACTACATGAAGCAATTAAAAGCGTCAACAAACACAAGCACCATCAACAAGCATAAAAAAATCTTAAAAAATAACTAAGTGGATCCAGCACATCTACCAGAGAAGAACTCCATCCTTTGCAAGATCAAATAAAGCATTTGTAGATGGATCAAGAGGAAGATACTTCTTCAAAAATGGATCTTCTGCCAAGTAACTGTTAATGTGGGCAACATAGGAAGCCTTCTCAGATTCATTAATTGAGTGGTGGACAGTTGTTGTGGTGGCCTTGAGAAATGAAGAGGAATTCTTTGAACCGGGTGATTTTGCTGTTGCTCGGGATTGCAAATTTATATGTGCCTGCCAATTAATAAATTTCCACAGCTTGCTCAGTTCAATCCATTTCATATGAACTCTGTGTGTGTGGGTGAGAGAGAGAGAGAGAGTGAGATGCATGAAAACTATTAAAAAATAGAGCATAATTCATTCTCCAATGATCAATGCCATTATAAGTGTGTGAATAAATGAGCAAAAAGCATGAAAACCTTGTACTTCAAAAACTCACCCGAAGGAAGGATTCAAAATCAATTTCTTCATCCATATCCTTATAAGACTCCTCCAAGGTAGTCTTAATCTCATCCTCTTTAAACATTTCAGTGAAAGCTTTCAACTTCACAAAAATGCTTGGTAAATCTCCCACTGTGACACGGCCAGATTGAGTCCTTACAGAAACATACTAAAACCAATGCAACCCAGTTAATATCACCCCAAAATTGACAATTAATCATAAACTATTACAAAACAAAACAAATGTATATAATTCAATATCATCCAAATTGCACATATTTGGAGAACAAATAAATGCTTACTTTGGATTTCAGGGTGCGAAGCTCAACTTGGGTGAATTGGCTCTGAAGCCATGGATCAGAAACAAGAACACCCACAAAACTAGACATTTTGACCTTTGTTTGCGCAAATTCCCCAACACCAAGAACGCTAAACTTCAACAAGATTTACATAGTCACATAATACATATATACCATATCAGAAGCACAAAAAGGTGGCATAAAATTCAATAATCCAAGAACAACAAAACACAAACTCAGATCCATACATGTAAAAATAAATAAAAACCCAATTAAGAAACCATAGTATACATCTAAGTCTAACTTAACGTGCATGAATATCTAATTAAGCGGTTTCAGACTGATCCAATAATGAAATCCAACAAGGGGCATAAGAGAAGCAATCATTTCAATGAAAATGAATCAAAATTAAACCAAACTAAGAAATTAATCAATACCCATGTAGCAAAATGAAGTTTTGAACCTCTGAACCAATAGACACAAAGAAACAGAATCAAAATTGAATAAATATGATAAGAACCCACGAAGCAAAATGGGCATTTAGAGTGAGAAATGAGGAAGTACCTTATAGAGTCTGAGAAAGTAGTCCTAAAAATGAAATCTTTCTGATTTTCTCATTCTTTTATCCAGAGAGAGAGAGAGTATGAGTTTTTGTTTTTGTTTGTTTTTGGTTTTGATTTTGATAAAATATGGAAGGAATGGAACAGGGAGTTATGGGGTATGAGAGAGAAGCGTGTGGCCTATAGGACCGGCGAGGACCCAGGAGAAGCAAACAGAGAGAGAGGGGGGCCAAAGTTTGAAGAAATAATATTGTACTCATGCAAATGCAATTATGGTTAGTCCACAAGTACAAGCGACGCATTTGAGAGAAAAAGCGGGTTCAAGCTTCCAAGAAAGAATTTTACATACATATATACTAAGATTAGTTTAGAATAAAAATTTTATTTTGTATTAAAAGAAATTTATTTATAATAAACTACGTCATTTACCTACCATTCATTCCACAAATTATTAGCCGTATATTTTTTCCTAAGTTTGTGTCTTTAGTTTACTACCAAATAAACCTTTCTTGTTTCTCCAAATAAATAAATAAATAAACCTTTCTTTTGTTTCTTTGCATAATTGAATACATTGCCTTGTCTATATTAAACTCACCGACCCTTCATTCAGGTATCTTTGTTGGAGAGTGTTTGTTTCATTCACATGAGAATTGTGAAGGCTGAATCCTCTATTGGTTTTTTTTTTTTTTTTTTTTTTCCCTGTAGAAAAAAAAAAATTCTTGTTTGAGAATAAATACATTATCTTTGTTTCTTTTACTTATTGCTTAAGGTAAGTTATATTTCAACGTTTCGAACGGTGTGACGGTGTGACGGTGTGAACCCTCCACGAGTTTGATAGAAAAGGACGGGCGAAGAAAGAAACTTTTTCTAAGTGGGGGCCAAATTAATCAAAAATTTTTAATTAATGCAAAATCAACTTTTTCTTTAGTCTTTTCAAATTTTCATGATTTTTTGTCTTAATTTGTGTATGAAGCATGAAGTATGAACCATGGCTTGAGTTTTCAAAATGTTTATTGTGGAGTAAATCCTCCACGGGATCGCAGGCAATTTTTTAAACTAGTCATAAGAAAATGGCAAAAATATGTGTTTGATTTATAAAATCTGATTTAGGTTCTCTTTTTTATCCTATTAAATAAACTTTAAAAATTTTAAAATCACCTAGTTAGGGCCTTGGAATAAAAAAAAATTTTACAGTGAAGAAAACAAAAAAACTACTTGTTGAGTGGGTTCCAGTTAGTCCAACTGGTAAAATTTCTAATTGTTGAATAAGAGATTTGGAATTCAATTCCCGCCTATACCAAAAACTGATTGGTGTTTTGGTCTAATAATAAAAAGTTATCATTAGGAGCAGATGCCATAGGTTGAAACTCTTTCAAAAAAAAAAAAAAAAAAAAAAACCTACTTGTTGAGGTACAATTTTTTCACTCATGCCATGTACTCCAATCAGTAACGGTTCTAAGAATTTTATTTAGGGTGGTCACTAAAAAATTTAAATTACCACATTATTTTTCTTGGTACCATTTTTTAAGTAAAAATGAAATTAGAAATTATTTTTATTGAATAGGTTGAACGAGCTACAAAATTTTATCATTTTTTTTTATAATAGGTTTTGTTGAATAATTTTTTACTTCTTATTGTTTGGTCTTGTATTGTTTTTGTTTGATTTATGTTTGTTGTTATTTGGGTTAATATTTATTGTTGTTATTTTAAGTTTAAAAAAACGTAATGCTACATTTACAACATTTTTACAATAAATTTTATGCAAAAAGCTATTATTGGTGAGTAAAAAATAATATTAGTATTTGGCCCAAATTAGAATCATTAACAGCTTACCACATTAGATTTGTTGTGAATTATTGTGAAATGTTGTGAATGTAGTAGCACTACTCTTATTTTTGTTGAACCCAAATTTTTATTATTAATAAATCAGGGTGTTCAAAATTTTTATTAAGGTAGTCACAATAGGTTAGTTTAGCATATAATTTTTTTTTTGGCATATATATAGATATACACATTTTTTTGCAAGTCAGGGTGGTCCTGTGACCACCCTGGCTTGCACGTAGAGCCGCCACTGGCCTCAATCCTATTTAATCACATTTATTTATTCACCAAAAAAAAATACCAAAATATCACCCATAAATTATTTAGGGTCTCCATGAATATTTCTCATCTCATTGACCCACAAATATTTCTTGTCTCATTATCTAAATTAGGCCACGATATAAACTATCACAAAAAACCCAAAAACTCATATCTTATCCAATTCCATTATCATTATTTAGCTAAATTCAAAACCGGCCCTACAAGCCCAATGCACACTACTCATTCTTTTTAAAGCCTAAGACTACTTATGCTTAGTAATATTTCAAAAACCCATGATTTAAGTCCATGACAAAGCAATTTTATTAATGGAATTCAAATTCATAATCAAAGCCAATGGTTTAAACCCATGACAATTTTATGAATGCAATTCAAATCCCATAATCAAAGCCTATAGTTCAAGCCCATGGAAAATTATTTATCAAAAGCTCAATTCACATTGGCAATATATCAAAAGCTCAATTCTCATTGGCAATATCAAAAACCTAATTTACGTTGGTACTATTAAAAGCTCAAGCGATCTACTTGGCACAATTTAGTAAAAAGCCCAAGGTTATCAATACTTGGCAAAATACTATATCATTCAATGCTTTAAGTTCTTAAACCTATTACTATAATATTACAAGCCCATGGAATTTATCAAAGTTATGAATACCGTTTCGGACCTCATTTCAGTTTGTCCAATAGAACTGAATATTTCAGTATCGGTCTATTTTGACATACTGTTTTGACCCCTTTCAGTTTATTGATCTCATATAGTTTTATAACATGAGAAATGCTATGTCCACAACATTTTTACAATACTTTCACAACAAATCTTATGTGATGGGTTATTATTGGTTGTAATAGGTAGGCAATTTATGTTGTGGATTCAAATTAGAACCAATAACAACTTACCACGTATGATTTGTTGTGAAAATGTTGTTGAAGTAGCACTTCAATTTTATAACATTTCAATTTAAAATAAGTAATAAAATCCAAATAGTTATTCTTCTAGTATTTATTATTATTATTATTATTTGGTGTTTTTGGAAAACTTCTAGTAAGTAGTATTACTTGTGTGTCACCCTTTAATTACTGGTTCCACCACAAACTGACAAATAGGCGGTATGTTTTAGTTAGCTCAACTGGTAAAGTCATTATGGTGGAATAAGAGATCTAGGGTTCAATCTCTGCCTACATCAAAAATCGATTGGTGTCTTGGTTTGATAATTAAGAGCTATTATCAGAAGCGGATGCCATAGGTTGAAACTCACTCTCAAAAAAAAAAAAAGGCAGTAGGAATAGTCACTCATTATCTCTCCACCACATATTGATAAACTCTAAGATTACCCATATGCACAAAATACCCATCTCACATTGCTGACTAAACAATACCCAAAACCACCTAGGAAAGTAGAATGAAAAGCTAATCTTGAAGCTAAATGTTTTGGTTCGTCATTATCATCCACAGCTCTGAAGCATCACCAACTATCTGTAACAACATCATTTCAGCACAGAAAAATATTTTAATGGATCTCAAATCTCAACATCCAAAGCATCAAGGTCCTTTCTTAAATTCATCTCTGCTCTTGGCTTGCAATTTGTAATGGAGAGAGATAGGTAAGCTTAGAAGTTAGAAATGAGTGATGAAATGCGAAATAATTGTGATTAACGGCGGGAAAAAGAGAAAGTTAAGACTATACAGGGTATCAGTCAAAATTCATTTACTAACCGAAATTTGCCGGAATTGGCTAAAATGAATGAAACAGACTGGAATAGACCAGAATTTGATCCAAAGTGGAACAGAGTGGTGCTTCATACTGGGTAGTTGACTGGTACAAAATTTTCCAGTCGTTCCAATCGAAACGGAACAATATCAATAACATCAGAATCTATTACAATTATCTATTCTCAAAACCCATGACAATCATCTTATAAAAGCCCATGGAAAGTTATGATTATTATCTTAGACCCATGACATTTATTTATTCATACCATATTATAAACCCATGGAATTCATATAATAAAAACCCATAGTCACTATTTATCTTTTATCACAACATTCATAATATTTATTTCCAACACTCATGGTAATTGTTCATCCTATAAGCCCATTATGATTATTTATAGAAAAACCCATAAGAATCTCACATTATCCCATTATAGTGGTCGTTACCATATTTTATTTGAAACTCATGGATATTGCCTCTATTAAAACCCATGGTAAATATTATTCACAAGAAATATTGGAGGTTATTATTTAAAAGACCCAAAGAAAATATCATATACAAAATAATCCATGGCAAAAATTATTTATAAATGTTATGAGAAACTATAAAAAAATGTTATCTAAAGCCCATGTAAATTAATACCCAAAACCTATCGTAAATATTTATTAAAACTAGGAGTGATACTGGGTCGGGTTGAGTTTACTGTGACCCAAAACTCGACCCGATAGAAAATGGGTTTGGCTGCCTAAAACCCGACCCAACCCGACTCGAACAATCGAGTCGGTTTTTCGGGTCTCAGATCGGGTCTTAGGTTGGACTTTTTTTTAAATGATAATGGCGAAATATCTGTATGCTTCATTTGAGCCATACAGTATCAATCATAATAAGCACTCAAGTAACTAAAACATCTGAATAAAGTCATAACTTACAAGCAACTTCATTTACCATGCTAAAAGCTATCAGTACCACATCTTAATTTCTTGGCCTATCACAGTTTCACCAAGAAACAAAGACATACATAAATAGAAAGTTATTATAGACCTTCTCAGCCTCCACAGATCAAATAATGCAGAGACCATTTACAATAACCCAATAAGAAAGATTTGATTTTTAACCATCTGATCAGATTATTAAAAAACTTTCCTTTGATGTGACCATATTGGTCCAATGAAAAAAAAAATGAGACTAACCCTTTATTTTGCTTGAGAAAATTCTTCTATGGATGAGCTCCATAAGTCACCAAGCAATAAAACAAAGAATAGAAGCTAACCAATCAGTCAAACTAGTTGGCGTGCCATAGAGAGAGTACCAAAGTGAAACAGTGAAAAGTGATTTCTGGAAGAGGGAAGAGGATAAAAAGAACCAAGCACAATTCCATAATAGAACCATCATTCACATCTTCAAAGAAAACCCAAATCATCCAATATTGTCAAAAAAATCAATAATAAGAACTTGGATTCTAATAATAAAACAACCTGAATTCATCAACCTGGATTCTATATGTTAGATATCAAAATGAAGGTCTTGAGGAGGATTTGCAAGACCTTTTCATATGTCTGAAGAAGTAAAAGAGAAACCCAAATCATTACAAAGTATATAAGTTATGGCTCCATCCACAAGCATAAAAACCCAAATCATTACAAAGTATATATGTTGTTGCATTACCAGATTTATTTAATAAGATTTCTTTATAATAGTCCAACAAATCAGGCAAGAATCACCCTTTGCCCTTCTCCAAAAAACAATAATCAGCATGTCACGACCTTCTGCTTGCTTAGGACCCAACCTCTTTTACCTCCAAGATTATAATCAAAACTGCAACACCAAACAAAGAAAAAGCTAAGTTCTCCCTCAAATTTTATGTTTGAAAAAAGTTACGGCTCTTATGCAAAGTCAAGCATTCAACAAAGTACCATATCATTCCTAACCAAAATTCAAAGAGCTTATGTACACATGAACAAGTAGGATAGAGACAGAGAATTGAAATAACAACAAAGCTGGATGGCATATTTATGGCCTTATAATTGGTGCAAAAAGGAAAATGATTTGTCCTTGTAAGGTATTCTAAGTAGAGGAAAACTTTATTATAGTAAGGCTACCCTGCCCTTGGCCAATGGCCAACCTACTGTCACTGGTAGACCTAAAACATGAATGAACAATATTAACAATCTTTTCTACTTATTATTGGTGAAACAAGATTTTAAATAACATGATACCATATATATATATATATATATATATGTTTAGATTTAGGAAAATACATAATTTTTATCATAAAATGAATCCTCTTCATTCTTATAGTGAAGAGGATCCTAATTGGGGGAACAAGGAATTCATTGCTTATATTCCACTATCTGACTATTGAAATGCGAAACATATATTTACAAAATGGTATAATGCAATAATCAAAGAGACATCACCATACACAAACATCAGTACAAAATACAATCACAGGAACTTCAGGCAGAGTGCACATGATCTAAGATTTTCTTGCCAGACAGATCAAGCATCATACTCGCACCATTCCTATAGAGTTGGGGTCACAACTCAAACATTTTTCATGTCAAAAATGTTGGCGAGTTCATAAGATGTAGTCCATGTCAGTCGGGTATCATATTAGCAAGCTAAAACCTTTGACGACAAGTAAATTTAAATGAGAGGTGAAAGTGCAAGAAATTTTATATGTTAAAAATAAGTAACAACAGTATATCCCATATTGTTGAAAATCCGCACATTCATATACCCTGGCAAACTAGGAAATCATCCACAAAGCACTAACTTTCTTGCCTTATAAATGTTTTTTTATTTAAACAA